>CM056997.1:84060920-84714874 GCA_029891345.1 Dryococelus australis
GATATATGACCTGCCTTCCCTTTCAGGTTTTTTTTTTAAATACTGACCCTTTTTAATTTTACTTCAAGCAGAGGAAAACAACTGTCAAGAAGTGGTGAATAAACCCTAAGTACGTGTGGTGTAACAAGGAGAACCCCATGAATTTTTGTTTTTCTAAACTTTATATAATTCAGTAATGCTACAAAAACTGATATCTATAACCAACAAGGTTATCACACGCAACTTTAAATTCTGAAAATATCTTTAACATTTGTTTGAACAATTATCTCAAAACCCCACAGAAAAAAAGCAGTTAAAACACACAAGTATAAAGGTACATAACCTCCTTGTTTAGTCATCCCTCTCCCATAGCTATTTCAAACAGAGGAAAAATCCCCCTAAATATCTCTCCCAAAAGCCAGATTCTCTCTGTCTCCCAAAAGCTCTGAAAACAGAATTCCCTGATTCTAGAAGCACCCGTTCCTTCGATCTCTTCGCATTGGTCAGTTCAAACTGCCGCAGTGCCCGGTGGCCAAAAAATCATCTGCTGGAACGGGCGTAGGTGGGGCAGAAGAGGGGTGGGGATGGCGATCGCTGCGCCACATGCTATGCACTGGTATCAGTTCTTGTCCAACCCACTCTGCAGCTAGACGCGACCCTTTCTGCTTCGATGAGGGCAGCATTTCATCTCCAGGTATGGTAATTTCGGCAATCATTCTTGATGGTCGAAACTTTTGTGCAGGGAATTGTGACGGGATGTCACAATTCCCTCCACAATCTAAGAGTGAGACGTGCTATAAAGATTAATATGCTGAAATGATGTAGTAAATGGCAGAGCAGAGTATAAAGATACCTTGGAGTTGAAAATATCAGGCTGTAAGGTGGTGATAAGCTGTCCAGTGCCGTAGTCCCAGATCTGCAGGGGGTCCTTGTCCTGCCATGCACATGTCAGTATCTGCAGCAATGCAAATACACAAAGCTACATCATACCACACAGTACATAGCCTGCATAAAGGCACCAGGGCTGGGACCTGAACCTGGAAACCTTTATGAAAGTTAACATTTCAAAATTGTAAGAAAAATCGAAAATAAATCTGTTTTGCTTGTGTACAGATTACTTAAGGTTAAAAAAAATTAACCAATTTTTGTGTATTAGTTACCTTTATTTTTTTTGCAAATGTTGTTTGTATTATTAGATGTTTGCAAAGAAGCAAAATGGTTCACATAGTTGTGAACATATGTATCTACATATATTGTTTTTGTAGTTCCAGAAACTATGAAGTGTAACGTGTAAGAGGGTAAAGTGGTAAAGGGAATTACAGCATTAGTCTTCACTTTAAATAGGGATGGTGATTTGGGAAATTTTTACTTGTTGCTAATGCAGCTCGTAACTTACATATTTAATGTTTTCTTGAAAATGTGTATGAAAGTTGAATGTTTAAAAGTGACACTTACATGTTGTGAATGTGGTTGTGTTAGCAGCCAGGTAAAAAAAATTGTTTAGTACCCTTATTTATGACATTTATTACGTTCTTTATTATTTAGCCAAAATAAATTATATGCAGAATTATTGAACACACAAAATCATGATTTAAAAAGCATTGCAAGACACTGAAGTTTTACTATACATATAGAAATTCCTTTGTGGTTTGCAGAACTGGACACAAAAGAATTAAATTATTTTGTGATGAATTTTGATATTTTCAATGTCACTTGTATGAAAGTTTGAATTCATTATATAAAAAATGCTGACTTCATTGCTTTTGTATGATGCTACCGTAAATAAAAAAAAAAGCATGGGGTGATGCATTCCTATTCCATCTATAGCATGAAAATAACCGGGTATTCTTTTTTCATAATTCTTACATAACTATTCTCAAGCCACACACATGCAAGTGTGCATGCTCACACATATGCACATGAGCCAAAGGTTGGTAATGTGGCTTGAAGTTTTAGCAAGTAGCTGGTAGAATGTATTCGAAGGCTGTGACCATGTTCCATTTATCAACAACAACATTAAGGTTTGAGGACATGCAACTTACACAACTCTTTTTCTTTCCTTTCTTAAGACACTTTTCCCTTGGGTGCAGTAAAGACAGATTATATTGGCCAATGACTGACTACCCTGAGCATACAAGGAAGTCCTGGGAGAGCTGCCCAGCACCCTGGTTCATCAGCTCATCAAGAGACTATGGTTGTGTCTGAGTTCACCGCCTTGCGCCCTTGTCCACTTCCTCTTGCACCCTTCTTGAGATCCTCTTGCACCCTTCATGAGATATAAGCCCTTGTCCCCTTCATGAAGAAGTGTGCATCTCCAAATTTGGACACACTTGTTTGTTTGTATCTCGATTACTGACACATTGATGTGTGAGTTTCTGTAAACCGGAAGCCAAGACAGGAGTTCCACATGTTTGTTTACGTTTTTATTTGCAAGCACTTGTAGCCCGGAGCTGAAGAATTTTTCCTTCCTGTAAAGAAGGCCTCTGACTTTTTCCGACATTCAATGAATTTTATAGTTTCATCCACCGACCTTTCAACAAATTAATATGTGATATAAAACTGGTTAAACAGACCGAAAAGTAACTGTAAAATAATATACAATTACTTACAAGTTTTCAGTTTCTTCTATGACAGTTCAAAGCACAAAGATGAACACAGAACAAACAGTAAAGCATAAAAGAACCATCTATGGCATGAGACACGTGCCCTTGGCTGAAGGGGATTTTCTAGGGTGCATTTGTGCCCTTGCCATGAATTCAGACAGTGACTATTTGACGACGTGCCTTAGATGCATTTTTCTAGGGCATAAAGCCAGATAAGGGCCCTTGGCACGTGAATTCAGACACAGCTTAAATCAGCATTTTAAGATGTTAGTTAAATAGTTTTTAAATTGTTGCTTGCTTATGCCTCACTTTATGCTTGCTACATTAAAATGCTACAACAAAGTCATAATTTCTGCTTTCCATCTCTTAGTTTCACTTCCTTTCCTTCCTCTAATATTTTTTTCAGACTGCCTGGCATGCTAGAACTGTCAAGCAACCAAAACTACTGACAGCCTGACTTTGTGATAATATGAATAAGCCTAACATGACTCATGTTCCTTCCGATCCTTGAGGACTGAATGTCTGAGGTTATCATTGTAAGAATCTTCTAGTCATTGCCATGGGGTTCCTCGAGGTGACTTGGGAGCGAGGAACCTTCGATGTGCAGAGCCAACAAAGAGATGAGCTGCGACGACAGTGACCAGCAAGAGTGAAGTCTGCAAGCACCTGCTGTACAGTGGTGAGAGAGAGACTGTGGAACCGGATATATGAGTGACAGACATTTGGAATGATGGCAAAAGATACATTGATTGAATATGTGTAAAGGATTAACACTTTAATGCATATTGTTTCATATACGATACAGCTGGAGTATTCCATTTTTATTCGTATGTAAATAAATTAAATTATAATAACTAAAAAACTTTTAATGCAGACATTATAACAATTTAATGTAAGCAAAAACCAACCTCATTTTCACAACGATCGGGCAGCATAGTGGTTAGTGCTCTAGACTCATGATTCAAGGGTCGTGCGTTTGAAGTTTGAATCTCGTCATATGCATTTTGGATTCATAAAAACATAGTGTACATGCCATGGATTGCTTGATCACCATTCGTCGTTGGGGATAATAAAAATACGGCGACAATCTATTGGAATGGCGAACCGATGGATTAACAAGCCATTCGATGCTTATACGATGGAGACAATTTCAAGTTTTCCAGAACTGTTACAAAATCGTTACCACTGAAAATCTTATGAGACAAACGTCAAACGAGTTTGTTTGTTTGACCGGTTTTCGTACTGTGTATATGGTCGAATATCGTAATTCTTGGATCTCTGTTAAGAGTGATAAAGCGATAAGAGGATTCATCACTCATGTTGAAAGAGTACAGTGTAGACCCTTATGATTCATGATATTACTTGTGTAATATTTGAAATGTCAAAATTTTTAAATTCCCAATTAATAAAAAAAAATGAATGAATGACTCTAGTAACTCAGTTATTGTAATCTTAAATTAATAATCACTTGTATTCGTAACTGAAATAGCCATTTTTCATGTAAATTTGAGGTTTTTCTATAACTTCCAGCTAGATGTTTCTTAAATTTCTTTTTGCAAAGGCATGATTGTACTCTTCATGAAAAACTTGCGCACTATATCCTCCATTGCTGTCACTTAAATTTTTGAATAAAACATTTAATTTGAAGGTATTACACACCAATTTGGATGAGTAGCAAGTTGGAGCTGTGAATCGGGAGAAATAAGCCAGAGGAGAAGAAGAAGAGAGCGAAGGAGAAACTGACTTGTTGTTGAGTTGGTGACTGGAGTGAGAATAGGTCAGTGTTAAGCACTTTCTGCACACCTCAAAGCTGGAACTGGGTTTATACCTGTCCCTGGACTAGCCTCCCCTCACCAATCTTTATGTACAGAGACCAGCAATGCAGGGGAAGCAATTGGAATTCAAGTAAATGTCATTTATTTTTGTCAGCAAGCAGAAAAAAAGGAAGTTCCTTCCATTGAAAATTGCACACGACCAATTAGGAAAACATCCATGAAAATGGTCAGCAGATGGTCAAATCTTCCATCATGGTATACAGGCTTTAGTCAATCTTTGTTTGCATGAAGTGGATGAATTACCTGAAACTAGAACTTTAGCACGGCTTCAGAAAAGTGGGACTAACCATATGAATAGATTATGAGTAATACAGCCAGAGCTGTCTCAATGTTGGAAATATACAAAAGGAAGTGCAACTTATGCAAATTGCTAACATTCTGAAGCAGTGCTTGTAAATAATTTAAAAAAAAAAAAAAATTTCTTAATATGGTGTAAAATTTATACTTGAATGTTCCCCACCTTGTCCCCTTCCAAAAAAAAATTTCCATCTTATATAGAGGGTACAGTACTCTCATTTTTGAGTGTTGTCATCGTACGATTTGTTGTGAGTATAGTCAGGGTGTATGGATTACTGTGACAAGGTTGGCAGTCATGCCGTGGCATAAACAGTAGTAGTGTTGATGTTAAGATGTGGTCCTGTAATAATGAGTGATAAGAAGGAACTAAAGAAGTACAGAGAAACACAACACAATTCATGTTCCTTGCTGGTCATGATTTACCTAACAGCCGAGCATTTAGCATTTATAGATGCATTCTTTTGACAGAAAATGAGAATTGCCATTATTTAAGTTACGTAACATGTTTATAACACTACTATTTAAAATATAACTAGTTGTGTACATTTTCTTACATACACTTGCGCTAGAATATAAAACAATGTTTATAAGTTTAACATAACGACCAAAACCTTGTAAACTCCTGTTTCATTAAACTTGAGTTTTGTGTGGATATGATCCCAAAAGTAATTTTTATGGATACCATAATCTCTCAAAATAACAACTAGTAAGACATCACAGTTGTTGTTAAAGCAAGTTACTAAACAGAAAAAAATACAGTCTCCAGTATTAAATTTTCCGATGTTTTTAATAAAAAAAAATTGTCCCCCTTCAAAAATCTAACGCTTTGACATACAGGATTTTGGTGAATTTCTGTAGATAAGACTTTCAAAAGTCAGCTAACTTTAAATAGTTGCATTTCAATATCCTTTATCCAGAACTGAAATATCCTTCATCCTATAATTTCAGAAGTCTGAATTAAAACTTCCAGATTTTGTACAGGAAATTTGTGTGTTTTTGTGAATCGCTAAACGGGTCTGTGAGTATCACTCTATCTGTAAAATTACGTCTGAAGGTTTCTGCTAATTTTTTTTCTAAATATTGTCGAAGTAAAAATATAACGCAACATCCATGATTACAGTATGTCTAGGGTCATTCGTTTAATATCTTTTATAGCTACAGGTAAAAATTTGTTGTTCACACAAATATATTTATAGCATTGCAATTGCAATATCGCAAAGAGAATTCTACCAATGCTACATGGATTAACTTGCTTCTTAGAACCATACACATATTGATGACATTCAAACCCAAAGTTGTGTGTTTCGAAGACCTCGTGGCAATCCCAGCCATGGAAGTCTTGCAGAGAAAGCAGCGTACAAAATATTGAATTTGTGCCTTTTTTTTTAGGTAACCTAAGCTTATGAGACAATTGTTCTGATATTTGTTTTCCATCGTGGCTTTTGAACTATTGCTCTAAACATCATTAAACACAATATATAACTGCTGGTACAGGTACAATTTTTTTTTGTAGTTTTCATCTAGGTTATACCTAAAAGTTTATTTCAAAATTATGGCATTTTAAATTTTCTGGTTATGTTTTATTAGGCAACCAGTGTACGAAAACAAAGTTTGTACGGTAATAATTCACTTAAATAATTCTCAGAAACTACTTGCATCATTTCCACAAAATTCTGCATACTGTAGTATTACAGTACATTACCTACAGTTACGGAATAGTAGTAGATCAAACACTTATTTTCAAAATGATGACTTCATTTTGTGATATTCTATACGAATAATTGTACACATCTGAAACAAACGTGTACCATAGCAGAGGAGCAGTAATTGCAGAATCCATTAATTTAATAACACAAAGTCTACCTTAGTGCTACATAACATACATCTGTCACCATTTGGAACAATTTCAGCTAAATCTGGTATTCGCCGACATGTAGAAGATAATAGAAATCTATTATAAAAATTTAATTCTTTGGCCATTTAGGGATACTGTGCTGAGTATATACAGTTAAAATAATAGATAACAAATAATAGGTACCTACTTTGAAAGGTAATAACTTAAAAAAGTATTGTCAAAATATTTTGAGAGAAACTTGTGTGATATTCACGTATTTAGTAACATTCAATACTTAATTTCATTTTGTATTATATTAGATATTCAGAATAAAACACTGAGAAAAAAAAATTGTGCAAAGGAATGATCCAAGAAAAACAAAAAAACTTGAGGTTTTAGGAAAGAATAGGAAATAAAATGATTAATAATGTGGTAGATATTAAAATCCTATGTCAATATTCTGAAATATGCATGTAGTTGAAAACAATCTTGCATCTGCAGAAATTCAGCAATACATATTATTGTATACTAGCCATTAAATATTTTCTCTATAATGTATTTAGACAAAATAGTCACTCGTCTTTCTGTAAGTTGAAAAGTAATGGATATCTAAAGCAAAAATGTTTTACTATTTTATTTGTATGGTTATAGGATGATGTTGCCGTAATGTATAGTATTTTTGTCATCAAGCATTTTTTAGCTTGTATAACACATAGCTATCGGCAATCTGTCAGCACCTCAACTCATTTCCCACTTGGCTCCGCTATGAGGATGTAAGTAATGGTTAATTTGAGGGAGGACAAACATAGAGAATTAGCAATGCAGTGCAAACTGGAGGAATACATGACACATGTTGTAATGTTGCGAGACATGCCAGTTGTTTACACAGTCGAACATTAGCTCACCTAACTCAGTCTGGTATGAACACTGAGACTCACGTTTACAAAGGCGCCAAAATAAAATAATCAGATGATTAAAAAAATATAGTTTAACTGGTTTTAATTATACTTTGCACTTTCAGTAACTAGAGTGGCACAGAAGAATATGCAGTTCAACTACAGCAGCGGCATAAATCAAATACTCCACAGCAAACAACAGGAATGAGAGAATCACAGTATAGATTAATCTGCAGTCGAAAATACTCTAATCGTTAAGCTACTTACGAAGGCGGGAGAGAAAATAAACACATGGGAAAATAAACTCTCTCCCAGTGCCCTTGATGAATGACCCCTCACTCCGGCAGAAATAATTTAGTAGGTTTGCGTTAGTTCAAAGTACGATGAAAAAGAAAGATTGTGGGCGCTGTGTGGTTGCAATCACAACTCGCATGTAATCTTTAAACATCCATCATGAGTTCTCACTGACTGGAACACTCGAACTGGGTTAAGTGACTAGAAACTGGATCACTACTCACCGAGTGGAAACTGAGGTTAGCACGAAGGCCGTGCCTACTATAAGTATCTTCTACAACAAGCTTTATTACACCACAGAAAACTGCCCAATCAAGGTGTCACGTGATGCTGTCATATTTAAAAATAGCACACACCCCCCTTACAACACGTGCGTGTAACTCATCACGTTGCCACAGCGCTACCTTTGTCATCTTACCTATTTTGCATCATATTGCAACAGCCAACTATGTGTCCTTAGCTTCCTAGTAAAAGAAAAAGATGTTGCATCACATTACGATGATTAATGCTTCTGTCAAACGACTTTAAATGAAATTATAAATTTTAAGACTCCGAAATTTATAAAATTAATACCAATTGCTATTATCTCAAGTTCTAAACACTGAATAACGTGCTATATTTTACCAATGGGTACTGGGGAAATAAAATATATCCCGCACATATCAATTATTATTACTTGCAACATTACAATGTGTACGTAGTATGTAGTATGGTAAAGTATGTCCTCGTCAAATGCAGCTATTCACCTTTTCCTTGGTGCTCCAGCATTTAGCCACTCTGCAATCTCTGACGGAGCAGTGCAAAAATCACATGGAAGGATTGATGACGCGCTGGATACCGCAGCCGGTACAGCTTCACTGCTTGCCTTACATTTGTGCTGGTTGCTCCGTATACGAGGTGTATGTCAGCTAGCTCCACTCACATAAAATGCTCCATGCTTCCACAACCAGCTGCAGGTACATACGGAATTACCAGCAGCCAAGCTCACCTCCACGAATGCGCCCATTACAACCTCACCTGTTTCCTCAGCCATGTGCGATGCACAGGTGGTAGTAGTGTTGCCTACTCCTGCAAGGCTTCACTGCACCCTTAAAATTTTGGTGGTGTTTTCTCAAAAATTATTTATCGGAGTGAGTTCAGACAAGAGGATCTTTTGTCTTCATTTTGCCATGATGAGTAATAATTTTACTTGAATTTTTTCACTACAGCCTAGTGTTCTAAAGTTATCTGAGAAAATAGGGTAACTACCCCTACTTAAGAAATGAAGGGGGACAATTTGACCAATGACATTTTAACAGGTTTACAATCTCAGTTTCATGAAACACAATTTCCATTTTTATTGCATACCTCCCTTAACATTTATCACATGATTGTGTTTGTCAATGTATACCCCACCCTATTTTTAATAAGGAATCACCTTTTGGAGTTTGGCACATGAATTCTGGTCAAGGCTGTACGTATCTAATATATCTTATTTTCATTGTGAATGATTATACCACTACTACCTTAACATGAAATTCAATATTATAGAAATACCATTATTCAGGAGAAGATTTTCTGTTACTCAAATAAATACAGATGCTTTCAATTTTATTTTGCACACATTTTTGTAACATATTGGAGTGTCACCCTATTTTGATAAATTTGCGGTTGAATTATGGTTTTTGCAAAGCATTTATCATAATCTGCAAAATGTTTTACCTGAAAATTTCTCCGTACAGCATTTACATACTTCCCCCTTAAAAAAAATTAATTTTTTATTTACAACTACAATCGTTTGCTGTAAACAAACAGGATCATAAAAAATTCAAATTTTTGTTTTATATTTATTCACACATACATAAACTTTATACACATGAACGTTTCATGTTACATGATGGCAGTACATTTGCATTCCTTAGTATATCAAAAGTATTCTATCAATATATATTTCCTTAAAAACATGTACAGACACTAATACCTATGTTAATGAAGACATGCTTGAGTGGCACAAAGAATGCAAAATGAGATCATCTCACCATAGCACAAACAGTTTTATGAGGCAAAGAGTGGTTCCAATTCATTAGAAAGGAGAAGCACAAGTAAATTACTTTTATTCAGTATATAATTTATTGTTTCTTTAAATAACTTAATGGACAAGTAAGACCGTCATGTATATCTCATTAGGAAAAGCAGACTACACTCACCCACAATGATATAGTGAAGAGTATAAGTGACAAATTCTTCAAGACAGTGTCCCCAACATCTCTCCCCTCCCATAGTGAACCACCACAACCGCAGGTCAAGCATCCCTCGGACCACCCATCGCGAAACAACTCATCCGTCACTTTTCTGTCGTCTCCTACATATCTTTCTTTCCCTTCTTTTGCTTACTGTTTGTAGCCTATCTGTGAGCTGCATTGCAATTTTCCTTGTCTTACGAGTCCTCTTAAGTGACTTTGTTGAGTATAAAGACAGTGATAAGGACATTAATTATAATTGAGATTGATATTAAATATTGTGCTCACTGACAATAAAAAGTGCTAATTGTAGAGATTAGTGGCCTATTATTGCAATTTGGGTGTCAGCGGTGCTTCCCAATCACCGCACTATTGAGACTCAGGGATGTTGTGGGTTCTGTGTGTCCGTCTCACCCGTGTATACTTACAAACACGTTGGCAATACTAAACATTTAATAAACATCACTGAAATAAACACTTAATAAAACATATGTGGTTAGGACACTGTCACTACTGAATAAAAGAATTGAGTTCACTGTAGACTTGTTTTTATTGATATTGTTCATACACATCAACGTGCCAATGAAATGATTATCTCGGTCATGACTAGCCATTTCCGCTTGGGTGTTCCCCAGCCCGTAATTAATTTAGCGCACATCTAAATGGATGATCTCACTGAGGTACGTGAAAGTGCAGCCTTCACAAGGGAAGAGGGCTGACAGCTGCTAGGGTGGACTGATGGTTTTTCCCTGAAGACAGGGCACGGTGAATTACAAATGAAAACCCTTAATACACATTAACACGTGTGATTACTTGGCATCACTAACGCAAACTCATTGGGCTCGCCCTCCAGCACATAGGTAGTGTGTGATGGCCTATACACAGAGCCGGCTAGTACGGAATAATTGCACCGTACACTAATTAGAAAATGACATAGACCCTTGAATGATACATGAAATAAGATGGGACACAAGATGAATATTCACTATAAACACACACGTGTGAAAACAAGGTTAGGTGGCGTGGATACCGCTGGATGAAGTTCGTAGCGGACCACGTGGTGCAGGTGAAATTACAATATTTCTGCATGGAAACGGCAAACTAAATTCAGACAAAATATTATTCGTGTTGAGCAAGTGATTCTCTCTATGATTAGTGTCGTTACAGGCTTGTAACATGCCTAATGATGGTGAAATCAAACATTACTGTGATCGCGTGGTCAAGTACAAAAAGCATCAATTTACATGAAAAATACATTGAACCCTGAATAAAACTGACATAGAACCCTAAAATTAATGGTTGCATATACAATGTTACATAAATAAGCTCTTAAAACGCAATGATGGCGTATACAATGACTTGGCTTCGGTCGGCCACGTGGTTATACGTGATGTTGCCGTAAAATATTCAAACATGAAAATTACTCTCAAATACATACATAAAAATAAAGCTCTTAAAATTGCGTGTAGCAATTATGCAGAAGTTACAATGAAATGCCATAAACATAGGCAGATGGCACCTGATTCAAAATGTGTGGGTCGCGTGACCTCTCCGACATCTAAATTGACTATGGAAACCTAAATCAGTGAGCAAAAGTTGTAGTGCGTACGTGACAGTGTCTTTCCTCGACAGACTGTCGAGATACAAGTGTCACACGGACCTATCATGGCCGCCTACGGAGTTCACATAAGTGGAAGTGATATGCAGGCCAAGTGAAATATTTTATATTGAAAATAAAATGGAAAAAATTAAATTAGATATTGTTTTAACATTTTCTATAATTTTCTTATGAATTCCAATATTATTTTAGTGTATCTTTGTTATGGCGTTCATGCCAGAATATTAAGTGTTCTTAATCTTGGTGCCGCGGGCACTTTGAGTTTTCATAACCAAACAATTTTAATTAGTACAAGCACTTTAAAACATTTTAAGACATATTAAACACTGTAAAGACAATATAACTCAGTTTACCCTGAAATTAATATTTATAGGAAAATTCAAAATTATCAGCCTCTCTGCGTATGTGCGGAACACGTGACACGTACGCGGAGTCATGGGCTCTAGCGCCGTTGGCTGGTAGCCAGCATCAAATTGCTGTGTGTATTTTATAGTCTTAAAAACAAACTCAAAGAAATTAAATTTTGCCATTTTATTTTAATTAAGACCTCCAGCCGTCACAAATTCGGATATGCCACTGGCTATTTGTAACAGTACTGCAACATGTCTTCTTTTTTTTTTTTAAATACAGTCTGCCAAGGAGTAGGAGAAAAACTTGATGTAAATAATTTTTAACATACTGTAAATGCTAATTTTGCAGAAGCATTATAATTTCATTAAATTATTAAAATTAAATGTATTTAATAAGTGTAATGTTCGCAATGTATAATTTAATTTACCCTTTTTTTTTTTAATTTACCAGTTAGGCTATTCAGAGTTATTATAAACTCTGGGTAAAATTGTTATAAAATAATTCCTTATGCAAAATTTGATTAAAAAACTTAAAATTACTTATTGTAAATAATGTACTTTTTAAGGGAGGCATGTATCCCTACAAACTGATATTTAAAATTATTTTATTTCAAAATATAAAAAAATACTTGAGATGAAGAAATAAATTCCTAAATAGTGTTTTACTGAATTAAGATCTGACATAGGAGAAGTTGTAGTCTGTCATTAAAAAAAAAAAAAAAAAAAGGGAGAGCACCATATTTTTTTATCAGACAGAATTTTGAAAACCTGATCTAAGGTTAATTTCTTGTATGATAGATATGAATTATCACGTTCCAATTTGTTGTCGTCAGACCTCATCTCTTGGCCAGCATAAGCCATCATGGGCCGAGTGATGCATGTGATACATGTGCTATGGAGTTTGGTGCGAACATAATGGTCAACAGGGTCATGTTAGTTTAAAGGTGGTTCAAGAAGTTGTTTTGTCCTGCACCCCTGTGCACTTACTGAATTAGCTTGTGTCGTCATTCCTCCTCTGGTCATCAGAGCCCTAACCTGACATGCGGACATTAAAAGGAAGACAGCCGGCACTCGTGCCTGCGAGTTGCTGTCACTCAGCGTGGGACTGAGGCCACTGCGAAGCTCGGCAAGAAGCGCAAAGACAGCGGATTCAAAACTTCATGAAGGCAACTGCAAGTGCAGTGTGTGCATGGTGTTATCCACTATTAAATGCCATGTTTATCTATCGCCATTGTTTCCCCTGTGTGGACATGGCCTTTTCCATTTGCGCAGTGGGTCGTTAGTCTATGCACCAATGAGGTGTTCTCCGGGCTCTCTGACGGCCCAGTACGAGAATGTACCTGTGTTTTGTTTTTACAGTGGACTGCCAATGAGCAGGTGTTTCAATAAGAGGTCTGAAGTAGGTTTCTGGACACATCACATGAGTGGGCGCAATAGTAATTGTGCAGGCTAGGGCACGCTGAATGAACTACATGGCATGAGCAGTAGCAATCGAAAAGCCACCTGGCTGAGTTTCCTACGTTTTCTCTACAGTTTAATTTACTTTGTAAATCTTATGGAAGTGCAGTGCTGTGTGTTTTGTTGGCGGGAATTAAGTTGAGCCTTTTCCTTTAGCGTGTGATTAAATTGCTAGTTAATTTTTAACATCATTTTTTTCTGCCCACTCAAATAACAGGTAGGTTTTTATTTTAATAATTCTTATTATTGTTCTCAGTATTATATAATTTACTATTTTCCCTGTCAGTGTTATGTATGTAAGTTAAGAGTTATTTGGTTTTCTGCTGTTACCATTAAGTTTCGCTGCAGCCGTCGTTTCCTGTCAAGGCGACCAGGGATGAAGCCTCTGTTGCCTCACTCAGTTCTTCTTGGACCGCGGTGAATGCGTAACATGGGAGATCAGTACTTTTGCATCTCAACTGACTTAGAAATTCTGCAATGTTAACATTTTTTCTGGGACCGTTTTTGTTTTCTTTCAGTCTTCCGTGATCTATTCTCTTTCTCTTGCCCTTGCAGCAACTAGTTTTGGCAGGGGAGAGTTTTAATTAAAAATTTCCTTTCCACGTCCGTCATCTGCACAAAACTGGCGAGTGCACTAACTGCATGGTCGTGTGCATCAGCTTTGTTTTACCCTCACGTTTTTCAATGCATTCAAGTTAATGTCTGCTTCAAGTAATTATTTTTATTTTTCAATTTTTCTTTAATTCGGTAGGTGTTTGATCCGGGGTATCCGGGCCCATACCTCTAACCACGTGTTCACAATTACGTTAATATCAATAAACATTCATCGCTGTTCTACAATTTGTGGGTATTTTTCAGTGTAATTCCGTGCCTCATTGCATTAGTCAGACATCTCCGTTTTCTCTGGCATGAGGATTTTTAGGGTGTATGCTCAGAGATCTGGTATAGCCAGCTAGCCCCACACATTGTAAGTTACGTACTTCTAAACTACATTACAGCACAATAACTGCGTTTAGGGATAGGCTGAAAATCGCCACTCTGAGAATAACGAGTCTTCTGCCCTGTTCCAGCCAGGGCATTATAATTGCTAGTTGGGTGGCACCATTCATCACCTTAATCGGCGGCCAACGTCGCCTAGTCACAGCCTGATACGTCCCAATGGTGATACTTGTAAGGTTTTGATATATCTGTTGGAATGCACTTTTGTGCAATTATTTTGAGTAGCAATGGCAGAGGCCACCAGCAAATGGTTTTATTAGCTTGTGGGATCTTTGTGTGCTTGTTTTGCTGTGTACCCCTGTGCACACTCTGAAATTTAGTAGGTATACATGCATTAATTTTGCTGTTCACTTCCGTGCACGTTCTTGTACTCATCAAGATTGCCTTCAGACTTCATATTTATGCCAATGTGTTAAATAATGTACTGGTTGGCGGTTAGTTCGCTTTTGAGTTTGTGTAGCATCCTGCGCAGTTTAATATCTTTTTACCTTGCAATAAACTCCGGGTGGCTCTGGATCTAACGTGCACATGGTCATGCTCATTCCGTAAGTGTAAGTCATCATCCCCCCTCCCCCGTACTTAAGTTTGACATTCTCTGTGGCCAATGATGAAGCAGAACAGGAATATGACTGTGTTAAAACAAGCCACATGATTATATGCAGCAACCCTAGGTAGAGTGTGTGCTCACCACGTGGCCATTCACAAATTCACGGCCTGGCGCGCTGGGAACACTACTGGTTCCATCTACTGCCTCACCAATTAACACTGATAACATAGTAAAAAGCATTACCTTGGTACAGATGGGAGCTCACAAGAAGACAAGTCTGCGGAGAGGGGTGGTGGTTGGGGCCGTAGGGCCTGATCCTCACTAATGCGCTTGTCCACTGTAACGGCAGTGCCACGCTACTAGCCACTACAAAAGCAGTATGCCATTAGTCTGCTTCGTGAACTGGATTGTGTAGTGTTGTTGCGCTGTCAGTAGTACAAGCTGCCTAGGTCACGGGAGTGTATGAAAAGTTGTTGAAGAGTGCAACACATGGAGTCCGTGTGGAAGAAAGGTAAAACTATTTACAGTAAGGTATGTAACATTATCAGCCTTATAATTTAAAAAAAAATGTGATGAAGAGGTGTGTGATGGACGAGTAAAACATTCATTAAACCAAGCCAACCTGCAAGCATCCAATTATGCAGGTATTGCTGTTCGTATGGTTAGTACGATCCGCAAAGAAAGTACTTTAGCAGTCGATACATCACTCTCAACACCAGGTAAACATCGTTCGTATCCCGAAGATAGAAATGTTACTTGTGATGAATTTCATAGAGGGTAACATGGGATTTAATTGAACACAATTATGTAGTACAGAAGAGAGTACCTACATGTCCCAAACTGCTGAGCACCATTACAGATAAAATAAACTTTCCATGGGGAGTGCACACTTTGAGGCACATTTTGAAGGAAATCGGATTGAAGTGGAAAAGGTGTGGCAACAAAAGAAAGATTTTAATTGAGTAGCCAAACATTGTCCACTGGCGTTGTAAATATTTAAAATCAATGTGATGTTACAGGGAAGAGAAGCTGGTAATTGTTTACATTGATGAATCATGGGTACACAGCAATTTAACCTTCAATAAATGTTGGCAAAGTAAAGATCAGCTTGGTGTTCTGACTAACATGGGTTCATCAAACCGCTTAATTATTGTGCATGCGGGAACTCGAGATGGATTTCTGGATGGTACTTTACTTTACTAATATTTAAGGCTGGAAAGTCATTTGGAGACTATCGTGGTCAGATGAATGTGGACAATTTTCAGAAGTGGACTAGTGAAATTTTATTACCTATCTCCCCGAAATAAGTGTAGTCATGTTAGATAATGCTTCGTATCACTGCGTGCAAAGAAACAAACCTCCAACAAAGTATTCTGTCAAGAAGGAAATTATATATTGGTTGGAATATAACAATGTAGCATTCCGGGAAAACATGAGGAAGTGTAAAGTTTTTCAGCCTAATTGAAAGGCATAAAGGCGGGGAAAAAATATACAGAATAGACGAGATTTTGAAATTGCATGGCTATGACGTTATTAGGTCACTGCCTTACATGTGCAAGCTAAACGTAATCGAACACGCGTGGGCAAAAGCCATGAGACTTGTATGCGAAAGCAATGTGAAAGGTGACTTCAGTCTAGCAAAGCTTGCAGATGTAACACAAAGAGCAATTTCTTGTGTCACCAAGCAAGACTGGTAAGGTTATTGTTTACGTGTTCAAAAAATAGTGGAACACTACTGGGAGACAGATGGCCAGATGGAAGAAGCTATTGACAGCTTTATTATATGTGTCACAGCGGCAGTGACTCCAGTGATTCAAGTGATGAAGATATTTCCTCTTCTGAATCATCAGAGCTTGCCAATCCCTTGTCAGACACGGACTGTCCTATGCATACTTGAATAGAATGTATGTGTTTTTTTTTGCGTATTCATTATTTGCTTACATGTTGATGTTTGGATTGGATCAAAATATAAATGTATGTAACTGTATAAATTCCTTCTTTTTGTTTTTCGTTATGATGAAACTCGTGTCTCAGAGTGCTTTTGTATTTGCATATACACATATTTGCATGATTTTGTTTACTGTTTGACATGTGTTTGCAGGGATAACACATTTGAATAATTTTATTCCTTTTAGGTTTTATGTACTAATAATTTGGTTATTCAGAAATGTTATGTACAACCGTCAGTGTGTAGCCGCCTTCCAGGCATTAAAAATAATTAATTATAAGCCCAATATAACAAATGTGTTAGACATGCAACCAGTCAAGTGTAGTGATACAGCAATGTTTTTAGGACCGCAGTTACATGCACGCATGTGGCGACGGGCTGGGAGGGGGGGGGCCGCCCCCGGTGACAAACAACTGCATTCCTTAGCCTTGCCTTCTCGTGGGCTCCCATCTATATATCATTCTCAGACAAATGGTTCTAGAGAAGACAGCTACAAAGTTTGAAATGCTGCTGTTGTTTGCCTGCCTGACAACCAGCATTTTTAATTTTTTTTAATGGAGGACGATTATATTAGGTACCTGTCAATTTTTTCTAAGTGTCTAGATTTTAGTTCAAGTTGTTTCATCATAAGTATTTTGAAATAAAGTCATTTGAAAACAAGGACACAAGATTATTCTCATAGTATTTTTACCTTTAGTTCAAAATAATTATTTACAGCCAGAGAAAATATTTTTGAGTGCATAAAAATATTTCTACAATAATAATGTGTATCCTTTTGGGTTCTTTCAGTAACAGACTCCATACTAAAAAAGAGGTTCTGAAGACTATTGTTACCTCATTCCCCGATTTGGAGATGTCTATAGCATCACCACACATATGGACACCGTTGAAGTACCGCACTGAAGATTGCTGCCGCAAGTCCCAAACATGCACCGTGTTGTCCCAGCTGCCAGTTAAAAACTCGTATTGTTTCATTGGGTGGAACCGCACGCAGAACACTCTTGATGAATGGCCAGACAAGCGCTCTGGAGTAGGGCTGACAATCAGATGACTTAAAGGTGAAATAAGCTAGGTACTGTCTCACTCTATAGACTTTTGTTATTATAGGCTGTTCATGGTAAAGTGAGCACTTCTGAGGCACTAGTTACTTTTTATTTCCAGCCATTTTTTATCCCTTAACCATCTTTTGAAATAAATATTACCATGTCAGTAATAAACATAGTGTGTATATTCCACAGCACTTGGAAGTTATCATCTAAGGCTAAAATAAAATATATTTACTGACTATTATTCCAAATGAGAGGGCTTTCAAAAGTGCTCACTTTACCGTGAATTGCCTATAATGCTTGTAGTGCCACAAACTAAATGTGTTTTCTAATTAAATCATTAATATATATATATATATATAGACACACACATACACACACTGCATAGTTGTATTAGTGTTGTTTAAACAGTTTGCATGTGTGGAAAATTATAACTCAAAATGTTTGTCATATGGAACCCATCATTGTCTGAGTGGTTTAGACACTGGACTTTCATTGCTGGGATTTCTGCTTTGATTCCAGGCCCCAGCCAACAAGACATTTTTGGATGTGGGTTCACATGTAGGGAGTGACGGAGTGATGTGGACACTGTCGTGGTGTGAAAGTCTTTTTAGGGTACTCCTGTTTCCTCTGCCATCTTCATTCAACTGTGGCTCAACCCCCATCTCATCCCTCATCTCATCCGTCCATTTTTCTGGCTGATCAGGAATGATAGTTTTGTCTCCTTGGTTGGCAGTTGACTGTCCTTTAGGTCAGCCTGATCTCATCTGTGGTGACTATATCCAAAGACGGGAACTCAATGCAAATTTACATTTATGACATCCCTGTACTATGTGACTAACCAGGTTGTTGTGGCCAAAGAGAAAGTTTACAATGTATAGGACAAAATGCACTTGGTCGCCGCGGCTAGCTGGTTGGGGTAACTGTCACGATCTTGAGCAGCATCCATGCGACTAAGGCTGTCGCACCCTGGTCCCAACGACACATTGCTGTGTTTTTTGGTCGCAGTGACCATGTGTCGCATAGCCAGGTCGCCTAGTGCGTAGGTGCACATTATGTTTGTCAGTTTATGCTATGTATCACTAAATGTTGTTTATTAAAAAGGAGACATTATATTTTATTTTTTTGCGGGTTGTTAAACTACAGTGCAGTTTAAAATTACTGTTTCTGTTAAAAAAAATCCAATAATATATGTACTGCAAATTTAGCTACATTTCTCACATACAAAAATCTGGTAGCTACGCTGCTGGGAACTGAATCCAGAACATTGTGATGGGAGGTTTGTGAGCTAACTTAACTGCTTGGCAACCAGGGCCCCTTGTGTAGCCTTCAGGTGTGTTGACAATACAGTTGTGTGGCAATATCTTGATGATGAAGTAAGGACCTCAACTCCTTGATAATGGGTGTGGGCTGTAACTGACCAGCATTTTTGCAGCTTCATAAGGATAGTGATGGAATAGTCAGATTGCGCAGTAAGCTGCAAGGGAGCTACTACAGGTTTTTCCTTGTTGCCATCTTCCCACCCAATGTAAACCAGCAACATTTTCAATGGAAACTGGTCACTGTCATATTCATTGTTCATCTGAACTTCATGCAGTTAGATCTGCCACCTGGAGAGAATATCTGGTAGCCATTTATATTTAAATTTGTCTTTAGGGTTGCCCTGAGATTGAAGGAGTCACATGTTCTTATGTAAAGAATAGAATGGGACGCACTACAGCAGTAGGACAGCATGGGTTATTGTTTGCTTTGCCTTAAGCTGACCATAGGCTGGCATGGCTGGGTGGTGCCTTATAACAGACACTACACAATAAGTAACTGGCAGATGACTGATTCAGTCTGTAAATGTTCCTAAGTCTTTAAGTATGCCTGAAGATGAGAACATATACCAGTTCCCAAAACATCACTATTGTTTCACTGTAAGAAACCTATGTTGTCTTTATTGTATCATAACATTTTTGTGCATAAATATATTTTGGTGTTTGGATCTGTGTTTATCTATAGTGTCTTTATGACATCATCTGGAAGGTTACATTATTCTTGTTCATTAAATTACCTATTTTTTTTTTGTTTCATTTATGTTTTAGTTGCTGACTACTCTCTGTGTGTTATTCGTGTATCTGTTCATACCAGCTGATCTTGGCTTATTTTATGGGTTTTATTCAATGACACATGTATAGTTTTTTGAAACATAGCAAGAATCATTCAGAAAACAATTGTGTGCTTGTTCATCAGGTCAGGGAAGTTGAATCTCTGATAATGGTACAGAATTTCAACACTTTGTTCACATACATTTTAAAATTGTGTTTACTTCCATCAGCTGGGGTAAAATTGGCCCTTTGCTGGTAATGCTAAATGGAAAAAAAAGATAAAGTGTAGTGTAACTCATCATTATTCGCACCAATTCACATGTATCTATTTTTATACAATTGGTACCAGAACTAGCTAAAGTAACATGCTCTGTTTAACCTAGTTCATGAACCAACCACTGCAGCAGCTCTCTAGTCACACAACAGATCAGCTAATCTGTGAAAAATTGTGTTGTTCCAATTTATCTGAGCAACAGTCACAGAAGTAATTTGAGTTTTGATAAGTAGTTTTTTTATTATTTAGTTGGTAAAGATAGAAGTTTATAATGTGAACTTTCAATTCCTTCACTTTGGTTGAAAATAAAAACTGCAATTCACCATGGGGTAACATTGTCCTACGCTTTGGGGTAACTTTGGCCCAAGCAATTTTAGATTAGCTTTTGGTTTATTTTGTTATTTTGTTTTAAAAGCTTTATATTATTTAATTAACCTCCATACAAAATAATTTAAATATTTCCTATATGGCTAACAAGTAGTTTTATTTTGTTTCAGAGACAATGTAGTGTGTATGCATGAAACAGCCAGGTATTACGTCGTATGCAAATTATATTCCTGAGAAGTTGGATGAATGTTTGGAGTAAAGCAAACAAACACTTATCATACTGACGCCATCTGGTGCTATTCCTAAGCCTACTATCACCTCTGTTACATGTAAGTGGCTATAATCTACCACCAGAGCACAATGTACATCTCCAGCAAATACATGTGTCATTAGGTTATAAGGGAGGTAAATAAGAGTTGTAGTAATTATTATGTGCTTCATCTACTGCACATGAAGGTCTCGAAAATGTGTTAGTGTGTTCTTGAGGCACATCAAAGGGTAATATTGTGTGCATTTAGAATTAGGACATCAGTATCAGGGTCAAATGCGTATTAAAAAGTAAGTACTTTTTAAGGGACAGCTCAATTTGTAGAGAAATATGTTGTGTACCTGGTGGAACAGATGTTCATGTTGCCACTTGCAGGAGTCCAAATTGTGTTATGCAAATTCAAGCTCTTTAATTGATTAAGACTGAGGGTTCAATATATTTTATTAATTACCAGCTAATTAGTAATGAGGGTCTGTGCCCTTTTCAATTTCATTCACATGTTTGCTGAAAAATGAACATAATTAATTATAGGTTTATTTCAATGTCTACTAGTTATTAAGAAAGAAATTATATGCAACCATCAGCATTCTGAAGATTTGTACAATTTGCTATGTAAATTTGTTTTTGTATAGCAATTTACATTTTGCATAGCAGTTTAGCAGTTGCATGACACCTTATTTAATTAAAAAATAATGAACACAAATATTAATATATATAAAGAAAAACCCATTTTCGTTGAAAATAGTTCCATGATTTTGTCAATTTTAATGAGTTTATTTTGGTATGTTTTTGTCTTTTTCAACAAATTCTAAATTTTTTGAGATTTTTAAAACGTAATACAATATTTTAAACATTAAAGTAATTATACAATTAAATTCCTTCAGAAACATATTAAATTGAAGTGCTCAATTTTATGTAAATATAATATTTCAATGGCAAAATTTCACCAATTTAATGCGAAGAAGAGGGGAAAAAAAAAAACCTTCTCATTCAATGTATATAGTACGAATGTGTGCATATAAAATAGAAGCTGATACGAATGTATAAAATATAAACAAAAGCATGATTTGCCAGCATTATGTCCACATAGAATATAAAACTACCAAAAAAAAAGTAATCATAAAAAGAATTATCCTGCAGAAGATAGATGTAAAACATTTTGGTGGAATACCACATTTTCATCAGCCTAACAATTTTGTCACACAAACTTAGATGCTGTAACTTATAAAAATCGGTTAAACTTATTTATGTAGCTTCACTTACAGAATTTATAAGTTATAAGAACTTAAGAATGATTCCAGAAGATAACTTTATATTTCCCGTCAAAAGCCAGTTTGGTTGAAATACCATATTCCTGCTTTTAGATTTCAGTTTTCTCCAATGATACTATTCAGGTTAGTGAAATGTTTAGTTCTGTCCGACCAATTTCTTACGTGCCATGCTGTTGGCATTTGTATGTTTACAGTACACATATTCTCTTTTATATTTTATTGTAATACTTGCACATTGTAAAGTTAACGTTATGAAAAATATAAAATTCTCCCTTCGTAACTTATACTGCTGTATATAAAACTTTAACATCTAGTTTAATCAATCAACATATTCTCTAAACTTAAACAGATGCCATTTTAAGCTGTTGTTATAATGTCTCATTTGATAGTACTGAATGCAGTATGATCAAATGAGACATTAAATCACATACCACTCTTAAACAGTTGTTCTATTTTTTGCAAAGCTTTAATTATTTTTCGAGTTCGCACCTCGTGAAAAACATGTGTCCCTAAATATGGTATCTTTCTGTGGCTATATTTTTATATTTTAGAAGTCAAAATATTCTACTATGTACAAACAAATAGTATGTGTAGCATTTTATGATGCAAAGTACAACTTACTTCACAGTTATAAGATTACATCACAAAATGTGATGTAATACCATTAAAAATATAAAATGAGTTGCCTTCATTCATCATATGCCATACAATTGCTATTCTTCACATCAACCATATTCATATCGTATAAGTTTCTAGGGAATTTTGGTTTAGGCGTGAGAGGCTGCCAAGCTCAGCAGCGCAGTACCATTGAAAAAGCAATTAGAACCATGTAGGTATTGGAGCAAGTCATGTTGCAGCCCAGGGTTAACAGCTTCTTTGTTATTGAACTTGGAGTGCAATACAGTTTCAGTTACGGAAATTTGTTTGCATCACCCCCTGAGGTCCTGCTCCACATTGCTGATTGTTGTCTGCCAGTGTATAAACAGAACATTTAACCACAGCGAGATGGTATGTATTGTTTGTACTGGATGAGAATTCTAATTTGTAATAAGCGCAAGCATTGTGAGAAATACAGAACCATAACTAAGTAAATGTGTGTTCTTATTTCTAAATAATATCACTAGTGTCAGGAGGTGAGCCTACTCTAACCAACATCATGCCTGAGAGTTTAACAAGGTAGCTAGTGTACATGTGTAGGAGCAGCTGAATATCCTAGGTAATCCAGTCATCATTCATGTTAAATTGTAATTTCTGGGAATAGGATACAGGCTGTCGACCACACCCTGAGCACAGGAGTCCTCATGTGAGCCTGAGGAAAACTACCAACATCACTGGCTCACTAGCACCCGGATAGTGTACTACGCTATTCCCAATACAACCAGCCATTCATGCAACTTGTGAGAAATTGTAATATCCATACTCCAAGTCACCTAATTTCTGAGTACGAGAAATCTTGATCATATTAGTACCCAAATCTACCATATAGCACAAACTTGCTGGTAAGAATTCAGATACGGTAGGTAGAGAAAGATTGTATTTAGATAAAAAGGGGATTACTATTGCTGTGTTCAAAAACAATTTACCAATATATGAGTGGAAAAAATTCTTTTTAAAGTGCTACCAAGAATTAAGCCCTACTAAGAATCCTCAGTTTGAATGAGCCTGAACATCAAAAAGATCAAAGCTCAAGCCAATGAAAATGAAATTACATTAATTTGTACATGGATAATTTAAGTGAAGCTATTGAGTATAGTCTACAATCCAGAATCTAGAAATGCAATGAAACATTCCTCTATGATGATCCTGGTAGTAAAAAGTTGATTAGCATAAGATGTGCAAAATGTGTGGAGAATATTTGTAACTTAAATAAGAGCATAACATCTATATATAACCACTGAGTAAAGATATATCTAGAGTGGACTTCACCAGGTTAAATTCTCTGACCACTCCAGCAGGTAAGAATCTGTAGTTGGTGTGTTTAACACCACGTCACGCTAGTCCATTTTCGTGGCTTATGGGTGGGGAATGTCGGCGGCATCGCCACAGTGATATCTACCCTATCTCTAACTCATACTCCATCTCTGTCACCCCCAGTCCAATTCCACAACAGTAGAAAGTGTTCTGAATGTCTGCTATACCCACAAGCTGGGACAGACAAGATGGTAGACACCCGAGTTTGTAACTCAAGCCTTATATGCTCATCTACGAAAAGATTACAAGTTCTGTAAAACACATGTATGTACAAAATGAAGTTTAATGTACTCATAAGTAATGTGAAACATCACATATTACTCACACAGTTATGATAAAAGAATAAACATCACTTTATAAAATACGCTATAACTGTGGATTTGTTCTATATATACCTTATCACATGTGTGTACTGTAAGTGGTTTGTGTAACAGGGGTAGGGTGGCCAACCTGTTGTCGGAGGGTCGCGGGTTCGCGTCCCAGTGCCTCCAACACGGCAGATTTTCAGTTCGCTTGTCGCACTGGGAATCTGTCAGCACTACGGCCTCACTAGAGCTTCGTCAATACCAAAATGTCACAACAATGTCAAATGAAAAAAAATGTCAGTTAGTGCGCAGTGTAGGTTTTAGAGTTAAAATCTCTGACGGGTAATGAGTTTTTTATATGACACATTATGGCTGTTTATAACAAATTTTATTGTTAGAAAATGTTTATTTCCAGAATATTTTTATCCAAAAGTAATAATACGCAAGTACCAGCACAGTACAATCGATGAGCAGTGGTTGTTTGCTAATCCCATCGATTGGTTACAAAAGTGTATAGTTTGAGCTGTAAAGCATAAGTAATGTTAAAGGCACACATGAAAGCCTTAAGTTTAATATTGTAACATTTCTGCCTCTTTTTAGCCTTATAACCGTAAAAGCTTGTTTAATTATGGAGAGCACAAGATTTATTATTATGCTCATTAAAGATACACATTTAAAAACAGGGGCGTATCCAGGATGGGGGGGGGGGGTGATATAGTATTGGGGCATGCCTCATATCCCACCACCGAAATTAAAATAAAATTTTAAAACAAAATTACAAGTTTAATATTATTTTAATTCAAAGAATATGTGATCCTCTTTGAACATGAAGAATGTTTATAGCAGTTTGTGGTTCCATATCTGTACATGAACCCACTGATTATAAATAATTATGTAACCATAAATTTTGTAATAATACAGGTTTTGTATTTTGTTCAAAAATAGAAATATGAAATCCCCCCCTCAAGAGTACATTCCTAGCTACGCCCTTGTTTAAATAATATGCCAATGTTTCAATGGAGTGGCATAAGTGTCCGTCGTACATACATGTGAATACAGTATCTTGTTTTCCATACATACACATTACTGTTACTCATATAATTTTACATACATTAATAGTGCTCGTACGTTAAAACCTAAACCAGTACAGTCTTCAGGGGAAAAAAGAAACAATCGTCATAAGTAGTGGATGCACCACAAAGTGCCTGCATATAAAATTTGGTTGCATTTGTACCTCTGTCCCCTGCGAGTTGTTTTGCCTGCCATTTACAAGTTTCTATTAGCACTTTAAGTAACATGTGGGTATGAACGGATGCATTCTTTTTTCCCTTCTGCTATAGAAACTTGTATGCCTTCTGTTGTGTCCATGAGTATAACAGAAAGTAGCAGAAAATGGGTATTGTGTAAGGCTGGACGCCTCTCACAGAATTTAGGCACCAGAAACTTCTCAAATCCTTTTTAAATATTGGAAGAAAAACTGTTTTGAAAATATGATACATTACATATTGCTAGTATTATACTAACATATTACAATTAACATTTATATGTGGTAGGGGAATGCTAGTAAAAAGGAGAAAATTACCACGATAAACAAATCAAATCTACTTTTGCCGTACGAATTAACACTCATTATGAAGATGATCGTACATGTTATAAAATATATTTAGTTAGTATAGTATAATCATGCAAACAAAATGAGTGGTCGTTAATGAAAAAAGTATTTATTCATTCAACAAAACATGGGGCGCACATAATATAACTACTTTTAGGAAAAGTAAATTATAATTATGTAAATATGCCACAAAGTTAACACACAAGAATGCCCTACTATCACAAATCATTCCAATTTATAAATAGTGTTCATAAATTGTTGTTATCATCCATTTGTAAGCTAGGAAATGACAAACATTCCAGAATACACTAAAAAATTTTGAACCAGTCAAGAAATTTAATAATATTTCTATTATTCTTGGTAACAATTGTACACTACGAATGGAGATATGTATTGATTTGACTGCGTTTAAACACACCTGCACACCATAATGCAGTGCAAGCTGCGATGTCTGAAGTAAAGCTGGGTTTACAATAGAAATATTTAAGCATTATATTATGCGTTATGTGTGCAGAAGAAACAAATGTGTGTTTTCTTATGTTTTGGTTCCCAGTGGAACTTATCAAGTTGTGTGCGTTGGTGGGATTTCCTTAACCATTGAAAGAAATAGTTGTATTTTATATCTTTAGAAAAGATTTTGAGGCTACGACCAATCAGTACACAGCAATCTGTGTTGTTGGTGGGAAACTGTTATTTGCAGTAATGTAATTATAAAACAGTATGACAAAGGCATGTGTGTGCACATGTTGAGAATTATATTTGTTCATAAAAATAATAATCTTCTCTGATAG
Source organism: Dryococelus australis (assembly GCA_029891345.1). Taxonomy (NCBI): domain Eukaryota; kingdom Metazoa; phylum Arthropoda; class Insecta; order Phasmatodea; family Phasmatidae; genus Dryococelus; species Dryococelus australis. The sequence continues at coordinate 84,087,753 of CM056997.1, forward strand.
CAAATGTTGGCTTTGAATTATGATCTGCTTAAATATGGTTGTTTTATATATTAGGAACAAAAGTAAACAGGACAGGCTTGCTGCCTGTTTCCATTTGCTGGAATTAAGAATTAAAAATTTAATGGTAAACTGCAAATACAAAACATGTTTCCGTGTGACAGATAAGCACCTACTGCATAATTCTAAATGCATTAGTTTTTGTATTGTAAACGTAGGCCGCGTCCGAAATGTCAGATTGTGTTGACAAAATGATCATGTGACCTGACCTGATTATGTATACAAACATTGTGATGTATTTGGTAAATTGATATTCTGTATCTTGTATATAGCGGATGTTAGCAAAAATATAAAATGACAAAATCAGTGTCATGTTGGTTTTGACATTGAAAAAACATGCACGAATGCATGCTTAAAATGTTTTTTAAAACAAATAACTGTTCATAAAATACACTAGACATGTTTTAAAAAGCAAGTACGTGTTGTGCTTTGTTTATATATTCCACAACACATGTTTTATTTTAAGTTGTTATGGGACATTATATTATTTTCTTGTTTATTAACATATTCACAGCATTCCAGTGATGACTGTAGAAATATGATGTCCAGTTTAAGCATTTAATTTATATAAAACCAATTTTCACTGTTAAGAATGTGTTGACGCGAGTGCTAAACAAGTGACTGTCGACAACGTCCGGATTGATATCTATGAAATTACAAATTACAAAATAATGAATTTGTCCTTTCGGACACAGCCTTAGCATGACTATTAGTGATTTTCACACAGTCATTGCATTCAACCGATGTTTAGTGTAGAAATTGTTGTATTTTGTAATATACCTAGTCTGAAGTAGAATATTGCGACTATCTTCGTGATGTCTAGTTTTCATGCGTTCGTTAGTGTTAACATTACTGATAAACACTTCAGTGTCAACATTTTTTGCACTGTTATGAGTCAGAGGTTTCAGTGTAGAATATACAATGGTGTGCTCTGTTATACTCGTGTAAATGTACACACACACAGCTGCCAACTTTTCAGACAATATCCAATAATGTACATCATTATTGTAAACTTGGATCTTAAAGAGACAATGTTGTATTATCACTTTAAAACAAACATCTGTTATAGTTGAGCCTTATACGTGATCATTAATGTCCTTTTCTGGCAGTGTGAATAAGGTTTTCTGCTTAATGAGATGCACACTCATTACAGTGTTCACATTTGTCTACGTACGTAAATGTTTTACATGTCTCGGGAAATGACATACGCACATACATGGGGAAACTAATGTGTGTATGTCTCGGGCCTTTACAGTCCATAAGCTACTATTTTGAAATTGATATATATGTAGTAATGCACTCTCCCTTCAACCTGTTCTTATCCCTCCCCTTTCGTTCTTTGCTCGCTACCTGCTTTCCTCGTATCGAGAAAAGAGAGGAGGAGGAGGGGCATAATGCAATTCTCAGTACCTTTGACACCTTATTCTTTCGAGTGCCGATTCCCTCCTAGCGGATGTGATAGTCCCTTCAGCTGTTATTCCTTGTAACTGATGTGCCTAGTGAGTTGGGGTTTGCCCACATTGGGGGTTCTGGGTAGTGGTCCGCCTATCTTAAAGATGGGGGGGAGGTAGAGGGAAAGCTCATGCTCCCTGGGAGCATGATCTTGCTCACCGTGAAGGTTGCCAAGAATCTGGATGCCAGCTGTCCAAGGGTGAATTAAAAATAATTAATTTGAAAGGGTAATGAGTTCTTAGTGACGGGTCAATTGACTAGTGTGGGCTGAGGTAGGGCAATCCTGGCTATCCCTACTCCGTGTTTTGTTGGCAATGTAGTCTCCTAAGAGGGGATTACCTGGTGGTCTTTCACACAGGGATGTAAGTGGGGAGAGGGGTAGCAATCGTACGTCTTTGGATGGGAGGTGGGATTATCACCTTGATTACCTTCCCAGCAACGGTGCGTACTATACACGTCTCTGTACTCTGGCTTTCTACTGATAGAGGTGGTGTTGACGGTTCAGTGACCTGGGTAGGTGGAGGTGAAAATAGGTAACTGATGTCGTTAAAACATAGCACGGCCAATATGTTCCCAACCAGGGATCAAGCTCAGACTGATGTGTGGTGATCACCATAGGCGAGATTGGATGAGGTATGTGTGTGGTGATTTCGGGTGTGGGCGTTGAGGGAGTGCTATCCTGAGGGGCGTCAGACGCAGGAAGGGTAGCAGATTGATCTAGTTCACGTTGTAACGCAAATCGGGCCCTGCAACACAGTCTACTGGGAGGCCACCTCCCTTCTGTGTCATCTAAATATCCTACCAGCGCACAATTGTTATTGGACGAAAGTACTCTTATTACACTGGGCTTGCAAATTATACCACTGGTCACGCCTTCCCTAACCGTCATCCAGTATTCCTTTTCTAGTGACTTTTCAGCCGCTCAGAGGTTTTACCGGATAATGACGGCCAGAGTTGGTAAGAGTCCATGGAGAGGTGCGGGAGTCCCAGGCTTACCCAGATGTCAGAGTATGTCCTCTCAGACTAGAGATCCCTTTCGGACCCTCTGATACTAGGAAACTCGGTCCACTCACACTTATCCAGCAGAGAAGATTTAAAAGCATATTTGAGCTGTACTATGTTTAATATGCAATACAAAGAAACCTACTTAATTTTATATATGCGAGGGTGCAAAATAAAATAATTAATTACACAAATCTTACGATTTTAATTTAAGCATGTTAATTACACTTAGGAAAGTACTGTGGAAAAACTATTAATACATACTTCTAAGTGAATGTTTTTCCTTTTTAAAATTACACTAAGGCAGGTGAAGGCGAACCTGGGTAATTTCCTCTAAGTCAACTTCCAAAAGTTAATCTCACATTTTACAGCGACGGATTCTGAGGGGGGCCTAGGATGTCGCGACTGCCTGCTACCGCAGAGTCAAGGATGAGTGGGGTACGGGGTTCAGTGTGCGGACATAGAGGTTACCTTTGGAGAGTGAGCTTTGTCAAACTGCTGGAGCCAGTGTAGGAAGATGAGCCTTGGCAAGCTGCTGGTGTTGGTGTTGAAGTTTGAGCCTTGGCAGGCTGCTGGGGCCGGAGAAAGAGCTTTCTTCAAGCTGTTGGCTGGGAGAGGAGGAGGCCCTTCCAGACCCAGGAAAGCTCGGTGACCAGCGCGGTTGGTGAGCCAACAAACTCTGGTAAGGGCAGTTTGAAGCTTCCTTAGATAGGCCCAGCTTCCTCTTCATGGCTCTCCAAAGGGTTTAGGGGTTGCAAGCCTCTCGATATGGGGGTTGGTTATCTCTGGTAGCAGGCGGTGTAGCGTATTTTCTTATCGCCCTTGATTGAGGTTGACGACAGTTTTACCTTGACGCCGTCGGGTGAGACACGAGACGAATGATGACACAAATACTTACTGGTAATTTGGGTGCCAGCGGTGCTTCCCAATCTCCGCACTATTGAGACTCAGGGTTCGCTGGGATGCTGTGGGTTCTGTGTGTCCGTCTCACCCCTGCATACTTACAAACACGTTAGCAATACTAAACATTTATTAAAATAACTGAAATAAACAATAGATAAAACATATGTGGCTAGGACACTGTCACTACTGAATAAAAAATTGAGTTCACTGTAGACTTGTTTTACTGATATTGTTTATACACATCAATGTGCCAATGAAATGGTTATCTCGGTCATGACTAGCCAATTCCGCTTTTGTGCTCCCCAGCCCGGAATTACTTTAGCACACGCATAGATGGATAATCTTACCGAGGTGCGTGAAAGCACAGCCTTCACAAGGGAGGAGAGCCGACAGCCGCTAGGGTGGACTGACGGTTATTCCCTGAAGACAGCACACAGTGAATTACAAATGAAAACCCTTAATACACATTAACACGTGTGATTACTCGGCATCACTAACGCAAACTCGTCGGGGCTCGCCCTCCAGCACGTGGTTAGTGTGGTGACGGTCTATACACAGAGCCGGCTAGGACGGGAGTAATTGCACCGTACACTAATTACACAATTACATAGGCACCTGAATGATACATGAAATAAGATGGGACACGAGATGAATATTCACAATAAACACATACATGTGTGAAAACAAGCTTAAGTGGCACGGAGGCCGCTGGATGAAGTTCGTAGCATACCATGTGGTGCAGGTGAAAGTGCAATATTTCTGCGTGGAAATGGAAAACTAAATTCAGATAAAATATTCTTGCTGAGGAAATTATTCTCTTTATGATTGCGTTGTTACAGGCTTGTAACATGCCTGATGGTGGTGAAATCAAACATTACGGTGACCACGTGGTCAAGTACAAAAAGCATCAATTTACATAAAAAATACATTGAACCCTGAATGAATAATACATAGAACCCTGAAATAAATTATTGCACATATGATGTTATATAAATAAGCTCTTAAAACACAATGATGGTGTATACAATGACTTGGCCTAAGCTGGCCACGTGGTTATACGTGATGTTGCCGTAAAATATTCAAACACGAAAATTACCCTCAAATACATACATAAAAATAAAGCTCTTAAAATTGCGTGTAGCAATTATGCAGAAGTTACAATGAAATGCCATAAACATAGGCAGATGGCATCTGATTCAAATGCAGGGGTCGCGTGACCTCTCCTACATCTTTCTCCTCCGTCTCTTCGATTAAGTTAAAATGTCACAAGGGCATAAGAATTAGTAAAGCGGAAGCATAATGCTGGGGAAAATGTCTGGTAAAAACGTACGCAAGCAAAAATTAACAGGTAAACTACATTGACTATGGAAACCTACATCAGTGAACAAAACGTTGTAGTGCGCCAGTGACAGTGTCTTACCTTGCCAGCTCCCCTCGATAGACTGTCCCGTACAAGCGTCATACGGACCTATCATGGCCACCTATGGGGTTCACATAAGCGGAAGTGCTATGCACGCAGAGTGAAATATTTTATATTGAAAATAAAATGACACAAATTAAATTAGATATTGTTTTAGATTTCTATAATTTTGTTATGAATTTCAATATTATTTTAATGTCTCTTTGTGATGGCGTTCATGCCAGAATATTAAGTGTTCTTAATCTCGGTTGAATATTCATAACCAAACAATTAAAATTAGTAGAAGCATTTTAAAACATTTTAAGACATATTAAACACTGTAAGGACAATATAACACATTTTACCCTGAAATTAACATTTATAGGAAAGTTCAAAATTATCGGCCTCCTTGCGCACGTGCGGGACACGTGACATGTGAGTGCCGTCATGGGCTCTAGCGCCGCTGGCTGTTAGCCGGCGCCAACCTCCTCTGCCCGAGGCTCGGCATCTATGACGTCACTAGGTGTAGGGGTGCTGCGATCTTGCGGGTATCTCTCCAACTTCTTTATCTAAGCTGGCGGGTCCGCGACTTGTTTCGTAAAACAATCTTGGGTTGAGGGGGTGGCGACCATATTTTGGAATTTTGGAGGGGAGTACAATTTCATAATTAATATTTAAATTATAGTTGTGACCATGGTTGTCCAGGCTCATGGAATCAACTCTGTCGGAATAGGAATTTCGTATACCACTGTTTTAAATTGCCCCGAGCTCTTTGTCACTCGTTAATGGGGGAAGTCGCCCATAGAGTACGCAAGTATGCTACACAGCAGTAGTTCATAATTGTTATTCCTAATATTTATTTTTAAAAATAATGAAATGGAGGCATTACCTTTCAAGAAATGCCACTGATCAAAGTTCTTAAGAATGTATACTCCTTAACCTTTAATGATCAAGAAGAGCCGGGATAAACATAACCAGTTTTCTTCATGATTTGTTATAAACCGGGCATTGCACTGAATTTATAGTTTATATGCAGAGCAATGAGAACACTACCAATGTTTTTACAAGGCAAGGCATGGATGAGTGAAAACCTTATATCAAAATCTGACATTAATTTTTTATTAATACCAATATTAGTGTTAAAAAGAAATTTACCTCTAGTTGTTGCCAGTTTTAATGATACATTATCAATAACTGCGTTTACTGTCTCAAATATATATTCATTCCTTTCTTGTAAAAATGTCTATGATTGATTAATAGGAACACTTTCATTGTCATGCGTTTTCCAGCTACAGCTCCTAATGGGTTGATAATTCTAAATCTATGCGCCTACGTTCCAGCACATTTTCAGTATGTGTTTTCCGTCAAAATAATTATTCAGAATCTTATCAGCTAACTAGGTGCTGTAAGGGATGCAAATAATTATGCCTGTTGGAACGTATCACATATTGAGCCGAGTGGAGTATGCTTATATACATAAGTACATTCCTAGGTTCGGACACAGCCTTAATGACACTTGAATCAACACATTGAACGCATTGATTATTTGTATGAACAGTCACCTTTGTAGTAGATCACAACCCTAAACTGTAAACAATGCGTTCAATTGTAGACAGTCAGACATGTAACATATATTTCTCTACTATTGAAAAATTATTTCCTGTTCATTACCTTTCACATGAGAATGAAATGAGAGGTTTACTATCACGCATGACGACATTCATGATTAATATGAAGTTTGTAATTGTAAGTGCTAACAGTACTCGTATTTTATCATGAACACCTAACCTATAGTAAAATAATAGATTATAATTACAAACAATGACTATTATACATGTATGATAATTCATTTTTGCACCGGTAAATAAAACCAAATCGTAGTTGATATCGCTGCAAATTTTCACAAACACATAATTGTACGACATAAACGAAACACATGGCATGGTCACCACTAGTAAATCATGAGTTGGATATTCACAGCTGCAACGAATGCTGGTAACTCACGTGTTACAGGCTCACCTTTGGCAGAACTTGAACAAACACATAGGTGAGTCAACGCCAGGGTTAAGATATACTTTTACTGGCTGTGGAACTGGCAACATTGTGCAGGTGATATCGTCGAGAACACTAGCGCTCCTCGGGATCATTAGAGGAACTAACACACAAAATTGGTCAGACTTTTTTCCTTTCTCCTATCCCATGGCCACTCTAGTGCATATCTTTACTCAGTGATATAACCTGTGGTAATGCTGAGGACAAATGCCTCCCACCTTATGTTGTGTATAAGGCTGATCATATTTGTTCTATATGAACTGAAAACATTACTGAGAAAGCTCATTATAACAGAATCCAAAGTGGCTGGTTCAATAGAGCAACATTCAAAAAATTGGTTTCTCTGTCAGTTTTTTCTCTGGTAAACAATAAGGAAGGAACAGTTGTAATGATTGGTGACAATCTAACGTCTCACATTAATCAACAGGTTCTACAGATGTGCGACGAAAACAACATAAGTTTGTTTACCACATAACACAACCCATTTGACAAAACCATTGGATGTCATGTTTTTTGCTCCAATGACGAGACTATGGTGGGCAATTGTAAGGAAATAAGAGTCCGAGTCAAGCTTCAAGTTTCTTACAATACCTAAAGATGTGTTTCCTGTCTTATTTAAAGAACTAATGGAAGACTTAAATGACAAAAAGACCCAAAATCTTATCTTCATACTTGCAGTGTGGGATTTTTCCTCTAAACCAGCAGACGCTTACTGAATGCTTGCCAACAAAGAAAAATAAAGTTGATGCAGACACGGCTGAAGAGGCCTTTTTAGAACAATGTAAAAAGAATGAGCAGATGGTTTATCATCCTCAACTGAACCCAGGAAGAGAGGAAGAAGTTAGATATGCTGCGAGAAAAATAATTTATGTTAAAGATCTTCATACATTTGCACCTGATGCATCTGTCCCTTCCTCAACACCTAAACCCACTCAAAAAAGCAAAAGAAGACAGTGATAGTGTGCACACATTCTTCTGAAGATGATGAGCCTGATGATGTGTGATTAGAATCAGGTGAAGTCTGCAAATCGTTTTCCAATTTTGAGGAGTCTTCAGCAAACTAAAATAATTATATTGTTATGAAGAAAGTAAACTCAGAAGATGCGCAGTTGACAATTTTGTAATTATCCTCCATAACAATGAAAAGTATCTTGGAAGAATTACCAACAGTACTATGAATCATTGTGTCGAGTGCATGGAAAAAATAGTGAAGTGTTGGATGTGGCTCCAACGACTTGATTCAATGATGTATAACTGGGAGAATGTGTTGTGCAAAATAAACCCAACTAGAATGATATTAAAATTAAACCAATTTTCTGTCCCAAAACAGGACAACTAAATGTACATTGTTATAATTGGTATATTTTAACAGTTGAATTATTTTGCTTGTATGTCAAATTGTCAATGGTTAGTTTTAAAACTAAATAAGCTTGGTTTTCTTTTATTGTAATTATTTCCCTTATATTTGGAAGTCAATGCTCTAAATAAGCATCAGTATTGCACTTTCTAATATTAGGGCCTTTTTCAACATTTTTCCAATTCATCTTCTAGCATGCTATATATGGTTTAGGCATGTAGGACAAAGTTACCCCATGTGAGGGTAATGTTAACAGAGTTTTTCAAAAACCATGTTGCATATCCAAAACTTTTTTTTAAATTTAACAAAATTATAGCGATTTGTTTACATGTTCAAACGATATAGGAAAATTACTCCACTACTTACACTTTTTCGTATAGTGACAACAAACCACCATTTAAATGTGTACAAAAACATGAAAAAGTGGGCCAATGTTACCTTACTTACCTAGGTGACAGTACACTTAATGAATTTAATTATTTATATCAATGTTGACAAGCTTCCTATTATTCTCATAATCATGCCATTTTCTTGGAAACTTACCTGCTACCGTGCACTTGTTCCAGCTCATGTGTTTCTTCATTGTAAATGTTGATGAGGGTGTCATCTCCAACTGTTGCGAACTTGGCAAAAGAAGGGTGGAATGCCATACCCAGGGTCTGCCGTCTTTCAAAGATGGTATACATGCATATACGGGTCTCATAGTTCCAACATTTTATAAGACCGTTTCCATCTGTCACAGTTAGTACAAGAAACAACAGGTGTTATATTAGCACAAAACAATATATCTTTATAAAAATGACATGGCAGAAAACTAATCCCACATGCTGGCGTGAAGTCATCTGCTTCTCAGCGCAGTGCAGTTTTCCCATCACGTTTTCTTTGCTCTCTTGCTTAACAAGGGAGGAAGAGTTTTGGAAAGGAGATTGGGGAACAAGCCGTTTGTTTTAACGAACCTAGGCCTTTCTAATTCGTGAGCAGATCACACAATGTGATGAGAGAAATAAATTTATACAGAGCATGTATAATTTTAGTTAGTAAAAAAATTATTTTTACATTAATATTTTTTTTCTGTTCTCGAAAAAAAAAATTGGAGTTAAACGATGCAGGTTTACATGCAGGGTTGGTATACTCTAGCCCCTGCGGGATGAAGTTAAATAGACTGTTTCGCTAACCAGCGTGGCAGCACAGTATCTGAAATGCATGCGGTGACACAAAATAATTTTTATACATCCTACTCTTGGGGGTGATCTCCTACATGTTAATTAGGCACAGAATAATGAAGAAAAGACCCTTCATGAGAATAAGATAATTTGAACATTCAAGTATCAATTTTCTTGAAGTCTTGGTGTGGGTTAGTTTTGCACAATTTGTGCATAAAGCAATCTTACCATTTGCTGTAGCCACTTTACTGGACATAGAACACTAGGTTACAATTCTTATAAGCTAGGTTATATAAAATCATTTGTTTTACAAGAGTACACTTTGTAAAGTGAGGTTGACATAGGTTGCGCTTACAGTAATCACATGGCTTAACACTCTTACGTTCTAGGATATCAAATTTCTCTTATATAGCGGGGTTTGGAATACGTGATTACGAGGTATGCTTGAGTTCATTACTCTTAAGCATGGTTATAATATGATATGCACATAAGTGACGAGAGTCTGTGCTGGGGCAGAGGGTTCATGCAATAGGTGGGCGTGGGCTTCCGTTTACTTGACATAAAGGTGTGCTCAGTCGTGTGAGCGTAGTGGGGGTTGTGGAATATTAGTGGCGCTCGCCTCAATTACAATTAGAATGCAATAAGGAGGTTTCATACAAGCGTGAAAAAGTCTACGTGCGCATCGGTGTGAGGATGATTTCTCAAAACACAAAGGCATTCTTACTTACAAAGACACGGGCACTTAAACACGTTTTGTATATAGAAGTTGGACATCTAGGTTCACAATATTTTTCTACCCTAAAAATTACAAAAGAAAAATACCTTAAAGTTTTTCCTTACGTGAATATAGGCAGGAATTAAGAACAATATTTTACAATGACGTACATGGGTAGGGAGGTTCTCGTGTCCTCGTACTTACTATGGCATTTTATTTACTTCTCCCTGCTCTCCTATTGAGATTATGTTCGGGGGTACACTCTTACTTTGCTACTTAAGGTAGGTGCATAGGTGTGAGTTGACTCTCTATACAATTTGAAGGTTATGCGCAATCATTACAACAATTTTCATGCATGGAGCAGCCTAACTGGCTGGGGGACGAGATTTCGCGTTATCGTGGAGGTAGCGGATTAGGGGAGTCTGATTCGCTCTGAGCAGATAATTTCTGTAGGCTGTGTTGTCTGCGGTACATTTACATAAATTGAGAGTACATCTTGGGGTTACGCATAATTCTCAAGTTACATATTTCTAACATAAGACATGGAATACGTTACAAGTAAACACGTGAACTCACTTTAATTCTAAGAGATTACATATGGGTTTTCTGTCTTAAGGAAAAATAACTAGGCCTAGTTGCTGCGTGATTAAATATCAATATTACTGAACTCCTAGCCTTAAAACAATTTAGGGTTACGTTTCTCCGTTACGTGCAGCGTTTTCACTGTGGTGAAAATAAATTTTTACATTAATTAAGGTAACGGGAATTACACAAGTTTGCAAGGTACTGACCTCTGCACAAAAATACACGTGAAGCTCAATTTTCAAAGTTGTGGGCTATCAACATATTTTGTTGATAGACAAGTTTACACTCAGGAATTTACCAATTTTACGAAGTCTTCGAATTTCCTGGGTGGTGGGTTATAGCATACTCACCTCATGCTCTTACACAAATTATACGGTTTCTTAAATCAAAGTCACCTAGTTACATTGTGAGGAATGGAGAGGGTTTAAACGAGGTCATGTTTACGGGTCTGCTGATTGGCTTCGATTTTGCGCTCACACTTCCTGACAGTGCTCACGGAATTTAGTGGCTCTACGCTAAATGCGCCATTCTAATAAAAATAGTAACATCATTATTTATTAATTTTTTAAATTTTAATTCTTACGTTAGGCGAGCACTAATAGGGATTTGCGGGGAAAATGCAAATATCAATTTTCCAGTTTGCGTAAGGGGTCTGAAGCTACTTTATTTTTCCTCCGGCAAACAAAACTTTCTTGTAGGCAATCTAGGGACCAGTTGCTAAATTTTAAAATTTGTTAATTTTCATTACGTTACTTTACCATGTCCATTGATAGAAGGTAGACTACTTTACTTGGACACTTTGTCATTGCGTGGGGGTCTCAGGTTCCGATTACTGTGTTTCGCGAATTCTCTACCTTGAAAGTAAAAGTTACAAGTAACAAAAATTTACAAGATAAAAGATGTAATTTTTGGGTGTGGTGCAGGCACTTTCGACGCACTTCCTACTACTAACAGGCTAGGATTTTATAGGTTAATAAGGCCACCTAGCCATCCCTACTACGACCTATCACAGGCTCGTATTGTCTTCGGGATTCGAACTTCTCTAACGCAATCACTTCCCTGATTAAAATAGCTAGTTCATTATGGCCTTTACCAGTTATTCACTCAGAACTCCCTGGTGATGATGGCGGCGGGGGTGGACGCGAAGACTCGGGGCTTCAGGGGATGCCCTCTTTTTCGTGGTGCTGCAGCAAGGGTGGAATGCTGCAGGTGCTCGCCATGGCGCCTTCTTGTAGCGGCCTGGCACGCAGTGGGGCCACTCGTGACGTGGACCTGGTGGTGGCAGATAGCTTGGGGCCAGCATCTCGGGCGTTGTTAACATCTGCTTTGGTAGTGGTGGCTGGGCTGCTGGACTTCCCGAACACAGTGGAAGTACTGTGATCGGCATCTTCTCTCGTCTGGTTCCTCAGGGTAACAGTTAGGTGCAGTTTAGCGGCAGTGGCAAGGGTGACTGGTGCGCGATACCGGTTTTCATTGGCCATTCCCGTCGGTGGAGGGGGTTTGCATTCACTCGCGGGTACTGACTTTGCAGGTGTCGCGGTTGGATTCTCGCATGTTGCGGTAGTTCTCTTATCCTCTCTTGACCTTTCCAATGAGCAGATGGCGGCGGTCGCCAAGTTGACCGAGATTTCCTCTGACGTTGGAGTAGACTGTGTTTGACTTTCTCCCTCTTCACGTCATCTTACTCCATGCTTGCATGGGATTGGGTAGGATGGATAGGGTAACATTGCGTGCACCCTAGATTCCCTATCCTGATTCAACTCCGCCGTCTCTGTGGGAGGTGTAGCCGGGACTGAGCCTGGGGGAGGGGATACTCCGCCGTATCCAGGTCGATACCTGGGGAGGGCAGTCCTTCAGCTGCAGTGAAGGAGGCCGATGAGACTCGTGCAGCACTTGCTATCGAGATCTCGTGGGGGTCTTGGCTCTTTACAGCCAGAATGACTAGCAGGGAGATGGTAGGGGTTCGTGGTCTAGACATAGTGCTCTCAGGAGGGGAGTAAAGGGGGTCTCCCTTCGTTAGACTCATGCTCGTGAAAAGACTGTCGTGGATAAGGCGATCCGCAAGATTGCGTACAAAGTCTCAGTGGGGACACGAGGTGGTGTATGACATCATAGTGAGTCTTGTGGTAAGGGGTGCCGGGGGGAAACGGATTTATCTTATGAAGTTGGTGCACCCGAAGGCCCCTAACTCGTCGGGCTTGAGTGGTCGTTAGAACCCTCGTTATATGTGGAGATGGTGCGGAGTCGACTTTCAGACATAGCAACCATACTGGAGCAGGGGAAGGGGTAGCCTGAATCACTTCCCCTTTCCAATTAACTACCAAGTCCTTGTTACTACATAGGGTGGTATGTTGTTGTCCGCAGTCCATCGTACATTGTTGTTCTGGCAACCAGGGCCATCCCAAAATCATCTGCTCTCCGTGATTAGGGGCCACTAAGAAGGGCATTTTAATGTACTGCCCATATACCTTCAGGTTGAGGGTAACCTCCCCTGATAATGGCAGATGGGCATTGTGGTGAGCCATTGTAATCGTTTGGCTGGTAGGGTGCACACTGACCCTTTTGCACTAGGTGAGTAATTCACTGCTAATGAAACTGCAGTCGGCGACTGTGTCTAGTACGGCCGTGACCGTTGTATTCTCGAACTGAACCTGTACTCGGGGCTTGTCCAAGGAGATGTGGGTGGCATTTACAGCTCATAAACAGGCGGCGGCTTTGTTTGGCTGGGCTGGCGTGTGAGAGGGGCGGGGAAGCGATAATGCGCTCGGCACCCAGTTGTCTGGCTTTCCTCATCTCCTCTCCTGCCGGGCTCCTTCCACTTGCCAGGGCTGTCAAGGACGGCACGCCTATGGAGCGATGAGGGGAGGTGAAGGCGGGGTACAGCCTTCAGGCGCCCAGAGTGATAGAGGGGCTCTCCCTCCCGAAGTTTGCCGGGCCACGCAGTCCCTTCGGTAATGCTCAGGCCATGTCAGTGGCAGTTCTGAGTTCATTATTTCACGCATGTAAATAGGGCGGATGGCTAAGGGCTTCCCTTTGCTCGGGTTACGAGTTCCCTGTGGATGCCGCTTGTGCAGTCCCGGTAAAAATGCCGCTCCTGGCAATCCCAACAGTGTGGCAAGTGGGCGGAGGAGGTTCACAAGGTCGCCTTGCGCCCTACAGGCTGTCTGGGGGGGGGGGGGATGGCTGGGATGAGTCAAATACCTGATATGTTTGACTGATGGAGCTGCACAAAGGGAGGCTTATGTTGCAAACATAGCAGTTGCAGCGAGGCAGGTGCACTCAGTGCTGAGTGATAAGATGTTGTCCACTTAAATACTTATATAACATACATGCTAGGCTTGTCACACAAGTGTTTCCCAGCACAAATACTTACCTCATTCTGAAAATAAAATAAAACTCCAATTTTTACATTGGAAATATTAATGGTCATTTCATTTACACAGACTAAGAAATCTACTGTCAATTTTTGCTTAAGTAGCAGTAAGAGGTGGTCAGTATTTTTTAACTAGAAAAAATGTGTCTCATTATCGTACATTATTGTACAACCCACTTACGAAAGAAAATTCGTCAAATAAATTAACAAATTGTACTTTTTTGTCAGAAAATATATTTCAAGAGTTAAACCAAGAAATTAATACTTTCTTAAGTTTCATTTTTGGAGTAAAGTACAATGTATACTAAAAGCAAGTGTACAAAACTACATTTTTATACTGTATTTATTCATAAATATTTTTTCAAAAAGATTTTACTTAAATATTTTTGAGCAAAGAATGTTCTTGGTTACTCCAGCTTTTTTTTATAAAGTTTTGGTGGTGCTTTTGAACACGTGTGTATTTATCTCTGAATTGATAAATAAAACTTGTAGAGAAAATCCTGCTAAGTACATGCGTAAATAATTTATGAGAGAAATAATTTTTCCAGTTGAATGACATGAACATATGGGGTCATCTCCTTTTTCAAGGTTGTCATGTAGTCAGAAAATTACGGTACCTGATAGTAACGCTGTCAACAGCAATATGTAACAGCTACTCATGGACAGGTTGTAATACTTGTGTGGGTGTGTGCTCACCTTAAAGGCTAAATACATACTCTTGCTATAGCTATAAGGGATTGGTATATTCCCACATTACTGACATTTTAAAAATTTTAATGAATGCTGCCTTACAGGAAGCCATGATGGTGTTGATGCTGGAACCTCCATACTTGATGCTTGTCACTGGAGCAAAGTTCACCCTTAGCTGCACGTCTACAAGTTCAGCAGCATACTGTGCATCCTTCATAGTGAACAGTCGTATGATGCCATCAAAGAAACCCACGGCCAGGAATTCAAAGTTGTGTGTGTACTTTGTACACAAGATGACCACATTAGTTTCACTGTAACAATATAATAACTTTGTAAGGATTAGTACCTACTTTTTTGATACCTTTAATGTAGGCTACATTTAGTTATGTGTATGTGCACATGTGTGTATGTGTATGTATGCGCACACACACACGCATGTACACACACACACACACACACACACACACACACACACACACACACACACACACACACACACACACACACACACACACACACCACACACACACACACACACACACACCACACACACACACACACACACACACACACACACACACACACACACACACACACACACACACACACACACACACACACACACACACACACACACACACACACTCACTCACTCCTAAGTTGTTAATTTTTTACTATGAATTTTACTTTACATATTCAATATGTATCCCAATGAAAGACTTATTCCAAATTTTTCCATAAACTGCTTGCCATCTTATTTTGCAGCTAAGCAATATAAACTGCTTGACATCTATTTTTGGATTTGAGCAGTTTTAGGTAAGTATTTTTGTTTGAGTGGTCAGTTACCATTACAGTAAATGCCACATAAGAAAATATATTAACAGAATGTGCAGTATAATCAGGAAAACATTGTTGAGATATGGACTAGACACATACAGGAAGATGGTAATACATGGTCAATGTTCCTCCGCCCCTTGCCGATGGGGTACGGCATGTACTGTCTGCACCAGGAAGTGGCTGTGAGCCATGCGTAACTGACCCAGGGAAGTGATCACACCAGAGCTGCGGTGGCACATGTGTGTCACCAACAGCCGGCTGGCTAGCTGCGATTACCATCCGAATGACAAGCAATTTATTCCTCGACACCCTAAGAGCTCTCCCATGAATGTGCCAGGGTTGAGACCAGTCTCTCTTGGTTCAGCCTAAGTGTTATTTTCTTAGTTCCCCCGCAAAGGTCTTCTCTGTGGTCCAGCCAGGAGTAGCAGATAGACGTAACTCTCATGAGCATTCATCATCAGGTCTTACGGATAGGATGGTAGGCATTCTTCAGATCTTGGGGGCAAGGACAAGTGTACCGTGGACATGGTAGCGGGGGATATTGATTAAATAAAGACATGTTTACTGCACCCACTGTAATAGTTATTTAAAATTATAGGAACTCCTTCCCTCACCCATTCTGGAACACAACTAGCCATCACGCGAAGCTCTGCAGGTGCTTTGTCAAGCTTGCCTCTGGTTGGTTAGCAAAGACGAGAAGCTCACGGATTGGCAGCAGGCATACCTGAAGGAGAAAAGGCAGCATGCACAGGTGAAGTGGCTGCTTGTCCAATGGAGGGTGTAAGCCATGTTTGACCGAGCATCATCTCACTTTGTAAGGGTAGGACTAACTTCTGATTACCCTGGGGCTGCACCCTACCTTGCCGATTTGGAGTGCCAAGACACATTAATATTGATTTACTGCCAGTTGGGATTAATCCCAGATGGTACCGACCACAAGGGGCAGCTATCAACCCACCCCTTGACCTAAGGAGACGAGTAATGGACAGAGGGTGGAAGAGTAGAGATAAAGTTTATTGGCCCTAGTAGGAATGGGGCATAGAAATAACCAGACACATTCGGAAGTCTCTCAGAAATCACATGGATAGACTTGATTCTGTGTAAATACTTGGTGGCGCTCAACGACAAAGTTGGTTTTCCACCTCTGTAAGTGTCCTTTCTCTATGACAGGATGGAGCAAGTTAGGAGGGAATAGAATAAAATTTGCTTGATTGATAGGAGCGAAGAAGCTAAGTTATCAATGACGTAAAATATGACTTGTGAGACAGCAGTTTGCACGATTAAAGGACAAGCTTCACAGATAAGCTGTACAGGATGTGAGGCAATTTTTCATAAATTATGCTTGGGATAGCGAGAACATTTGGAACTCACACCAGGTTTCTCATATTTGTGCAAAAAATATTAAGATTGATGCTGTGCATCTGAACAGTATGAAGGGACCAGAAAGTACTGAATTAGTGTAACAGCAAATTCCACCATGTATGTTAGGGATTGACACAGGAAACCCAAATGACAGGCTTATCCTATAGCTGTGTACAATGCCGAAGTGGAACCAGTAGCCGCAATATGGGTCTCTCTCATTGTAGCCAGGGCAGCACATATGCTATGAGAGCCCAGCAGGAGATCGCTGTGCAAATTTTTCTGGGCAAGAAATTTGAAGACCTCACCCAGTTTATTAACCATTACATAGAAATCATGTGGGAGGCAAGGTGCCTGAATCCTTCTAAGTCAAAATTGTTTACCCTCAGTTACAGGGTAAAGCCAAACAGTGGTAGGAACAGTAAGAAGTTCATAGAAACATGGACAAAATTCCGTAACTGTATAATATCCCAGTTTGGAGGAATAGTAAATACCGCACTTATGGTGAAATAGCTTTATGGGTAGCAGCAGGACGAAGAAGAAAAGAGTGAATATTTTATTCACTGGAAAGTACGATTACACTGAAGAATGTATCCATCCCAGTGTGTGTGTGTGTGTGTGTGTGTGCGCGTGCGTATATATATATATAAATCAGATAGTCCCATTTATAGTAGAACTATTGCCAGGGAACATCAATGCTTTACTGTAGGAACCTGAGTCTGAGGACACAGAAGAACAAGTGAGGCAGGCTCGATGTGCAGAATGGGATCAGAAACTGGAATGGCCATGGGTTACTGATGGCTGGGTATCAGTGAAACTCACCAACAAAACCCTGAATACCCTGAATTTTCAGGAATCTGGGATATACTACAAACTGCCATCAGTGAAATATGGCTAGGGAAGCACGAGTGAAGAGCATTGCTAGACTCTGCCACTTCCGCTAATTTTATAAACCAGGAGGTGTGCACCAAAAGGTAATGTGACCTTGACTTGGATACACAGGGAGGTGTATCAAAGGCACTGAGGCAAAGGGGAAAATAGTACGATGTGACTGGTTAACGAGTCAGGTGAAGAATGGCATGATGCATGGGAACAGTCCATGAAAATCTTTAGGTAATGGTAACAAATTACCAGACACCTTATCATGAACAGTGGAAGCTGGCAAAAATTCAGGCAATGGATATGGGTGGGCCACAGAGGTAGGAATGCAGCCCGGGCATTCAGGACTGCAGATACACTCCCCAGTCCAGGCCCATGCCATACAAATACGACATGCACCAGGACCCCCAGCGACTTTCGTTATTGCCTCTAGTAAAGTTACCAGACACCAACAGAACAGAGTCAGAACCTCCTATAAGGAGTTAGGAGTCCTGGCCTCGAAGAGCCCAGTTCAGATGTCTACACTTTAACGCTGAGTATAAACATCACCCAAGATGGAGTCATCTGAATTCCTTGGGCTATAACGCATGTGAAAGGCAACTGCAGTGCCACCTATTCCGAAAGACTGCAGCAGTGATGCGCCAGAGGCTGAGCTACGGACTCAGACGCCTCCGCAGGTAACGTGCCCTGTGCACGCCAACTCACAGACATAATCTGAGAACGTTAAGTTCTGAGGAACCATGAGCCTGTCCTTGGCAGCAATGTCGGGCTAAGATTGATAATTGTCTGGGCAGGTATAGGGAGCAAACGAGTTGGAGACAATCTCAAAGAACAGATCAGTCAGAAGCCATGATGGAAGAAGTCATTCAAAGGAAGGGGTCTCAATCGAGAGTCAATGACCTCAGGAAGTCCGCCCATGTAAGAATCGAGTATAGCCCCTGATGCACCCTGTCCCCATCCTTGTACTTGCCACCAATGATGAGGGAACCTGGCAAGAAGCACCTCCATCAACACTAAGCAGCTGCCCTCTTGCTATTGTGGGAAGAACTCTGTGTATGACCTTGTTGAGGCACAACCGTTTAGAGTTGGAGCCTGTGTGCAGCTCACAGTTGCACCTGTCAGTAGAAAATTGGGTGTTGTGTGGCATGGGGCCAGTGGTGACATCCCATGTCAAACACGTGAGCTGTGTGGCCTACCCTGTGGTGGGTGAAGACCTCCTTCTGTGTGTGGCACAGAATGGACTGGGGTAAGATTCATAGGGGTAGTGTTGCTTCTCCTGCAAAAGAAGAGGCAGGCGGGTGTGGTACAAGACACCTATGGACTTGCCAAGATAGGCCAGAAGGTACCATACACCTGTCATCTTATAGGGCAGCATATACATAGTATTATAAATAATCTGTTAGATCATTACCTGAGAGGTTAGGCTAAAACTGGGATCAGTCAAGATTATTTTGTATTTTAAGGGTTTTTATGAGTTTTTTCTCACAAACTGGTTTCAACAACTAAGTTTGTGTGACACGCGAGCGAGCATGGTAAATGGATAAATTTGTAATGATGTTTGCAGTAACTTAAAAAAAAAAAAACAGTAAAAATACTCACAAATTTAAAGAACTGTCAGTAGGGACTGAAGGTGTCGAGGTAGTGGCGGTGCTGAGTAGCCTAAAGAACCCTAACCACTTGTAAATTACGTAATACTGAATTGTATAAATACAACTGTGTTTGTGTTTATATAATTAAGTTATGTAGTATCAGTAAGATTTTTCCCAGCCTAGCAATTTTAGCTGTAAGTATTCAGAGTTATAATGTGTTGATTTGTGTACAATATGTTCAAGGTTAAAAGTGTGTGTAAATAATAATGGTAGATCATTATCAGCTGTAATCTTGTAACTTGAGATGATGTGGAAGTTTGCACAAAAGACTCGGAAAGTAGTTTCAACAAGGAAAGTGTGACATAGACGGAAGTGAACAGGTGCTTGGAAGAGCATTCGCAAATACTACTGCAGGTTAGCTTGATGCATAATGCATAAGGGCTAGGATATATTTTTTTTATTTCATATCAATTTGTGCAGTGTCGCGTAATACTAAAGAGAGGTCAGTCCACCATGAGGCATAAGCCATGGACTTCCAGGACATGTAAGAAATGAAGGAAGATAGAGATGAGAACCCAATATTAATTAGCCCAAGTGCACATGCATACCAATTACTTGAGAAAAGAAATACCAAATGCAACCATGTAGTTGTGTTGCCCCTATGCGAGTGCCAGATATTTGCCCGCTGAACAGGGAAAACTACTCCCAGCCTTTCACAATCACTGGAAACACATGCAACTAGGCCATGCCGGCGAGGGAGAGAAGGACAGCCCTAAAGCATCTCCGGCAGACATTGGGACCTGAAGCACCTCCGGCCAGGTGCTTATGCCGCGCACCCCTGAGAAACAGGAGTTCTTTGCCTACCCTCCTCTTGAGGAACTTCACTTGAGAAGTCACTTTGCTTTGATATCAAGACAGGCCCCTTCACCTGTCTCTGAACATAACTTCTGTACGTTGTCAAGTGATTGACGAACTTACGAGATAGTAGAGGTCATCTTGTTCATTCCCACAGGAATAAATATGTATAGTTCTTAATGTAAACTCGGTAACCTTCTCCAAAGTCCTTTGTAAGTGTTACTAACAATATTTTCTTAACATACAGTAGGACCATGGACTGTCCCGTACCTGAGGACAGCAGTGCGTCAAACCAAACACACACCTTCAAAAGCCATTCATACTGCGAATGAGGTACGGCAAGGTACCTGGTGTGTAGTATGGTAGAGCCCCTTACTAGGAACACTACACGACAAAGCTGTCAGGTTACCTAAGTTAGTTAACCCGTTGCATCCACCACGTATAAACACGCCGGGCAGTGTGACAGGCCTGACGAAGCATGACCTAACCACCTTGGGGCACTGATTAGCTAGGGAACTGTCACCTGCCCCATCCTTGAGAATGTGAACTGTAGAACCTATCAGCCCATGCCGTTTACCCACATAAGGGGTACACAGCAGGGAAACCACAAGATTGCGGTTGTCCTCTCAGCAAGCGAGTCACTGAACAAACAACTCAAACCTGAACTAACTTTCACGAAACCCAGAGAGCGAGTGCAAACCGCTACAGAGTTCACGAGGCCTCATCTCACAGTCTACCCTACCGGGCTAATTGGATCCCTCGTAAAGACCCCTGGCAAACCCCAACCAGTGGTCTCCTGGATCTGGCTAGGTCTGCACATGGCATTAGGGATTGCCCATGAGTGCTCCATGTACAACCACCACCCCATATCCAGTTGGCAGAACCAGTGCGCTTCCTGCACAGCCACCTAAGCCTAGCAGACATCGGTGAAGCACAACTGGTGACCTCTACTGACTGCTTTTCAGTCTCACCCAGCAATCTCGAGCCACTGGAGATCATCAGCTGGCCACCTCCTAATGAGACCAAGCAAAGGTAAGACTTCAAAGGCCATCACCCCAAACATCGAGAGGCCTCACATCACTCAACCAGACTTTATTCCGTGCATACGACCTACCAGGCCGACCCTCCCCAAGAGACCAGTCAAATTAAAGCGCCAGTTGCTCCAAACTCCATAGTGGTTAGACTACTTGCCTCCCACCTTAATGAATTGGGTTCAATTCCCGGCGGGGTTCCTCCCAAATTTTCACATCTGGGAATCAAGCTGGACGATGCCACTGGTCAGCGAGTTTTCTTGGGAATCTCCCATTTTCCCTGACCATTCATTCCGGCCCTGCTCCATACTCACTTCACCCTCATCAGCTCTCAAGACCTCAATGTTAAGAGCCGCCCAAATCTCTTCACTCACTCTTCACTAACTCACTGACATCCAGTGAAATCTTGTTTTTGTACAACCACGCAACACAACCATATTTCCGTCACGCATCAAGCTTCACTGATGATATTGCACAAGGATAGCTTGTGCTGTGAGCACCAAGAAATGTAAAATATTGTTGTTTGTAATGTGGTCAAGGAAAGTGTTTATTTGAAAGCAAGGGAACGCAGCAGACAAAGCAACTTGACCTAAGATTCACTATATTGAATTTGAGAAATTTGAGCACTGTTGTTGCCTAGTGTGGTGGTTGAGATGATTGGCGGTGGTCGGGCAGTAAGAAGTCCTAGAGTCGACTCTGTGTGTAACTGCAGCTTAACCAATGTTGTCGTGCAGCATAATGCTTGTTTCGTTACAGCTTGCATCACCCAACAGACTCTGTAAGATGTGGACATCATTCCTTGACTTGCCATGTCTCCAAATTTGTCCTGTATTGAATATTATTGGATATGATGGGGTGAAGTTTAAACCACCATTGTCAACCACCTGCCCAAACACTGACTAATTTGCTTGTGCACTAGCAGAAAGCATGGTGGTATGTGCATCAGGACACTATCCACCACCTGTACGATGTAAATGTCTCATGATTCATTACTCTGCTGGCTATACAGCTGCGAGAGGAGGTACTACCCCATACTGAATGCATGCTTTCAGATGCTAAACAATGTGCCCTTTGTGTGAGACTAATCACTACTCATTTGTACTATCACCTATTAACCTGCAATGGTTTAATAAAGTTTCAGTTCAGGAAAGAGACTGTAGAAATTTCCAAGTCCAGCAGTGTATTATGAACCCACTGTTCATAATACACTGTACATTTTAGGCTGGAACAACCTGCTGACATCACCAAGTGTAGGCCTACTCATGCTAATCTGGAGAGAAGCAAGCTAAAACTTGTATCTTGTTGGAAATTGATGTTTATTTAGTACTTTTCAAATCAACCTTAGCAAATATCCCTCCCTGTGACTGCATAGAATGTATTGAAAACAGTAACTGTGAAGTAGGTACTTGTAATAATTTTGTCAGTGAATTAGGAAAAATTATGCAGTGCCTTGGTGCCAACTTAAAAATCATAATGTTCAAATCAATTGTAACTAAAAAAAAATATATGTTTCTTTCTGTTGTATGTATATTACAGTAATATTTGGTTTGATTCTAACATAGTTATCCTTGGAATAATTTCACAGTATTGCTTGGTCGATGCAAAGTTACCATCACTATGGCCATGATATTGAGTGTAAACACACTGGACTAATGTTCAAGAGGATCTGGTATCGATTCCTGGTCTGGCCTTCTTGATTGCAATTTTCTGTCTACCACCGCCACAGCTCCCTTTCTTAATACAGTTCATGCCCGTAGTTTCATCTCTAATGACCCTGCAGTCAGTAATATGTTAAGCCATAAGTAAACAAACCTAGATCTATGGTAACGTAGTGGAAAAAAAAAGCCATGATATCAGATAGACAAAACTAAGGAGGGCTTTCAAAAGTGTGTGGTATTGTGAAATTTTGTTTACAAGAAAAGCAAGCATATTATATTGAATATATATTTAACGTGGTTAATTAAATGTACGTGATCACATTATACTCACATGACTGTGGCTGGTGTGATGGACCCATCAATAATGTAGCCATTTCCAAGATTTGCCAGCATATGAGATTCTCTGGAATATTTTTCACGTAAAAGTGTTCGCTTCACAGAGAACACAGCAGCCATTCTGTCTAGAAGCCATAGTATATCCCACTGACCATTTCAATAGGCACGACGTGGATGACCATTTTTTTGAACATACGAAGCCTGTTAGAGAACAGAAGAGGTAAGTTTTTCTAGCTGTTCAACAAGAAGGTAAACTATAATTGAGATATATTTAATAAACAACCATGGCATTTCTTTTACCGAATATGTTAAATGACTTTACCATTAATTTATACTCAGCAGCCAGTTTTATAATGTTAGTTTAATTATGACTTATGGTATGTTGCCATGAATCTAACAGAACTTAAGTATAGTTCACCCATTTGTTTATATGTAAATATTTTGTTTTGTTTTGAATGAGAAATATAGTATTATGCTATAAGCATCAGCTTTGACAACCAACAGCGGTAGCAAATACTATATCCACTGAATGGCAGCATTTTTGAGGATCATTATACGTAGAAAAGTAATGAAATTAATAATGATAGGAAGAATGGAATTAATGTGAAAAATGCAATCTTTCCTTCCTTCTGTTCAACAGAGAACTATGAAACTTGCAATGAGTGTAGTTGCTTGTGCAAGTCTATGATAGTTGTTTCTAGAGATGAGGCAAACACCTTCGCACAGCATACATTTTACAGTTGCGTGATTAGTTTCTGGCAGATTCAATAATTATGAAATTGAATTGAGTGGGAGACTGTTTGAAGCTATTTCCTCCCTGTTTTATTCATATTAATTAAAAATGAAATGTTATAGTTTATAGATAAAATATAAGTAAAAGTTGAATTTAAGTAAAAATAAGATCCTTTATATTGACAGAAGTATGAAATGCATGTGATATATGCCATATTTAGGAAACAACCAAACATGTTATATAAGTGGGGTGATTTTTCAAAAGTTTGACTCAAAAAGTGTGAAGATACTGTGAACAGACTACATAGAGAAAACCACACGCTACGCTATGCTACACTACACTACACTTCACTTCACTTGTTGACACCACCTTTACAGCAGGAAATTATACATGTACAGGTGTTGAAATTCTTGGAAGAAATTTAAAGTGGGGGAATCAGTCTTTGCAAAACCTTAAAAGGACAAGATGTGAAAAAATTGTAAAGGTTGACGCATGACGCTTTTAGCGCTTAGGAAAATTGCACTCCAAATGACAGATTTCACTCCATCTGAATATGGCAAAGTTCTTTTGGCAAGTCAACTCCAAATACGCGTGGTAATGGAGACGGGACACATGGGACTTCCAGACGTTGACAGAGCCTCAACACACCTCTAACCCTGTGCTCCTAGCTTTTAATGTCAACCCGAATATCCAAGAAGCCGTCACGTCATCACCCCTATTCAAAAGACACACTGCTCTACTTCGCCATGCCTGCCAGAGAGACAGTGCACAGTTCAAACTTTGCACCGCTGTAGGAAGTGGGCCAATCAGCAGAGAGTCACTGCCTCTTCAAGCATCTCTGGACCTGATATTTCAACACCACGCGCTGAGTGGCAGGCAAGATAAGTAGCCATGGTTCATGCATGTGACGTCACAAGCTCCTCCCCCAGGAGGCAGGGTTAATTTCCCCGCATCCCTCTGAGTGCCCATGGTTGGGAAAAATTAGTATAAAATGCACTCCCAACCATGTATCAGGAGTTGCTCATTATCCTCCAGGCTGCGAAGGCAAGGACGAGACTAAGGGTGGAATCCCTTACCTGCAGCAGCAACTCTGTCTTGCAACGTCTCTTGGCTGCGAAGGCCAGGGCATCCTGACAAGGGCTGGATGCCCTCAGCCGCACTAGTAGCTAGCCAACGGTCGACGACTACGCCACTCTCTCCTGGGGATGCCGCTATTAGAAAGTATCCACTTCCGCAGCGCCTCCAGCATCCTGGGTCATCATCACCACCAGCGGCTTCAGCACATCGTCCTACACCTCTACCTCCCCAGGTAAACCAGGGTCACGACAACGTTGTCTCTAAATTACACCTCCACAAGGCCTTAGCCTGGCCAGATGTTTACCAGGTGGGTAAAGAGCCTTGTTGAGTACGCTATGAGGTTAGGATCCAAAGGACTAATTGTGAATTTAAATAATTTTTATTATCTACAGTTTTCTGCTTTCACAAGCATATGCACGTAAACAGGTTGCCTTCGCCCGAGTTATTTTACTTCCGCAGCTAGTTGTTTATGAACTGAATATACATGTTATATTTATTTCAAGTCATAGCATTGTTCTCACTGCTCTGTATTGTGTTTCTTATACATTACGTAAATTTCATAAAAACACTCCATAATCATTTAAATCCTACGGTCTTCTTAGTTCTATTTGATAGTAACCTGTGTGCCCCCAAGTGTTCAGAGAATAAATGGAAATTTCATTACTATTGAGCATATAAGACAACGCCGACTTTGCGAAACAGCCACACTGCAAATACAAGCAACACCAAGTTATATTCCAAGTTTGGCCACGGTAATGTGGGAGCCCTTCACAAGAAACTCAATACACCCAGATATTGCGACTGCCTAAGTGATCCTCGCTGTATAACCCTTCCAGCTAGTGAATAGCTAGCAGGAATTATGTGGTGAGACACGTCTGGCATAGACGTGTATCTGGACGAACACTGTAGGACCGCTATATTACCCGACTTCGTTTCACGTACATTTTGCTTGCCTTTGTCTGATTCTTTTTCAAAATGGCCTCATGCCGTGAGTTCATAAGAGCGGTCGAAAGAATAAACTGAAAAGAGCTCTTAAACTCCTTGAGGATGAAATAAACAACACTATAATTCCTGAAATACCAGAAAGTGATTCATTCTTTATATTACCCTCCAGGGTGAAAGGCAGACTACCCTACGAATATTTAGTACTATTACACTGTGGTAATACAGTTGTAGGAATAGACCCCTCCGATCTTACTGAGGAATACACTGCCATACCCCCACATCCTTCCCCTCCTTCATCGAACAGCGAGAGCACTTTTCAGCTGCAACCAGAGCCGGCCGCTGTGCCTCAGCAGGCCACCCCAATGCAGTCAAAAGAGCAGAGAAGAGCTCTGTTACCTCAGATACCACAGGTAACACGTTGGAGAAATGTACCATCTGTTGTGCTTGATTTTGTCCCCTCACGTAAAAACAATGCGTCCCACACTTTATACTGGCTCTCTGCCCAAGAGAGATTAGATCGCCTGGGAATGATTACCGCGACGTTAGCGTTACAATATTTGAAGGCCAACACAACCACTTGTACCTGTATGGTGTACGATAGAACACTCAAATTCAGATTGCTTATCGGGGTTTCAGTCCCCAAGTCACCTCCAGTAAGTTTGCCACAAAAACTCTCAACTCGTAATCTCATCTACCTGTGTGGGAAGAGACTCACTGCCAAGCTAAGCCAGGGAGTTATGTGCAACCTCAGGGTGATTTCTAGGATGCGTTGTCTTTTATTTGGTATACCTTAGTGTCTAGACACGTGTTGGCAATCAAGATTCCTAATCATCAAGTCACTGTCTCAGCTGCTACAGTATCCCGCAAACTCTGAAGATATAAGGAGAAACCTCCCCTTGTATCAGATGGCTTAAATTGCTTTAAGGTAGTAAGAGTTCTGTCACCTATATGGCGAAAGTCTAAAATGTGATGTCGGCTAACAGCCAGCGGCGCTAGAGCCCATGATGGCGCTCACGTGTCACATGTCCCGCACGTGCGCAAAGAGACCAATAATTCTGAACTTTAATATAAATGTTATTTTCCAGTGTAAAATGTGTTCTCTTATATTTGCAGTGTTTAATATGTCATAAAATGTTTTTAAGTGTTTTGTACTCATTTTTAATTATTTGGTTATAAAATTCAAAGTGCCCGCAGCACCGAAATTAAGAACACTTAATATTCCAGCATGAACACTGTCATAAAAAGGCACTTCCGCTTATATGAACCCTGTAGGCAGCCATGGTAGGTCCGTGTGATGCTTGTATCTGGACAGTCTGTCGAGGAGAGCTGGCGAGGTAAGACACTGTCATGTGTGCGCTACAACTTTTGTTCACTGATTTAGGTTTCCATAGTTTATTTAGTTTACCGGTTAACCTTTGCTTGTGTACATTTTTGCCAGACATTTTCCCCAGCATTATGCTTCTGCTTTATTAATTTCTTGCGCCCTTGTTGCATTTTTGGAACTTAATCGAGGAGAAGGAGGAGAAAGATGTCGGAGAGGTCATGCGACCCATGCAACTTGAATCAGGCGCCGTTCACCTATGTTTATGGCTTTTCATTTAACTTCTACATTATTGCTACACACAAAATTTTAAGAGCGTTGTTTTTATGTACGTATTTGATGGTAATTTTCGTGTTTGAATATTTTATGGCAACATCACGTATAACCACGTGGCCAACCGAAACCAAGTATTTGTATGTGCCATCATTGCATTTAAAGAGCTTATTTATGTAACGTTGTATGTACAATCATTTAGTTCAGCGTTCTATCTCAATTTTAGTAGGGGTTCAATGTATTTTTCACGTAAATTGATGCCTTTTCTACTTGACCACACAGTCACGTTAATGTTTGATTTTATCGCCATCAGGCATGTTACAAGCCTGTAACCACACTAATCATAAAGAGAATCACTTTCTCAACAAGAATAATATTTGATCTGAATTTTGTATGCAGTTTCCACACAGAAATATTGAAATTTCACCTGCACCACGTGGTCTGCTACTAACTTTATCCAGCGGCATCCGCGCGATCTAAACTTGTTTTCACACGTGTGTGTGTTTATTAAGAATATTCATCTCGTGTCCCATCTTATTTCATGTATCATTTAAGGGTCTATGTAATTTTCTAATTAGTGTACGGTGCAATTATTCTGTCCTAGCCGGCTCTGTGTATAGGCCGTCACACACTACCCATGTGCTGGAGGGCGAGCCCCAACGAGTTTGCGTTAGTGATGCCAAGTAATCACACATGTTAATATGTATTAAGGGTTTTCATTTGTAATTCACTGTGTCCTATCTTCAGGGAAAAACTGCCAGTCCACCCTAACGGCTGTCTGCCCTTTTCCCTTGGTGAGATCATCAATCTAGGCGTGCGCTAGATTAATTAAGAGCTGGGGAACACCCAAGCGGAATTCGCTAGTCATGACCGAGATAATCATTTCTTTGGCACGTTGATGTATATGGATAATATCAATAAAACAAGTCTACAGTGAATTTATATCTTTTATTCAGTAGTGACAGTGTCCTAGTCACATATGTTTTATTAAGTGTTTATTTCAAGTGATGTTTAGTAAAAAGTTTAGTATTGCCTACGTGTTTGTAAGTATGCACGGGTGAGACGGATACACAGAACCCACAGCATCCCTGAGAACCCTGAGTCTCAATAATGTGGTGATTGGGAAGCACCACTGGCACCCAAATTACCAGTAAGTATTTGTGTCATCGTTCGTCTTGTGTCTCACCTGACGGCGTCAATTGGAGTTCCCAAGTGGGGCCAAGTGTATTTATTCGCATCGCATCATCCGCGGCAACTGCGAGAAGATGGCGGACACCATACCTGATCGACTGCGAGAAGCCCTCAAGACATCCGCGTCGGCAATCGCGACACCAGCGAACGCGAGCGCTAGTTACTTAGAAATGCAGATTGATCAATGCGTGCATTGTGGGAGATTGAGTGAAAGTAACTTGTTTGAGGGAAGTATGTGGGAGCAACCTTTGTGTCAATGCACGTTCGACAACGTCTCTACGCCATCAGAGCAACACCTGTGCACGTGCACCGGATGTGACGGGGCGGGAACCAAATGGGCGCAGTGCCAACAGTGTAGGAAAGACTCACATTTACGATGCATAGGATCTGTGGAGTTTACCACCTACTGCGACTGTGTTTATAAACTGTGACGAGTGCTGTAAGATGAACTGTGCTGAGATCGTGCCACCGCCAACACCAGAGGTGAAACCCATGCCACCAGCAGTTGTTCGTACACGCCACAGGGCTTAACCGGGCCAGATTGCAATGTATTACTGCCAACTTTCGCGGGACACGACTCGGAAGATCTGGGTATGTTCCTTGCAGTGTGCGAAAAAAATTGCATAGTCATCATGTGCATAGGGATGATTGGACTGAAGTAACTGCCAACAGGTTAAGGGGAACTGCTGCCACATGGTGGAACTTGGTCAGGGACTATAGAGTCACATGGGAGGAGTTCTGTGAGAGAGTGCTAGGTTGATTCGACACTGACGGAGATGCTATACGGGCACAAGTGCGACTCTACCATGAAGAGCAATGTGAACGTGAGGGTATTGAGGAGTTTATACAATGTAAGCTAGGCTTGTTCAAGCTTTTGAACCCAGGTCAGCTGATACGCAGCATTTTAGAAATCATTGTAGCGTTGTCAACACCAGACATTAGGCCATATCTGAAAAGGGCAACAAGGGCAAGTGTCGAACAGTTTACGCTCAAAGCGTGTTTGTATGAGCAGGACGTGCGAGCGGGACGGCATACCAATCTCCGAGATCAAACTTTCACTTGTCAACACCTGCAGTGCTGCCAGATGTTATGCGACCGCCGCCAGTGTTTACACCCGTGAGGCAGAACCGCGGACACAGAAACTTCCATCACCACAACAGGGGAAATAGTTACCAGGGCAACAGGTTGGAAAACTACGTCGGGAGGTTTGCGAAACAGCGCCTGCACCAATCTCACCACCAAGTCATATCAATCCGCCTAATGAAGTTGCAAAAGTGTTCCAGGTAACTGACAGTACCCTCAAAGCACTGTGAGTATGTGTCGAACTCGAAGAGAAAAATGTCACAACATTGTGCATGAGGGTTTAGTACAAGCAATAACGACTAGGGTGCCACAGAGACATCTGCAATTCGCTACACACACCACCAGGGAGAAGCGAAAAGTGTGATGCACGTAACGGTAGGAATTAGAGAGCTGCGTACCAAGTGCGATGTCTACATTGTGCTGGACTTATGCGAAGAAGTGATTTTGGGACTACCATGGCTTGTTGACAACCACGCCATGATAAAACCGCACCTGAATCATCTGCACGTAGTGACACATGGCCAATGGACTGTTTACGCTTGTGGGAGCAACGCCACCAATAACAAGAACTGCTGTGCCGCTTGCTGACTTCGAGCACGAGGTGCCCACCACACATCAGCGTCTGCAACATCTGCTGGACCAGTATGCAAGTGTGTTCCACACTGAGGGGAAGCTGCAGCGCACTGATGTCCCGGAGCACGCGATCGTTACCACACACGAGGACCCGGTGTACTCCAAGCCATGAGATCCATGTATTTTGTTTCGCTGTGTTATCAACCAGCAGGTATGTGAGATGCTCAATGATAATGTAATTGAACCTACACAAAGTCTCTATAATTCAGGTATTACACCTGCTCCAAAGAAAGATGGCGAATGGTGATTCTGTGTCGACTTCCGACCCCTGAATAAAATTACAGTAAACATGCCGCCACCAGTCATAAATATGAAAGACACTTTGTCAACATTAGGATCAGCTTCAGTATTCACATCACTTGATTTAAAGTCTGGATATTGGCAAGTGCCTCTCCGCCCACAGGACAGAAAGAAAACAGCCTTTACTACCCCAGATGGATGTAGATTTCAGTATGTAACCATATCATTTGGTTTAAAGTGTGCCCCTGCAATGTTTCAGAACTTAATGGTTAATGTATTGGATGGATTTATTGGAGACATTGCAATGGCATATTTGGATGATGTACTTCTTTGTTCTAACAGCTGGGAAGAGCATTTGCACCATTTGAGCCTTGTGTTTGAACGGCTCAAACATAATAAACCTACGTGCAAAGTGGAAAAGTGTAAGTTGGGTATGAGTAAAATGGAGTTTGTAGGGTATTATGTAACAGCAAACGGACACGAACCAGAACAACAACACATACGGGACATTCAAAACAAACCCACACCCAGACCACGTAAACAATTCAGGAAGTTTTTTGGTTTAATTAATTGGTTAAGGGAATTTGTCTCAAACTTTTCTGTAACCACTGCACCGTTAACTGCTTTGTTGTATGAGAAGTGTAAATTTGTCTGGACATCTCAAGCCGATCAAGCATTTAAAGACATTAAAATTGCATTTCAGAACTGTAATCCGCTGTCTCCATTCAACCCAGAATTATCCATTATCGTACGAACAGATGCCAGTCAAGAAGGCATTGGGGCCATGTTGTATCAGGAGGGAACACACGGGGAAAACATATCATCAGTTATCACGGTGCAAAGTTCGGAGATGCAAAACGTAAATGTCACGTTTATGAATAAGAATGTTTGGCCATCGTACATGCATTGCGAAAGTACCGGCCGTACTTGCTAGGAAGGCAGTTCACACTCCAAACTGATAACCAATGCCTTGTATGCTTAGAGGGAATGCATACCGGGAAAAGTAAACTTGCCCGCGGGCGCTGTTACTTCAGGAGTTCAATTTAAAGGTAGAACACGTGGCGGGAAAAATGAACGAGCTTGCGGACGCCTTGTCCAGGAATCCTTGTCCGAATCTATCGGTAACTGATGATGTGGAGTGGGAAGAGGCGCTACCACCTTGCCGTGCAATACCAACTGCAGAAATACATACCCTCGTAATACAAAACATTGTTACCACACCACCTGGCGAACTTGTCTCCTTGAATGTACGGGACATGTTAAAAGAGGTACACACTGCACAAGAAAATTCCCCAGATGCTGTGGAATGCTGACAACACTGTGCCACATGCTACACAGAACACTGGAGAGTAGTACACAGGGAAATACAAACCAAACCACCTGATAATTGTGCGCGATTGAGGACAAATGTACCGAGAGAGAAACTGAAACTTGTGTTAAAATACGCATACAACAGTTTGGAACATGGATACATGGGATCCGAGCAGCCACAATGGAACGTGCAGAAATGTTTTCACTGGCCAGGGATTCAGGGAGATGTCAGGAAATATGTACAGAACTGTGTCACGTGTAACACCCGTAAGCCGCGGAGAGCAGATGGCGATGCTTCACAACAGCCAAGGCTGCCAACCGGGACATTCAAAACTGTAGCTATCGACATCATGGGCCCGTACCCGCATACGAAAACAGGGAAAATATTTTTTGTTGTTGCCACGGATTCGTTTACCTGTTGGAACAAAGCATTTTTAGTCAGCAATGTTCGTGCGCACATAGTGGCACAAGTAATGCAGAACGAGTTTTTCCCGAGGTGGGGACATCCCGAGTATTTGTCGACGGAAAATGGAACACAGTTTGTAGGGCGAAAATGGGGGGAGTACTGTACCAGGTGGGGAAAAGAACACCGTACTACCCCAGCCTACCATCCCAGGGCTAACCCAACCGAGGGGCTAACCCAACCGAGAGACGAAACCAAGACGTAAAAATCTAATTACGTGTCTGGTTAGGCAAGGATCACACTAGGTGGGCCGAATTGATTCTGGAGGTAATGTTTTGCCTACAAAATAGAGTGAATGCGGTAACTGGTAAAACACCTGCAGAGATGGTACAAGGTCGTAAACTCCATACCCCCGGAGCACCCTGCGAAAACCCGCCCAAATCACCTGAACAAATAGTTGAACACCAGGCGCAAATACATGAGGATGCCAGGGCGAACTAGCTCAGTTATTGTAATGTGTGGTTACCAGATAGCAAGAGGCAAACACACGAACTTGTACCAGCGATGTATGTGTATGTATGAGAGAACCCATTATCGGCTGGGGCAAAGAAGTACTGTGCTGGACTGGCACCTAAATAGACAGGGCCAGTGAGAGTGGTGGAAAAGATGGAAAATTCCATGTATTTAGTGAAGTTGGGACCCAGACGTGTCACAAAACGGCACCGTGACAACCTAAGGATAACCCGACTGCCTGTAGGGAAGAGAGGCAAGGAGACGACGTTACGCCCAGTACCGCAGCGAGTTTAGAGGATTTTACCGGGAGTACACAGGAGAGCAAAAACACAGACACTGAGGAGAACGACACTAACACGGGAACACCCAGCCAAAGTAATGAACTGTTATTTAAGGGTTTTGCACCGACTGAACACTCAACACCTAGTAGTGAGGAGGTGGAAACAAGTAGTACCGCACCTCCGTTTCTGGGTTTTTCTGTTAATATATGTAAAAACACAATGAATCAGAGTGAGTTTAAGGGGTTTCTAAGTGTACATGAAGAATGTGGTAACATCAATGCACACGTAAATGTCAACAAAACCAGTGCCAGTGAGTTGAGTTTTAAGGGGTTTCCCCAGGGCACAGCTCAATTTGGTTGTAACCAAAGTGTAAGCGTAAACCTTGATACCACTTGTGGAGGTGAGAAACCTTTTAGAGGCTTTCCAGTTCCCGCAGGGGAGAGCCTAGTAGGGCAAGAGAGTTTGAAAGGGTTTGGGAAAAATAGTAGGGCAGTGAGTGTGACATCAAGTGTCAACAAATCGTAACACAGCACTCGCAAGAGGTGAGTTAAGTCACCACTACATACCCACATTGTTGTTCCTGCCTACACCCCCACCCCCTGCAAACGCAGCAGAAACCGACGACCTCCGAGGCCATGTTTTCTTTGCCCTCAATCGGCAACCAGCTTAGCAGAGCTCGCCAGAGCAATGTTGCATTCTTTGCACCATCTTGGTATTCGAGGGAGGGGTTATTTGATGCCTGCTAACAGTCAATATTTGTGTCATCATTCGTATCGTGTCTCACCCGATGGCGTCAAAAGTTACAAGAATGACTAGTTCGTGTAGACAATTTAAAAAAGGTCCCATTTTTCCAAGTAGCCAAATTGGGTACAGCTGTTCATTTAGAAAATTTCCCCAGCTGAGGAAATGAGATGGGAAAGAAATGGACTTGACAGAACCAGGTCTGACAAAGAGTGTCTGCATCACCAGCTGAAGGTGAGCTTGACTGTGAGTTTGCAGTGTTCCACGGATTTCTAGCAGCAGGGCAGTCCTCACCATCACCACAGTTCCAATGGTTTCTAACAGCGATGGAGTCTTCAGGGAATGGGGGCACCGTGAATATTCTCAGATCAAATAGAAGCTGGAAGCCACCAAACAAATTTTATCTGTAGTGTATGACTTCACTGAATATAAAAGAGGAAGGGGTGAATGTCACAGTTGTTTCTTTGTCTAGAGCGGTATGAAGCACCTGTGTGCAGTGTTAGAAAAACAAGTCTAGTGTTTTAAACTGTAAATTAGAAATGGCATAAATACTCATTACATTATTTTTCCACTCTAAGCATCTGCCCACTGGATGTCATTATGATGGTTTGGTAAGTTTGATGCATATTTAGACAATGCACCATGTGGCTGTGTGAAACACTCTTTTCTTTTAGTTTACAGGCCCTGTGACAAATAAGCTTAAAACAAACAGTGTGACTGGAACAAACCTGGATCCCCATACTTTGGGAGGGCCACCTCCTGTCGTTCAGTGACCTACCTTCTAGCTCTACAGTAATCCTATATCAAATGTTTTAAATTGATCATGCCCCATAGTGAGTCTCTCAACCATGCATGCCACTATTTTCAGGGTTTAGTTTACCAGTATAGCATTCTGTGTATTCAGCTTGCTTACCATGCTTTGTGTGATGTGCCCTTTGGTGGGGTAGTTCTGAATTACCTACTCAGAGTAAAAGGAATAATTTTCTTTCCCAATAAAGTTGTGGATCCTGAAACAGAAGTGACCATCTTCCCTGCATACAGTCTCTAGGGACAGGTGTCCAGGTGACTAACAGCCTGGAAAGTAGAAAATTTTACCTGTTACAGGGAATAAGTGACCATGCCGAGAATGAAAGGGATCTTGCAGTGACCTGCTAACCATTTCACTGTAATGCATCTCCTGTCACTACAACACTGAAAGAGCTGTAGACTGCAGGGAAATTATCAACATCGTCCTTTCTTTTGCCATGTTGGGCAATGTTTGGTCATGTGGGTATTAATTCCCCTGCTGACAAGCAACCTCTAGGATCTGTGGCATTGGGTCACTCACAATCAACTAGGTGTTCATGTGCCTTAAACACAGACTGATGGCAAGATAAAAATCCCTATTAATCAGCATTTTCAAGGGAGGGGTGATACCATGCACAGTAGTAAGTGTCTGGTCTCTAAATATAATGTAATGGGGATGTCATTCTTATGAATACTAACAGTGCAAATTCACTAACCTAAAATAAAATAATTTCTTGCTCTGTTTAAAGATAAATATTTTATCATGCTTCCAGTGCAAGTTTGGTTGTTCTCTT
The DNA here is from genome assembly GCA_029891345.1 of Dryococelus australis. Lineage (NCBI taxonomy): Eukaryota > Metazoa > Arthropoda > Insecta > Phasmatodea > Phasmatidae > Dryococelus > Dryococelus australis. The sequence goes on from CM056997.1 coordinate 84,123,370, forward strand.
TAACTGTTGTAATAGATTGATTATCGGACTTTGACGCCGGCTAACAGCAAGTGGCTCTAGAGCCCATGATGGCGCTCACGTGTCACGTGTACCGCACATGCGCAAAGAGGCAGACAATTTTGAACTTTCCTATAAAGGTTAATTTCAAGGTAAAATGTGTTATATTGTCTTTACAGTGTTTAATATGTCTTAAAATATTTTAAAGCGCTTGTAGTAATTTTAATTGTTTGATTATGAATATTCAACCGAGATTAAGAACACTTAATATTCTGGCATGAATGGCATCATAAAGAGACATTAAAATAATATTGAAATTCGTAACAAAATTATAGAAATGTAAAACAATGTATAATTTAATTAGAGCCATTTTATTTTCACTATAAAATATTTTACTCGGCGTGCATAGCACTTCCGCTTATGTGAACCCCGTAGGCGGCCATGATAGGTCCGTGCGATGCTTGTATCTGGACAGTCTGTTGAGGAGAGCTGGCGAGGTATGACACTATCACGTGTGCACTACAACTTTTGTTCACTAATGTAGGTTTCCATAGTCCATGTAGTTTCCGGGCTAATCTTTGCTTGTATACGTTTTTGCCAGACATTTTCCCCAGCATTATGCTCCCGCTTTACTAATTTCTTACACCCTTGTGGCATTTTTAACTTAATCAAGGAGAAGGAGGAGAGAGATGTCGGAGAGGTCACACGACCCGCACATTTTGAATCAGACGCCATTTGCCTATGTTTATGGCATTTCATTGTAACTTCTGCATAATTGCTACACACAATTTTAAGAGCTTTATTTTTCATTATGTATTTAAGGGTAATTTTTGTGTTTGAATATTTTACAGCAATATCACATATAACCATGTGGCCGACTGAAGCAAAGTCTTTGTATACGCCATCACTGTGTTTTAAAAGCTTATTTATATAACATTGTATGTGCAATAATTTATTTCAGGGTTCTATGTATTATTCATTCAGGGTTTAATGTATTTTTCATGTCAATTTATGCTTTTTGAACTTGACCACGTGGTCACATTAATGTTTGATTTTACCACCATCAGGCATGTTACAAGCCTGTAACAACACTAATCGTAAAGAGAACCATTTGCCAAACAGAATAATATTTTATCTGAATTTAGTTTGCCGTTTACACGCAGGTAAATAATGCAATTTCACCTGCACTACGTGGTCTGCTACAAACTTCATCCAGCAGCATCCAAACCACCTAAACTTGTTTTCACACATGTTCGTGTTTATTGTGAATATTCATCTCGTGTCCCATCTTATTTCATGTCTCATTCAAGGGTCTATGTAAATGTGTAATTAGTGTAAGGTGCAATTACTTCCGTCCTAGCCGGCTCTGTGTATAGGCCGTCACCACACTAACCACATGCTGGAGAGCGAGCCCCAACGAGTTTGCGTTAGTAATGCCGAGTAATCACTCGTGTTAATGTGTATTAAGGGTATTCATTTGCAATTCACTGTGTCTTGTCTTCAGGGAAAAACCTTCAGTCCACCCTAGCGGCTGTCGGCCCTCTTCCCTTGTGAAGGCTGTGCTTTCACGCACCTCGGTGAGATCATCCATTTAGGCATGCGCTAGATTAATTACGGGTTAGGGAGCACCCAAGCGGAATTGGCTAGTCATGACCATTTCATTGGCACGTTGATGTGTATAAACAATATTAATAAAAACAAGTCTACAGTGAACTCAATTTTTTATCCAGTAGTGACAGTGTCCTAGCCACATATGTTTTATCAATTGTATAGTTCAGTGATTTTATTAAAAGTTTAGTATTGCTAATGTGTTTGTAAGTATGCAGGGGTGAGACGGACACACAGAACCCACAACATCCTTGAGAATCCTGAGTCTCAATAGTGAGGTGATTGGGAAGCACTGCTGGCGCCCACATTATAAGTAAGTATTTGTGTCATCATTCGTCTTGTGTCTCACCCGACGGCGTCAACTTAAGCAATGAATGTGTAATACAGTATTTTAAAATGTTACATTAAATGCTAAAAAAACCACAACACAATACTTTTAAAACATTAACTTTTCAGGTATAATTTGTTGAGTGATGTGCTTAGTACATAACAAAGTACATTTCTACTTCTGTGACTCTAGATGTCAGTTATCCATTCACCTGGTACACCAACACCACCAGCATTATGTAATTTCCATCTGAGCTGGCAGGTGTATGCTATGCTACAGAGAGGAGAGCTTGTGTGGCACATGCATCGATGCATCAACAGCAGTACTGTCCGAAAGGGCACTATGTTGTGTCAGCTAACATTGGTATTCATCCACAGCTGTTTCGTAGCACTCTGCCATGCCACCCAGGAGGATGTTTCAGGCAGGCTGCAAATGTGTTGCAGATCTCTGTCAGGTAATGTGCTCTGGCTTCCTTGCTCCAACTTGGTTATGAGGTGTAGAGAAATTGCAACAAACATGCATGATGGCTAGGGCCAATATGTAATGAATATCATCTGTTGGTTACTGGCTGCATAATTTCGCTTATAACTAGTCTGTCCTATTGAGGGAAGGGAACTGCAGAGGGTTGTCATAACTGCTGTGGTATTTGGTAGGCCATTGTGTGATGTGATTTACTGCATATCCTAAGCTGACAATCCAGAGCTTATGACATTGCATGCAGGTGGCACTGCCAGTTGATCTGTTTAAAAGCCCTTCCAATGATTAGTCCTGCTAGTTGCAGGAATGTCCCAGTATGCATCCCATGGTTGTACACCAGCTATGAAGTGCACTTGACACTGGGTTGATTCTCAAGGAGTAGACCTGGCACAGGTTCACTGCACAGAGATACTTTCTTATGGGGTGAATTATGGAGGAGTGCTGGTGACACGAGCAGTGCTTTCCATCACCCACTTTGTGCTTGTCCCCTGACTAAGCCACCATGACTGCATATCATTATACCAGGTACAGAACTTCTTGACCACTCATGGTGAGTCAATCTGCCTCGCTCCTCCCACTAGCTGGTGCAAGTAACCTATTAAAACTCTACGCTGTTACCTAGTTAGCAGTGTTACAGTGCCTGCACTGAGTCAAGCGAAATGTTTCTCAGATGCACTCAAAAAATCGTGAAATACTTAATTAAAAATCAGTTATGTTTTGCAAGATGCTCATTTTGCTTAGTAAGTATATGAAAATCCTATGTCTATACCTTTATCCATCCGTGTTTTACATTATTAAGGTGTGTGAATTGACAGCTGGCATAAACTCAGATCTATTTTTCAGAATATAGGATGTAAATCTAAATGTGCCTGCCTTGCTTTGAAAGCAGGCAATAACAAAGTCTGACAAGTGATTAGTCAACACAAGATAATGTGTAGCACTGCCATTCCACTCAGTGTTGGTGTCCACTCTGTTCTGTAGCTCCAGTTCCGTGATGGGCTTTGAACGTTCCTCATTGTTTTTCAGTTGCTTGCGTGAAAGTGTTTGTTGAAATGGTGCTTAGTAAACCTTGTGCTAGCACCAGTAGTTGTAAAAAAAGAAGTGGTTCATAAATAAGGTCGATGTATAATTGTTAATGTGTACTAATTTTTTAAAGTACGATATTAAACAATTTCATGAAAGTACAAATTTTAAACAAAATTCAGTTTGACAGTGAGGGCGTGTGATGATGGTGAATGTACAGTACGATGGATATGCATGGAAGGAGAAAGCAGCATTCCATTTAGGTTGAATACAACATTTGTGTCACATAAAAAAAAGGTCAGAAAATGAGTTACAGCTACTAATAACTTAAAAAAAAAATTTTAAAAATAATCTTTTGGAGAATTATATTAGAATTTTACGATAAAGGCAAAAATTCTGACAACAAAACTAATTTTGACAGCTATGCACGAGAAAACAGGTCATACAGTTTCAACAAATTCCATGGTTAAATCATTGATTTCTTTCCCCCATTTTGAGAAATCTAATGATGTGAGGAAGTTTGTAAAAGTAATTAATGACATTACAACTGTGTGGACAGTGAAGAAGAGCTTGTGCTGCCATTATAAGTTACAGCAACAAAGTTGAATTATTATTTCTATATTACATGCAACTATAAATAAATGGTAATTATTACATTTACATTTTATAGACGTTGCTAATATGTAATTTTGAGTGTCTGAGCATTTTTACTACATACGTAAAATGATAGCAGTTTGTCTGCTAAACAATTTCATAATATATACTCCCAAATGTATCACACATATGGATTATTGATTCTCTTTCTAGTATATTCAAAAATTTTTTATCTATATAGAATTGTAATTTATATTTTTGGAAGTAATATTTCACGCCACATGAATTGTGACATGACAAACACTTGATAGATGTGGCAACTTGGCTTGGTACTGCTCGGTGATAGGCTGATAATGAGTGGCCAAGAAGTTCTGTGCTGGGTATAGCCCTCAATCCTATGCCTTATGCTTGGTGTAATCTGCTGCTGTGCTGTTCTGAATAGCAGAAGCACAGTTCAAGGCAGTAATTAAACACATCTGAGGAGAGGGTGCCTTTCTAAGTATGAGGGGTGGATCTGTGTTTCAGCGTGTCTCAGTTTAGACTGTAAAACTCAGGGAAGAACAAGGAGTGAATCTTTGCTACAGCACATCCTGCCTCAGGCTCCCCAGGCTTGACTTATGTTGGGTAGAAAATGATTAGGTAAGGACACAAGAAGACCAGACCCATTGTAGATTGGCAGTGCTCTGTTGTATCTTTCCCCAGTCACATGACCCAGAAGAGACAGTATGGAAAGAATAGAACCATTCTCAGAAATGCCTGCCTTCATTACAATGTTCAGTGTAGTAATATAAAATAGGATAGTTGGTACACCTGTGTGTGTAAAAGTGTGTGTACGTGGGAGTTGGAGTGATGGCTCATTAAATATATATAGTCAATGCTTCCGTGTTTATTTAACATACTTAACATAATACATGGCGCAGTCATTGAAAAAGGACCTGCTTGAAATAGTGTTTCAACTACCATTGTGTTCCCACAAGATGTTTTGAACAGTACAAGAATGAGACTAACAACCCACAAAACTTCAAGATAATGGTAGCAAGTGCATTAAATATTTTTGATAGATTGTCTGTTCGAGAATACATAAGCAAAAACTGGAAGAAATTTCGCCAAGCTTTCAAGATCTACCTGGAGGCATCTGACATAGCCTCTCAAAGCGAGTCACGTAAAATTGTGATGTTTTTAAATGTTGAACGAGAGGAGGTCTTGGATGTTTTCAACACACTCACATTCATCGAAGAGGAGGTTAAAAACAAGATGTTGCCTATTGTTCTCGCTAAGTTCCAGACATACTGCAATAAAAATAAAAAACATCCTACACAAACAATTCATGTTTTATAACCGCAATCAAAGCAAGAGTGAAAATTTTGATGCATTTTCAACTGACTTAAAAATTTTGTTGCGAGAGTGCGAATTCACGAACGTCAACAAAATTCTTCATGATTGTATTGTGTTTGGCACCCAAAATAGACCAACACAATACAAAATACTTAAAATTGGAGATGTCAGTTTGGAGGAAACAATTCAGCAGCTTCGCACTGCCGAAATAGCAGCTAAAGCGAGCCTGGTGATGAACCCGTCCCAAGAAAGCCCAGACATCAATGTTGACCAAGCTAAATATAAACAAAGCAAGTTCACATGCTCCAGTAAAACCCTGGCCGCACAATACAAAGTAGAGGGCATAGAGTGCAAGTGGTGTGGCTATTGTCACCCTAGAGACTCATTGAAATGTTCAGCATGAGGAAAATCATGTGCACTCTGTGGTCAACGGAACGATTTCTCAAATGTGTGCCATACGTGTTCACGAGAAGTACAATTACCACCAGTAATTGAGGTTAAAGAAAATGTAAATGCTGGACACTGCTCCAATTTTGAAGACTATTGCTATAGTCTCGTCACAAAACCCCCTAAATGCAGTAGTGCTCAGGTTAGGTGCTGGACTGAAACATTCCTTGTTGACAATGTTTCCATTACATTTAAAATAGACTCTAGTGCATGTGTTAACACCCTTTGCATGTGTAGTTTCTGAAATTGTAATTAAGGTTGCATCAGCATGCAGAGATAAAAGTTTTTTAATACTTTGGTAGACATTTTTTCCTTCCAGAATGTTCTAGAAGTTTGATCAATTTTGCTACGACGCAGTTCGGTATGACATAGCAAAGGGATTTCGGGCCATTCCATGCCCTTATTTGGTCACATTTTCGCACCTTGGTGTGAGGAATGGGGGTAGGCACATGTCAATTTCAGCCCTGAGTGCCTACTGTCCACTAACAGTCTACTTACTACAAGTCTGTGAAGGAGACTCGTGGAGCATGAAAATTATCCACCGGTGTGGGACGTGTCTGTAATAGTCTCGTAATGCAAGTGTTAAGTGACATCAGTAATAAATGAACTACTGTGGCGCTGTTCGGTTTTGTGTGTCTCGTTCATCTGACTGTTCGTGACTCTGCATTACTGGAAGATTATGAACTTTTTGTTTGGAGTTTAAATAAAATTGAGTAACTAATCCGAGACTTGAATTAATTTTATTTTTAGTATGGCACCTTTTAAGTTTCATGTCACTAACGATTGAGCAAATCTCAGCTTGAATTCCAGTCGCCAATTTTGTACAAACATGATTGCCCAGACGTGGTGCTGAATAGAAGTTCTAGCAGTCACCAGAACTTCTGTTTTGGCCGAGGGGAAATTGAAGACCCTCAGAGAAGATAAACACACAGGTAAACATTGATTCAACATGCTGACATCATGGGACGACATGGGAAACAACATGCCGGCAAAATTGCAAGTATGAACATTGTAAATTTCTTGGTGTAATATCTTTATATTTAAAATCTATTGTGCGAGACAAAACAAAATCATCACTGGCAAACCGCTGGACCAATTGAGACCATATTCACACCATATGTTATTGAGGTGGCGAGTAAGGTTTTTACTTATGTTTCATTCCGATAGGTGGCAGTGGAGTCTAAGCACTATATTTATGGGCTAATTTTGCTAATACTTGCAGGATATTTATGTTGATCTAAAAGAGAAAAATGCCAGCGATACCACACTCAATATTGGTCGACGTACCATACGTAATAGAGAGGATGCCATCCGCCCATGTTAAAGGCGTTTAAGCGTAATTTCTGTATATATGCTGCGTGCAATTTTAAGGGCTTTATTTTCATGTATGTATTACAGGGTAGTTCTCATGTTTAATTGTTTTATGGATACATAATTTGCGACCACGTGGTTAACCGCCGCCAAGTCGATGTCTGCACCATCCATGCGCTTTGGAGATTTATTTGTGTAATATGTGCACCATAATTTTTTTCAGGGTTCAGTGTATTTTTTCATTCAGGGTTCCGTGTAAATTTCACATAATTGGTGCTTTGTATGTATGACCACGCTGTCTTGCTAAAGATTGATTTTCCCGCCATCAAGCATGCTACAAGCCTATATCTATTTAAATAGACAGGAGAATATTTTTCCCAACAGCAATAGTAACTTGGCTGAGACTAATTTTCCGTTTTTACGGAGAAATCCTGCAATTTCACCTGAACCACGTGATATGCTACAAACTTTATCCAGTGGCATCCGCATTATGTAATTGAGTTTTCACCCACCTGTGTGTTTACTATGACCATCTGGTGCTCCATACTATTTCATATGTATTTGTGTAATTTGTATGGTGATATTTACGTCCTAGCCGATTATGTGTAAGGACCATCACCACACTCACCACGTGCTGGGATGCGAGTTCAGACGAGTCCGCGTTAGTGATGCCAAATGATCACACGTGTTCATGTTCAGATTAATTTTGTAATTCTTCGTGTCCTGTCTTCAGGAAAAACCTACAGTCCACCCTAGCGGCTGTAGACCCCTTTCCTTGTGAAAGCTGTGTTATCTATATTAACACCACGGTAGAAGTCATCCATCTAGGAGTGCGCTAGACAAATTGCGGACTGGGGGAGCCCCTAACGGATTTAGCTAGACATGTCCGAGTTTCAGCACGTAACATTCTGGCACATTTTTGTATGAGTGGTAAAATAAACACCATATTATCAGTGCATAAAGTCTTTCCTTGTCTTGACAGCAACCTCGCCTAATTTTCAGTGTTAAAAGTTTAGTAAAGATGTTTAGTATTGACCAGTGGTTTGTAAGTACGCTTGGATGAGACAGACACACAGAACCCACAGCATCCCTGAGAACCCTGAGTGTCAAAAGTGCAGTGACTGGGAAATACCACTGGCGCCCATCTACCGTAAGTTATTATGTCACAGTTTGTCTCGTGTCTCGCCCAATGGCGTCAATTGGCGTTCCCAAGAGGGGCCAGTGTGTTCATCCACATCGTGTCACCCACGTCAATCACATTTGGTGGACACCACAATATATCAATAGCAAGAAGGCCTCAAACCTTCCGCATCGGCAACCGCGACACCCACGATCGCGAACGTGACAACAGAGGACATGCCCGTTGAACGATGTGTGCATTGTGTAAATTGAGCGAGGTAAATTTGTTTGCAGAAAATTCATGGAATCAACCGTTATGCCAATGTACATCCGATACCTCTACGAATGTGATATACGAGTGGGACAAGCATACCAATCCCCAAGACAAAATTTCCACACATCAACAAACCCTGCGATGCCAAATGTTACAAGACCACCGCCGACATTTACATCCATGAGATCCAACTGTGGTCAAAGACACTTTAACCACAACAGGGAAAATTACTACCAGGGTCATCTGTCGGGATACTGAGTAGGCAGGTTGGCGAAACAGCACCTGCACCAATCTCACTGCCAGATCGTAGGAATCTGTCTAATGAAGGTGTCAAAATGTTTCAAGTTACTGACAGTAATGTACGGGCATTGAGGGACAAGGTAGAACTTGAAGAGAAAATTGTGATAGCTGTAATTGACATTGCCACAAGCCATAATTTTGTATGTGAGGGGTTAATACAGGCAATAACAACAAGAGTGTTGCCATGTCATCTGCAGTTCGCCACAACCAACAGGGCAAGGCGAAAAGTGTTATACATGTAACTGTGGGAGTACATGAACTCCGTACAAAATGTGATGTTTGCATTGTGCCAGACTTGTGTGAAGAAATGATTTTGGAGTTACCGTGGTTGATCGACAACCAAGCAGTAATCAAACTGCATCTTGATTGTCTTCACGTGGGGACACGTGGAAGATGGACGCTGTGCGCAGTAGGAGCAATGCAGCCAACAACAACAGTTACCGTGCTGTGTGCTGAGTTCGCGCACAAGGTGTCTGAACAACACCAACAACGTCTATAACAACTGCTGGACCAGTACGCCAGTGTGTTCCACACTGATGAGAAGCTGCAGTGCACCGACGTCACTGAGCATGCCATTATTACTACGCACGAGGACCCGGTGTACTCCAAGCTACGAGATCCAGGTATTTTCTTCAGGCGAGTAATAAACCAACAGGTATGTGAAATGCTCAGTGACAATGTTATTGAACCTACATAGAGTCTCTACAACTCAGGCATTACTCTAGCCCCTAAAAAGGACGGTGAATGGAGGTTTAATGTTGATTTTTGTCCGCTTAACAAGGTAACTGTAAACATGCCACCTCCAGTAATCAATATCAAGCACACTTTGTCAACATTAGGACCAGCTGCTGTATTCACTTCACTGGACCTTAAGTCAGGGTATTGGCAGGTACCCATTCGCCCACAAGATCATAAAAAGACAGCCTTTACCACACCAGACGGGCGTAAATTTCAATTTGTCGCCATGCCATTCAGCTTACAATGTGGCCCTGCAACATTTCAGAATTTGATGGTAAATGTATTAGATGGTTACATTGGAGACTTTGCGATGGCATATCTTGATGCTGTGCTTGTATGGTCAAACAGCTGGGAAGAACATCTGCACCACCTACGTCTTGTGTTCGAAAGGCTCGAACGCAACAAGCTGACATGTAAGGTCGACAAATGTAAATTGGATATGAGTAAAATGGAGTTTCTGGGACACTATGTAACAGGGAATGGATAGGAACCAGAACGTAAACAAGTCCAAAAATTTTTTGGTTTAATAAATTGGTTGAGAGAATTTGTTCCGAATTTTTCTGTGATTACTGCACCATTAACTTCATTGTTGTGTGAGAAGCGTAAATTTGTATGGACACCTAAAGCTGATAGCATTCAAAGATATCAAACATGCTTTTCTCAATTGTCAACCACTAGCCCGGTTTAGCCCTGAATTACCAGTTGTCGTTCAGACAGATGTGAGCCAAGAAGGCATCGGAACAGTGTTATACCAGGTGGGAGACCACAGGGAAAAACACATAATAAATCATCACAGTGCCAAATTCGAGAATGTCAAACGAAAATATTACGTGAATGAGCAAGAATGCTTGGCAATCGTACACGCTCTGAGAAAATACCGGCCATACCTGCAAGGCAGATAGTTCACCTTGAAAACCGATAACAGATGTTTAGTTTGGTAGGAAGGCATGCATAACGGGAGGAGCAAACTTGCCCACTGGGCTTTGCTACTGCAAGAGTTTGACTTCCGAGTAGAACATGTGGCGGGAGAAACCAACGAACTCGCAGATACCCTGTCCAGCAACCCATGTCCAAACATAACGGTAATGGATGACGCTTTGAAAGGGAGGAGGCACTACCATCTTGTCATGCCACGTCAGTAGCAGAACCACCAAATTTTGTTTTACAACGTATTTTTGCCACACCACCTGGAGAACTTGTCTCGCTAAATTTCCACGATTTATTAAGGGAGGTACACACTGTACAAGAAAATTACCTGGATGCTGTAAATTCCCCGGATGCTGTACAACAGCGGTAACACTACACCGCGCGATATTCGGAGTACTTGAGAGTAGTGGACCGGGAAATCCAAGTAAAACTCCCTGGGAACTGCACAAAATGGTGGACGTATATTCAAAAAGAAACATGTGACCTTTTGTTGACATACGGCTATGACAGTGGGATCCGAACAGGCACATAGGAATGTCCAGAAGTTTTTCCATTAGCCCGGAATACAAGGGGATGTGCGGAAACATGTACAGAGTTGCGTCACATGCAACACTCAGAAGCCGTTGAGAACAGACGGCAATGCTCCACAACAACCAAGGCTGCCAACAGAGCTGTTTAAAACTGTAGCGCTTGACATCATGGGCCCGTATCCACAAATCAAAAGTGGGAAGCGTTTTCTCATTGTCACCACTGACTTTTTTACAAGGTGGACCGAGGAATTTCTAGTCAGTAACGTTCGTGCACACACAGTTGCGCATATAATGCAAACAGAGTTTTTTTTCCCAGATGGAGTTACCCTGAATATTAACTGACGGACAACAGCACCCAGTATGTGGGGAGGAAGTGGAGAAGTTTTTTTGCACCACATGGGGGACCTAACACCATACCATCCCGGCCTACCACCCCAGGGCAAACCCGACCGAACGTCGTAACCAAGACATAAAAATCCAGTTAAGCGTCCGGCTAGGGGTAGATCACACCAGATGGGCAGAATTGATCCCAGAGGTTTTGTTTTGCTTGTGGAACAGAGTAAATGCCGCAACTAGGAAAACGCCCGCGGAGATGGTACAGGGTTGCGAACTGCGTGCATCCGGAGAACCCAGTGAAAACCCGCCAGTGCTGTTTGAAGAAATTATCACATACCAACAGCAGATACACAAACAGGCAAGGGAAAATCAGGGCAATTACTGTAACACATGGGTACCTGAGAGCAGAAGGCTGCCACCAGAATTAGTACCCGGCATGTATGTGTATGTGACGGAAAACCCATTATCAGCGGGAGTCAAGAACCACTGCAGGACTGGCACCAAGGTGGATTGGACCGGTACGAGTAACGGAGAAGATGGGGAATTCCACATTTCTGGTGAAAATGGGTCCGTGACAAGTCACGAAACGTCACAGCGACGACCTGCGTAAAGCCGGAAAACCTGCAGGGAAGAGGGGCAAGGAGAAGCCAGAAAGCCCAGTACCTCAGCGTGAGCGACGTTGTGTACCAGGTGGTACAAGAGATGACAGGAACAACACGTGTAGCAACAGCAGCAGTAGCAGCCTCGTGACCACGCACCTGGCAAATGCAAACAGTAATAATATAAACACCATGTAATTCAGGGGCTTTGCGCCGTCCGAACACTCCACACCAAATAGAGGAGGGGAAAGCATAAACACACCAGAGAGCGAGGCGAATAGTAGAGAAACGCAGTTTCGGGGCTTTCCAGTGGAGGCAAGCAACACTCATAAATCCAAACAATTTTGCAAGGTTTAATTGTGGTAACAACAGTGTACATGTAAATTGCAACACAACCAGTGCCACTGATATCAGTTTTAAGGGGTTTCCCCAAGGCACCAATATAAAAGGTTGTAACATAAGTGAAAATGTAAACATTAATATAAATGAAGGCGAGATGCCTTTCCAAGGTTTTCCGGCTTCCATAGGGGATAACCTAGGAGGTCAGGAAAGTTTCAAAGGGTTCGGGGAAAGTAGTAGGAAAGTGAATGTGATGAAGAACATTACGCCAAATGTCAACACAACACAGCACGTCACTCGCAAGAGGCAAAGCGAGCCACCACTATGTCCCAACAACATGGTTCCAGACTACACCCCCAGCCCTTGCAAATGCCGCAGAGCAAGAAGATCTCCGAGGCCATGCTTTTTATGTCCTCAACCGGTGGTCCTGGTTCACAGTTGGACAGGGCCCGCCAGAGCAGTGTTAAGTTGCTCGCACCGTCTTGGGCTTCGAGGAAGGGGTCGTTTGATGGTGGCTAATAGCCAGCCGCATTAAGACCATGATGGCGCTCACCACTCATGTGATACATGGACACGCACATGCACAGAGAGGCCTTAACCTGGACTTTCCCATAACATGAATATTATGTTTTCAAGTGTTCAACATGTCTATTTCAGGGCTCAGTGTTATTGAATGTTAAAATTTGTATGCTCATAAAAATGTTGCACAGTGTTTGATTATAAATTCAAAATGTGCACTGCACAAAGAACATGAACATTATTCTCCCAGCCGGAATGCCATAATAAAAGACAATCACAGAAGACAGAAAATTTACAATTAAAATGTCCAATGTGCTTATATATTTAAATTAATTAAGTGCCTTTAAATTACAAAAATGAATATTTTACTCGGCGTGCATAACACTTCCGCTTGTGTGAACTCCGTAGGCAGCCATGGAAGGTCCGCGCAACACAGGCCTCTGGGTAGTCAGTCGAGGAGAGCTGGCGAGGTAAGACGCTGTCACGTACACACCTCAAACTTTCTGCACTGATGTAGATTACAATAGTTTCACTTTAATATACCGGTTAACCTTTGCTTTGTGTACGTTTTGCCAGACATTCCCCAGCATCATGCTTCCACTTAACTTAATAATTTGTGCCCTTGTGGCTTTTTGAATATAAATGAGGAGAAAGATGAGTGAGAGGCCACGCGGCCCGCGCAACTTAAATCAGGTGCCATCCGCTCTTGTTAAAGGCGTTTAAGTATAATTTCTGTATAAATGCTGCGTGCAATTTTAAGGGCTTTATTTTCATGTATGTATTTCAAGCTAATTTTCACGTTTAATTGTTTTACGGCTACATCATTTGTGACCACGTGGTTAACCGCCACCAAGTCGATATCTGCGCCATCCATGTAATGGATTTATTTGTGTAATATCATGTGCACCATTATTTATTTCAGGGTTCTATGTATTTTTCATTCAGGGTTCCGAGTAATTTTCACTTAATTAATGCTTTGTATGTGTGACCATGCGGTCTTGCTAAAGATTGATTTTTCCGCCATCAGGCGTGCTACAACCTTCATCTGTTTAAATCGTCAGGAGAATATTTTTCCCAACAGCACAGTAACTTGGCTGAGACTAATTTGGCATTATTACAGAGAAATCTTGCAATTTCACCTGTATCACGTGATATGCTACGAAATTTATCCAGCGGCATCCACGCCATGTAATTGTGTTTTCACGTACCTGCGTGTTTATTGGGATCATTCATCTCATGCCCCATGCTATTTCATATGTATTTGTGTAATTTGTACGTTGATATTATTTCTGTCCTAGCCGATTATGTGTAAAGACCATCACCACACTCACCACGGGCTGGGAGGCGAGTCCAGATGAGTCCGCGTTAGTGATGCCAAATAATCACACGTGTTCATGTTCAGATTAATTTTGTAATTCTCCATGTCCTGTCTTCAGGAAAAACCTACACTCCACCCTAGCGACTGTAGACCCCTTTTCTCGTGATGACTGTGTTATCTAACACCACGGTAGAAGTCATCCATCTAGGAGTGCGCTAGAAAAATTTCAGGCTTGTGGAGCACCCAACGGATTTAGCTAGACACATCAGAGTTTCAGCACGTAACATTCTGGCACATTTTTGTATGAGTGGTAAAATGAACACCATATTATCAGTGCATAAAGTCTTTCCTTGTCTTGACAGCAACCCTCGCCTCATTTTCAGTGTGAAAAGTTTAGTAAAGATATTTAGTATTGACCTGTGTTTTGAAAGTATGCTTGGGTGAGACGGACACACAGAACCCAAGCATCTCTGAGTATCAACAGTGTGGTGACTGGGAAATACCACTGGCGCCCATCTACTGTAAGTTATTGTGTCACAGTTGATCTCGTGTCTCACCCGACAGTGTCATGTTGTGTCTGAGTTTGAAGTTGAATCTATCAACCTCAGGTACCTTAGTTTTGGAGTTGGCTATCCATTATGAAAGAGTGTGGACAATATACTGAATAATCCATCATTCTTGGTTTCTTTTTAAAACAGAACTTTTTTGTCATATGACATGTTGACTGAGTATACTACATCCCCAAGGACGTATCTACATCATTAACTGCAACCTTGAAGCTTGCCCTACTGAGAGCATCAGTGACATACATTTTCAAGTCAGGCACATACACCAGCTTGACTTTGTACAACCCTATTTTAAGCTTGATATTTTGCAGTCTATTTGATGGTATTTAATGGATTTTTTTTCCTCCATGATTTCTTTCTGTGGCTTTGTCGAACTATGAAAATTAATTAAAATGCAACTGTCTTTTTTAAATCCAACGTAATAAAATTTGATGCAAATGTTTTCAGGTAATATGTAAGACTACTGCGAACCATATCCCAAAATTTGATAGTGTTCATGTTACTCTTTGGTAATATTGTGTCTCTTTTGTGTAATGCTATAAGTGAAAATGGATAATCTTAGGTTTTTTTTTTGTAATGTTGTAAGTTGAAGATGTGTAATATATTGTGTATTTTTTTGTGGGTTGCAAGCTGAAGTTTCTGTATATGACTGTTATTGGATCCACCTTGGAGGTTCGCAGTATGACAGTAATATCACCAGACAGGTTTGTTAATGGATTTTACTGCATTAATTTGTTGTAACAATTGTATACCTGAATTCTTAATGATTTTTGAGGTTAATTAACAGACTAATAGAGTAATTGCAAAATGTTTAATATCTGGATTGTTTTTATTTTCTCTACTTGACAGTTAACATAAAAGATATTGTGAATAGAAGAAACTTTAAACAATATTGGGACTTTTTGGGAAAAATATTTGTCCAAAAAGTTGGGGGAGGGGAGAGGGGTGAAACAACATGCATATAATGAATGAATTAAATCTACAATTAGGAACAGCTGTTGTATTACACCAGACAAGGTTCAAAGAGAGCACAGTGAAAGTAGTACCAGATTCTTGTGAGAGTGAAACACTATGATGTATTGTTCAGGAAAAATTTTGTAAGGAGAAAGAAAAGAATACAATAAAACAATAAAGGCAGACAGACTGCAATTTAGGTTAATAAATTAGTTTCTTAAGTTTTTAATTGTTTTCTTATACAGTTTTTATATATTTCTATTCTACAGTTAGAAAGATACCTTAATGTGTTTATCTTGAGGAAAAATTCTTTTGATATAAAATCATACAAGACTGAGGAGAAAATAGGTCATGATGTGTACAGGATAAATGGGGTAAATTATCATATTTCCCTTCTTAAGTCTCGGGATAGGCAACAGTGAATAATGTATTACATTATTGCGGTTAGTGAAAGGTTACAAACTTGCTGGCCAGAAGATGGTTATTTTGTAAAAAATAATGTGTTTATATATGAATCAATATTGAACATAATGCACAAGATTGCTCATTACCATGTGAAGTTGTTTATCTTACCATTGGCTCCATCACTTCGAGCTCTGCCAACTTTAACATCATGAGCGACATATACTGAATTCTGTAAATGTTCGCAGAGCATAGGGGCTTTTAAATATTTTCACTGATTGGTGTGCTAAGCTTAATTTAAATTCTTTTAGGGGAAGGTGGAGGCATCATGTTACGTCTGGTGAGTTGTGGTTATAGAGCACTTAAGTTTTGTATTGGGCAAGTAGAGCTTGGTGTAACAGTAGTTAATGACTGCTAATATTTTGTGGGGGTTTTACAGTAGAATCTGTTATTCTAAATTCGTTTCAGCATGCAGTGTCAAAATTCTGGGTTTCTGTATAGTTTGAGTGTATGTAGCTTGTTACGTTTTATCAGTGTTATTGCATTTTGATATGTGAACCCACCCCATTTGCTAGCCCTAGTTTGCTTTATCATGAAGCTCATTACCCACAATTCCAGCGTGTTTATTTTAATATGTTTGTGAAGTACAACGTTTTATTAGTTGGTTGCTTTAATAGGGTGTAACTGCTGCCGACCAGTGAGTCAAATGCTTTTAACATACGTCTTAGTATAATTTCTAATGTTGCCATGGTTCGACAGTGGGTATGCAAATAGGTTATGTTTACAGTATGCTAATCAGATACAAATGTTGACGTCCCCCTTGCTCTGTGCGCCACTCGGTGGGGGGGGGGGGGGGGGGGGGGGGGGGGGGGGGGGTAAGCCCGATAGTGCTCACTGCTGCATGGACCACACAACGTGAATTATGTAGTATGTCGTTCGTGCATGAACAAACTAGGGATCTGTTTACTGCATTCAAAGACCCACTTGCCAAGAGTAACCAGCAACTTGCTAGTTTCTTTTTGTGTATTAGTATGACCCCCTTAAAGCAGTGTCAAATGCATGCCGAGGAAGTGTTATCCCGTCCTTACGTCCCTGCATTAATTTATATTTTAATGTTGAGTGCTCACCCATGTGGTGCACGTGTGTTCACACTGACACAATCTGAGATGCTATAAATTATTATATTATTTTTCCAAGTGTTGTGTTGTTTTGTTTTAGGATACTGGTACATGATTTCACATTTTAAAGAGAATAAACATTCAAAGGCGCTTGCAGTTTCAGCAGCCATATTGCCAAGTTCACGGAACAAATTTCCAACAGCTCATGTGTTAATTTTTACTTTAAAATTAATTCCACTGTTTGAGAAGGGTTTATATGTACGTGTTATTTTTGTTAAATTTTATTAGTGTTTTATGTCTTCTGCTTGCCTGTCGTGGCATTGTAACATAATATGCAAATCTCAAGGACACTTAGCAACAATAACGAGAGACTTTCCTGAAGAGTTTTGAACACTATAATTTACATAAATTAATCCACTGATTATTTTCCTGCTCTCAGTGATCTTTTGTATAAAGTGTATTGTATTTTGTCTTGTGTAAACATTTCCGTAGAGATGTTGGTGGGAAGGTGTCCGTAGCTAATGGTACCTACAAGATGGTGATCTTTAGTCTGGTCTAATGGGTTTTTGAGGGTGGACGTGTGCCGCTCCGCGCGCTACGAGAACATCATCAAGTTTGTGTTAATCATTTAGTATGTCAATAGTTTAAAGTATGTAATTATTCCGGAACATTTTTTCTAGTTTTTGCTCTGCCGTGTGTCGACCCTCCTCTCCGCCGACTCACGACCCTGGAGAGTTTAATCTCGTAATTTCCATCTTGGCGTAGTTAAGCCATTTTTTACAGCGTAGGTCCCTGGCAGGTCTCGTGTGCCAGGCCTGCTTCAGACACGGGAGATTGTATTTTATCACATGTAATCTTTCTGGTACTATATTTCTTTATTGCAAACCACGTCTCTTATTTTTACGTAAAGGACTTTCATCTCGGAACTGGCCCTAA
Organism: Dryococelus australis; assembly: GCA_029891345.1. NCBI lineage: Eukaryota > Metazoa > Arthropoda > Insecta > Phasmatodea > Phasmatidae > Dryococelus > Dryococelus australis. Next base: position 84,141,465 of record CM056997.1, read on the forward strand.
CCACAAGTGTAAGCACGTGGTCGCCGACCATGTGATCAGTGTATTAAAGTATTGCCATGACTTTCTTAATAATTTCGTAAGACGTGTGCTGCAAGGGGATGCCACCACAGGCTGTCAAACTGTAACGACCCTGAGAGAAGGAGATCCTCGTGCTTTTCGAGTATTAGAAAAGCTGGCGCCCTGGGATAATGACCACCTGAATCTGCATCCATCGATGATCTGGAGCATCATTAAGGTAATCTGACATTGTACACCCCTCGCAAGCCCCAAGCCACATCAATGTGTTTGGGACAGTGATATGTGTTTATTTTACATCGGATTTGGATTGATTATAATTTTTCAAACTGCTAAAATGAGTATTGGCAATATATTAAAATCACGTAATTTTAATTTTTTGTAAACCACCCATCCATTTTGATGTTATCATTTAAATATCCGAAGGTTACACTGATATGTTATTATTTTGTTTTCAGTAATTAATTTGTAAATCTTAAAGCTTGATTATATATTTTATTTCATTATTTGAAATGTATTTAATATTTTAATTTATTTTATTTTATTACTGGAAGTAGTTCGTTAATCGTTAGCTAGTAAGATAGTTGCCAGAAGTCAAGGCTTCTGATTTCTATCTTAGAAATCCCCAGTATCAGCCTAAGTTTAGGTATAGGCATAGGTCCCAGTAGTTCAGTATAGTTAACTGTAGCCACCATGTTTAAGAAGAGGGTTGTACTTTTCACAATTTAGATTTGGAGTGTTTCAAGCTGACGTCAAGACGCCGCTCAGCTAGATGCCAGGCGTCATGTTTAAGGCTGTGAGGTCATCAGAATACCCAAGTGATGCCATTGGCATAGTAAGTCTGGAGACTTAAGTCAGTAACATTAGGAGATAATTTTCTAAGCATCCGAGCTACCGTGACTTTAAGAAAATGTTTGGTATAAATATTTGCAGCTGTTTGACAGTAACCAGGGTATCTAAAACCAGTAGTCCAGCTCGCACTATTGAGTTAGTTTGCCGGAGCAAGCAAACATAATTTTAAAGAACTCAAGATAATTTTCTTAACATAAGCTAGAAACTTATTCAAAAGTGAGTTGAATCATATTAAGTTCATAAGAAGAAATTAGATATTTCAAAGTATGGTTGAGTAGTAAGAAACGTATGGTATTGAAGTGATCTTGGAGCTTAGTTAACTTTACATAAATTGAAATACATGAGGACTACTTCTGGAACAGAATTATTTTATTTTGACTTTATTTCAAATTAAATTTTTTCAAAGCAGCACTAAATAATCATTTTTTAAAATTTATTTTTTATTAAAATTTTATTAATTGATTTAATACTACTTGTCGTAAGGATGGTGGTATTTCATCTTTTCTAAGTATACACAATCCTACTTGTGTAAAGTAACTTCACAGACAACCTAACCTAAAGGTCTGTATATATTATAATGCCTTAAAATGTATGTAGTTTTGGATATATCATTAACATATAAATTTAATGTTTATTTGTCACTTTCAGATTTGTGTAATGTTTTCTGTATGAACACATGTAAATATTGTCACACATGTAACCCAAATAATTTAAATTTATGTATTTATTTATTCTTTATATATATATAAATTTTCTTTTTATTTTCACATTAAGGATTTTTGCTTTAGTTGTACGGGGGCATTCATATATCGTTTAACTTGACTAGATAAGCTAGTTTAGGTTTTTGTATTTTCTTATATCCAATTAGTTTTAATTTTTTTGGTCTTGTTATGTGAATATTTCTGATTTTATTAAATTTTTATATTTTTTTTGAGACCCTATACTCTAGGATATTCAAGCAGTTAGGCTGTTGAAAGTGGCTCATGAAGGGGGTTTGAATGCTTTTAGCTTATTATTGGCCCACAGGTTTACATCTTGGCTTGTGATTGGCTGGAATAGTGGGCCCCGTAGTTTAGCTCCAGTTAATTGTGCTCAAAGCTCTCTCTGCCATCAGTAGCCATATTAGACAGACACAGGAATAGAACCCTCGCCCGCTACGTTAATAAGTTAGGAGGTAAAAGTATATACAGGATGATGTAACATATTTTTCATATTGTAATTTTACGTCCTAAAGTACTCTAAATGACCCTACAACGCATCAAGAGCCGCCTACGAGTCCAACGAAATTACCCTGCAAATCACGTGGACAAATTAGTATTCATTTCTTGGTGCAGAATCGACGGTCATCACGGCATGCGTACACCACTATATTGAATGCTATAAGTACTGCTTGACCCAGCATTAAAGTTTGATCACGGGAGACCAGAGACAGATTCACAGTGCCCTACTGAGCTAGATACAGAATTTTAAAATATTTAACCAAGTGCAACATGTTATTTCAGTAATATGATAAACAGTAACTTTTTATTTTTGAGAGCGAACATTGATGTTGACCCTGGCAGAATTTAACACTTTAATGTGAGGATAAGCTATTCTAGGCATGGCCACTTTTCAACTACAATAGGAGTGTATTGTTTTATTTAGTTCTTTGCTGATTGCCACCGGGATTTTTCCAACCCCAGTTTCAGAAAAGTTGAAACGAATTTTAATAAATATCAATGGTAAAAGTAACTAAGCCAGGTGTCTGTTGTTTCTCAGTAATGTTGCATATTCCCCTGTTCCTTATATTAGTGATTTCATGTTAGTTTCTAATTATTTTGAGACGTGCCAAGGGATCTTGTACACAAAGGTTGTAGAGCAAACTGTGTCTGTTGTATAAGGTGTTTAGCATTGACGGAGTATTCCCTGATCGGCCCAGATTAGCACCGGGCGCAACAAGTGATGACTACCTGGGTTTGTCACACACTCACACATAAACAGTCATTATTAATTTTTCCTACACTTGGACTACACATTTTATTATATTTATTTTGAACATGGTGGTTGGTAATGGTATGTTCCACAGTGAAGTTGAGTACCAGAGGTAGTTGGGTCCGGGCTGGTGCCGAAGAAGTGAGCCAGTGTAAATATCTGTTTATAATATTTATCAGCAAGTGTGAGTCTGGCAAGAACTTGGTTACAATTATAAGCTTATGCACCAAAGAACCCAGCCAACTAACCTACTTAGGGTAACCGGGGGGGGGGAGAGAGGGAGAGAGAGAGAGAGAGAGAGAGGGGGGGGAGGGGGGAGGGATGGGAGAGAGAGGGAGAGAGAGGGGAGAGAGGGGAGAGAGGAGAGAGAGGGGAGGGGGAGAGAGAGAGGGGGGAGGGGTAGAGAGAGAGGGGGGGAGAGAGGGGGAGGGAGAGAGAGAGGGGGGAGATGGAGTGGGGGAGAGGGGGAGATGGAGTGGGGGAGAGAGAGGGAGATGGAGAGGGGGAGAGAGGGAGAGAGAGAGAACACACACACATGCACGTGCACACACTTACACTTTTCTGTTCAGGGGTGTATTCTGAAAATTTTGGCAAGACATGCAACACTAAACTTATTTTGCCACTTCGCTTTACACAGAGGAATTAAATATTAATAAATAACAAAGTAAAAATAAAAGGTTGTTCGAAACACCTTTAAGTTCTTTAGTACCTTTTTCCTCTCACTCTTACCTTCATCTGGGTTGCTTTGAGCTCAAAAGCTTCTCCAGATTTAGATAATACCCTAACGTAGGTGTAAGTAAAGTGTGAAAGATCTGTACACTGCCAATCCTGAAGAAAATTGAAGTATTGAAGTATTACAAAAATATACAAATCACCACACTCAAATACGTCGACACATATCACTGAACATAATTAAACCCTGAACAAAATCATACGTGACACTTTAAATTAAGAAAAATCATAAACAAGATACTTCAGCATGTAGGATGAAGAAAATAAAAAAACTTAATCCTTAGGGTAAGATGTAGTGTTAGTGTAGGCATTTACTAAAAAAAAGTATTGTAGCCAATTTTTAAAGAAAACCATTTTAATGTTCCAAATGAGAGAAAGTAAAATCATAAATTCAGGTGTCAAACAGCGAGATGCACTGGTCAAATCAAATAATTTTAAATTTAAAGTTGAAAAGTTTAAAATTATTTTTAACACCCAAAAGTCACAAAACAACTCAATTCACTAGTAGTAAATCACTTATTTAGGGCTAAGGCTAAGTTACATTTATTCTTATTAACAAGAATAATTTAAAATCTGGTAAAAATGTTAATATTTACCTGTCTAAAAACATAACTAAAAAGTAATTTAAAATTACTTCTAAAACATAATTTACTTTTAAGTTTTATGTTTTCAAGAATTATTTCCATTGGAACATTTACCATTAACAGAAATGATTTATTAAATAAACTTATTACAATGTCACTTTAACAGTCACCATTCATATTGCGAAACTACTGTTTAAAATGCTAATTCAAATGTAACAGTAGAACACGCAAACAATCATCACTAAAAATTGAATATACAGAAATAAACTCGTTCGCTAGTACGCTGAATGCAATGTCACCTTGTGCATGCATTTGGCACATTTCGCGCAAGCCTTGGCGTTACAGGGAACTATTACGATCAATTATCGAAACAGGTACTGCGTGCGTCTCCCGTCAGAGCCTTGCCGCAAATTTTTGAGTAACTATTGACACCGTTGGGTGAGACACAAGACGAACAATGACACAAATACTTACTGATAATTTGGGCGCCAGCGATGCTTCCCAATCTCCGCACTATTGAGACTCATGGTTCTCAGGGATGTTGTGGGTTCTGTGTGTCCGTCTCACCCATGCGTACTTACAAACACGTTGGCAATAATAAACTTTTAATAAAATAACTGAAATAAACAATTGATAAACATATGTGGATAGAACACTGTCACTACTGAATAAAAAAATCGAGTTCACTGTAGACTAGTTTTTATTGATATAGTTTATACACATCAACGTGCCAATGAAATGGTTATCTCAGTCATGGCTAGCCAATTCCGCTTGGGTGCTCCCCAACCCGTAATTAATCTAGCAGACACCTAAATGGATGATCTCAAAGAGGTGCTTGAAAGCACAGCCATCACAAGGGAAGAGGGCCGACAGTCGCTAGGGTGGACTGAAGGTTTTTCCCTGAAGACAGGACACAGTGAATTACAACTGAATACCCTTGATACACATTAACACGAGTGATTACTCGGCATCACTAACGCAAACTCGTCGGGGCTCGCCCTCCTGGTTAGTGTGGTGACGGGCTATACACAGAGCCAGCTAGGACGGGAGTAATTGCATCATACACTAATTACACAATTACATAGACCCTTGAATGATACATGACATAAGATGGGACACGAGATGAATATTCACAATAAACACACGTGTGAAAACAAGCTTAGGTGGCGCGGATGCTGCTGGATGAAGTTTGTAGCAGACCACATGGTGCAGGTGAAATTGCAATATTTCTGCATGGAAACGGCAAACTAAATTCAGACAAAATATTATTCGTGTTTGGCAAATGGTTCTCTTTACGATTAGCGTTGTTACATGCCTGATGGCGGTAAAATCAAACATTACTGTGACTGGGTGGTCAAGTACAAAAAGCATCAATTAACGTGAAAAATAAATTAAACCCCGAATGAAAAATAAATAGAACCCTGAAATAAATGATTGCACATATAATGTAACTTAAATAAGCTCTTAAAACAAAATGATGGCGTATACAAAGTCTTGGCTTCAGTCGGCCACGTGGTTACACGTGATGTTGCCGTAAAATATTCAAACACAAAAATTACCCTTAAATACATAATGAAAAATAAAGCTCTTAAAATTGTGTGTAGCAATTATGCAGAAGTTAAAATGAAATGCCATAAAAATAGGCAGATGGCGTCTGATTCAAAATGTGTGGGTCGCGTGACCTCTCTGACATCTTTCTCCTCCTTCTCCTCCTCGATTAAGTTAAAAATGCCACAAGGGCTTAAGAAATTAGTAAAGCGGGAGCATAATGCTGGAGAAAATGTCTAGCAAAAACGTACGCCAGCAAAGATTAACCGGTAAACTAAATGGACTATGGAAACGTACATCAGTGAACAAAAGTTGTAGTGTGCATGTGACAGTGTCTTACCTCGCCAGCTCTCCTCGACAGACTGTCCAGATACAAGCATCGCATGGACCTATCATGGCCACCTATGGGGTTCACATAAGCGGAAGTGCTATGCACACCGAGTAAAATATTTTATAGTGAAAAATAAAATGGCTCTAATTAAATTAGACATTGTTTTACATTTCTATAATTTTGTTACGAATTTCAATATTATTTTAATGTCTCTTTGTGATGGCGTTCATGCCAGAATATTAAGTGTTCTTAATCTTGGCGCCACAGGCACTTTGAATATTCATAACCAAACAATTAAAATTAGTACAAGTAGTTTAAAACATTTTAAGACATATTAAACACTGTAAAGACAATATAACACATTTTACTCTGAAATTAACATTTATTGGAAAGTTCAAATTTGTCGGCCTCTTTGCGCATGTGCGGTAAACGTGACACGTGAGTGCCATCATGGGCTCTAGCGCCACTGGCTGTTAGCCGGCGTCATTATTAGCTTGAGACATGCAACCCAGTCCCATGTGTAGCAAGGAAACAAAAATTTATTTTTAATTAAAAGAAAAATGGGAAGTATATGGTTAAGAAATATGTTCGTGTTTAAATTTTATTAAAGCATATACTGCATGCATTGCATTCATGGAGAATACGCCCCTGGTTATATTCAACATAATTTATGTATGTTCTCGACCTTCCCCATCTAAACATATAATATTCTACACACTTTTTACAATATTTCACACTTTTAAATTTTCTTTTTATTTGCAGACAGTTATTCTAATTTGCCTGTCATCGCTACATATCTGTTTGGTTTCTTTCCTATTTTTATTATGTTAATAAAGTATTTTGAATTTAATTATGTGTTTCCTTTCTGAAAGCGGTTAGGTTTTGTGCATGAGTGTCACTTGTGTAATAATTTCAAAGTTCCAGAGACCTCTTAAGCTAACATGGTAAGCAAAAAGGTGCTACACGATACAACAGTATAAATGTGTGTACTATGCTATACGCTTAAACCACTACTAACATAAATAAAACCACAGATACATTACATATTTAATTTGGTGCACAATCATTATTTACAAATTGCTATATACCCCCTCACATATTTAATTTGGCGCACAACCGTGGGGTTTACGTAGTGTTGTGTTGTGTTGTGTTGTGGTGCTTAACACGTAAACCTCTCACAACGTACAGATTTTATGCATGGCACGCTTTACTTGGCGCACTTAGATGCCGTGCTACGATTATAGGTAGTGCGCCGTGTTGTGTATGAAGGTTTTAAAATTTTTTGGCACTAATGATTTTAAAGGGTAAAAGCGTACTACTTTAATTAGAAGTGTTTAAGAGTGATTAAACTTTATTTTTGGTCCGCACATATTTTTGAAATCTTACGTGTTTTATGAAACACTAGCTAAACTCATTTCTAGTCGTATTTAATAGTCTATTCTAGAATTAAATTAAAATGTTTGAAGGTTTTTATATTTGCTGTTTATCAAGGTCTAGGCGAGGTACCTCAAGGTCATGAGTCTGAAGCTGAACATGTGTAGTGAATAATTGGAAACAAAAAAAATTACTGCTAATCTACACATTTTCAATAATTACACTGTTTTCTAGAATACTGATAGTGGAAATAATTTGGATAGTTACCAGGTACATATTATGTTTGAGGGAAGAGCATTTTGATGTGACTAAATTTCATGCACAAACAATTGTTACAGAGGTTGAACTGTGGGTAATTAACTTATTAAGGTTAAATGTTTCACATTTTGAAATAATTGGAAAGCTTGGTTTTATAGCACTATTGAAAAGGAAGTTTGATCTTAAAGAGTCAACGTTGTTTCATTAATGTTGTCCCTCTGTAATGACAGCTTTGCTTTAAGTGAGATGGTCTTTTTTAAATGGGGTGTTTACTGAACATGCATTTAATTGAGAAAGAAGAACTACCAGAAATATATTATGGTGAATAAGGAGGCACTGGATTGAGTAATTGCTTAAATCTCTTGTACCTGGTCCGTTTTTATTTTATATGGGCTATTCATTAAAAAAAAAAAAAATTAATAAATAGTGTTCAAACTGGTGTTTACTGTATCTCAATTTTGTACAACCTGGTAAAAACTGAGATATACAAAATCTAACTGAATAATAGTAAATGATAATGAAGGTCAATAGTATAATTTTGTTGAATGTACACAGTTGTGCACAGTAAATAGATATGAGAAGAGTTGTTGGCTTACATAAAATGTTTTTTTAATGGTTTGTAACTATTACAATTTAGTTATTTTACTTTAAGCACAGTACCGAACAGGATCAATGCACATTAAAAGGTTTTTTATATGTTAAAAAGTTTAAAAACATATTTAATTTTGGAGTTACCTTGAAAATACAATGGATATTGATGTAAGAGTTTTAATGAATATAGCTATACTGAATAATACAGAATATAAATATTTTTGAAAAGAAATGACAGCTTGAAAACCAAGTGAAACTGTATGTTTAATTAAGAAATGTAATGAACGAACATAACTTTACCATTATTTTACAAATTCAATGTTGACAACTCTGAACTGTTATTTTGAAAATTTAGTGTTTACAAATCTGAGTGATGAGCAATCTACCTAGAATAATAATTGATGAACATTGTATATACACACTCATTCATAACTGAGAAATAACATTTGAATGTAATTGTAATATGGATAAGTTTTGTGTGTGCGTATGTGTGTGTGTGCACGTGCGTGCGTGCTTGTGTGTGTCTATATATATATATATATATATATATATATATATATATATATATATATATATATATATATATATATATATATATATATATATATATATATATATATATATATATATATATATATATATATATATATATATATATATATATATATATATATATATATTATATATATAAAATTTTCTTGCAGCAACAGGGTAGATATCTTGAGTGGTCTTCTTTAAGATGTGAAGTGAATATTTTTCCTCGTGTGTTCAAGTTTGATTATCAAATTGTAAGTTTAAACTGTTTGTAAAACATAGAGTCGCAGTAGTTTGCTGAGTAGCCGCATATAAGGTAGGTTTTGATTTGGGAAAGGTTTCTTCTAAATCTCTCCCAAACTGAGAGGGGTAATGTAAAAATGCAAATGATTAATAACAATCAAAACACACATTTGGTTGATTTTCTTTTGTTTTGTGAGGAGTTGTCATATCTTATCAGTATTCAAAGTTTTGGCCGTGTTAGGATGTTTACCTGTAATGTGTGTGCTGTTTCTGAAATAGTAGTTAAGGTTCGTCAGCATGCAGAGATAAAAGTTTTTTAATACTTTTGTAGACATTTTTCTTCCCACAATGTTCTAGTAGTTTGATGAATTTTGCTACGACACAGTTCGGTATGAAATAGCGAAGGGATTTTTTTTGGGCCATGCCATGCCTCTATTTGGTCATGTTTTTGGCATCTTGGTGCAATGAGTGGGGGTAGGCACATGTTAATATCAGCCCCAAGTGCCTACTGTCTACTAACTGTCTACTACAAGCCCATGAAGGAGACACATGGAGCATGAACATTATCCACAGGACGTGTTTGTAATTGTCTTGTGATGCAAGTGTTAAGTGACATCAATAATAAAGTTACTACTGCGACGCTGTTTTATTTTGTTTGTCTCGTTGATCTGACTGTTCGTGACTCTGCATTACTGGAAGATTGTGAACTTGTTGTTTGTAGTTTAAATAAAATTGAGTAACTAATCTGAGACTTGAATTAATTTTATTCTTAATATGGCACATTTTAAGTTTTATGTCTGTACCGATTGAGTAAAACTGACATCTAATTTCCAGTCACTGATTTTGACATCTGCAAAATTACAACATTTTAACCAAAAACTAGACAAATACCTGAAAAACATTTCAATTTTACATTTACTATAAAAAGCATTTTTATCACCTCCCAGGAGATGTATGGGTTCTGACAACTGGATGACATATTTAACTCGCAGAATAAAAACTACCTGTCCTATTTGAAAAATTCTCTCATGTTTATATCTTATGCACCCTAGTGACACTAGTGTGAAACTGATCATAGTACACTTCATACATAGGCAACTAGGTGGCAGGCCTCTACACATTTTTAATAAAAAGATATGAGCCTGGAATGCACCTACCCCAAAAAGGAACTTGCCCCGATTCACCTTACCTCCTAAATTGGCACCAGTGGACAGAATGAGTGTTCACATAGCAAGTGTGGAAGCTACCCATTATATTGGCTCCCAAGTGTTCTTGACGTGTACATCATTGTAATAAATAAATAAATAAATAATATTGTGAATTGAAATGTAATGTGGTGTCCTTATCTAAATGTTGCTGTTTCACATTGTAACTTGTATTATTCCCTACACGATTTTACTGAAATCAAGAAGAGTAAAAATTATGACAAAATGATTGGATGGTACAATAGAAAGCACAAAGTAAGTAGTATAACTCTTATTACATAAACATCTGAAAATATATTTCTTACCTAACACACCAAAGTAATTTGATATGCTTGTAATGAACCAAAAGAAAATCACTTTAAATTCCACCTCCTTACTAAATAAGAAATTGTATGGCTTTATTGCAGAAATGTTAAGTTTCACAGTTTACATTTATTTTGTTCAAGACAGTTCACACAGGTAAAAATTACACAACTGATGAGTGTATACAAGAAGAACTGAAATTATCTTAGCTAGTCTCATCTGTAAAGGGCTTCATATTGTGGCAGTACTGATGATCTAGCCAGCTTAACAGCATGAGATAAAAAGTGATGAAGCACAGAAACAAGCATAAAGACTGGGAAGGAATTGGATGTATGGTAAGAAGTTCCAAAACATCCTAGGAGTTTTAAATGTAGATCAGTTATGCTGTTTTGCATGTTCAGCATAATTTGATGGTGAAACAAATTTTATGCATACTATATTGAAAGTCTTTACATTAAAATTAGTGTAAATATGGTTAAAATGAATGTCAGACCTGAAAAACAGTGGAATGAAATAAAATGACGAAAACAAAACAAGAACGCCTTACGAAAAGATTCCCATCCACAAACTTTTTACACAGTTTTTCGTGTACCACTGAAGATAAGATATGTTTCTGTAGCAGTTTGCAACAAAAGTTTAAAAACACCACCACCATTGTTTTATAGATTGCAGTATTACAATGCTATTACCTCCATGCAAGCCTTTACATTTCAATCCCACTACAAAGTGAATAGATGAAGCAGCAGCTTGGATAAGAAGCATTATTCTAGAAGACAACAAAAGTACTCAAAGGATTTTGACATTACTTCTTACATATGCAAACACTGTTAGGAACTCATTGCAAAAGTTAATTTAACACATTACTATTGACTATTTATTTTTGAAGCACAATGACAATCAAATTTAGATGTATGTTTCAAAAGTATGTACATAGTTTAAAATGTTTCCTTCAGAGAAAAAGAAGATACATTCACGAACTAAATTTCTGAACGCTTTTAATGATAAGATTTATATTGGCTTATGGTATAACATTTTGTTGTCAAAATATTATAAGTATTTGAAAGAGTAGTAGGGTGGGGAGGGGAGGACTTATAAGTAGCACACTTTTTCCTAATAAACATGTTTTCATGATACAATATTACAATAATATTACAAATAGCACGAAAATATGTTAAATTGCAAAACACACAGACATTATTTTCTGATGCAAATGGACTACGCATGAAAATCATTTCTGGAAAAACTCCAAGCTTCACTGATTCGTAACACTTCGTATCACCACAAAAAAAAAATTGCAGGCGCACCTTGAATCACTGTTTTGAGAATTTACTCCCCTGCTGGCGCTGGGACTCTGGCTCGATGTATAATGTTTGGCTACGCTTCTACGGTATTTCTCCCTGCGAGGGGGCTATGCTTGAAAATCATTTCTGGGGAAATTCCTTGAATCACTGTATTGGGGATTTACTCCCCTGCTGGCACTGGGACTCTGACTAGGTGTATAATGTTTTGCTATGCTTGTACGGTATTTTTCCCTGCAAAGGGGCTACGTTTTAATATCATACATTATCACAGTAACATTTGGGTGTGTGTGCGAGTGTGTATTGATAATAGTGTGAAATTAGATATTGTTTGGTTACATCGTTTTGCAGTGTAAGGTTTTTTTTGTAATATTCCTGATATAATCGTAATATTTTATCATGAAAACATGTTTAATTGCACGAAGATCTAACTGAACAATACCTAAATGGACAAAATTACTAATAAAAGTTACAAATTCAATAGTGCGGGAGGGCTATGAAATGGAAGGACATTGCGGGGTACAAATTTCTTATGAGAACGTACATATTTTCCACTCGTTTTAGCCTGCATTTCCCTGTTCTTCATAACCCTCCCCACTAACATAAAGTTAAATTTAATTTTGTTACAAACTTACAGACTACATTGCCATCCACACAATGTAAAATTCCATTTGACTCTACATACACTCAACATCACCACACACATAACATATTGCATGCCTATATTTGCACAGAAACAATCACATTTTTTTGTACAATAATTATTTGATTTAACACATGAAACAGACAACCACATTATATATTTTTTGCAGCAAACTAGGTGGAGCCGCTCCGAAATTCCTAGTAATTATGATTAGTAATCACCATATCTAACATATCAAGGTATTTTTAAATCCAATTTTTGAAAAAGCCCCTATTCTGGAATTTTACCCAGTTACCTTCACCACTTCCAGAAATTCCCTGCATGTCACACAGTAATTATTCTAAGGCTTGTGAAGTACCTTACTGAAGTATTCTAATGGCCTCTCCATTCCATCCTGAATCTGAGATAACACAACCCTGATACATCACTAGCAACAGTATCCAGAATGAATTCACTCTCTCTACTAAGCGGGAAGCCTAGCACTGTGGGAGATATCAGGATTTCCTTTAGTCTATTGAAAGCAATTCCACACTCCAGGGCCTAATAAAATTTTCTTTTTGCCTCAGTCAATTCATGCAGAGGCTTGGCAATTGCTGCAAACCCGGGCCTAAATAGATGGTAGCAAGCATATAAGCCAAGGAAACTTTACAATTCCTTTTTATCATTTGGTAGGGGCCAATCTCTTATTGCTCTGGTCTTCTCAGAGTCTGTTTCAATCCCATGGGCCAACACAACATGGCCCAAGACATTCATTTTCTTTTGGAAAAGGTGGCATTTCTTGGGAACTAATTTCAGGTTGGCTGCGGCCACTTCTGAAACACAAAATCTAAGCATGCCAGGTGCTCTTCAAATATTCTTTCGGTGAGTACAATGTCTTTAGGTACACCTGACAAATGTCTAAGGGCAGAACTTTCTCCATCGTTCGTTCGGAAGTTGCAAGGGGATTGCATACCCCAAAGGGCATAACCTTGAATTGCCCTGTTCCTTTCCCTTGGACACTAAAGGCAGTCTTTTCCTTGTCTTCCAGGACTACCTCACACTGCCAATACCTGCTCTTCATGTTTAGAGTTGAAAACCACTGTGAATCTGCAAGGTTATTCAATGTCTCGTCTATCCTAGGGAGTAAGTAAAAATCTTTCTTGGTCACATTATTACGCTGGCGGTAATGAACACAAAATCTAATAAAGCCATATTAATTTTTTTTAACAAGCCCACTGAAAAAATACCATAGACTGACTGATGGCTCTATCACATCTAAATCCCTCATCTCTTTCAGAATACTGTCAACCACCTCATGTGAAGCTAGCGGTAGCTACCTTAGTGGCTGCTTTATGGGCTGTGTCAATGTGGTGGCATGCAACATTAGTTCTGCCAAAGTCACTGGGCTCACAGGAGAAAGCACCTCTATTTCTCTGTAGCAATTCCAAAACTACCCTCTCCTGTCACCAGTTGAGGTTTTCTCTTGTTCTTGTCAGTCATCCTAACAGGCAAACTGTCCGATTTTGAAGAAATCAAAGTCCTTGCTACACTAATACCCTCTAGTAAAATGCCACCTTTCTGGGCTGATTACATTATGCCCTGAAAAACACCTGACAAACTTTTCCTGGCATCTGGCTGAAGTAACAACTTCATTAGATGTAGGGAGCATAGTCAACTGATTACAAATTACTGGGCAGCTTATTGGCGAAGGTAAATCTCGTGTTGACACTACCAACTTGGTATTACCAGCGCGTAACACCCCCAGTTGAGTATCAATACAGCACCCCAGCTTACGTAATACAGCAGGACACAAAATGCATTTATCCTCTATTTCTGCTATGTATATATAATGCTCTATGTTAAGGTTACAAAGCTGTAAGAGTACACTTCTATTGCCTTTAACTGGTGTGGACTCTCCCGATACTCTAGTTAAATAGCAATGATATGTACTCTTATCGGATGATCACTGGGGGAAAGGTGCAAAACTGTCCAGTCCTAGGCTTCCCTCCACCAATACGGCATCCAAATACAGTTTCATTGAACGCATCTGCAAAAACATTGGGGCCTTCCCTCCAGCAATCGCTGACCTATGCCCCTGAAGACCAGTGCTTACAAGTTTCCCAAAGCTGTTGCTGCTGCTGAGAACAGTTGGCTCTCAGGTGTCCCGGCTGTCCACATGACTAACATTCCAACTGTTTTGTGCGAGGGATGGCGAATCTTTGTAGCACGGACCCTGGAGGCGATGTCCCTCACGGTCATCTGCAAGTCCTTCAGCATCCTCTTGATGCTGTTATCCTCATCATTCAGCATCATTACCCGAACTGGACGTCAGGGCATTGATGCCTGCTGTGCTGACCCACCTCCAGTGCTCCGGCCAAGGCATCCTGCATGGTGTGAAGCATAGCCAACTGTACAGCTTGCTGCACCTCAGCATCAGCGATAGCATCAATGAATAAGCCAAATGCGATATAATCTCGTGCTTCTTCAGAGCATCCCTCCAAAGACATGTGTGACAGCCCCACAATGTCCTGCCACAGCTCCTGCAGTGGTTCTGCTGGTCACTGGATGCAGCTTTGAAGTTGGGCATGGAGAGCGTGTAACAGGTATCGGTCGCTGAAGCGCAGCTCCAAGGCTGAAACCAATGTGGAGTAACTCCAGTCGTTGTCGCTCTACCAGGGACTGCAGAATGCCCAATGCAGGTCCCCTCAGTACAGCTACCAGGTAGTGCACCTTTTGCTCTTTAGTCCAGCATTTAGGGCTGCAAAGATCTCGAACTGGTGCCGGTATTTGCGCCAAGGTGGCTGTCCATTGTAGGGGCGGGCGTTATTTTTACGCCTTTACCCACCCCTGGCTGAGGCATACTCACACTGTAGGACTGCTGGATCTCATCTGTGATGGGTGTATTGGCAGCAACCACTACCTTCTCCTCGCTGCATTCCTTCGTCAGCTCGGTGAGTCAAACTCAGCTCCTCAGCCATTGACTATTTCTCCCCTGCTGCTGCAGGAATTCTGACATTCCTTCTTGAGGGCGATTACATTTTGTTTTACTTCCTACTGAACAATGTCCACCCTAATGCTCACAATGTCAATTTTCTTGTCCACACAGACTATTTTATTGTTCAATAAGTCGTTTACACCTTTTATCTTTCTGTCCACATTCTCATTCACACTGTTTATTTGCTTATCCAGTTTGTTGACTACCTCGCTAACACTGTCTTATTTTTCTATCCACACTGTCTATTTTCCTATCTACCAGTTCACTTACACAACTTTTTGGTTATTAAAAGATTCACTAACACTAATAATATTGGTATTTAGAGATTCGCTAACACTACTAATTTGGCTGTTTATATTTTCATCAATATTACTACAACACTATTTATTCTACTATTTTCGGTATCTATTTTGCTATTTATCTGGCTACTTAAAATTTCTATTAACGAGCGGAGTGCTTCCATTTCTGCCGACATATTTCTGGTTAGCATTCAAAAATTTGTAAATAAATCCTTTGGCCTATTATTATATTTACAAATTTATCCTACTAATTACTATGATTTCATTTCTATAAAATGCCTCCATCCCATTTCTGACATTGGTGTTTAAATTTTCTCTAAGTCAGTGGGCTAAATCAAGTTTGTTAAGGGACGGAAGTCTTGATTAAATAAAATACTTAATTGTAATTTCCTAATTTTATTTGCAACTACAAACAAAATTATCTCGACTCAACATTTCACAACAAATTGATATCACTTACTGTTTACAATTAATGACTTCAATCAATACTATTTATTACATAAAACAATCTAACATAATTAAATAATTAAAAATAAGTCCCAACAGACAGTGTATCAAAATATATTGAATTATTTTACAAATTATATGTTCATATTTGACAGTTTCAATATTTACAATAAAGTCCGTATCATGTTACTCGGCCCCACCTCAGTTTAGTGAAAGTCCGAGCACCCTCACGGACAATAGCTTTCACTCGTCTGGTTTCATGCCCTTTCGTCCATTCACACCACAAACACCTTGTCCGCCGTCATCTCGCAATCTCCCCAAAATAGTTGTAGGCCATCTCCCATATATTTATTTGAAAGTCACGTTGTACCGAGGGTCCTAATTATTATTGCATATCCACTATACTTGTCGGCTTCTCCAGCAGATAGGAGGAGGGACTGTGATGCTAACCAGGAGCCGGGCGGCGCGACCGGGTAGACCACCTGGGGGGGAGGGGGATAGGGAGAGGGGAGTTAGCCCTTCCATGGCGCCAGCCTGTGTGTAACGGGAGCATTGTGCGGGAGGTCACGCGCGTAACAGTATTATCTTAATTCCTCAAAGTTTTACCTGTTACAGCTCCTATTCTTGATCTGTCCTATTGCTAGATGTCAAGTACCGTATCTTTCTGTGTTTAGATCTGTAATTTTTGATAGGTTTTGTTATTTTATCATAATTAATTTATTGTAAATTGCTAACAAGTAGTTTTGGTAATCATCATAGTAAAAAATACCTCAAACAGCCTGTCTGGAATTTCTTGATTTCTTATGTGGTTGTGTTTATGCTCATATAGGCAGTTCATGGTAAAGGCCCTCCCACCAGCCATTAGCAACTAATAAGTATGTTTCATTGCAGACTCAGACATACATTTTGAGAGTGGTGAAAGTATACACTGTATTTATCAGTCCCACAGAAATGTTATTAAAAAGTGGCAGAAAGACAAAAATTAGCTACAAGGAAAAATTTAGAAGGGCCTTAAAAAGTGCTCACTTTACCATAAATAGCCTATACTAAAGGTAGCAAAATGCATTTCTGCTGACTGTTTTCTACTCGTCTTAAGCTAGTATGGTCTTCAGGAGCAGATGTTGACTTTTGAATTGGTGGAAGGGGGTGGGGTGTAATTTTCCCATTGTGTAGATGCAAGTCCAGACTTCTGATTTGTGGGATGGGAGGGGGCCACCATCTCATCATACTTTAACGAAACCATGTCAAATTATTTACATAAAATCAGTATTTGAAACTATTATATTATTTAATTTTCAGTTTTAAAACACTCACAGGACAGTTCTATTTAAAGCATGCGGTTGGTTGGGGGAGAGCATGTCTCCTGTGACCTCCCCCACCCCTTTTCCGGAACTGACCGTCATATTTCATCCCCCTCATGCAGCCCAGACACTAATAGCATGGTTTTATGTAATTTTATGATTTTAAAAGTAGCTATGGTAGTTATACACATACTTATAACTACACGTAGCTATTTTGTGAACAATGTCATCTTCTCCCTGGTATAAAACTGACATCCTAAGAAGTTTAAAGTAGGAACTTATTAAATCAATTCATTTTCTTTTGAACACTGTACACATAAGAAGCAATTTTTGAATAATGGATACCACTTTTAATTTTTCCCTTATATATTACCTACCAATTATTTTGTACAGCTAATACAATTCTCTTTACACAAGATTATTATCAGTAGATAGCGAAGTGGAGACATTTGGACGGCTCTTAACACTGAGGTCTTGAGAGCCATGAAGGTGAAGTGAAACAAGTATGGAGCAGTGCCGGAAAGCAAGGCAGGGGAAATGGGAGATCCCAGAGAAAACCAGCCGACCAGCGGCATTGTCTGGCACAATTTCCACATGCGAAAATCTGGGAGCAACCCCCTTGGGAATTGAACCCGGTTCATTTGAGTGGGAGGCGAGTAGTCTAACCACTACATGACTGTGGCACCCACATCAGTAGATAGGAACACCAATTGTCTTAAAACATCTGGCTTCTTACATACGGGATGTTTTTCATTGATATAATTCAAAACATTTATGTTATTCACTGTTGTTTCTGTTGGCTGACAGCTTCATAAAGATATACCTTGACTGCGTTCTCTCATCTGTATTTTCTCAGTAAAATTCATACTGGTAGCTCTTTAAATAAGTAATGAAAGGTCATCTATTGTAACAACATTGACTACACCCTTTGCAGACTGAAGATTTGAAAATTGTATTCTCAGCTACATCAAAGTGTATGTTGCCATATTCAGCACTGAACTCCTAACTAAAACACCACATGATTGGCCAAATATTTCGTACAGTATCTCACAGACTGGGGAAAAATTAGCACAGCTGTTGTGGAGATAAAATGTTGTCTGCAGGTAAATTTGGTTCTCCACATGCAATGTAAAATGCAGCAGGCAGCAACTCTACTGCAAAGAATAGTTCATGCAAAAATTCACAAAGTTAAAATATGAGTGCAAAAATA
The DNA here is from genome assembly GCA_029891345.1 of Dryococelus australis. Taxonomy (NCBI): domain Eukaryota; kingdom Metazoa; phylum Arthropoda; class Insecta; order Phasmatodea; family Phasmatidae; genus Dryococelus; species Dryococelus australis. The sequence continues at coordinate 84,160,178 of CM056997.1, forward strand.
TTTACTGCACTTTTTATGATGTGCTATCAATAGATACTTGAAATTGTCTTCAAGAAAAACTAAACATCAATATAACACCATATGGAGTACTACACAATTCCTAGAAGGCGTGAATAATAAAACCAATTTATTTGAGCATAGATGTTTCCACAACTTGAAAGCAAGAATTGTGAGCCTAGTTAAATTTGTACAGGTAAGTATGCTGTAACACACATGGTATCTCCTACGTGACTGCAACTTTGTTCTAGTTCATGACAATAAAAGATACTCATGCCTGCTAGCCACAAGTATGACGTAAAGTTGGGGGCCATGGGAGTTCAGTGGCTAGGGCACTCACTTCTCACCAAGGAGAACCATGTTTGATTACCAGTGGAGTTGCCCCTGGATTTTCACACATAGGAATCGTGCTTTAAGTTACATCCATCTGGTCGGCTGGTTTTCTTGGGAATCTCCCTTTTCCTCTGCTCTTGTCATTTCAGCACTTCTCTACACCCACCTCGCTTCACTCGCATCAGTTCTCACTTGAGACCCTGACGTTAAGAGCAGCACCCAAACCTTTCGGGTCTGACGTGTTCTGGACGTCCATGTATCCCTTGTGACTGTTTGTACCACCGCAGATGCATCAACTACAACAGCAACACCTGACTGATCGAGACTAGGTTTTGGTGACGATCAGTGCAGGTCGACAAGAACGGCGCATCTACACTTTTCTAGCCACTCTGCAACCTGTGGGCAGAGGGCCACAATATTTTAAATTTATTACAAGAGTAATAAATTGATATATGGCCTAAAGGGGTGATTCCTGTGAAGTCACGACTGCAAGACGCAACAGTCATTAGAGGGAACACAGGGGTAAGTGGCGCCGCTTTACCTTACGCCTTTCCAATGTGTGTGATGTCAGCAAGCCTAGTGGCTGAACCCGATGTGCTACGTGGCCTCAAGAGGGATGAAAAGGTGGGGAATAATATTCCCATTAATTAATGTGAGGCAAAATAATGGATTTTACCTAGAGTTGCAACATTGTTAACTAAGGAATCATTCCGCTATTCCATAGAGGATTGCACAAAACCCACAGATAGCAGGGCTAAACCATGCCCACAAAAGTGAAATGCATCTGACATCACAGGAAGTGAAATACAAACGCATAGTACCATTATTCGCCGTATTTCATTTATCAGGCATATGTATGTTAGTTTTAAGAGGGAAAATGTATTCATCTTATGATAATCAGCCGTATAAGGCACCATTTCATCTAATACCATTGTTCAAGTGCTGTGACATTCTTGCGACGTCACATTCTTAGCCATATCAGGGGCTTCGACGTTCACAGGTATTTCATCATTATGTTTATAATCAGTAATCATAATTATGTGCAGAGTTCATTCCTGTAATCATGTTATTATTAAAGTTAAGTTTTTTCATATTTTGCATTTGGCGGCAGCCTCACCGACTTCGCAGAGGCTGCAGTCATCTTAAAGCAGTCCGACTTCAGCACTCGAGTCATCTGGCAGGACAAGCGACTTAGGCTGATCTTATTTAAGACAATAGTATAACGTAAAACAGGAAACTTTTCATCTTATATTTAGCCGAAGGGAGGCCTGACTTGCTCCTGAGGTAACATTCCAAGACGTCACGCATGCAACTGCGCATCTTTCACATAAGCATCGTTAAGGCCCTTGCCTTACTTCATAGCAACAGTCACTGGCAGGCCGCGAGTGCCGAGTCTGCATTATTTTGCAGAGTGACATTGTTCTGCACCCTAACAATCAATAAATGTGTCAAATATTGAATAGGCGACATTTATTGATTAATACTCTCCTGAGTATCATTGGGCACTGCGCACTAATGCAGTTTTATTCATCAGTGTACTTTCAGTGTTAAAGTATTGCTTTACAGGGCCAGCCTCCCACAAGCAGAGTAACTTCAGTGTTCGCATCGGTACGCAAAGTGGCAGACAACTTAGTCCCTTAGAAAAGGGATTTACAGAATTTTCGTAATAAATTAATCATCAACTGAGACTCTCAAATAGACAGTGGATCCACAGATCTCTGTAGGCCGTTGGCCATACGACCCCCATCATCATCGTTCTCTACCGAACGTGGTGTTGCGCACATTCAACAGTTCCTGCCCTACTTCTGCCATACCAGGCAGGGCACGAACATAGTTCATCCTCTGGGAACGTGCAGCATCATGTGGCCTGCCCAACTCGGGCAAATAGAAAATCAATCTGCATGAGCAAGCCACTTCCTTATACGTCATTGTGGCTTGCCCAACTAAGGCAAAACGAACATTGAGGTGCAGAGGAGAGCATCTACTGCATGTCAATGGCCTGTTCAACAAACCACATGGTCAACAGGCAAAGGAGCAAACAACAACATGGGTAAAAGTGCGACAAAATAGTGCACCCCGCCGAACAACAGCATCCAGATACGTCAATTGATGAGTAATCCGAGATCAACAGACACCTATTACACAACAAAGTCACGTCAGGGAACATTTCAGCAAAATACATTTTCAATAATCACGTCACAAGATGCTCAGAACACTGTAACATCATTTCAACCATTAAATTTCAATGCATTTTGTTTTAGTATTGTTCACTGCAAAATATATCAACAGAATTTGTCAGTTTTATTTACACAATATGCAGAAGTTAAAAGTGTTTTCTTTATGTGTTACGTCAAGGGACATACAGTTTCCAGAGTGGAAATTGAAACACGTCAACAGACGTATCGTGTGGGTTTTCATTTGTACAAACAACCCACAGAGCTGGACTGCTTCACTGCAACGTCAACTGACATATTAAGTTTTGCTACAACACCCTAGTTAGACATGGTAACACGTATCACCAACTTAGTACATACAACTGTAGCCTAAAACAAATGTAAACCAGACACAACCACTCGGCACTGAAAGTGCAACAAGGGCAATGTATGTATTTTGAGTGTACATGTATTTAGTGCTGCACGTCACAAGTCAGTCAACAAATCAGAAGTGCCAACGTAAGTGCAACAGTAAACTGTAAACAAGAGCAAGTTTCATTTTCACGCATTATGCAACCAGCAAGTATAGTGTGTGCCAGTAATTGCTCATCAGGCACTATAAGCAAATTAATGGTAGTATTTTCAAACAATACCAATCAGTTTCATTTAATTTTGCAGAACAAATTTAAATTTATTTCATTTTCTTTTTGAAATAGTTTTCAAAAATAAACCATATGCTTTTAAGGTGTTTTTCCAAGAACATTTTCAGAACTTTAGCAACCATAGTGCGGGAAAATATGAGCGCCAAGCAGTCAGCTGGAGTCAAGAGATAGACAGGACAGCAAGGCGCTGGGTTTAGAGATCAACATTCCCTTCTCCCCCGTGTTGCATCGCACTGAAGGTCAGCCGCTCATGTTGTCCCAGCAGACAAAACAACTGTCGGCTGCGGCATGATCCCGCACAAGTTATGTCATCAGCACTAAATAGGCATATTGTCCATTTCATATAAGTGGGGTAAAATCTGACAGACAATGTGACCAACCTAAACTTTACTAAACAGTAAATGCTCTCGTTCATAAAGTATGGTATCGGCTGATGAACTGCTACAGGATCTGTGTTGTTAAGTTGGCTATTCTGATGATGGCTTTGAAAGAAAATAGTACTCAGAACAAAAGTTTTAATAAAAAATTTAAAAATATACTTACACCATTTATGGTTTAAATTATGTTTTGAAACCAATATTAAATTTTCTTGGCTATTAGTGACTGTACTTTAAAAACATGTTTAGCATTTATAACAGAGGATATCGACAAGTACGAACAGTAAATGTTTCCAGCCAATGGCTAGCCGTGTTTATGTTTCCAGACCAGTGAAGGCCGTTGTGTGTGTGCTTTTTTCTCATCGTGTTTATTATACAAATATCTCGTTGGTGTTCTCGTGATATTTAATCGGTAGTTAATTACTTTTTTATTTGCTTTTTTCAAGCATAACTGGTTGTAGGTACCGTTGTAGTGCGTTTTTTTGAGTGAAATGTAATATTAATCAGCATGTGTTTACCGCTTCGTTAAAACTGCTCGTTCCGCCATTTTCCTTAACGCCTTCCACAATGAAGTGATACAAATATAATTTACGTACATAAGTTTATGTTTGTTTGTATCAGGAAATGTACGTAGTGTTGAATTTACTGAGTGGTTGTACAAATAAATTATATAATGCTAGTGACGAAGAAACGTGGTTTTATTGAAGTAAACTCGCAAGGACTGCCATAGAAACACGTGTTCAAGAGATTGGAAATTTTACAAACAGTAAGTTTGCGTGTTTCGTAAATTTATTTGTAAACCGGTAATATAAATATTGAAATGCACGTGGCCTGAAAAAACAGCACTTTCCACACTTTTGTAGTGAGTGAATAGTATTAGTTTATTTGACTATATTGTAAATTCAATGAGTGTAGGGTTAACTTCGGTCAATGAGTGTGCGTGTATATATTGCTGCATCTGTATGAATACGAACAGTGACGTATCACATTTTGTTTTTTCATTAAAGTTAAAACTTTTGAAGTTAAATCATTTCAATGTTATTTCCATACAAGAAAAATTCTCCACTACTCCATCGAAAAAATATGCAACTCAAAATGCAACACACTCGTAAGAACATCAAAATAATGCAGTCACATGAAAGACGATTAAATTAAAGGCCCCCCCCGCACTGTTTCCTTTTCCCCTCGTAATAAAATAAACAGAACCCCAACAAATTTAACTCTGAAAAAGAAAACAGGTTGGAATGCCAACCTACTTATAATATCCTACATTAATTACTGGATGGAAATTAGCTATCAATGCATGTTATGACAAGGAACACGAAAGTGGAAAATGCAAGTTTGCTTCGGACTCAAAACATTTGTTTACAAATGTTTTTCTCTACAGTGACAAAACTGCAGTGGAAGGATACATTGTGGCAATGCTGCTTTTCAAGAACTGTAAAAATTTACCCCACTTACATGAAATGGACAATAGCATTGGTTTTCAATTCAATATACAGCAATTAACATGTAAATAATGCAAGAAATTAACTTCAGTGGGAAACCATAGCAGACATGTTCCAATATGCAATTGTAAACTAGAAATACAATTCACAACAGCATGGCTACAGTTAATTGGGTACAACCGGTGCCCGGCATACACTTGTAAATGGGCCGGGACATACATTATAACATGCCAAACATGTTCGTGTCAGTATCACAGAGAGTGCACAAGGGCAGATAACTGGCTGGTAAATGATTGCCACAACGAGATCATTGAGTGCTGTCAGTGAAAACAAACAGCATCAAACGGAAACATTCACAGCCAGTTCACTCCCAAAAGTGCAATTGTGTGCTGCCTTCAGAACGAAAGAAAACTGTGCAATTGTTACAGTCTACTGTACCGGCTGTTCAAAAACATGTCCGCGCGACAAACTGTCAGCAAGGGAGCGCGAGATGTATAACAAGTTTACAAGCGGATACTGGTGTGATGAGTGCCGTGCAAGGAGAGTAGCATTGCGGTACAGTCATGACCAAAGAAACGCTGTAGAATCCACACTACCAGCACCCTTTCACAAGAGCATGTGTTTGCATGTTTGCGTCTGGAGCTTTCACACTGCCAAGCCAGTGTGATGACAGAACAAGGGACAACCAGAAAGGTAAGCATGCAGTAGAAGAGGAGCAACAGCCTAGTACGAAATTGCGGAGGAATACAATTCAGAGAAAACCTGCAACACACCAACAAAGGCATTTCGCAGCAAGGGAGGAGACACAACAGTAGCGAACTCGTCAAAATGCCTGCATAGAGAAGCAAGACGGAGCAGCTGTATGTACGTGACCAGTTGACGCATGAGGTGTGCATTGGTCGGTTGAGAGTTGTAGGCACCAATCCACAGCATTCAGGGTGCACGCAATGCTCAACCGGACTGCACTGTCCAATGCTGCAACCACATGCAAGCATTAGCAAGTCGGCAGCAGCAGAAATGAACCCATTTGTGCATGCAACGGAAAGCAAAGTAGTACAAACGTGGGAGGATGTCACAAGTTCAAAAATAGAAAAATTTTTTCCGACCACAGAAGGGAACACAGGAATGGTAAGTCCATGCAAACCACCATTGCCTCCCAACATCATGGTGCAGCAACATGACATTGTGGTTAAAAGTGTCAAAGCCGCAACAGTACATTTTTGTCACCCACCTCATAAAATATGAAGAGAGGAAAAACACAGGTGCTGTCAGCGCGACAAGCAGCCACATTGCATCGTTCTATGCCACCGGCCAGGAGAGCACGCATCAGTTTCAAACAAATCAAGTGAAAAACCAGCACACCCTTGCATCATGGGCATCAGTGGGGACGATGCAACCACAAGCAGTTTGCGCAACCCAGGGGTCAGACAGACAGTGACACAGTAGATATGGCAGGGTTGCTGTCCGAACCAACCTCTTGGGTAAAATTGTGCTCGTTAAGGAAGGGTGGTGCAGGAGATCAGGAACGCAACAACAACACAAAAACAGGCTACAGCTGACAGGAATGGGCCACATCCGGCCAAAGAGCCACTGAGTCACTTCAACCTCCTCGTTGAAATGAATAGTAGGAGCAGGATCGTTCCGAACAGTGACAACTCTCAGCTAAGATGGAAGGCACCCAAGATCACAGCAACTAACATGGACATGACAAGCAACACCGTATGACAAGCATCATCACAACAACATTCATCATATCAGAAGCAGAAGGCATCAGCATAGCAGGCACTGCGGCACCGATTAAGTCAGTTCAGAGCATCCCGGCGCCCAGAGTCGAGGTACTGACTTCTGAAAATGTCACCCAAAATGAGTCCGTGGGGCAACTATGGGCCCAATCAGCCCACAGGGAAGTGATCCACCAGACTATGCCGCGGCGTCTAAGAAGACACCCATCCCGGCTGACCTCACGATGGAGGACCTCCTTATAGGCGACGGTGAAAGGGCATCAGGATCAACCAGTCCACACATGGGCCACCTCAACAATCAAGAGGTCCAGATAGCAGTAACAGCATCAGCAGCAGCAGTGACGAATCTGCGAAAGAGCTGGTCTCGACCCCTCCCCACCGCTCCAAGCATCAGAATCGTTCGCCATGTACTGCTTGCGACTGAGCCAACTCCCTTCACCGAGCATGTGCCACAACACATCATCAGCATCTGCAGGGCCACAGCCCGGATCATCAGCAGCCAGCGCAGCGCAGCACAGCATGTGGGCCTTACAACCCAAGGCCCCACAACCAGCTGCTACCGCCGGCATCCTTTTATAGCTAGCGGCGTGACTGGTTCTTGGGGGTCTGCCGGGACCACATTGTCACCGGAGAGGGGGTCTTTGACGTGTTTCGGACGTCTATGTATCCCTTGTGACAGTTTCTACCACTGCAGACGCATCAACACTAGGTCTCGGTCACGATCAGTGCAGGTCGACAAAAATGGAGTGTCTACACTTTTCTTGCTGCTCTGCAACCTATGGGCCGAAGGCCACCATATTTTAAATTGATTACAAGAGGGAACACTCATAATAAATTGATATGTGGTCTAAAAGGGTGTTTCCCATGAAGTCACGACTGCTAGATGCAACAGCCTTTGGAGAGAACATGAAGGTAAACGCCGCCACTTTACCTTACGCCTTTCCGATGTGTGCAATGTCAGCGGGCATTGTGGCCAAACCCAGTGTGCTACGTGCCCCCAAGATGGATAAAAAGGTGGGGAATAATATTCCCGAAGCAAGTGTAAAGTGGCGAACATCTCCATAGTACCATTAATTAATGAGAGGCAAAACAGTGGATTTTGCCTAGTATTGCACCATAGTTAGCTATAAATGCAGCCCGCTATTCCATAGAGAGTTGCACAATAGCAGTGTCTAAACCACGCCCACAAAAGTGAAATGCATCTGACATCACAGGAAGTGAAATGCAAACGCATAATACCATTATTTGCCGTATTTCACTTATCAGGGACACATGTTAGTTTTAAGAGTGCAAATGTATTCATCTTACGATAATCAGCAGTGTAAGATACCATTTCATCTAATATCATCCTTCAAGTGCTGTGACATACTCGGACGTCACATTCTTAGCCATATCAGGGGCTCTGACATTCAAGGGTATGTCATAATTGTGTTTATAATCAGTAATCATAATTATGTGCAGAGTTCATTAGTGTAATCATGTTATTTTTAAAGTCAAGTTTTTTTCATGTTTTGCATTTGGCGGCAGCCCAGTTCGACTTCAGCACTCGAGCCATGTGGCAGGACGGGCGTAAGCTCTTGCGTTTACCCCCCTCAGCAGTTCAACTTAGGCTGATCTCATTCAAGACAATAGTATAATGTAAAACAGGAAACTTTTTATCTTATATTTAGCCAAGGGGAGGCTCGACTTACTCCTAAGGTACAATTACCAAGACTTCACACGTGCAACTGCGCGTCTTTCACGTAAGCATCGTCAAGACCCTCTCATTACTTCACAGCAACGGCCACTGGTAGGCCATGAGTGCCGGGTCCGCATTATTCAAGGTATGCATTATTTTGCAGAGTAACATTATTCTGTACCCTATCAGTCAATAAATGTGTCAAATATTGAATAGGCAACTTTTATTGATTAATACTCTCCTGAGTATCATTGGGCACTGTGCCCTAATGCAGTTTTATTCATCAGTGTACTTTCAGTGTTAAAGTATTGCTTTACGGGGCCTGCATCCCACAAGCAGAGTAACTTTAGTGTTAGCATCGGCGTGCAAAGTGGCAAACAACTTTGTCTCTTAGAAAAGGGGTTTACAGAATTTTCGTAATAAATTAATCAACTGTGACGCTCCTCAAATAGACAGTGGATCCACAGATTTCTGTAGGCAGTCAGCCATTTGACCCTCATCATCATCATTCTCTACCGAACGTAGCGCTGGGCACATTTAACAGTTCCTGCCCTACTCCTGCCATTGCAGGCGGGGCATGAACACAGTTCATCATCTCTGGGGACGTGCCATGTCAGGTCTATATAAATTCTCGATACTAAAGGTTTGTTTATATGCGTAATGTAGTTAATGATGCCCGGACATAGATAGTATAGAAGAATAGGTTGGTAATAGATGCAACGATTTGGCCTAAAGCATTAAAATGCAAGAACTGAGGAATTTATTTTTTGTAAATTGCATGAGTGTTACAGGTTTATAGTGAGAACGTTCCAGGTTTAGTGTTACGACTAATTTGTCTGGTCGGATGTGTCAGATGTAGGAGTGATTTATTGCCTGTTTTGTTGGAATTTATACTGTTTGAAGTGTTAGTTGAAATAAGTGTGTGATATTAAGTGTGTTTATATGGTGTTATTGAGAACAGAAATGTTTAATACGAATATATGCATGGTACTGTAATGTGAGTGCGTTGAAACCTTGGATCATGGAAAATGTGATGATGTGTGCTTCACGATCTATAATATTATAATTTGATTTGGTTTAACGTGTGTAGTGTATTATAACTGTAAGTTTGTAGTGGTAGTAGTTGAAACGAGTAAAGCTGTATGCTCAAACAGAAGAGTATTGAAGATTTCGTAAGTTGTATGACTGTGTGTATCGGATGTAATTACTACTGTTGTAGGTAGGTAATATTCAGTCAGGATTCTGTAGCAGGTGTCGAGTTACAAAGGTACATGGTACCTGAAGTGGAGGTGCAATTGAAAGTGTAGGAAGAGGTTAGAAGAGGTGTTTAATATGAAAAGGCGGTGTGTTCAAAATATGTACGCAATACAGTGATTCATTCAAACACGGCCAATGATAAACAAGGTGTGACCGATCTACCGACAATTGTAATTCGTCGTTTGTAGACATACGTTAGTTTAGGCGGGAAAATAGTAATTTATTGACTCTTTGTTCAAAATATGCACCCATGACAGTGAACCACACACACACAAAACCCTTGATAAATAAGGTGAGGCTGATTTACTGAAAAATGTGATTCATCGTTTACAGAAATCATACATTAGTTAGTCGGCAAGATAGTAATATGTTGACTGTGACACAGTTGTGGAATTGCGTCGTACACTTGGGCGTATGGTCTCAAGTGTACTACCAGATACCATGTGGTATAAAATGGAGCAGATGGGCTCGTATTGTATTACCAGATACCACATATCTTATCAGGTAATACCATAGAGCCCATCCACTCTATTGTACTTCGCAATACCAACATCTATAAATGCTGAAAGTATCTCCACCCAAAAACTCCCACATTATTGTGGATGCCCTGTTTAGATTGTCCTAGGTAAGGAATGGGGCAATAGAAAAAATTAATGATGTTATTGACGTCATAGTGGTGAAGTCATAAGATGAAAGTAATCAACGTGAAATTGGGTTCTTAAATAATCCCAACCTTTCTGCTCCACTTAAGTACGGTACCTACAGTTCGCAGTTCAATGCTTGCTCTGCGTTGAATTCCTTCGGTACAAAGAAACAAGTTTAACTTTATTGGTGCAGTGTTGAAGTAACCTACTGGACTGCAGCGTACTAGCGTAGTTTTTTAATGCAGCAGCTACCTTGTAAACAAGACTGAACTGGTGGAACTAAGGAGGCTATAGCAGTTTATAGGTTTTTTTATTTTGAACCCAGGCTGACTTGGTCATTGCAAGAACCAACTAATAATAGAATATCATTAGTACCATACCAATCGACATTTAAATATGATTTTCTCAACTAATAACTTAAATAGGCAAGGAGGGGATCAATACATCACTTACTAAACAACCGTTTTTTTATTAAAGTAATTTGATAGGTGATACTTGGTGAATAGATGGAGTATGAAGTTGAAAGGTTGGGAAAGTGTTGATCAACTGTAATTTCACTTTCGAGGACTAACACAGATGATCAATTTAATGATACTAGAGAAACAACACAACACAAAAAAATTGAAAAATCACACTACAAGTAAAAAATAAAATTCTGATAGCTGACGAAGCAAATATTTTTCACATCTAACTACAGAACAATCATTCACATGAAAGCAGAATGCATTAAGTTGTAACAGACATTGCACAGCCAAGCAGCATTTCACAGCAAATTTCAATTAGACACAATGGTACGCAAAAACAGCTGACGAACGAAAGGCGTGTATTGCTACATCAAATTTAAAGGTAAATAACATACTGAAATTTAGGTTCGGCTATTATTAAACTGTTGTGAATTTAGTTTGTAATAACAATAATGTTCTTTTACAATAATGATATAAAGTATTTTTACTATTGACGCTTTTTATTATGCGCCATGCGATGCGTATTTATTTTTCAGCAAAACGCAAAATTGAATTTATTTGTTCAATGCAACATGGCGAATGTCGACAAAGGACGCAGTAAGTGGCGAGATAATTCGCAAGGTAAGCTAATTTATTTGAGTTTTTAGGCAATAGTAATCTATAAATGCGTCATATCGAAAGTTATTTAGCGGGATCAAATTGTATGAAATTTACTTGGCGTTAGTTTTCAGTTTTCTTGTTTATTTTGAGGGGTGCGGGGACTGCCTCTACTGAAACTACTGTGGTTCATTTCTGTTTACTTATTTGAATAATTGGAATGTATTGCTCCCTAGTATGTGGTGTTGTTTGGTGCTGCGACGCTCCTTCCAAGAGCGTCGAGTGAGTAAGTAGGACGCGAGTAGCGAGGAGAACACAGTTTTAAGAAGTTGAGGTTATGTTTTGAAATAGTTGGTTCGTAGAATTTTTTTGACAGCTTTGGAGAAACATTAGTGAATTTGTACTTCTTGAGACGAGTTTCATCGCCATTCGCTTTCTAGATCTTAGTGGTGTCAGAAACATAAAAGTAGATATTGTTAATTACATTTGTCGGCCTATACATTTATTTCAGGACTAGTAAGGAGTTGTAGTTGCTCAGGGAGACCAAATGCATTTTCTAATTACTGATATTCTTATTGAATTGTAAAGAAATAAATGAAGTAAATAAAAACTAAACGTTAGTGAAGAAAAACTGCCAAATTTAGGTGGGAATCTCTATTTTGGAAGTGTAGCAATATATTAGTAATTAAAATAAATTCATCGGAGAATAATTAATTTGTAATGAGAAAACACTAATATATTGGTCTTGAGAATACCTGTGTGTGAAGAAAAAAAATTATCAGCAGTAGATACTTTAACTTTGTAAATAATTGAAAGTTGTCTAAATGCCATTTCAAGTTTTATGCTGGTGCTCAGTAAGGTTCTGTACTGATGTGGCAAAGGAACAAAACTAGTAATGTATAATTTGAGAACATGGTAATTCTTATAATCCAAGGAGAATTAAGATCAGAGCTCATTGTGAGTTTCTGTTGCTCCTAGCATGTGAAAAATCCTGTGAAGTAAAATTGAATTTATCATAGTGTGTACTGTTTACATTTTTTATTTGGGTTTTAATTTTTTCATTGTGTAGTGAAACATTTATTTAGGATTGTTTAAATGTGTTCAGTACGTTTCCTGCAGAAAAATTTTAGAAGTAGTTTTCAGTTTTAGTAGTTATAGACTAGACACTGTCTGTCCTGATAGGTCTATACATTTGTGAGTGATCATAAGTAGTTAAGTCGTACTGTGATGTAGAGTGTATTATTAATTCTAAGGATGCCAGGTAAATTTATAAAGGTGTTTTATTTAGGATATACAAAAGTTGTTTTACAAATTCCTGCAAGACAATTTTTGAATTTAATGTGGGGTGCAATCTTCTAGAAGTTGAATAATAGGGAGGAATATGCTGATAACTGTTATTTGAGCTAAAAATACAAATAACCTTATGGGTTTTTATACGACAGAGTTGGTTTGTTTTTAGCATGAGCTTAAAATATCCCTTTTTCGAAATAATATACCAACCATGGCCCTCCATATGTAGGTTTGTACGTAAAATTAATGTTTATTGTACGTATGCCTATTTTTTATTTCAATAAAATACATAGGCCAAGCTATTTCGCAAAAATGGTTAAAGCATTACAAAAATAATTTCGGTAACACATGAATATCTACTGTAATTGAGATAGATTCCACTCTCAGATTCATTCCCTCGTCAACAACAAACTAACTCTCAATTATAAACAAATTTAACCACAATTTGCATATTTATATAATTTTAGAATATATTTTGTGTGTAGGTATTGAACCATCTTTCTTAAGAAATGTGCAATTCATTGTGATTTCACTTTAATGAAAGTAGAGTCCAAATCTTTAGGATAAACCAGAACATTTCTCAGGAAAACACTTTTCTCTGAAAATTTGAAATTGTACCACATATGTTACCTACTTGAATAAAGAAATTTTGTTACGTACTGAATGCTCTTTGCAAAGGAATATCAGATTCAGTGCAACACTATTTGGTTTTCAGACAGTAGGGTTCCTAGCTGTGGAGTCATTTTTGAAAGGGTGAGTACTCTGCACAAATTTTGCTTACTTGTGCCAAGATTTTCTTGTACACATTAAACCGTTTGTACTAAGGAAAATTTAATTCAATGCAACGTTTGGTTTTGAGACAGTAGGACTTCGAACTTGGAGTGGTGTGGAAGTTTGGTAAAACTTTCCAGAAAATTTCCCCTGAAAATTTGAATTTTGAATAAAAAATATTATGTACAAATGGTTTTTGTAAAGGAATTTCAGATTCAGTGTGACATTTGGTTTTTTGACCGTAGGGCTCCGAACTTGGGGTAATTTTTAAAAGGGCAAGAACACTGCACAAATTTAATTTTTCCTTTAAATTTCTACGTACGTGTGTTAAGATTTTCTGTTACTGTAACATTAAACAGTTTGTATTGAGCAGAATTAGATTCAGTGCTGTACGTTTGGTTTTGGGAAAGTTGGATTCCGAACCTGGAGTGGTCAGCGTGTTTGGTTACACTTGAAAGAAACAGGTTTTTTCCCCTGGAAATTTGAAACTGTACCACATACTAGGATAAAGAAATTATTTTACGTACTGTGTAGCAGGATTATGTTCCTCTGGGGACATAGGGTCCATGGTCCGGAGCCAGCAGCCACCAGCCATGACGTGGGCGAAGGTCATGCTCGGCGACCTAGTTGACCACCACCTTTTTCCATATACCACACCTCACCATGCTTACCTCAACCCCCACCCCAATGATAAAAAAAATCTCAAAAATTCTAAAACTCTAGGAACATATAATGGTACCCCTCTTTTGCTCATCCATAACATTGCGGTTTTTATGGTTACAGTATGTAATGTTGATAATGTATATTTTATTTATATAGGATTATTGAGTACTTGTTTTTGTTGTCACTTTCTTTAATATAATTTCCAAATTACATTTTATTATATGAGTTAGCAGTAAAATCTTTGGATATTTTAATAGTTTATTGACACAGAGATAGTGTGTAGGTGTTTTTAGACGTATTCGGGATTAATATTTAGTTTTCTTTACTAGAGTGTATAAAGAAGTTAAGTGTTTACTAAACAAAAGTAGTTTACTAAATAAAATTACTATGGTTGTCTCACATTTTGCCATTGCTGATTGGTGGAGGGATGTGTTATGATCAGATGACAGGCAATTGGAGGCAGAAGTAAAATAAAACTAATTTTTTCTGACAATAATTCTCACCACCTCCATTGAAGGATGAAGTAATAATTTTAATAATAGGTAATAGTAATTTTGTTGTAAGAATTGAATTGATTTTGTGATAAATTTGTTGGAAGAACAACTAACTTAATAAAAAAATTTCAGAAGTTGAAAATGATCATGTATTAATTGATTTGAAATATTTAATTGGAATTTAATATGAAATGTTGCAAAGGCACCCAACATGATAACTGTACATTTGTGATATGTCTGAAATGTAACAACTGACGACTCAGAGTGTGGCTGAAGCACGACTTCGAGAACTTCTAGAACGTCAGGAACTTTTAAAGCTCCAGAAGTTGTGAACTCAGCAAAGGGATGTACTAGGTACACCCTAGGAAGAATCTTCGGCTACAATTGAAGACATCATTTGAGCTAGAATGCGATAACCGGAGGTATGTTGAGAACTTTGAAAATACGTTGACAGAAGATGGAACATATTTTCCTCAGCGCGGGACATTGTGGAATTCTGAGAAGCGTGACTCAAACAAGAAGTTTTTTTTTTTTGCAGGTTAGAAGAGAAAATTCTGTAAGTAATTAATTGTGACAAATATTGTTTTTATGTTTTGCAATTAGTGATAGTGAAGAGGAAAAATAAAAATTCATTGGTTTTGAACAAGAAATTACTGTTGAAAAACTAACAATTAATATGGATGGCACTTTAGCTTTGTTATTAGAAAAATTTGAAATAATTTATAAAACCATTAGGGAATAACTGCAAACAACTAGAGACATCCTTAGAATATAAATGCAAATTGTCATAAAAACAATTGCAAACGGTCATAAAAACACGCATGCAGGCAGATAGCAGTATCGTAAGGAAAGAAATACAAATGTGTGTTAATAATGTCGGAAAGTTGTGGAAATTAGTGAGAATAAGCGTAAGAAGTGAGAAAAACTTCTAGATGACACAAAAATTGGATAAATAGGGTGTGCGGTGGATCGGTTAGGGAAGGGGGGTCAGAGGAAAAAACAGGATATGGAAGTGATGAAAGATAACGTAAAGTGTGAACCAGGTTTTGTATCATAAGATAATAAGAGTATATTGTATGTAAAAAATATAGTTGCTAAAAGGGTAAGGGAA
This sequence comes from Dryococelus australis, assembly GCA_029891345.1. NCBI lineage: Eukaryota > Metazoa > Arthropoda > Insecta > Phasmatodea > Phasmatidae > Dryococelus > Dryococelus australis. The sequence continues at coordinate 84,175,859 of CM056997.1, forward strand.
AAAAGTTCTTTGACATAATTAGGAAACAATAAAATTAAGAAACTGTGTTAAAGTAGTATTTAAATTGAGGGGGAGGGGTCAAATAAACAACATGGATAGATTTTCAAAATTAATACAAAAAAAGGGGGGGGGGGCAATTAAACTCGCACATAAAAAATAAAAGTAAAATTGAAAACACCAAAGTGGTCAAATTTTGGTGAGGGATACCATTACTGAAAAAAGTTTTAAAAAAGATAAAGGATATAAAGAGGGGTAAAGTTAAAGAAGTCTGAAAAAGAAAAAATATGAATATTAGATAATATAGGTAATTTGTTTAAGTTTTTTGATGTAAATAAAATGAATATGTTACTTAGTGATCAAACAACCGGAAGATATATGTAAATAAATTGAAAAGCAAAGCGTATAGGTTACTAAAGATAGTACAGAATTTAAGTTAAATAACCATTGAGAAATTGTTGCTTAGGAAAGGCATAGTAAAACTGGAAACAAAATGTAAATCAGATTCAGTAACAAAATTGTCTGTTACATGAGTCACGTAATCTATAGGCCTAAATGAATTAGAAAATGTATTTTTTTAATGAAAATATCTGCAAGATTCATAAGGCCATAGAAATACTCATAGATGCAAATTATGATTTAGTGAGAATGTATAAAATGAGGTGGGTAGAGTGATATGTATAGCCGGTATTGTAGTCGTAAATAATTTTTTTATATATCAGGACACATAATTGAGTGGTGATAAAAACAAATGGATTATAATTATATGAATATAAATGTAATATTTACTAGAAATAAGGATGATAAGAAGTATTGTTGCAAGCTCACTGCTTCGCATCATGCGCGGGCGAGTGGAAGAGAAGAAGAGAGAGTTGTTATGCGATGGTGGAAGACCAAGCAATGACGGGTTTCTAATTACAGACGTGCCACGGACTCTGATCATATTGTTTGCTGTCAGTATCTGAAGAATGCTCTGGATTACTGACCTCGTTCTCTCACAGTGTTTTGGGGTGCGTTGAACCTTCTAGATGTTAAGGCGCAACACTATAAAACTGTGGCAAGTCTCCGAGCCGCGAGTTTTGAGTGGAGTTGATGAATTAATGAGTTGCTGAGTTTCGAGCGATAGAAGAAAGAGCAGCGACTAGCAAAAGGGAAGTCTGTGACTGTGGATATTCATATCAGTGGAATGTGTGGCTGGAAGGCTGGACTATTGGACTAGATGCGTTAGTGAAAGACATAAATGATTTGCGACAGATAGACTGAACATGTGTTGATAATGAGTATGAGTTAATTGACTGTAACCAACAGAGACAATTAAGAAGGATGTTAATTGGAGTGAAAATAGACATTAAATATTGCGCTTACTGTTAAATATAAAGAGCAAAAGTGGAGACAACTAATTAATGCTGTAGATAATAGTGGAGTGAATAAATTAGAGATCAAATTTAGTTTCTTTAATTTTTTTTGTTAAGTCCTCCATCCCGTGTGAACTCAGATATGCCCCTCAGGCGTCTTCAGCATGTAACACTGATGTCAGAAATGGGATAGAGGTAATTATTAATTTATCAGTTGTAAATAAAGTTAGAATGTAGGCAAGTAGGTAGTGCTTTTAAAACAAATCAATTAGTTGTAATAGTTATAGTTGAAAATAATAAAAAATGTTTTGTACAACTGATGTAGTGAATGTTAACAAGGAAAATGTCTGCAGAACTGCAAGCAATGCGAGCATTAATTGAGGGGCCAGATAGCCAGGTGGTTAGTGTGAGCACAAGTGTAAAAAGCTTGAAGGAAGATGTAAATAACCAAGTTAGTAGTGTGGAAGATAGTGTACATGACATTGTAAATATCCAAGTTAGTAGTCTGAAAGAAAGCATGATTGAAACTGTAAATAGTGTAAATGAAAATGTTGACAGGAAAATTGACTGATAATGAGTGTCGACAGAAAAATAGATAACTGTAAATGAGAATATAGACAGGAAAATAAAAGGCATTAATGAGTTTATGAACACGAGAATTGACTTTGGGGACGAGAAAATTGACAGTGTAAATTAAATTGTGAACAGTGAAAAACAGTGTAAATTACAGAATTGACAGTGTGAAAGGATGGACAGTGTTGATTGAAAAGGAAATGAGTGTACTGAAGAAGGAGTAGCAAGAATTTCTTCTACAACAGAGTTTCACCATCACAACACTGGCAGGCGACAAAGATGAAGGAGCAGTGCAAGATGAAAACATAGTAGCAGCCTCAGAGGAGATCACGAAAATCTGCTGCATTGGTGTCACTCAGCTAGGAGTGGGGAAGGGTGTGTGTATTAAGCCCGCCCCTTACGATGGTCAAACTTCATGGCGGGAGTACTTACACCAGTTTGAAATAGTCGGTACCCTAATGGCTGGACAACTGAACAGCGGGCTTACTACTTCACCGCTGTACTTGTAGGCCTCGCATTAAGCACACTACAATCTCTGCCAAAGCGACATTGACTGGGGTACAACACACTGGTGTCGGCCTTGGAGCTTCATTTTGGAGATCGGTACCTGTGACATGCCCACCACACACAACTGTGAAGCCGCACCCAGCGAGTAGAGGAACCAATGCAGTAGCTATGGCAAGACATTTTGTGGCTCTCCCACCTATCTCTAGAAGGGTGCCTCGAGGAGGTGTGCAATATCATAGCAGCTGGCTTTTTCATTGATGCTATCGCCGACACAGAGGTACGGCAAGGGGTACTTCTGGCTGCACCACAACATGCAGGATGCTCTGGCCCATGCACTGGAGGTGGAGTCAGCAAGATGGGGGCACACCCCGGCAACTGGTAGGGGCAGTGATGCTGAGCGAAGACGATAACATCAAGAAGACTCGGAAGGAAATGCAGATATTTATGAGAGACATAGCTTTCAGGGTCCGTGCTACAGTGCCTCGCAGCCCCCCACCTAGAAGGCCTGAGTGTTGGTCATATGGACAGCTGGGCCACCTGAGAGCCTACTGCCCATAACAGCAGCAGCAGTGGGATGAGAGGCAGCGAGACTTAGGTGAGAACACAGCTTAAACACCAATCTTAGGGGGCAAAGGTCGATGACTGCTGGAGGGAAGGCCCCAATGTTCTTCATGTACAGTTGGTGAAACAGGATTGTGATGCAATACTGGTGGAGGGGAGCCTGAATGATGTTCCTTACCAGATGTTCGTCAACACTGGGGCAACCATAACAATAGTAAGACTAGACATCCTTGGGCCTTCTCTCCAGCAATCACCCGACGACAGTATAAAATTGTATTATTTGACTACAGTAACAGGTGCAACCACACCAGTTATCTGTAAGAGAAAAGTGATCTTGAAGCTTGGTGACATTACCATAGAGCACAATGTTTACAGAGCAGAAATAGAGAATGAATGTCTTGGGACTTGAGGTACTATGTAGACTGGAGTGCTGTATCGATACTCAACTTGGTGTGCTATATGGGTAGGCAGTACAGAGTTGGTGGTGTCAACTTGGCACAATTTGTTCTCCCCAGTTAGCTGCCCAGTAGTATGTGGTCAACCCACTGTGCTGCCCGCTTCTATGGAAATTGCCATTACAGGCAGATGTCAAGGAAAGTTTCTCAGACATTTGGGTCTAATTTAGCCAGCATAGAGGATTGGCATCCTACCAGGTAAAGTCGTTGTAGCAAGGACTTTGGACTCTTCTAATTCTGACAGTTTTCCAGTTAGAATGATAAATTTGTCTTACAGTGCCATTTGTCTTGAGGAGGGGACCATAATAGGTATTTGCAAACATGTCACACAGATAATTCCAAATGTTCCAGAAGATTCCATTGTAGAACAAATGGAATGTCCTCTACCAGAAGTATTGAATGAACTTTTAGCACAAAGAAAAGAAAATATCTGAACTTGCAACAGAAGGCTGTTCCGGAATTACTGCAAAGAAATAGGATGCTTTCTTGTGTGGACCAAATGACCTTGGAAGGACTAATGTGACCTGCCACCACATTGATACAGGAGATGCCAGGCCTATAAAGCAGCCACCAAGATGACTGCCACTGGCATTGCATGAGGCAGTTAAGGGTATTCTGAAGGAAATGGAGTTAGATCTGATAGAACCATAAGTTAGCCCATGGTCATCACCCATTGTACTTGTTACGAAGAAATATGGTTCTCTGAGGTTTTGTGTAGATTATTGCCAGCTTAACGATATGACAAAGACAGACTCTTATTTGCTTCCAAGGATAGATGACACATTAAACAGTCTAGCAGGTTCACAAAGGTTTTCTACTTTGGACATGAAGAGAGGGTACTGGTAGTATGAGGTGGCCTAGAGGACCAAGAGAAGACTGCATTTTATGTCCAAGGGAAAGGAACCTGGCAGTTAAAATTATGCCTGTTTGGCTATGTAATGCCCCTGCCATCTTCGAACGCCTGATGGAAAAAGTTAAAAGTTTTGCCTTTAGATATCTGTGAAGTTTATCGTGTAACAGGAAGGAAATTTGAAAAGCATCTATCTCGCTTAGACACGCTATTCCAGAAAGTGGTCGCAGCCAACGAGAAACTTGTTTCTAGGAAATTCCTGTTTCAAAAGAAAAAAATTTTGTGGGACATACAGTGTCGGCCCATGGGATTGAAACAGACTCCGAGAAGACCAGTGAACAGTGAAATAAGACATTAGCAGACGCCAACTGACAAAACTGAAATGTGGAGTTTTCTGGGATTATGTGCTTACTGCCGTCAATTTTTACCTGTGTTTGCCATGATTGCCAAGCCACTATATGAACTGACTGAGGGGAAAAGGAGATTTCATTGGACCACCGAGTGTGAAGATGCTTTTAGTAAACTAAAGAAAATTCTGATATCTCCTCCAGTCCTGGGTTTCCCATAAAATTAGGGTATATTCATTTTGGGCACTGATGCTAGTGATGCAGGCATTGGAGCTGTGTTATCTCAGGCTCAAGATGGGAATGAAAGATAAGTAGAATACTTCAGTACGGTATTGCATAAGCCTGAGAGAAATCACTGTATTACACGCAGGGAGCTTTTGGCCATGGTAAAGGCAGTTTCACACTTCTACCCCTACCTTTATGGCAGACATTTTATTCTAAGAACCGACCATACTTTATTATGCTGACTATTAAATTGCAATTTTCAAGAACCGTGAAGGTCACATAGCACGGTGGATACAGCATCGTCAAGAATATAACTTTGAAATTTAGCACAGATCTGGACGCCTTTACGTCAATGCAGATGAACTTTCTAGGAGGCCATGTGAGTCATATTGTCATCATTGCAAGCACCAGGAAGTAAAAAGTGGTGAAATGCTGAAGGTACGGACAAGAATTCAAGGTGTCTCTAGCTTTTGATAGGACACCTACCTAGAGTGATGACGGTATTAGGAAACACCAGCTGAATGATCGCACATTGCAACCATTATTAAAGATGGAAAGAAGTTGGCTGTCTGCCAAAATGGGAAGAGATATCTAGCCTTAGCGCAGCAGTCAAAGCATACTAGGCACAATGGAATTCCCTCATATTGAAGAATGGTGTACTTTACACAAACTGGGAAAGTAATGATGGAAAACACACACTGTTACAGTTGTTCCTTCAGAATACAGGGTTTTAGAAGTCTTAAAAGAACTGCATAATGTGGCAGCCAGTGAGCACTTTGTGTTAATAAGACACTCAACAGAATTAGACTGAAATTCTACTGGCTTCACTGTCTGCAGGATGTTGAGAAGCGGTGCTGATTGTGCGACACCTGCAATAGTGAGAAAGGGCTCAACGACCATAGGATATGGTCACCTGCAGAAATACAATGTTGGAGCCCCATTTGAAAGGAGGCAGTAGACATTCTGGGTCCTTTGCCTGTCACAGAGAGAGGTAATTGGTATCTACTGGTAGCTCAATATTATTTTACTAAGTGGCCTGAGGTAATTCCCCTCCCAAACCAGGAAGTACATACTGTTGCTGAAGCAATTATAGAACATATCTTTTGAGGTTTGGGGTGCCACTAGAACTCCATTATGATCAGGGAAGAAACTTTGACGTTGCGGTTTTCCAGGAGGCAATGAAAATTTAGGGCATGAAAAAGACTAAGACTACAGCCGTACACCCTCAGTTGGATGGAATGGTTGAGAGGCTTAACCGCACTCTTGATAAGTATCTGTCGATCTTTGTGGCAGACAACCAAAAGGACTGGGATTCACAGGTGCCATTGTTTATTCTTGCTTACTGCTCAGCAGTTCACGAGTCGACAAGGGTAACTCCATGAAGGCTGCTGCTTGGAAGAGAACTATGCCTTCCCAGTGACCTACTGTTTGGCTGACTGACAAAAGAGGAAGCTGGAGCCCCTTATTACGCCAGCGAATTACACAACAGACTTGTTGGCATTTATGATTTTGCTGGACAGCACCTCAGAATAAATATTGGTAGGATGAAGACGTGGTATGAAAGGAGAATGTCGGGCAATGTATTTCAAGGAGGACAACTGGTGTGGGTGTATGACCCACAGAGGAGAAAAGGGTACTGCCCCAAGCTACAGAAATGTTAGGAAGGCACCTAGATGATTCTGAAAAAGATCAATGATGTGGTATTTTGGATTTGTCATCAAGGCTCTCGGGCGAAGCCAAAGGTAGTTCGCATCGACCGACTAGCACTCTACGATGGTCCGGATGTTGCAGTGTTCGGGATGAATAGACTTGAGGGGGAGGGGCAGTGTTGCACGCTCATAGTTTTGCATCATGGTACTTATAAGAGAAGGTAAAGACATGCGCATCTTCCCCATCTCCCCCGCTTTGTCTCTGACATCGCTAGGCGGTCAAGCAGGCGGGCTGGCTGCCAGGCGGGTAGGAAGGGAGCTAGACAGCATGTGTTCACCAGCGAGCTGTTCTCATCCTTAGTGTCAATTTCTGGTTGTATACTGGATAAGTCTGTGAGACGCCTTGCTTGTATATAAATAATATTTATTAATTTGGCTGTCGTATTTCTATTTAGCATTTTAAGTAATGTGTATATTTCCGATAGAATTCAATACAGAATTATAAACGAAATGTCAAACATGATGGAAGTGTTCAGAGTGAAAGGCGAAAAACATAAATTACCTGTTCAGAAAGGCATCCGTATAAGAAATAATTCTTTATAAGACTTACTCACCTAATTAAGCAAGTATCTCAGTGTTTGGTACATTACAATAGTAAAACTTAATTAAATATATTAGAATGTTTCTTTTCGTACATTAGGGCAATGGGCCACCAAAACACACAACCGACCTCAATTGAATTCAAACACAGGCTAAGATATTATATTTTTGGCAAGCATACTTCTGCAGTTTTTTCTGTGAGGAAAAATGCAGAAGATAGCCTGAAGAATCGTGCTTGCTGAAATTGGCTTTGGAGAATTCCGCAGAAGGTATATGTGTCGCCGATTGTAACTGTCTTTTAGTTAGCAGAGAATTAGACATGGCCTCGAAGCTACGGGCGGAACATCTTTTTGCAAATGATTTTGAAGAAGCTGAAGAATGTTCTTACATGCAAAATGGAAACGTTGCATTGTCGAAACATATAAGAACTGAAGGTTTGCGATACATCGCAGGCCATGTTGCTCACCGTTTTAGAACTATATATCCTAAGTTGGGCTACACTGAACTGTCGCCAAATGAAAATTCTTTCATTGCTACACAGACAAATGGAAATTTAATCAGTCCAGAAATTGAATTTACGAAGAAAATTTCAGTCGCGGAGATGTGCTTTAAACACTTTCATGAATCAACCTTCTACAAAAATAACAAAATATTTTAACTTCTATTGAACATTATACTTAATAAAATAGGACATATACTGTCTCCAAAAGTTGCTCAATGTTTTGTATGGACAAGGACGTACATACGTATCAAACATAACATGGAAGAAAAAAAAAAAATGTAACTAACAATGGAATTAATAACTGGTTTTATGTTTTATCTTTTATGATTTTGTATACGTATTAAATATTGGTAAAGAGATGTATTAAAAAGGAAACTGTTAAAAAGTAAGGAAATTGTTAACTATTTGTACTGGGTTTTTTTAAATTATTCGCACTTTGTGATTGTATATAACTAACTTTTATGTACCTACTTTGACTTGTACTGAAAATTTTATATTAATAGTTTTTATATTTACGACGCATTAAATTTAAGAAAAAATTTTCAATAGCACTACTCCACTACACTACTCCAAAGCCGTCATTAGTTTAACCAGTCTAAAGGTATAGTTAAATTCATTTGGAAATTTGAAAATAGTATTTAGTGTTTTCAAGTTTGAAGTATGGAGACAACGTTTACTAAATGCTCCAAACATAGCGAATATTTGGAGCGTTGGTTGGTTCCGAGAACTGTTTGGTAGGAAGGTGGCAGTTTCCCCATCACTTTCATACAAGTAAGCTACCTGGCTACTTTGGTCCCTACCCACCACACCTCACCACCCAGTTTTTCTCCGCAAGCCCACATAGTTCCACGACGAGCTACACTGGTGAGGAGTATGCCACTTCTCAGGAACTATTTGACAAATAATAGTTTCTCAGTCGTATTCCTGCTATATGTTATTTGAGCTTGATGATCAAATATGTTATGAAATGCACAAGGTTTTTCCCATGTTACTTTAGCTTCGTTTCAGTGTAATCTTTTTCCATTACTTTGCATCTGCTGCTTTTAGAAAAGCGATAAATCCTACGATTCAAGGTTTATGGAAATATCTAATTTTTTAAGTATTCTGGACGAAATTTTAAAAAATTCCTGAAGTACGGCAAAGAACATAGTTTCACAGCTTACAGAAAATTAAAATTCTTGAAAAAACATGTAGTCAATTCATGTTTAAGTTGAAAACAATCGGCACAATATTTTTTATAAACCACTAAAAAATTATTTCAAGAGGTGATAAATGCAATTTTTAACCTTCAACTATCAAGTTATTGTGAATTTAATCATGCTTATAAGCAGAAACATTGAATTATGAGAGAAAAAAAAAAAAGAGAATACCCCCTTAAGGATGTTAATTAGAGTAGAAGTAGACATAAAATATCATGCTCACTGTTAAATATAATGAGTAAAAGTGGGGACAGCTAATTAATGCTATAGATAATAGCTGAATGAATAAATTAGAAATCAAATTTAGTTTTTTTAATTTTTTTTTATTAGGACCTCCATCCCTCACAAACTCAAAGACGCCCCTCAGGCGTCCTGAATGTAACAGTATATTAGAAAATTCATAAAGATAATATAAAATTAACTTAGTAAAAACAGATTTTTTTTTTTTTTGAAAATCCAGATATAAAGGTTTTGGCAATTGAAATTCATATAGAAGAGATTGTAAGTTAATGTTCTATTTTTTATTAATGAGATATTGTAAAGTTGTAACATGGAATGATTGTGAAATTTTAATTTGATTGTAAAATATATATTACATCAATTGTGGGAAATTAGCACTGAGATTGAGTTCGGTTTGTAAAAAAAATGTAGAAAATTTGTTCCAACCCTTAGAGTGGGGGGTTTATCTATCATTGCAGTTTTTAAGGTTATGTTTAACGTTTATCATACACATCTCAGAAAAAATTTGCACCACCTGGAGTGCTGATATACTTAGTTGCTTACGACCCAAGTTACAGTATGGGATGAAAATACACACTCTGGAAATAATAACATGAATGATTTGATAAAAACACAAAGGAATAAGAAAAACAAACAATATTCTTTGTCAATGTGTATCAGCTGATCAAACATGGAACTCAGGCTGTGCTTCTCTGTATGGTGTTACGCCACCCTGTGTGGTGAAGCATGATCTGACCCTTAGTGGTATGCTGTCCACAAGGTGGTTGAGGCTTTCCTGCTCTATCCTGTCCCACTCTTAGACAGCAACCCTCCCGAGGTCAGTCAGGGTGAGAGATGGATTCCTGCATTGTCGCACTGCCTGTTTCAACTGGCCATAGACATGTTCAATTGGATTCATGTCCGCAGACACCGCAGGCCATTCCATCCAATTGATTTGGGTCTCCCTGAGGAAGTTGCTAACAAGATGGGCGCAGTGCGGGTGCTCATTGTTATATTGTAGAACAAATCTGTCATCGATATATTGTCGGTATGGCCAAACAATGGGCCAGAGAATTTTGTCCCGGTATTGTACACCTGTCATATTACCCTCGACGACCATGAGTGGCATCTGACGTCTGTACGTAATTCCGCCTCAAAACATGTCAGATCCGCCACCCTGCTGGACTTATGGGATGGTGTACAGGACTTGTCTGGCATTACCTTACTCTCTCCAAACTCTTCTCCAATGTCTATCAGGCATGAGACACATTCTGCAGTCATCAGTAAAGAGGACCTGTTACCATTCTGCCAGGGTCCAGTCCAAGTGCTCCCTTGCCCATCTGCACCTGGCGCCATGGTGTTGGGGTGTACGTGCAGGTGCTAGCCAAGAAATGCTTGTGGGTAGGTTGTCCCTATGAGGATGATTCCGCATTGTCTGAGTAGTGATAGCCCTCCCAGTTACCTGGAAGGAGGGCATTACACGGGTTGCGGTGTTTTCTCAGTTCTTGCAAGCCAGAATTCGCACGTAATGGTCATCAACTTCTATTGTTGACTACGGACGACCACTGCGAGGACAATCAGCAACATTGTGTGTAACATGAAAGTGGCTGTATATCCGAACGGCACTATGGTGTACACCGACGAGGCAGGCAGTTTCCTTCACGGAGAGGCTTGGTTGACGCAACATCACTCTGTCCATACGATCAAATGCAGAATGACCTGTCGAGGCATGTTTCGTACAACTGAACAGGACACGTACTGACTTTGCATGCTGTATCCAAAGGTTACAGAAACAGCTAACTCTTTTGGACTGTACTGAGACTGCGTGCATTGAGTCCATGTATTCATAACAGGTGTCGTTACATTTCATTAAGATGCCGTTTTGTAATGAAACAATTTTCAAAGCGAACATCCTTCAAGAGCAAACAAAATACGGGTGGTGCCAAACTTTATTTGAGGTGTGTAGATGTTTTAATTATATATGATTACAGAGTACTTGCATTTGTCACTTTCATTAATATTATTTCCAAATTACGTTTAATAAATGAGTTAACACTATAATCCAGGTTATTTTAATAGTTTATTGACATAGGGATCATGTGTAAGTATTTTCCATTTGTTTTTAGATGATATTCAGTATTAATGTTTTGTTTGTTATTTTTCAATTCTTTCCCATATGGTAGAAATCAATTAAATGTTTATTAAACAAAAGTACTTAATGAAATTATTGTGGTTGTCTCTCATCTTGCCATTGCTGATTGATGGAGAGATGTTTTATGGTCAGATGACTGCCAATTGGAGGACAGAGGACAACATAACTAAGGCAGAAGTAAAATAGAACAATTTTTTTCTGACAGAATAATTTTCACCCCTTCCAATTATGGACGTGAGTAGTATAGAAAGAATGTTTTGATGATTTAATATTAAAAATAATTGTTACATAAGTTTTTAAGAATGAAGAAGTAATAATTAAATAATAAGAAATAGTAATTTTGTTGGAAGAACTGATTTAATAAAAAATATTTCAGAAGATGAAAATGACGTATTAATTGATTTGAAATATTCAATTGGAATTAAATTCAAAATGTTACAAACGGTGCCCAACTTGATAAGTGTACATTTATGATTTGTCTGAAATGTAACAACCCCATAATGCTAACCAACACCATCCTACCAATAACAACAAATGCAAAACGTTGAAAAAAAAAAAAAAAAACTTTTAAAACTCGAGGAACATAATGTTTTGCCATACTTTTTTCCCACTCACCCTAACCAACACCTCCTACCCCCACGTACCACTCAATCATAAAAAATAAAAAATAGCAAAAATTTAAAAAAAGATTCCAAAAATCAAGGAACATGTAATGTTACCCCGACCTCTTTCTTGCGGCCTTCAAGTTCTCTGTAGCATATAGTTTCATTTTCTCAATAAGAATTCAGTTTCTAGTTGTATAACTTGCACTGTAATAAATGTATACACATTACATGAGTATAATTACTCATTTTGCTCTTGCTTCGGTGATGGACTGTCTACATTTTTCTTTCGCCCCTAGTAGTCTCTGTTATTTTTAATTAAAAGCTTTTCAACTTCCAATTTTCAGGGGTGCAATACTCCCTTAATATTTAGGTTGTAAGCTATACATATCTTGTCTAGTTCATTTTTCGTAAGGAATCGCCTCCCAAATGTTGTAAAATACCTAAACATACTGTATATATGCAATATATTTTCAGATGATTGATTTAATTAAATTTAACCATTAAATTAGTAGACATACCATACGGTACCCAAGTATATTTATAATTTGTAAGTTTCCGTTGATTTTATTTTGTGGGTGTATATTGATGTTAAGTTCCTTAATGTTTTCAGCAAATGGACAGGACTTGAGGCTTCGAGATGATAGGGGACGTAGAGGGAAGCCTCAGGTGGAGATATACCGGCCAGGCAGTGGACCGTTACGCAAGTCAGCACTGGGTGATGAGGACAACACTGCCACGGATAACAGCCATCGAGGGAAGCAGTCTGAAAACTCTCGGGGAGGTAAACATGATGAATGGAAAAGGAATAGAAGAAGGCATTATCATTCATCTAGTGAGTACCTCAACAAGAACAGCAGACCACCATATGATGACAGAAGGATGCTGTCACAGCAAGGCTGTGAAATGAGTAAACTTTCAAACCAAGTAGAAAAGATTCATATAATTGAGAATGATAAGGATGAGGCAAGACTTAATGTGAACAACTTCCAAGTTCCAGACAGCCTGCGGGGAAGTATGGGTGATCTGAAAAAGGGCAAAAGGCCAGAGCAGGCACACTATGTTCCAAAACCTCTTGCTCAAGCAATTGCAGACAGAGATGTAGTAAACAAATCCCCAGCAAATGTTGCTGGCACAGTTGTGAGCTCTGCTTTTTCTGATGGTGCAAGGAGAGGAGAAATGGAGGAAAACTGGGACAGTGAATTTATTTACGATAGTGAAAGCTACAGGAATGATCTACTTGATAAAGGAGATGATACCTATGGTTTAAGAGGTAATTACAATGGAGGAAGGAGAGAAAATGATGTGGAAAGTGCTTCTAGACTACAACCACAGCCTTCTATGAGGTATTCGGGAAGTCGTCCAGGCTATAGAGTGACCCTCGGAGAAGACAGCCGTGTACCACCATGGAGGGCAGAATCACCACCACCTCATTTGAGGAAACCTGATCCACGAGAAATACGCCAAGCTTCAGAGCCACGTTCCCTTGGCCTGGATCCCTCTCGAATGAGAGAGACCCGCAGCGTTGAACCGACTGGTCGGTGGGCGGGCAGCGACAAGCTGCAGGCAAAACCTCCATCTGGTCGTCGTGGCAGCAAAGACAGCATTATCCGCTCAAAGTATGAGCTGCTTGCACCCCGACTGAAAAAAAAATTTCTTGCAGAGAATATGGGAGGGGAACCCATGAATTACATTGGTACGACTTCAGAGGCAGCATGGGATGGAAGCACTGTAACATTCAAAGGAAGCGGGGGTGATCACAGGTCGCTGGCAAACTACCACACATACACCTTACCTCTGCAGCACATGCAATCACACCAGTGGTACCAGACACTTCCATCACCTCGGGCACGGGGCAGAGGTCGGATGAGACCAGATGAAATGGATGCCACAATTGCTGCAAGGTTCTCACGCTCTCTAACTCCTGATAGGCTACCAGTGTCCACCCACCCTACCAAAGAGCAGGAGGATGTTCCACCACAGGTGCAGACACATTGCCCCATCTCATCTTCACCACCTCCAGTCTCTGAGTCTGCAGCGAGAACTAATATCTCCGAAGACAGGAAGAGTATACCACCACCAACAAGGATGCCACCCCAAGCTTCAACATCTACTAGTCATAGGTACGTGTGGCCCACAGCTTTGTGTAGTCTGTTTTATGTTGTGTATATGCCAAGTCATATTTTATCTCTTACAACATTATTGAATCATTTTTAGATTTTTGATACACACACAGATATATAGACACACACACACACACTCTCTCTCTCTCTATCTATCTATCTATCTATCTATCTATCTATCTATCTATCTATCTATCTATCTATCTATCTCTCTTTTTTTGTGTATAAAGCATGAACATTTTTATTTTTCCCTGTAAATGCCATTCTACATAAGGAACGCAATGTAAAAAGCCCATTACTATAGTTAAGTTCTCAGAAATATCTGTAGGTAGAGTACTGTTATGTTGAAGCCAAATCCAGACTTTCCTGAATCTGGAACTTTAGATTTTATTACATAGGTTAGGTAGTACGAGATTTCTAGTGAACAGTTCATTAGCTGAGGTTAGTAAGTAATGTGATTACATTGCAGTGTGCATGTGTGTCAGCAGGTTCGTATACCAACCTTTATTTATGTATGAGCTTAAGCTTGTATCTTTATTTTGGAATGGTTTCATAAGGTCCACAATGGACAGTGATGACTATGGTGTCCAAGGCAGCAATCATTGCAGTTACTCAGAGTGAGTGAGTGGTTTTTTGTGGGGTGCGGTGGCAGCTAGACCATTAGCACCAACAGTCGCCTAGAAAAGGGTAGCCTGGCAACATCTGCAGTAGCATCTCTGGTAGGAATGATGTGCCTAGCAAAAGTATTCAACACACCAACAAGGGCAATATAGTCTATTTCATGTAAGTGGGGTAAATTTTTACAGTTCTCGAAAACTGTTGGGGCCACAATGTATCCTTCCACCACAGCTGTTTTGCACACTTGTATTTATCTCTTTCCTCGTGTTACCTGTTGTGACAGGCACTGAAATGCTAATGTTAGCTAACTTCCGTCCAGTAATATAGGATATTATAACTAGGTTGGCATTCCAACATGTTTTATTTTTGTACTTACTAAGTTAAATGTCTTTGGGTTCTGTTAATTTTATTTCAAGGGAAAAGAGGAAACACTGAGGTGGTGGGGGCTAGTTTAACGTCTTTTGTGAGGCTGCATACAAGTGTGTGGCATTTTGAGTTGCATATTGTTTTGATGGAGCAGTGGAAAATTTTGTTCTTAACGTAAATAACATTTAAATGATTTAACTTCGAAAATTTTAACTTTAATGACAAAACAAACCGCAATATATACATTACTGTTTTTATTCATACAGATGCAGCAATATATAACACACTTTGACCGAAATTAACCTTACAGTCGTTGAATTTATGATATAGACAAATAAACAAATATTATTCACTCACTACAAAAGTGTTGAAAGTGCAGCTTTTTCAGGCCATGTGTAGTTCAATAATTACAAAACATGCAAACTTACTGTTTGTAAAATTCGCAACCTCTTGAACACATGTTTTTCTATGGCAATTTTTGCAAGTTTACTTCATTATAATCACATTTGTTCATCACTAGCATTAAAAAATTTATTTACAGAATCATTCAGTAAAATCAACACTTTGCACGATTCCTGAAATCAACAAACTTAAATTTAGATACTTAAATTATATTTGTGTCACTTCATTGCAGACAGCTTTAAGGAAAATATGGTGGAACGAGCAGGTTTTCGAAGTGGTAAACATGTGCCAACTAATATTACAGATAAAAAAAATTATTGACTGTCGATTAGAGGTGGGACAATACAATGTTTTCGATACTCTATATAGTTTTCAGTTTGATACCCTCTATTCTTTCGATACTCCATACTCCCGTGGGAAAAATTTTTCAATAATGCAATATAATTTTTGTAAACTACATTTTCATTGTCCTCAACCAAATTTATGATAAATTTTAAAATCAAAGACAAATCATGCAAGATGAGATTACAGATGATTGAAACAAATTTTAAATTTATATAACTTAGCAAATATGGTTGGCTTGTCAATTGTTGAAAATTATAAATATTTATATATAATACTAAAAAAACACATCAGGCATGTCAATTTTCAAACTAAGAAAACTTAAAAAAATTTTATTTAGAAAAAACATTTAGAACATTTTTTCTGGATTAAGTTAGATAGAGGAAATGTGGTAATTGTTTATCACCGGATAAAAAACAATAGTAATTTTTCCGCTACCAGAAGTAAGATATATTTATTATTCTGTTTGTTTAGCAGTGGTCGTTTTCACAGATTGTGCACACACAAAACACGTAAAATAAATATGAAATACCGGTTGTAAACACAAGTGGCACGTAAAAAATTGATATGTGTACTTGCATTGAGAATACTGAACATAAGTTCACCAAATTTTGACAGTTATAGAAACTTAGCACGGTCACAATCTATCCTTGCGCTACAGCTACTATGTCTATGAACAAAACAAAAGTGTAAACAAAACCTGTGATCAATGTAGGTTACCATTCCAACCTACCTTATTTTTGTTATGGCAAAGGCATACTGGTGGGGCTCCATTAATTTTATTGTTAATGGATTGGATGGGGTTGGGAGGAGAGACTTTAGTTTAACGTCTTTCATGAGATGGCGTTTTACACCACTCTTACGAGACTGTATCATTTTGAATTATGTATTGTTTTAATGGACGAGAGTAAAATTTGCTTGCATGAAAGAAATATTCAAATTATTACATAACCTGTCAAAATTCAACATCACCGAAAGAAAACGTTATAAATATGTAGTTTTCATACCAATTCGAATATTAAACACATTTGCAATGTAAATATTTTTGACGATGTTCGTTTCCCATACAGTAAACATGTTAATTTTAAACTGCAAAACATAGTTGAAATGGTGGTTTTTTAGGCCATGTACATTTCAATAACCGTTTCAAAATAATTTATTTACAATACACATATACTTACTGTTCGTAACTGCTATTTGCAACTCCTTAATACACACAAAATAACTATTTGAATCATTTAATAAATGCGACACTTTACTGGCTTTCCGAAACTAGTAAACTGCAGAGTGCAGTATGAAAATTAATGGGCCGCTTCCTGACAATGGGGAAAATGGCGGGCCAAGCCATATACACGTGTCAATAAAACGTATTGAATAAAAGTATAGATATGGATGTTGTGATACTCAGTACTTTTGATACGGCCCAGTATTGAGGGTTATTGAGGTATAGAAGTATTGAATGTCTCATCTCTAATACCGATTCAATCTTCCGACAACACCAACAAGCTATTCGTATAATAAACACAATGAGAAAAAGGCACACGCACAACAGCTTTCTCCGGGCTGGAAACACAAACGTGGCTAGCCTTGGCTGCAAACATTTACTGTTCATATGTGTCAACTTATTCTACCATAATTGCTAAACATATTTTTAAGTCCAGTCACTAATACCCAAGAAAATTTAATATTGCTTTAAAAACATAATTTATGCTTTAAATGTTGGAAGTATAATCAAGATTTTAAAATACAACTTTTAGTTCTGAGTACTATTTTCTTCCAAATCCATCATCAAAATCGCTAACTAAACATCATGGATCCTGCAGCAATTCATTTCCTGATACAATGCTATACAAAAGAGCACAGTTACTGTTTACATATTTTATAGGTTGGTCATATTATCTGTCAGATATTTTACCTCATGTTATATGGAATAGACTATAGTTTTCAAAAATGTAATACTTTAATAAAGTTAATCTCAGTGTTAAATATTTGTGGTATACTAGTTATTTAAAAATAGGAGGACATGTTGCACCTAGGTTATTTTTCAAAGGTTTGTTTAAAAACGTCTGAAGAAAACTTGAATAGACTATAAGTGTCTATCATAACAGAAAAATGTTTATATCTGAAGGCTAGGGAAAAGAAACATTTTTTTATCTGGAATGTCATACAATTTTCAAATGATTTTATTAAAGGGCGATAACCATGTAAAATGAGAAGACCCTGAAAAATCCTCATACCATGGTTGTGACTTTTGATGTTTGAATTTTGATTTGAAAAATTACTGCCCCGTTGGGACCTGGAAGCAAACTAGGGACCTTTGTGGGTTAAAGTAATGACTAACTCTTGAGTCATCTATGGAATCCAAGCAGCAAGTACAGTAGAATCCAGTTACAACATTTCTCAAGGGCCCTAGAAATATTTCAGCCTTATTTGTATAAAGGAAAAGTTTATAAGAGGGTAATTTTGGATTGAAAAATATGTTTGTGGATCAAGAGAAGGCAGCTTATTGTATTAAGTAAGAAAATGTTATAAGAGGTAATGTTAAAACATGGTTCCAATGTAGTGCAATGGTAAGGGTTCCTTTTGTTGTAATGTCCAGTGTATCGTGAACAAACAGGGTGTGGCTTCACTTCAAACTTATTCTATGCTTGTCCATTAAACTCTTCAGTGAGTCATACCATTTGTGCAGTGTCATTTCCTTAGTGAGCCAGTGACAATTATTCCCTCTTATTTCATTATTTTTTGTCACTTCCATCTATCAGATTTTTATTCCATGCCTCACTAACATAGTCCCATGAAATATTCTTGGTAAGTAAGTGACCTTTCTTAACAAATTGCAATATTTGATATGCTTCAGACTTTTGTAGTGTAAGAACATGATATTCTCTTAATCAAATTATGGTAATAATGATTAATATAAACAGTAGTTTATACATTTTATTTGTGTGTGGAACCAGACCTTAACGTGTAAAAAATGTTCTTTTTTTAGGTTGTAATTATTGTTGAATACATAGTACAGTATCATGAAGACAGGTGCATGGACTTCTGCCATTGTATGTTTTCAGGATGTCTAGTGTTACCAACTCTTGTAACACCGACGACAGTGAGGTGTTTAAGCGCCCTGCAACTCCACCCAAACCTGCACCAGTCACAGAACCCCAGGAGAGCAGTGAAGCAGTTGACTCTGTGAGAGAGCTCTCCCCCCCAATTCTGGTAATTTCTGTCTGTTTACCCTGCTGCACTCATCCTTACAGGCCACCTGTAGCACACCACACCACATAGATATATAAACTGTATTTACCTGAATACGTGAAAAACCTCGAAAGTAAAACCACCCCCACAAATTTTACCTTTGCCTAAAGAAAAAATTTGATTATCGACAATTTATATGGTCATTTGATTCAGCATGATTATTTAATTTTGAAACTTACATGAAGGTTTAAAATAACCAAATTCTTTGTAGTCAATAATGTGCAGCACTGCACCTCAAATGCATTTAAACATATTGAAGTTGCACTTTTTTTGTCAAACCCTATAGTTTTTCTATTTATAAAAAACTGCCTGTTGATTCTGTTAAGTGCCTTGTATTGTAATGAAACATTTTAGTCAAAAAACATTGAATATCATTTGCTTCTCTTAAGCTAAAATGTTGATTTCAAAGTTCTTAGCATGAGAAAAATTTCATTTTTGATGCCTCCAGAGTGCAGCATTGACGAATATTGCTGGTATATAGGGTATAATGAGGTGATGATTACATTGAATGTTCTAGTAAATGTTTTAGTAAAATGTGAATTTTGTGTTTGTTTGCAGAGAAACAGGAATGTTTGAGTCATTAGTTGAATTGCATGAAATAATGGACTACATTGGGGAATTTATTTGCTCATTTGTTGAGTGTTTGGAAATTATTAAGATTTAATTTTATGGAGTGTAACATTGTATAGCAAAGTGAAAAAGAAACTAACAATGTTCTGCACTGAAGTAGCTGCATCAGTCATCATCAGAGCATTATAAAAATTACATATTTCATTGGCAGATGCATATGAAGCTCAGTAATAATTGACAGTACTCCCTCTCAGTAATAAATTAAATTAATCCCTATAGGTGGAAATGCTGAATTTCCTCCCGAGTTAATAATGGTTCAAGGCCCCATTTGAGAAATGTGGTGACCTGGCTGGGTCTTAGATCTTCCCATGTTGGAAGGTTGTGATTTAGGCCTATTGAATGGATTGACTTTGCTCGGAGGAGGTGATTCAAACCCTATGATGAGTTTAACAAAATACATCTCCCATCCCGGGAGTTTGGTTATGCTCACCATAAATGTTGCCAATAATACATGTGATGCCAGCTGTCATGTGAAAAGGGGGCGGTTTTTAACTAGATGGGTTAGAATCCGTGGATTCCGGCTGGTGGTGTCCTTTATAGGGAGCTGGTCTAGTAGGTATGCGCTTCAGTACAAAATACGGTGTGGATGTTATTATTTTACATCGACTAGGTTCCTAAGTAGGAGATGAACTGTGGTCAGCTTACCTGTTGCTGTGCACGCTTGGCATGTCGGGTCAGCGGGTCCTGATTTTGGAGGTGTCGGAAGTGGCTGGAGTAATTGAGAATGTTGTAGATCTGGAGTACAATTGTCTATATATTCAATTGCGTGATATGTCCTGTCTAGCCCTAATATTGTGTCTCCGCTTAGTCTTATCGCTTTGCCTCCCAGATGTGGTGTACCTCTATCTTAATTCCTGGTCCAAATAATGGGTCAGACTCACTGTATTAGAGCTAGAATGTTTGGTTTCACTAGTTGACAGATTGTTCGCTCGTAGGATGTCTACTCTCTTTGCCTTGCTCTGCGAGTTAATCTATATAAATTACTGCTGTAACCTTTCATCTCGTAAGATATCTCAAAAAGATTTCATAAAAATCACCAGGACATATTCTGGACTCACTGAGCAGTATCCTTCTCCTGTCCGGCCTTGTTCTGGCTGGGACTGAAGCAAAGGATAGGAAATGAGCCTGTGGTCCCAGCTGTATATCTTGCTGATGGGCTGGGCGTCTTGGGGTGTTCCTGGAATAGTTCGGCCTTATCCAGGGTGGGACTATCCAGAAAACTCAGTGCCGTTCCTCCCTCTCAGGATAAAATGTCTAGAGATGCTTTCAAACAGAAAATCGTCCTTTGAAACTAGAGAAATCTGAAACTCCAGGTAACAGCTGAAATGTCTGGGATCCAGCCTTATGCAGGCTAGGATCGAGGTGATAGCTGGAGGAATAATGACCTGGTAATCTTGGATGGTGTGACTCCCTGGTAGGTTAGGGGTTCACAATAATATTAAAACCTCTTGGCCTTGTTCAGGCTGAATGAAATCGAAGGATATTGATTCATCCTGCTCTAGTGAGTGAGATGTTAAGTGACCAACCACGGTTATATAATTAATTATCAATATTAATTGCACTGGCAACCAGGTAAAGGAAGGTACGCACTGATTCTAATAAGGCACATATTTATTGAATTCACTTTGAAAACAATGAGAAGCGTAGCTCTGAAGAATACAATTACTAATAATAATATTAATTATCAGCATGCGATGGCTGCCTGCATAAAAACGTGTGTGGAGCAAAATGCCGGGCAGGGCAAGCACCGGGGTAGTGCGTCCTGTGGCATTCCTAGCAGGGAGGCAGAAAGCTGGCAGGAGAAGGATATGGCAGGCCGTGAACAGTGGGGTGTTTGAGGGGAAGGATCTGGCTCGTTACCTTGAGGGCACGTGCCAAAGCGTCTAGCCGGGACTGTGCTTTGTTGTTTATTTGCAGCTCTCTTGCTTTCTCAACTAATTCATCGACCGTCTGTGGTCAAGGGATCAGTAATAGGTTGCGAGAGAGGGGGTGAGGGTGATTCCCTGTACGCTATGTAGTTCGCTTTTGGTGAGATAAATCAATTTATGGATTTGTTCTTTGCATCGGATAAAAATCTTGACTTTTTCCTCTGTGGTCTGGGTTCGAATGTGAAAATTTGTGATCAGATTCGATACCACCTCGTCCCCTGTAAAATGTGTGATTAGTTGGTCTCGTAATTGGCTACATTCCATTACAAATTATCAGTTCTTGTTCCACCACTGTTTGGCTTTACCTAGTAGTTGGGGACGGGTTTGGCTTACCCATTGTTTTAGAGGGATTTGTTGTTTCCTCAATTCTTTTTTTCATTAATTTAAGAATGTTATTGGGTCCTCATGGGGTTGGCCACTAAACTCTGGGAGGTGAGTTTCTGTCGGGTGTACTGACATGGCGAGGCTTAACCTTGATATAGGGTTTGAAGGGTGTTGTATCAAATTCCATTGGCACACGTTGCATTGATACACCTGGCCGGGACAGGTGTTTCTCTCATTGGACCAACCTATGCACTTGTGATGAAATTCCGCTGAACAGATGATACATTGTATTATGTATCTTTCTTGTCCGTCACATTCCGGCCAATTGCATAGCCTTCTTGCCTTTGCCGGCAAGCTTGGCAATGGTACTCAAGTCCATCGGTGAACCTGGGAATATCTTCCCATCCTAAGCATACATAGTGATACTTCCTTTTGTGATATGCACAATGTATGGAGTGAACTCCTGTGCTTGTGCAGTTTTCTGCTGCACACCTGGTATCTATGTCAATCAGATGGTTTTGTGCTCCTCCTCCTCCTCTAGGACATCCTGAGGACTTTGTTTGGATCCAGACATCTTTTATAAGTAACCGTTGAGCACCAAGGGTGGTTTACCAAGGGACTCCTCGAAGTCCGTTTACTTCCACTCAACAGGTAGGGGGACTGGTGTGGTCTAATGACCTAGTCTGATCTAATGTCATTAAATCCCTATATTAGAGCCAGTTGACGCTAGTCAAATAGTGACCAACGTGATCATATTTGGTTTTGGGTAGGGGAAGGGGTTGACTGGCGTGCTTTCAACTGCCGAGTCAGAACTTTTTGCAGTTGTTCGCCCCGCGTTGAGTGCCAGTTGATGCTATGTGCTCTCTCGGGAAAAAATTAAATTAATCCCTAGAGGTAGGGAGGCTGAATTCCCACCTGGGTTAATAATGATTCAAGGCCCCCTTTGAGAAGTGTGGTTGCCTGGCTGGGTCGTAGATCCTCCAACATTGGAAGTTTGTTATTTAGGCCCATTGAATTGAGGGACCTTGCTCGGAGGAGGGGATACAAACCCTAGTATGAGTTTAACCAAATGTGTCTTCTGTCCCATGAGTTTGGTTATGCTCATCATAAAGATTGCCAATAATATATGTGACGACAGCTGTTATGTGAAAAGGGGGCGGTTTTAACTAGATGGGTTAGTATCCGTTTATTCCAGCTGGCGGTGTCCTTTATAGGGAACCGGTCTAGTAGGTATGCGCTTCAGTACAAAGTACGGTGTGGATGTTATTATTTTACATCGACTAGGTTCCTAAGTAGGAGATGAACTGTGGTCAGCTTACCTGTTGCTGTGCACACTTGGCATGTCGGGTCAGCGGGTCCTGATTTTGGAGGTGTCGGAAGTGGCTGGAGTAATTGAGAATGTTGTGGGTCTGGAGTACAATCGTCTATACATTCAATTGCGTGATATGTCCAGTCTAGCCCTAATATTGTGTCTCCGCCTAGTCTTATCGCTTTGCCTCCCAGATGTGGTGTACCTCTATCTTAATTCCTGGTCCAAATAATGGGTCAGACTCACTGTATTAGAGCTAGAATGTTTGGTTTCACTAGTTGACAGATTGTTCGCTCGTAGGATGTCTACTCTCTTTGCCTTGCTCTGCAAGCTAATCTACGTAAATTACTCCTCCGACGTTTGGTCTCGTAAGGTCTCTAAAGAAATTCTATTAAAGCACCAGGATATTTCCTGACTCACTGGGCAGTATCCTTCTCCTCCCTGGCCTTGTTCAGGCTGGGCCTGAAGCAACGGATAGGTATTGAGCCTGTGGTCCCGGTTTTATATCCCGCTGATGGGCTGGGTGTCTCGGGGTGTTCCTGGAATAGTTCGTCCTTATTCTGGCCGGGACTATCTAGAAAACTCGTTGCCGTTCCTCCCTCTCAGGATAAAATAACTGGAGATGCTATCAATCATAAAATGGTCCTTTGAAACTAGAGAAATCCAGAACTCCATGTAACAGTTGATCTGGCCATATGCAGGCTAGGATTGAGATGACAGCTGGAATAATGACCTGGTAATCCTGGATTGTTTGACTCCACGGTAGGGTAGGCGGTTACAATAATCCTAGATCATAGGGATGTAACGATTGCACTTTTCCTCGATTCTCGATGCCGATACCACACTCGATTGATTACTTTAGTTACAGACACTTACTTTACAGAACTAATTAATATATATTAGGGTGTGAAATTTAATTATTAAACTAGACCTACACTAGTAGTAGGCCTATTACTAACATAAATAATATAACAAATAAATAATATAACACTTGAACAGTGGGAGCATATTCATATGAAATTCCCAAAAGTTCAAAAGAGGCATGAGATAATATTGAAAGTGTACATATATATCATTATATATTTCGTCCACGTATTTTATTCGAAAATATTTCTATACCTCACTTGCCATGATAAATGTTCACTAACAAATATAAATTATTAAAATGTGTGAAAGACTGGCGCTTTCTGAAAAGCAATTATAGTTTTTTTTTTAAAGCAGTAATTATTTAATAGGCTCCAATTTTAAAATACGCTATCATTTTGGTAAATTAAAAAAAACTGTTTTTCTGGAAATGCAAAGAAGTTTGAAAAAAATACTATTTACACTAATATATTTTAATACAGGGAATTATGAGATACATACATAAACTAGACAAACAGTATCCACGTAATTTCAATATCTGCATTCTTTTTTTAAAATAATGTTTTCTCAGGCGAGTTCAGGTCTGTGTTTGTATTAATTTCTTGCATGGTTTACATTCGCCTTTGCCCTTTTATGTTCACATAAAATGTCCAAATGATAGACATTTTATGGTCATTTACATTGGCTGCAGCATCTTCCACAATTTAGGAGACTAGATATTTAATGAAATAGTCAGTTTAATGTGTCAATTTAGATATCACACATTCGTTTCACGCACATCCGTCAATGTTAGTAAACAAGTGGCAGCCATAGATTACTGCACACATTCGAGTAGTGAGTGTTCACTTCACATGATTGGAGGCGTTTTGTTGTCGTAACTGTTTGTAGCTTATCTCGAAGTAAATGTTTTACTGGTTGTTTAATCTTTGAAATGTCTGTTTACATTTAGTTTCACAAAAAAAAAGTGTATTTACGTGTGTTGTTGCATTTAGAACTATGATTTCCAAGAGATATAAATTGTCTAGAGACGAAATTGAGAATTTTTTCTTTTTTAGAATTTCTCAATCGCGAGACTCGTGTGTCTAGATTTTTACAGTGCCGAATTAAATTTGTGATATAATATAGGAGAAGAGTTTATTTCTTTTGGAGAAAGCTCATTTAGTGAGATATCGCGCGTTTGTTGTATTTTGTGTTATTTCGTGTTTGAACTTGTATTTCAGTGTTATTTCGTTTTATTGCGATTTTCAAATTGTGCCTCTAGTGATAGGGTATGTATTTGAATTGACCGACCTGGTGCACTTTCGAAGACGCAGGAGACCGTACTTCGACACATGGAGTTTAGCAGTGTTTGCTCTGTTTCGATTGCTCATGTCATGAACTGTTAGATTTGGAGCATTACAACTTACTCCTGCAGACTTTACTCGGGTCAGCCGACACGAGTTGCCTAGTGGTCAGAATCCTAGAGGTTCCGCTTTGAGTCTTGTTCAGACTGAAGTCAGGGTCTGCACCACTTACCCCTGACTTTGACGTAACCTTACTCAGGCTTGTAATGCCGGGTAACAAAGCCATGCTCAGGCTTGAGTGCCCTATTTAGCCTTACTCAGGCTTGCTGGTGCCCTCTGCCTTATTAAGGCTGGAGGACTGGGGAACACTGCCGTGCCTGGATCTTGGACCTCCTTATATACCCAAATCCTTATGGATTGTCAGAGGAGTGCAGGGGGTGCTAGCCTCTCTTCATGGGGTTTGGTTTATTCCGACTTCAGGGCAGTATTGCCTTTTTCTTATCTCTCCCGTTGAAGGCTGTTGACGTTTCTATCACCTCGGCGGAGGCTCTGGAGGCTGCTACCCTTGTAGCGGTTGTGCTGCGATCTTACATCATTCCTTTGAACTTTCATCTCTGGCTCCGTCGAATAATATCTTGAGTGGGAAATAGAGGCGACTGCATGGCGGCTTCGGTAGATAGAACAAATCCTTCCTTAATGTCACATATCAGTAATCACTCCCTAGGCTGGGAGTGATCGTGTAGGCACTGTATTAATTGATCTGTCATAATATTTCTCCACGAGTGTAGCAACTCTAGAGATGGGGTGATGTTGAAAAGTAGAGTGCGCATCTGTGATCCGCCATGTGTCATAAAGAATTGCATCTTTTTGTGAATTGGCAAAAAATCTAATATCTGCATTTTAGGGTTTACAGATTATGCTGAAGTATTAATACATATGTGCATGTTTGTATTGACGCCACTGCGTGGCGTTCCTGTGTGTTCTAATTGACGATTTCTCCCCATCAGTAACCGACCGCACATCAGCATGGAAAATGTGTTCATCTAACTTTTTTTGTGCGTGTGTGCTTGCGTGTGTGCTTACATGTGCGCATGGGTATGCACACATGTGGATGTGTGCACAGGTGCATGCAAGTGCACGTGTGTGATCATCCATGAGTACCGTCCTGTGAGCACTTGCATTTTCTATCACCTTCCTACAATGTAACTTTAAAAGGTTATTATTCTTTATGTATGTGCCATCCAAGATTTCCATTTCACAATTTTGTTTGTGAGTTTCTTCTTGAGCAGCTTTTTCTGCAGCTCTAAGTTATGATTTCTGGTCTCAGTTTTTTAATTGTTCTGTATTCGTAACTTTTTCCCTCTTCAGTCAAAAACGTCTATGATATTCAATTTTAATATCTTACTCTGTTGAGTGCATTCTCCTAGGGAAGGTGAAGCATTTTCCCAGATATCTTGGAGCCTTGAGACTAGATGTTTTTTTTATCTTGGAGCTTTGAGATTAGATATTTTTGGATTTATGTCTGAATTTATTCTCTTTATAAATTTTTGAAGGTGATGATTGAATTGTAGTACCAACAACAATTTTGATTAGTTTTTTTTTAGAAACAATGTTAGCAAGAACAATTTTATGCCCATGTTAGAACCAAGAAGTTTTTAACAATTGGTGAATTCTGGAAATAGTTGTAGGTATATATCACAACTTCATAATTCTCACAGGTTTCAGGAGAATCAATAATTTTTGTTCCTACCCCCCCCCCCCCCCCGTTCTCCTATTCGTTAATTTTCCCCTTCACCCCTTCTAATTACATTTGAAGTGAAATTGATATTGTTCAAATTAAATTAGCATTGGTTCATAGTGGCCAACATATAGATTTAAAAACTCTTATTTCCTATGAATACATTCTGTTACAAGATGCCTTGGGGTGTATCCGAGTTTGTGAGGGAAGGAGGTCTTAATAAAAATAAGATAAAATTCGTTTTTAATTTATTCACACAGCTATTATTTACAGCATTAATCTATCTGCGCTATTACTCTTTTTATTTCTCAATGAGCGCAGTATTTAATGTGTCTCAACTCTAATTAAAGTCCTTCTCAATGATCTTTGGTTATAGTTAGACACAGACACATATGTTTTCGGTGAAAAATATTTTCTTGATTTTGTCAGTTT
Source organism: Dryococelus australis (assembly GCA_029891345.1). Lineage (NCBI taxonomy): Eukaryota > Metazoa > Arthropoda > Insecta > Phasmatodea > Phasmatidae > Dryococelus > Dryococelus australis. The sequence goes on from CM056997.1 coordinate 84,203,263, forward strand.
TGATTAGATAATTTCAGTATAGTTTTCATCACTTTTTTTTGATTTAGTCAAAAGTTTAGTTGATTTTAAAAAAGAGCACTTGTATTAAAAAAAATTATGTGAATGTATAACACCTGTTTACAGTGATAAAAATGGGCAAATTTCGTCCTTTTTTTTTTTTTTTTTTTTTTTACTTCATTTAGTTATATTTCTCGTCATTGGTGTAAGTGATTTAGGTACTTCTTTTTATTTTCTAAAAACCAAAGCTGCATGTTTGCAATTAGTTTTAAAATAATTTAGTGGGAAACACTGCTATGAAAAGACTAAAAACAACATAATGTCACTTCATGTAGGTATTTATAGTTAGTAGAACAATAATAAGCATCCAAATTCTCGGGCTTGTAAATTTTGCATGCAACTACACTGTTCAGTTGTAATAAGTGAAAATAAACATTCAAATATTTTTGAACAACCATAAATTAGGCTAATTCAGTAAATGCCTATATAGTTCATACATATTTTCTGCTGTGTTGTCATTCAATTTTTATAATCAGGTAGCAAAATAATATTCTCAGCATTATTTTTCATACTGTATTTAAGTGAATGTGGAGTGTACAGCAACATATATGCTTACAGCATTTTTAATTTTTAATTTTATAGCTAAATATTTATTTAAAAAATAAAACAATGGCTTGTGCCAAAGTTGTAGGATATGTGTTGGCAATTAATTCCTTTCCTCAGCAGGTTTTAACCATTTTTTAGACAAAAATATTTGCAAAGAGAAATTACATTCCAGGACTGAAATTAATTATGTTAAAGTGTGAACAATTGTACACATTTATTTTCAGTAGCTATTTAATTTGTCAGGTCTATGAAAGTGAAAATGTCAGATAAGGCAGTAGGGAATATTGTAGGCTGAGGCCCAGAATAGGTTGGTTACAAGGTAGCCTTTTGCATGAAAACAATTTTAGAGGTTAGGTAATACAAAAATGGTCAGTGAGTCAGGATTTATTCCAAATAAGGTTTTATACAAACTTTTTTAATACCTGCAATGTACTTAATTCATCCACTCCTGAACTTTGGGTGATCAACTTTTTCCAATGGAATGTTAGTTTCCATGAAAGCGGAGGTTGTTGACAAAACAAATTCTTGTTTTTCAACTGTCGTATTTTTTGATAGGGAAACAGGATCGGTAAATGAAGTTTGGCGTTTTTACACCAGATGTCAATACACCCTGAACTTGTTCCGTTTCCATAGCTAAAGATTTGTTTTTCCTATGAGTAGCACTGCCCTAGATGTACTATAGACAAGTGTTTTTTCTAGACAATTCTATTCGTACATAAATTTGCACATAAGTATTTTATTAACATTGCCAAATACATAAAACCCCTCATGAGAAAATTCTTTATTAGGGTCAAATACTGTTACAAGCATTTTTACTACACACGTCTGGCATCTTTGTTTAGTCTTTGGCATCACTTTTGTTTATCGGCATCAATATTACAAAATATATTGCGTGTGTCACAATATATATAGTATATTTGCGATATATTTCGGAAACTGCGTTATATATCGCGATTCTCACGATACTTATTGTCCAAATGTGTAGTAATCAATTCTATTAATATATCAATTATGTGGAGAAATAAGTTATTTTCATCATTAGTTTACGAATTTACGAAAATTAGTCAATTTTGCAGAGGTAAATGATTTTGTGATTTCGCACACAACGTAAAACATGTCTCTAATTATAGTGAATCATTCATCTTGATGCATGCCGCTTATACTACTAATAAACTACAATTACGACTCATCGCTCTTTACGTGAAGTATACCCTTACTTCAACCTACGCAAAAGTTATCTACTTCAACCACCCACGTGAGAGTTATGCATGCAATACTTTGCACATAAGTTTTCAGCTGCTGAGACTCTGCCAGGGGACTGAACACGTAGCTACAAGGTTACAAAACCAGCGAGCATGCACCCCCCCACCTCCCATTTTGAGTGCCTACAAGCTTCAGGCACTTCAGGCATGGCCAAGCGCCACCAAAGATCCACGAACCAAGAATGCTGACGAGAGGGTTCCCACCTCCCACGCCAACCTCCACTGCAAAAGGATGTCACGTGCCTTCCCCGCACCCCGCTGTGGCAGCCTAGACTTCTGATTATATAAGTCGGTGCGCAGTGGGCCTACCAATCTTTCTCTTCTAGTGTTTTGAATACCTTTTCAATAAAAGATATTCTTTCCCATCCTCTGTTCTTGTAGAGACCTTTTTCTACTTAATAAATTGCATGCAATCTTGCAATTCTCTTCTGTAAAGGGGTTTTTACAATGCCTATGCCGGTTTTCCCCCCTCCCTCATAGTTTAGATTAAGTTAGCATGGGAGGTAAACTTGGCCCCAATTGTGGTCACGTTTGCCTAATCCCAGCAAATCTGCGAGCATGTGCCCTTGTAGTTAGAAATTTCCCTGCACGTCTAGATGTTTGGGGCTCAGCCCTGAGACACACTTAGAGTTTATCCCTACCCTTGACCTCCGACTCTCTTTTTAGTTTTAAGGTATGTTAGAAAAAAAGCTCCAGGAGTCGTTCGTATTTCTTCTCTTGAATTCACCCCGAGCATTTCTTAGTGCTGGAGCCTCCAGCGAAACCTCGAGTTTTCAGTGGACATCATGGCTACCCTTTACGACAACAACAGTCTTTAACACCCATTGAACACGAATATACCTTGCTACTTAAACTATAAATTCTTTTGTCTCCTATAGACACCTGCCTTAAACAACTTTAGTTGAGTAGTTAAATGTTCAGTTTTCTAGTTCACTTTCCCTCCAGTTTAGAACCAGGTCGCCTACACCTGGCTACCGTAGTTTTCCTTCAGTACTTTATCTGCTCGGTAGGAGATAGCACAAGTCGCTATATTTATCGAGTCCTCAATAAATACAGCTGGTTCTCTCTCCTAACCACGTTTATTTGTAGAGTAACGCCTACTTCGCTCTGTAGGAATAAGTTTCATTGTGCACAACCGACAGAAACCGGTACTTTTGTAAATCCGAACTAGTTTGACTGAGCCCCCCCTCTCTGGGGACCTCTAGTCTGGAACACACCTATTAGACAGCCACCTATTGTTTCCTATTATCCCCGGAGCACCCAGATGCTGGGAGGAAGGAACAGCAGAGCCACAACCACTAGGAATACCTTCCACCAAGGAGAGACAGCAAATCTAGGTTACATCACCTACCAGAGCACCTAGGTACTGGGGGTGATATTGGCCTGGGTGTTGCGGCCTGCCCTTGGCTGGAAACTCAGATTCAGTAGTAGTATTGGTGGCCCACACTGCTCAACGTCTCTGATCTGCCCGCATACGTGGGGGATCAGTGTGGAGACTCTTACTGAGCTTGTGCCACGAATGAGCTGCTGGACCTACACTCTCATAAGGTATAGTTTCTCGTCCAAAGTGCACACCATATCTTGTTCAGCGGCGAACCAAACTCTAGCACTTACAAGATAAGACACAGCCGAAGGCATAGGGAACAAAAGCTTGCTCATCTAGCTGCCCAGCAGTGGAATACCTTAGCCCCTCCTACGCAGGAAAGACAGGCGGAATGGGACCGCGCCACCTCACTGAAATTACATGCAGTCTCGACTGTCCATGTGGTACAATATATTCATTTTCCACCGCTCATCTGCACCAGTCCATACTATCACCCGATGGTGAGGCGTCTAGTCTACCGGACTGAAGCTAGGTACGGTCTAGCTAATCCTAACTTCTGGAGTCAAGAGTCAGTGGATTGTAATTCGAAGTACAATGTAATCTAAATCAAGGCCAGTTAACTATGTTACTACCTTACTGAAGACCTTCTGAGTAAGTCAGTTTTCTAACACCTCCCGTCAGCTACCTATAACCACGCACTTGGTCAAGCGCATCAAATCTCTACGACCGTGCCACACAGTTATAGCTGGGCACGCGTCAATCTTTAACACAATAATCAGTGTATATATGGTCCTGATCTGGAAAGTTGGCCGCACCCAGAGTCATGCTGAGAGAAAGTACGTCACAAACCAGAGAAGAAAGTACGTCACAAACCAGAATATTGCTTCAGGTAAATGCATAAATCCAATCTGCCGAAGTCCAGGAGTGTGCGAGATAATAGCTTTATTAGAGCGGCACACAGTGGCTTCCTTTTGTGACTCGCCATCCATATTACATGATAACTCTGACCTTGGCACGCTGTTTCCTTGCTCCAGTGTGACAGGACAAGGGAGCCATGTAAGGTGCCAACATGTCACAATACCTTGAAAACCATTCTTTTAATAGCCATGTACCTGTATATAGTTAGGAGTAGTTTGTATTTAATAATGTATTCCTGACAGCTGTAACTATGTCCATAATATGCAAAATTGTTGAACATGTGGTTATTATTTTTCTTTTGAAGTAATAATGATATTATGTTATATTGTCTTTTTGAGCTCTGTGTCTGATTACATGTTCTACTTCTGAATTATATGGCATGCAGCTATAACAAAGTCTCTACATTTAAACCAACCCCTAAGAAAAGCTTGAATGTAAATTATCACAAGTTAGCCAAACATCCATTATAACTACAGTAGCCTACTACTATATAGTCTTTCTCATTTAAGGTTTCCAGAATTTGACAGCTACTGCTGCCAACATATTTAAAGTGTAATACAGTAGCATCGTATTTGAAATAACGAAAGTCAGCTGATCGCCATGTGAAGCAATGGTGGTATCCCTGAATAACATGTATTCTTTCTTACATCTGCAAAAAAGAAAATAGTGCACATTACAAATAAAAAAACAAGTAAGCATTTTGGAATAAACGTAAATAATGTTTCGTTGTAGTATTCTGTATAATGTTATTAAATGTGTTTATAGTTTCAAATTTGTTAAATTGCATAACAGAAATAATGAAAAAAGAGGGCTGTTTATTTTCACCAACGAACGACTGGACACCATGTTGTTACTGTGAGATACAATTTTTGTGTACAGGCGTATCAGTTTAGAAGTTCTAAATCAAATTAATGAATGTTGTGTGAATAGTTATTTAAAATGCAGCGACTTAAAAATCCTTTATGCAATCGCCAACGACAGCAAGACATTGTACATGTTGCCAAAGGAGTCGGAGACATGTTACTAATGGGAGAACTTGAAAGTCGTTCAGTGGTATTAAAAAATAGAAACGACCGGCCGATTGCTTGGAATTTCATCAAAAACCGTTACACGTGAATATTTGAAGTGTGGTGTATTTTGATGGGGAAATGTAAATGTCTTAGGCAAATGTTTGTTAGTTATTTTATAGTTAGGGTAAACATATTAAGTTTGTGTGTAGGTTTTTAGCAGACAACATTTAAATATTCAGCATTTATTTCATTTTTTAGAATATGTTAATGTTACAGTTGAATTTATTTTTGTTTGGTCAATAAATAACAAATAGTACTTGTTGACTTCACCTAAACATTGAGGTTACATTGCTCACCTGTGTGTATAGACCAAAACCACGAATGCAGTTGTAATTAAATACTAATTATTAGGCCTAATTACGTTAAAACTGAGATATATAATGTTTTGTTTGTCCAGAAAGACTATGTAAAGTACATTTTCTTCTGTGGTAAATTTTTTAGTTATAGTAATAAATACTAATCATATAGGACAACACATTGTATTGAAATTTTTTTTGGGGACGATGTGCATGTGTATTAAATATCCACGTTACTGTAATATACGGCCATGTGTTTGATGTAATTACCACTAGTTTTCATTACTTAATGATCACAGGCCTTCACCATTTGTGAGGAATTTTTTTGTACATGCTTATTTTATTGTAGTTGCTATAAATAGGTTCCATAATTATTGACAGTAGAAGACTTTTACAGTTCTAATGAACTATTTCTGTGTATGATTTGACAGGCATAAATCTTAATTGTGTTTGTTCACTGCCTAAATGTAATTTTTTTAAGGTAGGTCTAATGCTGATATTGCCTTTACACGGAACTCCAGCAGACTTTTGTTTTCTCGTAATTCATTTTACTGCTCAGTTGTGAGTTAATTAATTTTTTTTTATGAGGCTCTCATCAGTTAGCTATGTGAGATTCAGATTCTTTTTTTAATTGAATTGTTAAATTTGTTATGAGGCATACAAAGAAGGCAATTCTGATCATACTTCGGGCCAGGTAAGTTTTTGTATTCTCCATTAAATTGTTTAACATGTGTCTATCTTGCCTCAAATATTTTTATATATTTAGATATGATGGCGGGGCAGTTACCTAGTGAAGTTGGCAGACGTGGCGAGCCATGACATGGCGTATTGCTTTTTGTCAAACGAAACGTAAATTATTCTTACTCCGAAAAATACTTCAAATTAATACATCACATTTGTAGGCATTGTGTTTTTTAGACCTACCTAGGCAAGTTACGATGTTGTGATAAATCTGTGTGTGCATGGTGGTCGATTCGCTGGCCCTGTGTGTGCGTGATTATAAATATTTGATTAGCACTATTTATACGTTTTAAATGTGAACTGTTTTTATGATGAGGTTATTTATGTACATCCATGTCTGTTTATTTATCACAACATTGTACCTTTGACCTAAGGGGTTTGAAACACATTCGTGTAACGTAATTTGCCACAATCCCAGAGTAAAAATGCTAAGCCTAGCCCGATAGATTTCAATAAACCTAATAAACAGTAAGTAGCAATACATAGAAATATGGGCGGAATAAAAGTTATCGTAGGCTTATTTGTGTGCATGTTCACCGCTATCTTTTAAAGTTTGTATGACAAAATTGAGCAACATGAGTTGCGTGCTTGAATTTTATATTTCTTTTTCACTGGTTGTTCCTTCATTTTAATATTTATTCCAACGGGGGCCATCCTTTTAGAGAAATGACCCAACACATCAATAACAAAAGGATAATTACAAGTAGGACAGCCCTTGACCTTGCAGTTGTAACAGGGTTAAACACAATCGCTGCAAAATACTAACGTGCATTACATGTATTGAGCTATGTCGTGGAAAACAAATATGTTAATGTAAAATAACCATATGAACTGTCTTCAATTCAGACATTTTTAAAACGTCATAAAGCTGACCTAAGTAATGTTAAGAGGCCTAAACTGTGAATATTCATATGGAATGGCCATTGGAATATGACAGAATTCTTTGAAAAGCTGTAAACAGTAAACAACACATTTGGCAGGTATAAAAGTAGAAGTCACATTTCAGTGTTTATTTTTAGGTGTAGCGAAAGTATACGAACATATGTATACATACGATGGAATGTAAACATTGATTTTGACAGATGCTACATGGAAGTCACGTGGCAATGTTTGTTTACATTTTGTGGAAGGATACGAAACGGACCTGCAAGTAGATATTTAGCAGGGTTTCGAGAAAGTTGCTTCCAATGGGGAATGGACTATAGATATAAGTATTATTGAAAATTATACCTAATCACAAGTATGATAAATTCTTGTCTCAATTACTGCTCATATGCTCACTATCAATTCGAACCGAAGAGGAGAATTACTGTCAAAAAACCGACTTACAGATTCACTTTAAAATCTTTTCTAATAAAGTTACTGGTATTATTCCATCAGCACAGTCAAAACTACCATTTTAATTTTATTTATAATTTTCTACTTCATTTACATTAATATCAGTATCTGAAGTTTGATAATAGATACAGTAAACTCTTGATTCTAAGACCGTCCATGATTCCCAAGAAAAGGGTTTTTATTTTGAAGGGGTCTTTATTGGAAAGGCCTTCCTTATCAGTTACATCCAGTGCAATGCGGAGTAACCAAAAAGAATACAACAAAATTAATTTTTCAGCATATTTCTTTTACACTTTTTCTTCACCAAAATTTTTAAGGTCCCTTAATCAGTTATAGAAAAGTGGTCACAATAAATGTGGTTGAAATAGAGTGGTTCTACCATATTGAATAAGATAAGTCTGTGTCAGCTATAGAATATTATGTAGTTCAGTATCTGATTTTTATTTGTAGGATATACTACTAGGTGATGTCAAGCAAATCAGATATGGCAGTTTTCATTCCTTGCCACTGCAGTAAATAAAGTTGTGGCATACTGGAGTAGTGACCATCTTAAAATTTTTCAGATTGGTAATATTCTTTTGGTACTTTCGTTATGGTTTCGTGTTTGTAAATACGTGTAAAGTGTACAGACCAAGATTAAATAAATTAGAATGCATACATGCTGCCTTTTTTTTATTTTGTAAATAATACTTACCTGCATGTTTAATACCATTGTTAAGTGTCGGAATGATGCAAAAAAATTCTTGTTTTGCCAAAACTATTTTGTATGTTGTGTATGGACTGGGTGTTAAACTTGCCTTTACAAGAGAATTTGTACATCTTGGCTATTGTGATACAGGAGGTGATTAGTTTTCTGATATATAGCATATGTCATGTTGTCTGACATGCCATGATTTTGAATCAGTGGTTTGTGGATATGTAAACTTCAAGTTCTTAGGTTCTTGTCACTACTGGCTGACACAATTATTTTAGAAGTTGCCTGATACTGCATTGTTGCCTTATGTAAATAAAGTAAGACAAGGTGTGTGATGGTGTTTGTGTAGGACTGGAGTGAGGAGGTGGAGTTGACGGAGCGTCTGGAAGCAGAGGCGGCAATGAGTGATGCGATGACTCGCAGCTCATCGCTGGTGAGCGTTCACGACAAAGTGTCTTCCCACCCAACAAGCAGCGTCACCAGCAGGAAGAGGAGGAAAAGGTTTGGCTCTGTCATTGAGTGATGGTGTTTGAACCTGATGTAGTAGCCTCCTCGAACATTACGCAAGAAGTTAGAATATGCTTTTTGTCATGGAAAATTTGGTTTGTTATGTAATCATAGAATCATAGTACTCCCGTTTGTTCTAACAAGTTATGTTGAGCTTTGTTCATACTAATGCTAACAATAGCGGCTGAAACCCAGTATAGTTTGTCTGCCACTGTATGCTACCACTTCAAGTGTAGGCACAATTTCTGCATGATCCCGATGGTATTATTTCATCGTATCCAGTCTTCTTGGCCTTCCTTCCTTCCTTCCTCGAGTATGTCATAGGAAATTGTACACTGCTGGTCATTAAAATTGTAACACCCAAGAATGATGCACCTGAGGAATTTCACATGGATGGAGGATAGCATAGTAGGACAGTGACTAGATAGAGGTTGGTAAAAATGGTTGTATTTTTCATAGCATTTGGTTTTCAAGAAAGTGAATTTTGGTTCTATTTCGTTGTTATATAGTTTATTGTTTAAATTTTTAATAATTTGTAATGGTTGTAATTACTGTATAATGGTAATAGGTACTATTATGATAATAGAAATGGACATAAAATTTTATTGACTATGCATCCACAAGTAATTTTGCTTAATACAAATTACATCATTAGCTAAATTTATTTGTATGTAATGTACACATGATATCAAGTAATTTACTTAATACTGCACTTATGATTCAGAAAATGGAAATAAAAGCTTAACTCTTATGTCAGTCTCCATTTGCAGTACTGTGCTAAATACAACCACAGTTCTTTGTGATTCAAAACAATATTGTTGTATCTTATACTGAATACTGAGATGCAACGTACAGTAGGACCCCCAGTTTACGAGTTTCCATGGTTTTCAAGAATACCAGCGTAAGATCGCCGTTGCAAAATCCAAAAATAAGTAATTGTGATCCCTAAAAAAATTAAATAATTAAATTTTTCTGAATTGCTTTTTTTGCTTAAATTTGGTGTTTGCCATTGGCGTAAAAGTCATGTTTTTGAACTGAAATATTGATTTAATTTAATAGACAGATGTCTTCTGAATAAAATTATAACAGTTTAGCATATATTTGCAATCCCCTTATCAAAAATGTTAAAAAAAACATTGAGCTGTGCAAAGTTTTACCGAGCGGATTACGTCCATATTTAATTGCTTCTGGCATAAATACAAAATTAAATTATATAGGAATGTACTTTAAAACTTAGATGTCTTAAGAATGAAATGATGCCCCATAAATATAAATAACCTCTTATCTCCAAAAAAAAAAGTTTGAACGGTGTGCAATGTAACTCCTAGCAAACACTGCGTTCATTTTCACTCTCTTCGTGTGAGAAAACCAGAAGATCAATCAAAAAATATATATTATTTTACTATCCAGACCTTTTAAGTATAAAATCATATCGCAAAGGTATAAACACGTCTTGTCTACACTAAAAAGAGCTTGAGTGCCACATACTTTTTAAGCAAGCGGTAATCAGTTTCAGAAGTATGGCGTGCTGTAATTTTCAGCATGCATTAATATGTTTTCAGTGTCTTATTGATTAAAACAACAGGAATTATTATTTAAATATTATTTTATTTCAATGGTTAATTAATTTGACACAATATATTTCAAACATATCATTTTGAGCCACTATGAGTTGAAAGAAATACTTTTAAGACATTATATATATATTTGTGATGAAGTAGCGGAATAGGTGATTGTGCTGCCATCTATTGGCGGGCGTGTGTGGCTGACTTTGGAAGCTACACTCCCCTGAAATGACTCTTTTTACACATGTTTGATGGATGCGCGCTCATCTATTATACTACCATTATATTGACTCATCTGACTCGAGTATTCCTACTTCATCCAAGAGAGAGTTAAACCCCGCCAACTTATTACCCGGGCGTCTTGGATCGCCACAACCCTGGATGGCAATTCCAAATGCGTGGGAAATAAGGTTGCGCAAGCCAGCAAGCATGCCTCCCTCCCCTCCTCTCCCCTGCACAAATAGCCTACAAGCTGTCAACTGCCTCAGGGCAAAACTGAGTGAGCATCGCTGATTATGCACGAAGCTAAGTGGCCGGGCAGAGGGTAGCTACCCCCACCCCGGCCTCACACGAGAGGAACGTCATGAGGCGACATCACACCTCTCACTGCAGCTCAACACTGCACCTGTTCTTCGGACTATAAAAGTCCATGCATGACCGGGCTCGGGAGTTAGTCACTCCTTCGGGAGTTGTTCTTGGAGTCATTCCTTCGGGAGTTGTTCTGCGAGTCATTTCTTCGGGAGTTGTTCTCCGAGTCATTACTTCAGGAATCATTCTTCCCAGACAGTCTTCAGCAGCCACCAGAAGCTGCTACCTTGGTCAACAGTCTTCAGCAGCCACCAGATGCTGCTAGCCTGGACATTGCTCAACAGTCTTCGGCAGCCATCAGAGGCTGCTACCTTGGACGTCATGAGTTGTTCTGGTGCCATCTACCGCCCAACAGTCTTCAGCATCAATCAGCGGCTGCTCCCATTGCCATCACTAGAAGCTTCTTCTGCAGCCAGCTGTTACCAGAGGCTTCATTGTCGACGACCACCACCAGCTACCAGAAGCTTCCATTGTCGACAACCACCACCACCTACCACAAACTCTTCTTCTTCTGCACACCACAGTTTCCGCTGCTTTTCCTACTGGATCAGCAGCCGTCTGTACTTGCTGGTAGGGGCAACTACACCCACTGCTATTAGAGTAGTGGTCCCCTTATTGTATACTTGTCTCATCTAGATGTCCCTTGAGATAATTAGCTGTGACTGAGTTGTTCTCATAGCCATCAACGCCACTAGTCATCTTGGGTAGCTAAGAGCAGGTCGCCTACACCTGTACAACGTATATTACTTCCATGCTCACATTTACTTGGTTAGGAGATAGCACGTGTTACAGTGTTTATTACGTTCTTAATAAAACCAGATTTGTTCCTTCACCAAGGGTATTATTCTAGAGGTAATTTACATTGAAAACTAGAAGTCATACTTGTAGTGCACTGTCAACCGAGACCAGGGCTCAGTATACCAGTACGACCTAGAGTAGGACTGCGGATCCCCATCAGGAATCAGCACATCGAAACACACATCATTCGACAGCCACCCGGTCTAGACCTCTGGAGATTGAACGGTAGAGCCACCACCACTGGCAACTCATTCAACCAGGGAGAGACAATACTTTTGAGTTGTACCCTATCCGAAGCACCTGGGTGCTGGCGGGGGTATTTGCTCGAGAGCTACTGCTTGGTCTTGGTTGCGACCTACACCCAGCAGTAGTGAGAGGAAGGTGGCCCATATAGCTAAATGTTTCTAGTATACCTGCCAGTGGTGGGGGACTTTCTGGAGCATTGAGCTTTTGTCGGCAGCCACTGCTGGAAGTACACTTAGGTAGGGCACTGTCTCATGTTCACGGTGCACAGTTACTATCATTTAGTGGTAACCCAACTTCTGTGCCTTTTAAGTTAAGGCACTGCCAATGGAGGGAGGAGCAAAGGACAGCCTGTATCGACGCCAAGCGATTGTGTGTACTAGCCCCTCGTACTCTTAGTAGGCAAGCTGACCAGGACAGCGCTAACCTAACCCGTCTGTTAGAGAGGTCTATCTCTCCTGTGTACTCGTACATCCATTTCCCGCCTCACGTACGTATTCCTAGGGAATACTATCCCGTTGTACAAGGGTTAATACAGGGTACCGAGGTAAGGTACGGAGTAGCCAACCTCAGGTCCTGGAGCCCAGAGTCAGCAGCTTGGAATCGACGGTACCTTGTTGGCCAGCACGGCATCAACATCCTGCAGCCTACTGCTAGTGCCACTAGTTCTAGCCAGCCAATACCAGCTACACCGCATTCGGCCTAAGTCTCATTGCGTAAGCCAGGTATCACCGACACATCCCGCCAACCTATTATACCGGTAGCTATTCCCATAGGGGAATCTGTGCACCAAAGCCATCTTCGCGAAAACAGGTCACCATACCGATAGTGCGTAATTTTGTTCCCAGTCGTGGAACCGATGTGCCCAGCGAGAGTGGCCGGTACAAAACGTAAGCTGAACCAGTAATACCAGTTTACCTGCGTGTTTGGTCTCATGCGAACCAAAACCACTGTGACCGTGCACACTGCTAGATAACGTGGCACCCGTCAAGTGATTTTCTGGTGCTCAAAATGTGGGGCGTCAGTTATTAACTGTTAGCAGTGAACACCAGGACCAGACCAAAACGACCCAAAGATGTAAGAGTCAATCAGAAACCAAAACGGACTTTGGGGAGCCATCAAAACACCCCATGGCACCCTTAGTACCACAATGACTGACATTGACACCATTGTAGCCAAAGTGGCAACCGAAAACATGGCAGATGTTACGAAAAACCTGTGCAGCTATATTGAATGCCAGGGTAATGGCACATACAGCATTTCTTGCTACCCTGTTCATCTTTGTTTTCCTATTGAACTCACAGTGATTCAAGTGTGAGTTATATTCATTAGTTGACAACAGTAAGACACCACTTATGAAATGGAAAATGCACCTGGAAAGGTTCAGCCAGATATCGGAGAAATCTAAACCACCACCAGTGAAGGAGGTAGAAGCAATCCGAGCACCTACCCCTCCACCTAGTACAACTCCCGAGCCAGAGATCAAGGTCGTTTCAGCTTCCACGCCAGGGATCAAGGTTGTTCCAGCTTCTGCGAAGCAAATTCTGGTTCTTGACTGCGAACCATCAAGACAACAGGGGGTGTCGAGCAGTGTCAACGACAACGCTCCACCCCAATCCTGCCATGCAGAAAACTCCGCCTGTCGGTGCCGTCGAGGATGAGAGGCCCGTTCTGCATCTCGTTCGATCGGCAATCGATAAACCTAGGACATTCAGCCACGCTGATCCCGACAACCTACAACCTCCTCTTCTCCGAGAGGATACCGTCCCGTTCAACACGAGATCCCCCAAGGACGATTCCCACACACTGGCCACCGACCCAGACAGCGAGACCGTCAATGTCTTCTAACACCCTGCTCATCATGGAGGACGATCTGCAGTCGAGGTTGGTACTCTGCCACTTCCTTGCACTGCCTCAACGGAGAAACTTTGTGCCCAACGGGTAGGAATCCGTGCAGTAGAGTTCGAATGCCCTGCCGTGCCGCTCCCTAGCACTGCCTCATCGTCCCTTGTTCCTGTGCCCCCTCATGCCGCCAAAGCAGAGTCAACGCGTGGTACAAGTAGACAGGGGGATTATTCCAAGCAATGTGTGCTGGAACAATGGCAACAACACAAAAACGTAATATACCAAAAGGGGGGCGTGTGCCTGAGCAGCATGTGCTGGAAACAACAGCTGGTAATTTAATGATGATACTATTACAGGTGATTTCAACCCAAATAGATTAAATATTTTTATAATCAAGATCAAATTTTTGTTCAAAATATGAAAAACATGTTTCGTTCATAGCAGTCAATACACCACCTCCTCTATTGAGGTTCGTTAAACTAACATCCCTATCATGACGAAAAATGATATATTGTTTGGGAAAATAATGAGAATTTATGCTTTGATCGTTAAACTACGTTTCCGTTAGGCATATTATAGAGTAATTAGTGCTGATCACGTTTTTCGAAAACGTAATGGATTTCGTTCTAAGCCCTCTTAACATTTTGATAATATAATTAAAGTTCCCTAGTTAACATCTACATTGTGTTTTGACACCTCCGAATGCTTGTAACATTATTTATGGTGTTTTCTCACCTCCTCCATCCGCTTCTTTAGACTGGACAGTTTCATCTTGCGTGTTACTATCTGGAGTGAATAACTGTTCGTCATGTAATTTCCCATAGAAAACACTTATTATACAGCCGGCGGACCAAAAGACTGTATTAAAAATATGTTCGAATTCAGGTTCCGCCACTGCCACATAAAATGAACAGTACGAATTGTACCTTGTTTTCAACTTTGCCACCTTTAAGTTTGAAACTTTTATTTCCTGATTAATGTATGTAATTTTATCATTATCTTGCACTTCTGGCGCAAATCTGGAAACAAACATTGCTTTCATACGGGGGCAGGCCGTCTTCGGAACTGTTTTGATATGTGTTGTTACAAACACCTAACTTTACTTGCTTTCTTGAAGCGGACGGCTTTGTAGCAGAAGATCCGCTTTCCATGGATGTTTTTGTTCCTCTTCTGCCTACCAGCGTAAAACCATCTTCATCAGCAACATGCTGTGTCTGCGGTTCATGTTGATCTGTTTCCTTATTCATCACTCGTGCTGCCAACTGAACTTTGCTATGCAGGAACTTGCTGTTATACCCTGGAGCCACAAGATCTATCGTCTTACCCATAACTTAAATGGAAAGTTTTTTCTTGGTATTATCTTGAGGAGATTTATAAGCCTCAGTTTTTTCGGTGGAAACACATGTTGTGCACATATTCCTGTTATTTGTAGTTTGCAGACTTTCAAACATAGCTCTAAGTACCCCATTGTCCTCCTTATGGTCTTTGGCCTCTTTTGCAAGGTCATCGATTTTTTTTTACAGAAAATTTCTAATAAAGTCCATCGTCTCAGCAATCTTACTTGATATTTCTTGTTCAGACAAAGAAGTTGATTCGTTATCACCAAACGACATGGTGAAAGATGACTCTTTCGTGTTTGTTTTTGAAACTTTTTTTCACACTGTTTATTTTCTTTTTAGGCCATAAGCCAAACATATTTAAATCGTCATTAACGTTCACATATTTCATGCACGTGTATTTTTCATCAGGGCCTGTGCCTGTACACTGGCAGTGAAATCTTGTTCCACACGATCCCGCGCACTTAATAAACTTTTGTTTGCCGAAGAAGGGTTTATTACAAATTGAACATTGATCGGAGCTAGGGGGCATGTAGAACCCCTAAAATCTAAACATACAAGAGTTTCCGACACTTTTCACTCAGATATTACCACAAAAACATGATATTCACAGGAGCTGCCTCATAACACGTCCATCTTGCATTAGTGCCTGGACAACAACAACAATAATAATACATCTTTATTTTTTGTGGCAAAGTTAAGGTATTATCATCTTCTCTTACACGTAACCACTTTGCACAGTAAAACATAAAAGGTACTTTTTTGAAAAGAAAAAGAAATATAACAATGACACAAAATTTAATGTCAGCTATGAACGTAGAAAGAATCTTATATGGAGTATATAAAAGAAACTTACATAAACAAAATTAACCTTAATAGTGAACTTACACCATTAACAAATACACACATGCACAAAACCATATACACCTGACATATATCCATATACATATAATTGTACTATTTATTAGAGCTCAAGCAGAGTATTTAAAAAAGCTGCGATCTTCCGAGTTGAACTCGAGCAAGTTTCTACGATTATTAATAAAACTGTCAATATTAAACTACTAGCATCCTGCTTCACACAGATGGACATGAAACAATTAGCATTTTCTTATTAATGAGTATCTAACAATACAGTTTTAATGAAATACCTGAACCATATTATAAAGTGCCCATTAAATTATTCCAATATCAAATTTTAGAATGTAATTTTGTACAGTAATAACATGTAAGCTGACTGTCTAATAATAAATACATAAAAAAATTCCCTTATGTAAGTAAACAGTACAGAACCTCATAATATGCAATAACAGTTACCTTTATAAACCTAGTCTCTTACTCTTCATTCAAATATCCCAAAAAAAAAAAAAAAAAAAAAAAAAAAAACCCACGCACACACACACACACTGCAAGAGTCATTTTGAACCAAAAGGTGCACGTTTCAAAAATCATTATGACCCAAAATTTTTCGTAGTCCATCTTACTGAAGAGATGCATACAAGATTATTGTGAATTCAATTAAGAACTAAAAAATGTAAGTACAAAATTCTTCTTAATTCAACTTCCTGAAGTACACATGATATATCACACAATATTACTCATTACATACCAGAAGTGTACAGTTTTCCTGAATATTTACAGGGTTCAGAATTTTTACAGCAACACATTACTGTTTAGAAACACTTGTTTTTCAATGTGCTCCTGCAAAATGTTTTCTCTCCTACACGTAACATTTCCTGCAGCAGAAAATAATCTTTGACTGGAAACCTGTGTAGCTGGAATAGATAAATAGTGCCTCGCTATCATCACTAAATGTGCGAAGTGGCACGCATTATCTTTCCACCATGTCAATGAACATTCTTGTCTTTTGAATTCTTTCCTTGAATAGATACAGATCAAGCTGATTTAGTGGTGAATTGACTGCAACAGATGAAGGCGATTTCTCTGACAACTTGTCAAATGCATGCCACAAAGTACTATTGTCTGAGCTTGTGGATGCTTGTGGCTTGTCATATTTAATTTCTGAAGGTGTAGTCCTGTGAAGACTTCCTTCATTTCCAGAAAAAAATTTTTTTGCACTAATTGTTTTATGGCTTTCAAGTAGTAATGATTTAAATTGAGGGTCCAGCATCATTATCAGAACTGATTGTGAGTCAGGCGTATACAACGGAAACCTTGACTTAAAACTTTTTAGTAAACTTCTTGCAAACATGATACCACTTCAGTGTTCCTTTTTTCTCTGTGGCGCTCTAGGACAGACTGTATTTCATAAATCAGTGGACTTTTAAGTGAAAGTGATGGGTATTTGTCTGAACACAGCTGTATTGTTGCTTGATCAATTGGCTCCAGAATTTTAACAATTCCTGCAACCAAGGACCACTCACTACTATTTAATGTTTCCACAGCCTTGGAAACCAGATGTGCAGCAATAGATTCTTGTTGCTCGAGCAGTCGTTCCATCATGTGGTACTCACTGTTCCAGCGCATCTCTACATCTTGAATTAATTCATGTTGTAGCACCCTTTGTTTTTGCCATCGGCTCAGACTGCTTCTAGCTTTGCTACTTCGCTTGTAATGCCCTGCAATAGCCCTCACTTTACTGAGAACATCATCTAGCCCCAAGTTTTCTTTCTTTGCATTAGTAATTACCAATTGCAGAGTATGTGCCATACAAGGTATCCACTGCCAGGTAGATTTGCTAACAGCTATCATCATAATTGTAATTTGAATTGCCAAGAACATATTGAAGCATTCATCCAAGTATTGGCAAGTAAGTGATATGTAACTATCATTTGCTCGTTATGTCCACAAGTAAGAAGTGAGTGATAGGCAGGGCAATGATGATACTGAATTATTTAAATGCGTTTATATTTTACTTTTGACTGTCGTACATTTTTGGTACAACACTTCGAAAAAAGGTGCTCCTACTACCTACTTCATACCTTGGCTCCAATTCATTCAAATGCCTTTGAAACCTGTGATTTCTATAACAGAGTATGGTTTGGAAATCAAGTACCATCATTTCACTAATTTCATGGGTGATCGTCTTTGCGCTTAGACTGTCAGTATTCTACTTGGGGGATTTTATGACATAATGCAATGTTAACTGCTTTTGTATACTAATCTTCGTACTGCTGGATGTAGGTGATTCTAACTTTGGTTTCTTTTGCTGACTTTTTGTGTTTCATATTCAGTTTGAATTGTAGAATGCAAATTGAGGTGTCTCACAATACTGGTAGTTGAACCTGTCTGCGTTTTTATAACTTTCTTTCACACACTACACTGAGCTTCACCTTTGTTTATTTTGATGAAATAATTCCACACTTAGGTACTTACGATTTCCATTAGAATTAATGGACAGCGGACATTGTTTAGCTGGCATCTCGTTTTCGCTGTAAAATCGTAACCTATTGATGTTGGAAAAAATTTTTTGTTAAAAATTTTATTCTTTCACTATCATAACCGAGAACACAGTGCTGAATTTTCAGGAAATACATAAATTATACACAACAGAAAGAAAACATCTCGGTGTACCAATGAAATTGATAATAGTAAGATGGTATGGACCTTTTGTTTTGCATCACGTTAAAATTTGTTGTTATGATTATGATGCTCGTTCAAAAAATAAGCAACACTCGTCTGACATCTGAAAGGAAAAATTCCCACGGAAAAAAAATTACAGTCGGGAAATTAATAATTCAATTCAAACAGCATTGTAGTATTGCCTAAATTAACAATAAAAAACTTTTTATTTATTTACATATGCCTATTGACTTCTCTTCTAACACATTATACACAACTAAGTTTACCTGATTACTTCTACTACTTTTGGAAATTATATAAAAAAAAAATACTAATTTTTCTTTGCTCTGTTAATTCTATTGGCTGAAGGCTTTAGGTAAATGACAAAATAAAATTGCTCTTTGGCTACATGTCGAAGATGTTCCTATGCAACACAAAATAAAATTGCGCAATTTCCTACACATCTTAATGTCGAAGATGTTCCTACATGACATGTTATGCAATGATTTTGAACCGTTTCTCTATGCACACGTTCATTACGTACACGTTTTTCATCAAAAGCAACACTGCTAGCGTTAGGGTCGTAGCTATGTGGCAAGCCATTTTGGTTTGGGTGTTTCATGCATGTCTCATAAATTTGACTTCGAAAAAACAATTGTTTATGTTATGTTGTTACATTTTCTGTCAATACAAAGACTGTCCAAAAGTACTTTTTATTCAGAAAAGGTAAATTTTTTATTTATGTTGAAAACAAATGTAGTGAAAGACATTTGTGAAGAACTTGGTGCATTTACGGAATTTTTTCAATTTTATCGCCATATCATAACAATTTAGCATTTTATAGTGTATAAGTAGTGAAATTTTCAGATTTTATCGCAGTTATTTTGCATTTGCAAAATTTCCGGGACTCTACAAATAGGTAATGCTCACATCCACTTTCATGTATGCGTAAAAGGCGACACGAAGCTGTGTGGCGAAAGTTACTGGAGTGCACACGAAGCAATAATTCGTTATATGCACCAATAGAAAATTCCCAAACTTTGTCTGCCATCTGACCAGTAGTCTTTTATTTTATAATTCATATAAAATGAGGCTTTCTTTCTTGTATTCTTCAGGCTGGAATTACAATATGCCCTTTTTCCCCAAAAAAACTCAAAGTTTTCGAGCTTGAGAAAAATTATACGGTATCCCGTTGAGTAATTACAAAGCTCGAGATCGTACTGGAAATTGTGAGTACTCGCACATCCCTACTATTTATAAAAATTAACTATAAGTTAACATTGACTAGCAAAAGTTCTAAAACTGAAATTTATTTTGAAGGATTACTGGACGGAAAATCACAGCATATAACTATTTAAACTCAGGAAAAAGACAGAAAAAAAATTAATGTAAGATATTAAAAAATTATAATATAAAATTCTAAAATTATCAGCTACCTAAAAATATACATAAAATAAGATATTATTTCGTCTACTCGCGCATGCTCATTCACACATCTACATACATTAACAATGCATTTAATTAATTAAACCGTAACATAAGCATCAGTACAGTTGCATGAAGCAGAAAGTAAATAAGTTACAGGTATTATAAAAGAATAACCTCCACAATAAGTATTGTTTGTTTAAATCAAACCCACATTTAAAGTTCGTTTAAATATTTATAGCGTGACGAAGCTGTTATTACATAATTTTTTGAGGTAAGCAATTCCAAAGTTTGGTTGCTGTGATGATGTAAGATGAAACGAAAAATGAGTTGTGTTTTGATACTAGAAGCTTTTGTTGATCGAAAGAATGAGTGTTTGATGCATTGGGCTGTAAGAAATGAGACAAAAGGTATCAACGACATCCTGTTAAAAATAATTTTTTTAACAAACATATCTTCTGCAATGATCGTCAATTTTTAAAAATCAAGCCGTGAGAGAGTATGTCTGTATTTGGTGATATGGTCTTTCTTTTTAAGATTAAAAATAAGTTGTATACATTTGTTTTGTATTCGCTGAAGTCTCTGAGCTAGATTTTCATGCAGGTCTCTGAAGACGATATCAGCATAATGGTGTGAATTATGAATGATTCTGTTAAGGTTTCATCGTTTACACAGGTAAAAATTTTCTAAGCCTTCTTAATGAATGCAAAGGGACATTTGTTTGTCTACAGATATAAGTGACATGCTGTCTCCATGTTAAAATTTCACTTAATGTTACACCTAGGTTTTTTACGGACTTTCATAAATGAATCGGCTCGCCATCAAGTATGATATTAGGGGCGCTAGTGATGTTTGATGATATTAATAGATTTTGGATCCAATTATAATGCTCTGGGATTTCGTATGGTTTAATAGTAGCCCGTGCTTAATTTACCATTCTAAGATGTTTGACAATCCATGGTTAATTGTGTCAATTTATGACGTAATATTACCGGGATGAGCTGGCAGGTAGATTTGGAAGTCGTCTGCATAAAAATGGCATTGACAATGTTTTAGTATGTGAGGGAGGTCATTAATGAAAATAAAAAATAGAATGGGTCCCAGCATTGGGGAAGCCATCCGGAGGAGACTGTCCACATTCAACAGGATGTGATGAGTATTAATTAAACTTTGTTTGTTTTGATTGATCAGGGCATTTTTCCTGATCTCAGGAAGAATAATTTAAATTGCCTTTTTTTTGGGTGTAGTTTTAGTAGTCGTGTCTGAGATGCTGAGAGAGAGACTTGGATAATGGCCATTGGGTAAGAGACGTAGACATTACTTTAAAAGTAAGTATATAAGGTTAGAAACTTGTAGTTGTAAGTTGCAGAGGATTTTATTTATGTTGACTTTCAGTTGTGATTGAGTTGTGGAACATTATCGCTGTTGTTTTGGTCATTCATTTAATTTAAGTTTAAATAGCCCTTTGTGTTCGTATTTTATGTACGTAAATGTTGATACTAGGCGCTGAAGTAAACTTGTTGCATACACCAAGTGAATTATGATAGTGTTTTATTAAGGTTCAGTCTTGCATATTTTAGTTATTATTTTTGTTTTTCTGTTTGTTTCTTTCAACTTTCTTACAGATTATTTCAGACCAATCAATTCTTTGTTATATTAAGTAGTTTTTTTTTTTGAAGAAGTTTATTCCTGTTATTTTTGTGCAAAGAAATTCTTTTCTATTGCTTATATGCTTCTTTTGATATTGAAGTTATCTGTGGTGTTTATAATGACCTAACCTCTGATGCGAAGGTCCCACATAGTTAATCGGAGTTTTATAGTGGTTTTCCGAATTTCATTTTTTTCTTCTATTTGTTTAGTAACTTCGAGAAAATTATAGTTTGTGTAATGAGACCTACGAGTCTCAGATAAGATTGTTCCCTTTGTTTGTTTTTAGATTAAAAAATTTATTTTCTCTTGAGATTTGTTAACATAAATGGTTTTGTAACAAATATAAGAAAGTTATACATTTATAGTATAAAGTTTTCTGAACTATCTGAACTCCAGCAAAATCAAAAACTATACTATTGGATAATTTTTTTTGTTGCATTTTCTTTTACAAAGTAATACTCTTAAATGGTAAATGTTATTACGTTAAATTCTTTTTAAGATTGTTATAATCTCATATTTTATTTGAGGCATGCAGCTCATTGAACAACACGTTACACAGTATACCACCGGGAATGATGACACTAAGTTAATGAAACGAAAAAGGGTTAGTTATTCCCCTGACTCGGCAGAATGAGGAGAGAAACCACTGTATCCCTTCTATGAATGAGTTGCATATAAGGGGAAGTGACAGGAATAACCCTAGCTATGACAGGAATCGCAAATCGCACACAAGGCCTTCGGCTAGCCTAGTGGAGGGGAGCGGGTGTTCCCCACGCTGATGGGCATATTTATTTAACAGGCATGTTAACATTTTGCCAAGTCGAGAGCTTGGGGATTGCAACCCTATGAAGATCTTCACTTCTAGTGACTTGCGGTAAGCCACCTTATATTTGTAGATCAGGTGGTCTTTAAGTACACATGCGTAGCCAGTAAGACTGGGGTCATGCTCCAAGGAGAGTTCACTCTCGCTTGGGCAATTTACCGTTACACAAAACAGGGCTAGCCTCTTAAGTTGTGTTGATCTGCCTTTATGGCAAAGTCCCATCATCGGCT
Source organism: Dryococelus australis (assembly GCA_029891345.1). Classification (NCBI taxonomy): domain Eukaryota; kingdom Metazoa; phylum Arthropoda; class Insecta; order Phasmatodea; family Phasmatidae; genus Dryococelus; species Dryococelus australis. The sequence continues at coordinate 84,226,039 of CM056997.1, forward strand.
TTACCTTACGTGACACTAAAGAGAACTTCACTTCTGATCATATTAATTCTCAAAATTATCAAAGGGGTGAATAACAAAGTGAAAAAAAATAGAACAACATTAAATGGCACTGGTAGGATTGGAGTTTATTTAATCGTAATAAAATATGACATACAATTATGAAACACCAAAGATACGTAATGAAGGATATTCTAATGCAAATAAACTATCTGAAACAACTTTAATTTAACATTAATTAAATTTGAATCTGCGAAAGCGTGTCTTATTACTGCCAGGTGAGGGCTCCTGGCTCACGTGAATAAACATTAATTGATTACATGAGTTATAAAAATATTTAAATGGCTGGGGTTCCTAACTGAAACTAAGGGTTTGTTCAGAAGGAACGTAGAAGTGTGTTTCTATTGATTCTTTACCAGAATGTTAATGGGTTGGCTGGCCAAAGCCCTAAGGGTTCTCCAGAAGGGACTACATCGCAGTGACCTTCAATACCTGGGTTCAATCCAGTGGTAGGTATTTGGGTAAGGTTAGGGATGACGTTGGTGATGCTGTCCTCTGGTGGTCGGTGGTGATGTCTTGGAGTAACAAGCGAAGACAGCAGTGGTTGAAGCCGCAGGGTGGCACTGTCTGTAGGTGGCCAAAGAGGTTGAGGACGTCTTGAGGGTGACGTTTATTTTCACTGACACACTGCATGATTTAACAGCGTGACTGGGGGACTATGCCCTTTTCGAGCCTCTGGCTGTCACAGCCAAGGAGAAGAGCCCGTTTACAGAGTGACCTCGACTTTCGCAGTTAGAGGTGATGAGGGCGCTATCACGGTCCAGTGCACACTGGCATTCCTTGGGTCAGTGTTCTTTTTATACTAATTTCTGCCATATCTAGGCATCTGAGGGATGCAGAAGAAATTAGCTCCGCCTCTCATGGGAGGAGTTTGTGATGTCACATACATGAACTATGGATCCTTATTGGCGTGGCACTCGGCGCGACTGTTGACACACATCTTGCCCTGTTGCGCTCATGGAGGCAGTGACTTTCTGGCGATTGGCCCACTTCCCTTGCAGTGGTGCGAAATTCAAAGCGTGCACTGTTCTTCCAGCGGGAGTGGCAAGTAGAATTGTCTTTCTTTGGGGCGGGGCGATCACGCGATGACTTATTGTTGAATTTAGGTGTATAGTAATAGCTAGGAACATGTGGTAATTACGTGAGTTGAGCCTCTATCAACTTGGAGTGGTTGCGTGTCATGCCTCCATTACCATTTTGGTGAGAATTGACTTGCCCAGTGATAAAATGGCTTTTGGATGAGGTGAAGTCGCTTCTGTAATGAGCACCTATTCTAGGTACGGGCTGTCATGCATCACATTTTTATTGCTGTTCATTTTGAAAAGAGACTATTTAAAATTTTATCTAATGTTAATGAATGTTTCTTAAATACTTGTAGCCTGTTGTTATTGTTATTTTTTTTGTATTAGTGTTCAAGCAATAAAATACTCGTTGTTTTGAAGTATTCTTCGTTTCTTTTAAACTAAGTATTCTATCTTTTTATCATTGATGAACTCTCTCTCAAAGCACTCATTTTGAAGGAAATAGAAGTAGTGGGGAATGAGGATGGATTGAGTTGTAGTTGTCTGATCTTTTTTTTTTTTTTTTGTTATCCCACGACAGTATCAAGACTGCGAAGTGACTTTGTAGTGCTCTCGCATTTGGCCATGCAGTAGTAAGCCCCCTCCCCTTTTTTTAAATTAATAATTGTCTCTTTTTTTTTTTTCCTATTTTATGTTAATTGGCTATCTGTTTGGCCGCTTCATGAAGATTATTATTCATTGTCTATGTTTATAAGAGAGGTATGATTAATTTAGTAGTGAAGGGTGTCGTGCTAGTCCTTTATTTTACTAAAAATAAGCATGCGGTGAAGGCTACCTTAGCGTTTTGAGTGGAGAGTTCTAGGTCGCCTAGAGATTATTATTATTACTATTATCATTATTACTATTATTATTATTATTTCATATTATTATTACTTTGTTGTCTCGTCGTTGTCGTCCACCACCGTTTAATCTTGCTTGTAGATCATACTTGGGATGACTATTATCCTGAGGTACAGTGTTATGAGCCTCTTGTATGTGTTGTCACAATTGTCCAATGTTAGCAACTGGCCCTACAGACTGGGTCAGTCATCATCTCGTGATGTCCTAAACGTGTTCATTTGCAGATATGTCAGGGATTGTGCTGACCAGAACAGTTGTTGTAACACCACAAAGAATACATTAGGTAGCAGAAGCAGTATGTGGGCAAACATTAGCCTTCTAAAACAGTACATCACCTTCCTGTTGAAGGAGTGGCAGAAGAATGGGTTGAACAATGTGCTGTATGTAATGGGCACTGTTAAAGGGACCCTCCATAAACACTAATGGTGATTAGGAATTGTAAATTTTTGCACCCCACACCATCATGCCAGAAGTAGGGGCCTGTATGTAGGTGGCAGTTACACTGGAAGATGATTATCACCAGGTCAATGTCACACATAAATTGACATCACTCGCATGAAGGCAGAACTGCTCTCATTGCTAAAGACAATAGATTGCCACCGTTCTGCAGGCAATCCTTTCACAACACCACAGTAGATGTGAATGATGATGCTGTGGCAGAAGTCCTGCTGCAAGTAGACAGTTCCCAATGGTGTCTGTAGCTCCTCTTATGCTACATTTGCTCTGATCTCTGCTTTTCGATGCCATATTGTCTGCCAGTGCTACTCTAACAATGTCCCAATCTTGACATGAATCTGTACTATGCAGCCATCCAAAATCTGGTAAATGGGTTTGGGCCTGTTCAACTGGGCACAGTTGATAACTATCACCACACTATGGATGCCTCATGACTAACATTTGCATGCAGCAATCCATCAGTAGGTCCTCCCCACCTCAAAAGTTCCCACGATGCGGCCCCTCTTAAAAGGCTATAAGTGCACAACAGGGGCACGTGATCCTCTTTGAGGTATGCGCTGATAGCTTGACTGATACACGTACTCAACATTCAACCTTCCATGTCCACATGATACTGTTTGATGCATTGCTGTATATGGCACAACTTGAATGGTACAATGCTATCCGTTGGCTGATGTTCTTTAAATGTTCATCAGTTTAACTACACTCCTTCAGCATGCAACTACTCTTGTACTCACGTTCAATTGGGACAGCACTCTTTAGGATGTTGCAAAATATTTTTTCCTTCTGTAAATTTTTTTAAAATTATAATTTTGGAAACTATTATGTTTATTACATGGAGTGGAATGCATGTAGCAATATGTTGAATATTAGATACAGTAATTTGTACAAGTTTATTAAACACGAAATGATTTAGTTAAATGGTGTTTGCTTTGTTGGTTTGGTTAATACGGACCTTTTTACTACAGAGTTACACAGTTGTGATATCTTTGGGGTTGCTTTCCTAAATTTTGACTATTTAGAATAAAAAAAATGTGGTCCTATGTTCAGAAGTTAAAATGAGAATAAAATACATAGGTAACTTACTGCATGAGAGTCGCCAATCTTAAAAAAATGGGCCTCTTCAGTTGTATTCACAGTTCCATTCATGACATGTAACATGTGCTTACCTTTGTGAATTCTTGTAGGTGTTTTCTTATTGACTCCGTCGCTCAGTGACTTTTCATGTATCCCAGGAAAAGGGATGATATTTTGAAGTGGTTGTTATTGGAAAAACCTTTTCAATTAAATTTGTTTCATGGTTCCCCTAAAAGAAAAGGTCTTTATTTCGAGAGTGTTGTTATTCCAAGGGTGTTAGGTACAAGAGTTGAGTGTATCTCTACTACATATGTAAGAAAACTAATACAGTGACACACAGATATGTATCTAAATATAATGTGTTTATGATGAATGTGAATTAAATAAACAATACCCACAAAAATAGTATAATTTATGTCATCTCATTATTATCTATAAATGCAAAACTATGATAGGTTTCAGGAGTTAGCATTACCCACCACTTGCCCTGTGTGAACTAAACCTTGTGATTTGTGTGTGGCAATGTAGGCAGTTCAGAATATCTATCATTGCTTTTCTATTGGTGTTTATAATGTTCATTTTCTGCATGTTCGTAAACACAGTAAGTACCAGAATATCTATGTAAGCTATGTGCATTCCCTCATACAAGAGTTTAGTAATTATCTGCCAACTACTGTATGTAGTTGCATTTTGTGTACATAACATTGTACGTATGCAACTGCTGTGTTGTAGTACGTGGTTTATAGTATGTAGTATTTGTACTGTATATATGTATTTGAGGTGCACATGTTATGTTGACACTTGTTCTGCATCAGAGCTGTATTCGTAATCAACTAGTGTACTCTTTCCACTGTATTTCAGTGTATCATCATCTACCATTGCTTAGTTCAGGTAGTTAGTCTTTATTATTACCTTTTTAGTAGTACTGGTGCAAGAACATAGATTTTATCATATTACTAAAGTTTTTAAATAAAAGTAGTTGTAGTAAAATTCGTATTGTTTTTATATTGCTCAGATTATGCCCACTTAGATTTGTAGTACATATGGAATACACATTCACAAATTTGTCTTTTATAATATAAATGAGATTATTGCATCTCTAGATTGATAATTCATGACTGTCAAAGATGGTATATAATCAATTAACAGAACTAACTCATTTATAATATTTAGTGAAGGGGATGAACTTGTGATATATATTGTTAGTGTGTATTATGTTATAAATAGTGTTTGTCTTGCAGTTGCTTGTAATTGGAACCAAGCAAGATCTGTAAGTTTCTTTTGTGTTTTCTTTAGCTGTGTTCAGTCAGATACTGTTAGTTCTGTGAACTGCTCCACATCCTGCTCTTGTGTCAGTTCCTGTTAATAACCTAGCATTTATTCTGATCCTCTCTTCCAAACATTTTCTTTTGTGTACTTTCGCCAACTTCATTTATGTTGTTTTTGAGGTAAAATTCTGAAATAGCACTTGTACTTACTTAAGTGCAGTTTGTCATGGAGGGTGTTTTGTTAGTAGTTTCATTGGTCATTCACAATGTGTCTATTACTTTACCCCATCTTGAATACCACATATTTCGGTTTCATCTTGCTTAGCATTTTTAGTCAGGTGTGGAACCTGACAGCCTCTCATGACTCCTTAAAAATTTTAATCTGTCATACTGTTACTAAATTATATTCTCTTTTCTTCCCCACCTGTTTAATCACAAAGTGTAAATTGTGACTTAACACAGTAAGCTTGTGTTTTGCTGTTTGTTTTGTGTAGGGTGCTCTATCACCACGCTGTTAATTTTACTTCAAGCTTCTAGAGAGTAGTTTCTGATCGCAAGTGGGTGACAAGTTATGTTGGTACCGTGTAAAGTATTGTGTTATTTGTGTTTTCCAGGAGGCGTAAGGAAAAGAACAAAGTAGATGACAGGTAAGACTTTTCAATCTTACCAGGGCTCAGATAGAGGACTAACTCTTGTGACACTTGGTTCTTCAGTATTATTTTTTTACACTTAATTATGCATTTAAAGTAATACACATATTGTTAACCTTTTCCATAGTTGGACCTTTAATTCTGTTTTCCTCACTACAATTATAAACCTCTTTAATGAGCTTCATAATCATTGTGATATAATTTTTACTTCTTTTTTCTAAAAGTACATGTTGTACCATAATTTTGCAAGTCTTATTTATGCACTCTTGTGTATGATGCATAGCCTAATTTTTAGAATCTGTTGCAAGCGTAATTTTTTTTCACAAGATGCATTAGATGTTCATATATAATGAAAGAAAGCTATAAGTTCTCAAACCTTAAATTAAAAACATATTTGATGCATGCCGGGTCAAAGACTTATATTATAAGCACGGTCAACGTGGTTTTGGCTGCGTGAAATCATGTACACTTCGCTAGTGCTAGTTAGACATTTAAGCTTTGTTTCTTACCAGTAACTCATGCTGGATGTATCGGTTGGCGACTGGGTACAAAGTTTTCCACTGTTGGATTGGTAACGGGTTTAGTCGGATTGCTTGACGGTTTTGGAGTACATGTTTTACCAGGGGTTACTTCAGTCAATGCAGGTGGAGCTGGGACTGGCTGGCTGGAATCTGCGACTCTGGTGGAAGGATGATGGATGTTGGGACCGTGCTGACCAATACAGTACCGTCAATTCCACTCCATGGACTCTTGACTCCAGAACCCGTACCTTACCTCCGTATCCTGTACCAGACCACATACTACAGGATGATTTTATCTGGCTACTGTATATGAATGTGAGCAGAGAAATAAATATAATCAAATACTGGAAGTGAAGGTCTCTCCAGATGACAGGCTAGCTGGGCTTGGTCCCGTTCTGCTTGGTTACTAGGGCTTGGTCCCATTCTGCTTGGTTACTAGGAGTAGGCAGGGCTAATATACACGCTCGCTTGGCAGTTTTATATTCTGCCTTTTGCTCCTCCCTTTGTGAGCCTTGCTTTCTACTAAAAGGCATAGAGGTTGGATTGACCCTTAAAGATATTTGTTGATCGTTCTGAACACGAAACAGATCCCTAACTAAGTGTATTTCCAATAGTGGTTTCCAGCATGAGCTCGATGCTCTAAATCAGTCCCTGCCACCGGCGTGCAGACCTAGAGCATTGAGCCGTATGGGCCGTATTCCTACCACTATAGGGTGTAGGTCACAACGGGTTAGGCCTTCAATCTCAAGCAAATATCTCCGCCGGTACCATAGGTGTTTTGGTTAGGATACAACGTGGGGTGACTGTCTCGCCCCTGTTGGATGAGTTTCTAATGGTTAGGGCTCTACAATTCTAACCCCTGGGGTATAGAACGGGTAGCTGTCGAATGGTGTATGTATCAGACTACGGATTCCTGAAGTGACTCCGCAATCCTACTTTAAGTTTCTTACTGGTATGTCAAACAGTAGATATTCTCTCATGTGGTTGTGGTTTTCGACAATGGAGTTTCTGGTAGCTGCAGTATAAGCCTCTGGTGACGGCAAGGGAGTTTTCTGGTGAAGGCTGCAGGAGCCTCTGATAACGGCAATGGTAGCAGCCACTGGTGGCTGCCGAATACTGTTAAGCAGTAGAAGGCCCCAGCACACAAAGTGTTAGTGAGCTACTGGAGCAAGGAATAATTCCCAAGCCCGGGTGTGCACGGACTTATATAGTGCTCTCGGCCTCGGGCTAATGATGTCTTTCAGGGCAGGAGTAAAACGTTCTTTTATTCTGGGTGCCTCGGGACAGCTGCGGGGTGCTTTGTGGCAGATGGGGTGGCCCATGACAGATTGTTGGATGCTTTGTGATAGTTTTGCCCGGGTGAGTTATCACGCTTCAGGAAGGCTGGTGCGAGAGGCTTGACATCGTTTCACACATGGCAGCTTGTAGGCTCTCAGTTTGGCGGTGTGGGGGGCGGCGTGCTTCTTGATGGCTTTCACAACCTTATGTTCACTTTTATAGAATCGCCCTCCAAGGTATTGGCGAACTAAGGACTTTCGTGAAAGATGTTGCCGGGTTTGACCCTTCCTCATGTTACGTAGAATTATGTGAGGCTAATGAGTCGTAGTCGTAGTATAACAGGAAAGCGGTACGCTTCATATTTAACATTTATCTTGATTCATTATCACGCCTTTTATTGTCTCTGTCAATCTATCAAGCTTTTACAATGAGCATTGACACATTTTTTTGTTTTTATGTATGGTGTTTTTCTTATTCAGGATATTTTGCACCTTTGCTCAGTGCAAAGCATGTATGCCGGGCAGACAAGCAAGTAACTTTTTTATTTAGTTTTCTGAGTTGTGCGGGTTGTGTGTGTATGTGTGTATGCTTGTGTCTACACACACATACACACACCCAGCATATGCGTACAAACACACAGTCATACAGACACACACACACACATGCACATTAACGTGCACACAAAAAAACCCGATTTCCCATTTTATCTTTTCCCCCCTTTTTTTTTACCTAATTATGGATATAGTTCTGTTCATGCATGCTCTATGCAGATTTTGTTAACTAAAGGAAAAACTTTTTTAACACATGTCTAATTCTATCCATGTTTGAACTGTTTATTTGGTTATTCAGTGATTTGAGGTTGGGTATTTTTCATTTTGGATGCTTTCAGCAGTTACTTAGTTATCAATAGTAACTACGTACACTCAAAACTAAGTTTGATTCACGGTTCCTAGGAAAATGGTAGTAACTTTGGAAGAGTCTTTCTTTGATTTTGGACCAATTTTAACCCACCTGCATCCCCTGTAGGTACAATTTGCATTAAAAATTTTAATTTTATAAATTTTGCATGGTTTTAGTAACAAAATTATGAATTATATTTGTTAAATGCAGTCAAATGGTTCTGTGACTTGATTAGTAAGTTCAATGTTCTTTTAAGATTAAGTTTTGTTTATTTTGATTGTCTTTAACCCCTGAAATATAAAAAATTATGTCCGTGGTCAATTGTTTCTAGAGAAAAATAACATGTTTTAATTCAATATTTAATTATTTTAATGTTTTGATGTCTTCCAAGAGAGAGTATAACACAGACAGACATATAAGTCCTCCTCTGATCTCCAAATAGCCTAAACACAATGAGCCTAGCAGCTTTTAGCAGGTGCTAGCTACACTTTCACTTGCCTCTTGCAGGAAAAGCAGTTAAATACAGTAATTTTTTTAATTTATCCTATTATCACACACATTACCTGATTCTTCACAGTCTTCAAACACACTCAACATAAGTGTTGTAAAAGGTAAACTTTAATGCAGTTATAATTAGTGTAGATCCCTTCACCGTAGCTCTGAAAAATCCATGGAGCAGTACAATGTGCTCAGGAGAGAAGGCAGCAGTCTTTTGTATTTGCATTCTTTCAGTATATATAGTTGATTTTAAGTGCCTTCTCAGTGAGTCTGTATGAACTTTAGGGATGTGCGAGCACTGAAATTTCGTTCTATTCAAACTCGAGCAGAGTATTTAAGAAACCTTTGATTTTTCGAGTCAAACTCAAGTGAGTATCTACAATTATTAATAAAACTGTCAATATAAAACTACTAGCAACTTACTTCACACAAATGGACATAAAACAATTACAGCATTTTCTTATAAATTAAGAGTTTTTAACAATACAGTTTAATGAATTACCTGAACCATATTATAAAATGCCCATTAAATTATTCCCATATAAAATTTTACAATCTAATATTCTACATTAATAACATCAACATGTGAGCTCACTGTCTAGTAAAAAATCCCACGAAAAAATAATTTCAGTGGGGGAAATTAATCATTCGATTCAAACAGCATTGTTGTATTATTCTAATGAACAATAAAATAGTTTTTCCTTTTTATTTTATGTAGGCATTTTGACTTCTCTTAACACACTGTACACAACTAAGGTTACTTGTTTACTTCTACTAATTTTGGACATTATATTTTCAAACAAATACTCATTTTTCTGTGCTCCTTGAATTCTATTGGCTTAAGGCTTTACATACACAACACAAAATAAAAACGTGCTATTTGCTTCACGTCTACACGTTGAAGATGTTCCTACACAACACAAAATAAAATTGTCCCATTTCCTGCACATCTTCATGCCGAAGATGTTCCTACACGACACGTTACACAATGACTTTGCACCATTTCACTATGCGCACGTTCATTACGTACACGTTTTTCATCAAAAGCGCCACTGCTAGGGCTAGGTTCGATGTGGGCGAGCCATTTGGGTTGAGTGCTGCTTGCATGTCTCATATCTTTGATGTCCAAAAAAGTAATTGTTTACGTTATGTTTTCTGTCAATTCAAAGACAATCCAAAAGTATTTTTATATAGAAAAATCAATCTTATATTTACGTTGAAAACTAACGTATTGAAAGACATTTGTGAAGAATTTGGTGCATTTATGGAAGTTTTTCTCATTTATTGCTAAATCATTACATTTTTGTTTTTTATAGTGAATAGTGCAACTTTTCAGATTATATAATTCACACAGAAGTGCAGCTGACCGTCTTTCTTCGATACCATTATGACATGGGAATGGTAGGGTGAATCAGACGGCTCGACTATTCCTTGCTTCGTCATCTCTTCGACCTGAGTTATGATGAGGTGGCATCTTCTGGCAAAAACATTGTACGCGTGGTTATAAATTGAGGGGTCGGTGGTGGTCCAGATTCATGCTGTATCAAGTGGGTTTGACGTAGTTGACCTGGTTGTCCAAATGCCCCGGCGTGTTCGTCGAGAATTTATTTCAGTTGATCAAACTCGGGTCTGTTTAGGTTGTGGTTGATCTTGTATGGGTTGATTGGCTGGTAGCCCATGGCAGTGGGACTGTGTTCCCAGTTTACTGTAACCCTATTATTGTCTCCCAAATAGACTATTCCATGACTGTGATCATGTACGCATTGTTGCTGGTGAAGCTATGGATGGCCTAAAATGATGGCTTCAGATAGGCCCGGTGAGACAACCAAGTTTACCGCACTGGTGTACTTCGATAATTGTACTTCTAATGTGGTACGGCCTTCTACTGGTAGCATAGCATCGTACTGCCCTATTTGTACAATATTTTTCTGGAGGCTAAGATGATGCCCTTTGTTGAGCAGTTAGAACATCACTGCGGATGCAATTGCTGGTTGCAGTAGAATCTAGCAAGGCTAGTTCAGGTTGATTGTTGGTAGTGGCCTCTTTGTGAGGGGCTTCGGGTGGGTTCGGATTCCTCCATTAATTCCTGGATGCGAGGCCCCTATGTTTTCTGATACAATGGTCCGCGTTTCGTTCCGGCGCCAGAGTTTTCCAGCTGATTAGGCTTGGTTTCATTCTTGGGTGGCGGGGAGACGATGGCTGGTGCCCATGTGGTTTCTCCTTCCCTCACCCGTCCTTGAACTTCGGAGCAATACCAGCAATCCGGCAAGGGGAGTGGGGAGGCGGCGGAGCTGGTGGAGATGGTGCAGGAGGGGAAGGAGGGGTGATTCCTTACTTATCTGTCGGCTTCTCGCTTCTCATGTGGCTTGTCGAAGCATTTGGAAGGAATCCCATGCTCTGTCAATTCTTTTTTGCATTAATCTCTGATTAAAACCGGGTCCTCATGGGGGCGGCCCGCAAATTCTGGCATTTGAAGTTCACTGGGTTCACGTTATGTAGTTGGACTGATCCTGTGTCTGGTATTACTTGGCGGCTTGTCTGCGCACCTCACATTTATAGTTGAGACTGGGACAGGTGGGTGACTTTTTCCTCCGGCCAGCCTGTGCAACTGTGATGGAATGGCTGAGCGTATATGATACAGTGGACCAAATTAATGCGGCGGCCTGGGCAGGTGATTCAACTGCAATAGGTGGATTGGCGTGTTCGGGTGCCACTAGGTTTTAAAGGACTCACAGAAGTATGTGTTCTGGCTAGATTGGGCGTTTAGACTGCCTTGTGGTTATCCCCAGATCGTGTTAGCCTAGTCCTTGGTCTGTTACTTGATTCGCTATAGGTTCACGCCCCACATTGGGTGCCAAGAAAGAAATTTACCACCTGTTTCTTGACGCATGATGCTATCTGGGTCAGGGTGATTATATTCGAAGTCAGATACAGGTCAGGTCACTTTGCTAGCGCTGGCCATGAGCACTTACTAAGGGTAGTTTTGGCTGACTACTGGTGTACCACAGGCCGTCCTGCATATAACACAGACTGTATTGGCTGGCGGCTGGGTACGAAGTCTACAACTGCCTTAGCTACTGACCTGGGTGCTGGCTTAGGGGCCTGTGGTTTACGTTCAATGACCTTGGGTTGACTGAGAGATGCGGCAGGTTTACTAGCTGAGCTTTGTTTGCTGGAATTATGACTTTGTGCCAAGAGGTGCTGCTGCTCTGGTTGCTGGACATTCTCTATGGGTTGGAATAGTGGTAAATTGAGAATCAAGGACACAATGCCCTTTCTCCTTGACGAATGGTCACTATCACTGGTTGCGGGCTCTGGCTCTCGGGAACCTTCAGATGATGCCGAAACAAAGAACAGGAAGGAGTTGAGGAGTTAAGCCCCAACGACTGGTGGGTGGAATGAACTCGTTCCCGGTAGTTGACTTCCTCTCTTTCACTTCTCTCTGTCCTCTCTTGGTGAAGGGCATCAGTTGCTAAACCTTTATCCTAGAAGATAGGAGCAGTCAACGTGTGTTCCCTAACTAGAAGTTGTCTGCCTTCTAGGTACACCAGAACTATGCAGAGTGCAACCTTATTTCTCACCTGGCAACACAAATGGTGCTGTGGTTGAAGAGTGGTTTCCCTTGGAGGCACTCCAATAGCTTTGACGGATGAGCCCCTTGAGCGGACAGATCTGGCCCAGAGCTAACCAAAAACTTCCTCCGGCATCACAAACGGTGTGGTGGACGGGTGCAAGTTGGTCTAGCGACTTATCCTCTCAAGCAGGTGTATGATTTCTGGTTGTGGCTCTACCATTCGGTACACCAGGTGTACTGAATGGGTGGCCGTCGAATGCTGTGTGTTTTCATGTACAATTCCCCTGTCCTGAAGAACTCTTTGTCTTACACTAAACTGCAACTGGTTTTGGCAAACCCTATTATTTGCTCCACTCTGCGGTATGTAGGTGTCTACTATGGTGTTCTGGAAGTACACAAGGGAAATTGAGAGATTAGTTAGGATCAGAATGTGTTTGTTCCGTGAGGAATAAGACACAGTGGTGCATTCTATCTCCTGTCTACCCAGAGTTGACCGGAAGTAGTAACCTACACTGTCCAGGTGAAGGGGACCTGGTTCTAAACTGGCTGGTGGCTGTTTCAACTAGGTAGCTAATGACAACTTTCCCTGTCTGTGTATGCATGTCCTGATGGGGCTTACGGTACCCACGTCCCGAAGGGCACGTGGGGTAGCCGTTGCCAGGAGCAAACGGCTAAGGGTGGTAGTTGACTTCACAAGATTTCCCAGTGGGAGGACTTCTAAAGTTCTGCAGTAGGCAGCGGTAAGCTTGTGGGCGTTGTTAAGTCAGGGACCCCAGCAAATGAGCACGGTGGAGTGAGCTACTTAGGTGGGTGTAGCCCCGAAGAGGGTCGATGATCAACGGTGTTACATCAGAAACTATGGCAAATGAGTGCAATGGATTGAGCTTCATAGGCTGGTGTGGCTCTGAAGAGAGGTGATGATCAACTGATGATTCCAGCCTCTGCACAGGATATATTCTGCTTTGGCTGCAGGCTCACCGCCCCAGTGGTGGGTGTTGCTATGCGCACTTATCTTGGGTGGAACTAGGGTGGCCATTTTTGGCATGCGACATCTTTCGGTGCTTCCTTTTACTTCTTTGGGGTTGTAGCTAGGCATCGATTACTGAAAATCAATTGTCGACTTCTTTTCGTGGGGAGGTAGGGTTTTGTATAGCTTACTGACCGGGATTTTTTTGAAACAAATATTTCTGACATTGTAACTATCCCCTATCTAGGGAATTTCTGTTGGCACTCCGGTGGAATTTATATGGTTCCAAACTCTGTTCTTTGTTTCTTGTAAATGAAGCCTGTAGATGAAACAAAGTTGTTTATTCATAATAGCCTGTAGCATCACACTTCAATTTATATTAATAATTTTGTTCAGTGTTCCTTCGTCAGCTGAGCCATGCTCAATCTCTGGGTTAAAATTATCACAATTGATTTATTTGCGACAAGTTTTGCTAATCATTACTTGCCAAGTCTTTTTCAAACCTTTACAATTCTAACCAAACACGCAGCCGATAGTTTCCGATAATAATCATGCCTGTCGAAATAACGCCATGCCTCTAAACCTTGTTCCAAATTCTGTTTACAATATCAAGGCCCTAGATAGTTGAATACAGTGTCAAAGAATGTGCAATTCATTCTCGTTGCTGCCATCTTATGAGTGCAGTAAACATGTAAGAAGAATAAAAATACATGATGATTTCTCTTTTTCACCAACCTAAAAATGGAATAAATACGTAGGAAAAAGAAGAATAGTAGTCCATAGAAAATTTTTGTGGAATGTAGACAATACTATTGATAGCACCAGTTGTAGATTATCCGTGTTGTTTTGCATTCACATAGAGTTTTAAAAACAAATGACGTGCGCAATCTTTGGTGATTGAACCAATGACACATATGGTAAAATGTAAATAACTGGAATGAATCATAGAAAATCCACTGTATTTGATATCTAAACAATTGTTCCGAATATACAGTAAAAGCCTGGTAACGAGGCAGTTGAGGGACATAATTCAGACCTGCGCTATAGCTTTTATGCACTATTTCCAGGAGTAACCAAGTACAGTTGCAAAAAAAACAGCCAGTATTCTAATGTGGCGTGGCACTTATCTCATAAACATGGAGCAAGTGTTGTTAGTTACCACTGTAACTCGTGAAACATTTAGTCACTTCGTATTGAAATGTAATTTTTTAAAATCTGCATCACTGGACTTGACAGCACCCAATGAATGGAAACAGTAGAAGACAAACGTGGTTTGATGAAGGAGGTCACATGCATTCAAGCAAGAATGGCTAAAAAAAAATACCACGTTTTCCAGGCAGAGGATGTACTGATTCCACTGAGGGCAGTGTTCACTGTAAGTTGTTTGTCACTCAGGTTGGAGGAGGTGGTTCACCCCCTGCCTTCTGGGGGGGGGGGGGCTGTTAGGAAGGAAGTGAGAAGGAGAAAGGAAGCTCACGTCCAAATGAAAATAACCAAATATCTAATTATAGGCCTTTAAGTGCATTAGAAGCACAAATTTTGAGTCATGCCTTTAATTTTGAAATTTTTTTTCCAAAATGGGAAGACATACAATATAGCTGCTATATACACATTATAATTAACATGTCTACATCATAATTATAATGATTACGTAGCACTATATCCCATTTGATATTTATTATAGGTCTGTAAATGACTTAGTCCTACCTTACCCAGAATCTGAAGCAAGAACCCCTTGCGTTGTAAGCCAGTTTTATACCGAATGTGCCACAGAAGTCGGCATCTCTTTTTCGACAGTATTCCAGCGTATTTTAACTTACATGAGTTAAACATTTTGGCATAGAATAATTTTAATTGCTTAAATGTGTTATGCTATACAGCGCATGCACATTTCATGTTAACTTGCAAGTGCCAGTAAATGTGTGACAGCAAGACACTTGCAAGTATGATGTATGGCTTGGAATATGGTAGTGCCATCTCCCACACTGATCCAATGCCCAGATATGATGAAAAGGTTGCTACAGTAAAATTTTTTGGCCTGTTTACAACCAAACAGCAGAACAGGGATAATTGGTCATTTAAAAAAAGTACCACTAGGAATTCTTCCGTTAAATACATCGCACAACGCCAACGAAACTGAATATGGAAAAACTTGGCTGTAATGAATCATTCAAATAGATTTTGGTGCTGAAAGGAGGGAGAGCGTGCACCCGTTCCCTCCGCGCCCTCCCCAAACTTCCACGACTCATGACCACCCACTGACAGATCACATGCCTACCTGACTGCACACTTTCCACTTATTTATTCAGGCCCGGGGACATAAATTACCCCTCATTGAATGGACTGAAGATTTCGGGCTGCACATGGCCTTATATACTGATAAGTGCTTGAACTGGGTGTAGGAGAGTGGTGAGGAAGGGGATAGACTCCTCCCCTTGAGTCATCTGCTGGTGTCGTCTGCTAGCATCTTCAGCTGCAAGGAGAATCGCTGATGCGGCAAGCTTCATCTCGTATTGGTCTGCAGGATGTGTGATGTCCTCTCTTGGCACACCATAGAATTACGTGACCTTGGGTAGCAGGCTCTGTGGCTCAGCAGATAATACAGTCACACTTTGGGGGGGTTGCCGTGATGTTTGCTTGGAGTAGAGGGTGAACAGTAAAAGCTGGACTGACGTGTCTGTAATTTCGTCCATTATTGCGAGGGAGTACCCTGGAGGCATGTGTTTAGCCTCTTAAAGTACTGTTTATGACTTGTCCAAAGCTAAATGAAACAGCGTTCAGATGGGGTGAAGTCGAGTGTATGTTATAGATGTCAATGTGTCACGTGTTAATATGGTAGTGAAAACAACTGTAGGTTGCTGTGAAGTGATAAATAACATATATAGGGCTTAATGCATTGCAATGAGAAATCGGCAAAAAACTATGTTTATTTAAAAAAATGTATTTTGTTCCTCTTATCCATTTCATTTGTATAAATTGTGCATGTTTACAAAATAGATGACAACCTTATGGTTCTATTTTAAATGTATTGTATCCGTCCAATCACTATTCCTGAATCGATAGTGAACAGTGACAACTTGGTTGAATTTAGTTTTTGGCAAAGTCAAGCATGTGTTCTCTATTATATTTGTTATTAAATTCATTAACACGTTTTTGCCGAAAGTGCCCTTTACATTCACCTTTTAAGATATTTACTGTATACTTGCTTCAATGTTAAACAATTTGAGCATAAATCTTCAGGACTGAACTGAACATTTTGTTTAATTTAGTAAAACTATTTCATATTTGTAGAGGAATAAAAACAAAATATTTAGCATAATTTATACCAAAATTTTGGTGCGACCACAGAAAATTTTAGGTTGTTGGGAACATTTGATTAATGTATTAAGTGTTCATATAGTGTTTCCAATGTAATCTTAAGTTCACAACAAACCAGGTTTGCAGTAGTTTTATTACTTCTAAACATAACTAACCACTGCTCCTTTGATTATGAATGGTTGAAAAATAAGTACAATTTATTTTCAGATTTTGAAAGCATAGTTTATACTTGGAGTAATGTTTGATGAAACAGTGCTGCAAAGTTTCAGATTAAGTGGAATTTTTTTCCTTGTGCTAGAAAATGTACTTAAGAATAACTATATATCACAGTATTTCAAGTATTGCTCATATTCCCTCTCTGAATGTCACACTATGAATCTATCTAAACAACTAATTCTCCTTAAGATAGATTTATAACTGCAGTTACATACATACAATGTAAGGGTACCTGTGCTTTATATAAAAGTAGTACTGTTTTTAAGTTTTGTCCACCTAAATATTATTTATGTTCTTACAACAATAGTGTGGAAAAATGATATCATTAAAGTTTTTTTTTTTTTTTTATATATAATGTGAGAAAAAAATTTTTTACGTTTAGAAATTTGTATACAATATTTAAGTAGCCTACAGATCCAGTTTGTTTCAAGTTGTGGAAGGGTGGTGATAATGATCAATATAGTCAAACGTTTACATCAAAAATATCTGAAAGAGTATTGTTTCTCTAGTAATGCTATATTTTTATTGAATTTTTCAACTTTAAAGAAAAATAACAGAAAAGTTTTTTGGGAATGGTTTTGTTTATTGCAGTAACATAATATTTTCTCACTGATACGTAGTTGGGTAGTAATATTGCATGTTCTGTTATGTTTAGCTATGGGATTTGTTTTGGCTTATGTGTAATTGTTAGCTGAACAAGGATGATGTATTGGTTGGTAGTTGTGAGTGAATGACTGACTGTGTGGATGTGTGTGCTGGCAGGAGCACCAGCAGGGAAAGGAGCATGAGGGATGGCAGCAGGGACAGGGGTCCCCGGCCAGTGCAGCAGCCCCTACAAAGCTGGCGCTGCAGTCAGGACCGTGAAATTATCACACCCAGCAGGGAGCACAGCTGGGACAGGAATCGTAGAGGCTCCAGTCGTGACAGGGGGAATCGTGCCCCGAGCTGGGACAGGAACAGATACGGGTCGGGTCCGGGTGGTGAGGTGAGGCCACGTGGCCAGAGCAGTGAGAGGAACATGCGCAAGGACAGAAATGAGGTCAAGCTAAGCAGGAACAACGTGGGACCAACGAGGGATGGGACGAGTGCAGTGGAGGAGCCCAAGAGAAGCGATGGGCACAGGGAGCAGAGCCAGGAGCGCTCGAAGCGTCGTAAGAGCAGGGACCGGCGGCACAAGAAAGCAAGTCGGGACAGGAAACATCTGCAGGAGAGGCTAGCAGGCGAGCAAGCTGCTGACAGGAGTAAACTGGAGCAGCCACGCAAGTCGGAGCCCAGGGACCTAGCCTCTGACAAGGCAACCAAGGAGAAGTCTGTTAGTGGCAGTGGAATGGGCCACGTTGCTGGCATTATAGTAATCCCGTCGCAGAAGTCTCCTATGCCTGAGGCACCTGTGATGGGGCCACCATTCCAGAACTACGCACCTGATACCAATCTTGCACTTCGTCAGCAGCAGCAGCAGCAGCGGTTGTTGTATGATCCCAGCAACCCTGGAAAGCCGATTGTGGTGTCTTCCTCGACCACTCGGACTACTGTACCTCTGCTTAACAGGTTAGTTTTCCTTGCTGTATGTGTTGAGCAATTTATTCCTGGATGATTTGCTAGCAAATTCCATATTGTTTCATTAGCCAACTTTTATTTTTTTTTTGTGGTTAATTATTCAACAAGTGTTCGTGTCTCATAACTTACTAATTTTTTACTATTATAGGTGTATATCTAAATATGAACAACAGGATTTTGGTTTTCTTGAAAAGTGGGTTCTATAAAAAACAAGAAGGATGATTAAATGTTTTGTAGCTAGTTTTCCAGATAAATTAGTAGTGATCTGTCATGAATTGTGTTCTGTACATCAGATATATACTGTGTTTCATATTAGTACACTAAATTTTGACATACAATGTGACCAACCTAAACACTATGTAAGCAGTAAATGCTCTCTTTTGCAAAGTATTGTACCAGCTGATGATTTGTTGTATGTACAGTCGACTCTCAATGTATCGTTATCGCATGTATTGATATACCGCATCCACCAACAATTTTTTTGTGGTCCCGGTGAAATTCCTATGTAAATAA
Organism: Dryococelus australis; assembly: GCA_029891345.1. Lineage (NCBI taxonomy): Eukaryota > Metazoa > Arthropoda > Insecta > Phasmatodea > Phasmatidae > Dryococelus > Dryococelus australis. The sequence goes on from CM056997.1 coordinate 84,244,811, forward strand.
TGTTAACATTAACCGCTTGTATCATTTATCGCATAATGCGTTGATCAAATTATATTTCGGGTCCCTTCATGTAATATTTCCAGCAACTATTGTTTTTAAGCTGGTTGTTTAAGCAAACGTCTAGTAACTGGATGTGAAAAAGTCACGTGCGCCATCGCCATCGTGTATCGCTGCTCTGCAGCATGCTGTCTGCCTTCCCAACACATCTGTGTTCTAACACTGCAGCGTGGTTCGATGAGCGAGCCTGGCTTGCTACTTCCCCTTACACGCCTATGAGAGGGAAAGTGGTTACCTGTAGCAACCAACATGGCAAGCTAGTGTCCTTCCTCTCACCCTCTCTTTTTTGTCTCTACCTTTCACCTTCCTTCCTCCCCTCACATGCCCACGAGGCGTGAAGCTGGTGTGTAACAAAAGGAAAACAAGTCTAGGCTGCGCACTTGTGTGTACACACGCCAACCATAGTACAAAGCAAATAAACTACACCTGGTGAACGTAGACATTTATCAAGATTATTCGTCTCTCAAAATAGTTGCACCTATCATTACTGGTAATTCAAAGCAAATGGTTTCGCCTGAAACATTTTAACGAGGAATTATTATTTCCTAATGTGATTTTTTGTGTTTAAAGGTCTTTTTTTCACTGTAAGGTTGGTGTTTCATTGTATCTGATGTAAAATTAACATGATTTTAAAACGTAATATTATTTTAACTCGAGGGGCAGCATCTTCATGAATAAAATCATTTGGCAGGAAGCATATGCTTGACCCCCCCTTATCACCAAAAATTGTTTGAACATCGAGTAACTTGTATTATAAGTGTTGACGCATGCCACATAGCTGTGCAATGCGTTTGCGCTCAACCGACAACTAGCTGAGCTATACACAGAAGAGGCACATGCCCAGAGATGCAACTGCATTACTGCGTCTGGGGCAATCACCCTCACCTGAAGCAAAAGTGGTTTTGTTTGAGATGGGTCTTCGTCTCTTCAGGGGTTGGCCGATTGACGCATGCCCCATTGCTGCGCAACGTGTTAGTGCACACTACGGGCAACTTCACTCCATCAACAAGCAAGCAAGAGCTCGGGGCAAGTCACAAACAGTGGTAAGCTACTTTTCACGTGCCCACTGATGGACTCCATGCGTTGGATGGCTTCAGGCACGTAAAAATAATTAACGGTATTGATTATGAATTGTACTGCCTGCTCAGAATCTGGCATGTGAGCGCCACCCTTGGTAGCCAAGATTGTTTTACCCAACTTATCACTACCCTGAGATTATCTGAGAAGGAATTTAAACCTTTACTACAGGATCACAGCACCTCTGCTGTCCTGTGATGTCACACCTGCTAGGTTCGGGTCGAGGTGGATAAATTTGTCGTCGCCTCGAGGCAGAGTGATAAGACATGAGTGGTGGCGTCCCAACCCTGATAAACCAACTCCTGCGATGAAAGGCTACTATATAAAGAGGCACAAGCATGCCTCTTGCCAGAGACATCAGGCAAGCTCCTTGACTCTGCGGTAGCAGGTCTTCGCGACATATTACCCTTCTGGACAAATTCCCCTGAAAGGTACACTGTAAAGAGCATAATTTTTAATTAGTCTTTTAATTGTTTTATTATTTTTCCAGGCTCACCTTTGCCTGCATTTAATTAACGTAATCAATTCATTTTTAGCTAACTTGTATTATCCAACCGGGACTTCCCACTGTCATAATCCGTAAATAAATATTACTTTAATTTGGAATCGTTTTCTACCTTCCTTTTAAGTATAGTTTCTGGTTCACTTGAGTTAATATTGTTCTAACAGTGTAAGTTGTTGCTTCAAAAACCCGCTGAGAATTAGTCGTGAGGCATGCCGAACTCCACAGGAGACGGGGCTTGAAGAAGGCTTTAAGTCCGAAAGGATATTCTGCGGCTTCTTGGTTTCAGGTGTTCCCTCTGGTCTAATATCCGACAGCACGTCTCTCCGTCAGTGCCTCGGGTATGTTTGAGTAAGACACACCACCAGGACTGCACGTCTGCAGAAAAGTCAGAATGCTAGTCTAGATATGGGGTTAATAATGTGGCACTCAGAGAGCCGCAACCAACCCAAAGAGCGACGAGCATTACAAAGGTTCTCACACTCACAGGTGAACCCGGAGATTGAGTGTGAGGACATGACTCCATCCACGGAATGAGAGTTTAGACCTCTGCCCAATTCACATTTTATACCCCTTGTCCACGAGTCAGGAGCTCTATGTTTATTTAGGTGCCTCTTGGCCGTGGCTTGAACCAGAACCCATCAGTCACTCCCAGCCGGAGACTCCTCCCGCTGAAGCCGTAAAACACTCCCCCCCCCTTCAAGCCTTTCCCCAATTAAAGAAGTACAGAATACGTGCACTCTCCACTTGGCTTCCTGTAAGATAGTCAGGGTTTGATTACCCCTGATGGTTGATGGTCGTTCCGAAGCCTCCAGTAAAAGACCCCCCTCCCCCCCGCGAACTATATCCCCACACGATGGCCTATGTGCCCATTGCGGATAGCACCCGTCCCTCCGGCAGTAGCATCCACCCGCATCATTCTTCATCCACCCCCATCCTTCTTATCAATTAAATCACCACCCAACTCATATCCCAGGATAGCTGGCATCCCGCATCTTGGCAGCTCTTGTAGTGAGGAAGATTGTTCGCTCCAGACAGGCAATTACCACGTTTCGAATCTTGGATTTGACTCCTCTCTGTCAGAAAGTATCCTCCCCCTAAGCGGCCCTCTTTAGAGCCTACAATGACCCACCGGGCTAGAGTCACAACCAAAATGCAGCAGTAGGATCACTTACTGATCACCGGGAGAGTAGTTATCTCTCTAACTACTTACCCAAGAGTAAGGATGCGCGTCAGTGTAAAGTTCATTTTCAGCGTCGTCTTGCGGGAAAACCTGAGGATTTATATGAATTTATTTCAATAAATGTGTCTTTTGATTAAACTGATAAAATGTAAGGGCCTATTCAAAACTCTTAGCCGTCTAAGAATTCGTAGGTAACCACAGATCCGAGTGCAGTGTGACATACGACAGGGAAAATCAGAGGTGGTGATTTTGAATGATTAATTATTAAAGACAGTGAAGAAATCAGTTGTAATCACCTTATTTATTTCTATGTGAAAATTACAAGGTTTCTTTGCAATAAAATATATTTAAATACTGTAAAAGACAGACATTTGCCACGGGTGCAAGGTGTTGGCACTTGGCATCATGTAGCGGCATAGAGGGGTAATCCTCCCACCACCACCACCTCTCCTACACCAGTCGCCGTGAACATACTTCCCGCTCGATAACTTTGTGCGCTTTTAGCTGATAAGATTGCGCATGGGACATTCAAAATTGACTTTCATTCTGTGTCACATAAATTGTGCTGTATTTTGAGATGCTATTTTCTTTATTTAAACGAGTTTAGGTGAAATCTTTTGTAATGTATTATTTACAATAATACTTTTTTTTAAATTCCCTATTTTATTGTGTTGACTTCGCCCTCGCTCTGTGCACTACTACCCAAGGGTGGGGGGGGGGGGGGGTTGGTTGGCCAATAGTGCTCGCTGTTGTACCACATGACGCGCACCAGTGTGTATTGTGTAGCATGCCGTTCACTCATGAGCGAGTCAGTGATCCGTTCAGTGTATAAAAGAGACCTGCTCACCAAGAGTAACCGGTGGCCTGCCTGTTTATTTTTGTGTTTTAGTGTGACCCCCTTAAAGCAGAGTCTAATGTGTGCCTGAGGTAGTGTTATCTCCTCCTTGCGTCCCTGTCTTAACGTGTAATTTAATAATGAGTGCCCACCCACGTGGTTCATGTTTGTTCGTACAGACACAATTTGGAACACTTATAATTATTTTTATAATTTTTCAAGTGTTTTGTTGTGTATTGTTTTGTTTTTAAAGTGCAGGTAATGATTCCACATTTTTAACAAAATATGCATTCAAAGACGCAGTTCCAGCAGCCGCTTTGCCAAGCTCACAGAGCAAATTCCAAACAGCTTATATATTAAATTTACTTTATTTAATAATGCTGTTCTTTAAGGGTTTATGTGCAACATATTTTTGTAAGATGCATAGCAATAGCTACGAAAGACTACCGAAGAAATTGAACAGTTAAGAATTGTGTAAAATAATCTTCTGATTACCATATTTCAGCGTGTATAAAAGGCCGCACATTTTTTTACAAAAAAATTACTACAAAAAGTGGGGTGCGGCTTATATACAAAATATTGGTATGAAAATTTTTTTTTGTAATTTTTTCTTCCAAAACGTCTAGAAATTTGTCAACATACAGTAAATTCTAATGTTTTAAGTCTTGAAGGAAGGAAGGGGGGGGGGGGGAAGGTTTTAAAAAAAGTAAACACTTGTGCATTTATTCACTCGCATTCATGAACAAAATTACCTTCAACCCGCACTTGTAAAATTTAAACATGTTGGAGTTCAGCCATAGATGTCGTACATGAGAAAATAATTTCTTTGCTGCACAAGAGAAAGATATCTTACGTAGTTTGCAAGCCCACTGTGGCTCTAAAAGTGCACATTGGTAAAACGCAATTTTGTGTAATATGTTGCCATCGTTTTACTTTCTCAAATCACATTACCATCTGTGGAATAGTAATTGCACGGTCTCTATTCGTAAACATTGCAACATAGCACAAATTTTCTGTCACAAATGTTTTGTAGGGGAGAAATCAAGTCGGAATTTATTGTGTTTGTACGGAATCGGGACTTAACAATATTTACAGGAATACAAAAATTCAGTGCATCCTATACTTGAAATATTAATTATCCCTAATTTCTCATCAAAAACTTAGTGTGGCCTATACACGTACATGGCCTGTACATGCCAAAATACAGTATTTTCCTGCCTGTAATTGCTCTTGTTGTAAAGGGTTTGCTTTTTTGCCCTCAAGATACTGGCGGGAAGGTTTCCTTTGCTAACGGTATCTACACACCACCATCTGTAGTCTGGTCTAGTGGGTCTTCGAGGGCGGATATGTGCCGCTGCCATGGGAGATTCAACAAGTGTTTATCATTTATGGTGTTGATAGTTTAAAGTTATCAATTATACTGGAACCTTTTGTTTATCTTTTGCTCTCCTGTGTGCCGACTCTCCTCTCCGTCGGCTCGCGACCCCAGAGAGTTTCATCACTGTAATTTGCACGTGCTATTAAGCCATTTTGCTGCATAGACCCCTGGCAGGCTTTGTGTACCAGGCCCGCTTCAGACACGGGCAAATTGTATGTTACTACGTGTAATCTTTCTGGTAATATATCTAATTTTTGAACCTCGTATCTTATTCAATTTCAATTAATTTCCACCTCGGGAACTGACCCTATCCAGTGAGTGCAACCACGTGGTCGCCGACCACGTGCTAACAGTGTAAGTTAAAGCCATGACTTTCTAATTAATTCGTAAAAGACGTGCGCTGTGAGGGGATGCTGCCACAGGCTGTCGACCTGTAATGACCTTGAGAAACAAGGTCTCGTGCTCCGAGTCTGTAGAGGAGCTGGTACCTTGGAAACATCAACATCTGTATCTGCATCCATTGAAGAGCTGGAGAATCTGTAAGGTAAGCATTGTAAGCTTCTCGCATGCCCCAAGCCACATCAGTGTTTATTATCTGAATTTTATTCACAGATAATTTACAGCTCCTTCTATACTCAACATAAAGTTTTATAATTTTTGAAGTTGTATTTTATTGATGTACATTTCAGAAACAGCATGTAATGAAATCCTACATGTTTGAAAATTTTTTGGCAGTCCCCTTAATAATGATAGATTGAGAGTCGACTGTATGTTGTTATGTTGGCAATATTGATGATCATCATGGAAGAAAATAGTACCTAGAACTAAAGCTTGTAATTCAAAACTTAAATTATCGTTGCATTTGTGGTTTAAATTACGTTTTTAAAGTAATGCACAATACAGTAAAAATAGCTTAAGATGTTTCCGCATAATAGGTTTTCCCCCTAATAGGGTGATGTTTTTAATTTCTTATATCTCTTCTTTTTAGCTCTATGTTAGTAAGTTCCATTTAAAAGGCTTTTGTTGAAGACAGATAACCCGCATATAACGTTAAAAAAGTAATGAACATTTATAAAAAAAAAATATTATGTTATATAATTTTCCAGTACACATTGTTTGAAAAGACATCACAAATAATTTATAAACTTGAGATAACGAAACTTGAGCCGCAGACTGCACAGGGTCCTAGGAAGTTTTGACGAAACCTAAACTGCACACCTCAATATTTTCCACGTATGTTCAATCATCTGCTTGCGCTCGTGTTGATCCAGTGACGGTGTTCTAACTACGTAAATGCCAGTGCCGCAATATTATAACAGCCATCTTGTGAAACCTAAACCGCATGCTGCAGACTGTTCCACATATATTCAACCAATTGTCTGTTTGTGCTTGTATTGATCCAGTTTCGCTGTTCTAACTAAATACCAGTGCCCCAATATTGTAACGGCCATCTTGTGAAACCTGAACAGCATGCCGCAAGCTGATCCAATATTCTGGCTGTTCACTTTACTTGCCAGCGCTTGCGCATATAATACGTATTTTTTTAGATGCAAAATCTGTGGAAAGCTAATAAATGCTGTAGCCTTAAGGGGTTTGGTGTCTTATATTACTTTTAATTATTCAACGTACGTTTTTCACAGTTATGCACATATGCATTAAAACATTTAGAAAAGGTTTAGAACCAGTGTGGAAAATGTGATATAGGCGGACGTGCCGCTGGCTGTATTCATTGGCACGTGCCCTTGTTTATATTGGCAGTTGTTTTAGTAAAAAGATAGGGTTAGGATGTATGTGTTATTTAAAATAGTTTTATTATTTAAAATGCTAAAGTGTTAAATATTTTAAATATGGGTTTGGTTAAAACAATTCGTAACACGCCAGCAAATTGTCTGTGTTTTTAGTTTGGAATGTGTTTATTTTTAATTGTGCTGTGCTCACTCATCGTCGAGGTATTGACAAACTCCAAACACAGGAAATTCGCTATAAGATAAATATACTAATTAATTTACTTGGTAGCTACTTTTAAATTCATTATCGATAGAGGAATTAGCTTCCACCAAAAGTTAGTTTGAGTAAATTTGTGTCAATGTACACACATTTTACTATCAAAAATGGAACAGTAATGTGAAAGTTCCTTAATAGACGTCTTGAAATTATACAGAAAATAGCAGCAAACTGAAAACATCAAGGTAATGATTTTAAATAAATTTTAAGTTACATTTTTGTTTTATCATGTCATAAGTTAAATTTTTTTTATTATTTCAAAATAATTTTGAGGGATTTTCCTATTAAAATTGAAGCAAGTATTTTTAAGAAGTGTTCCAAACGCAGAGGATTAATTCGTAATGCAACAACTAAGTGAATAAAAGTACAAAACTCTTCCTGGGGCCGGTTTCTTGGGGTGAACCCCTGCTGGAGTCCTATTGATAGATTGGGTCGCATAGTGCGCTTCATGATGGACGGTGCTCTGGTCTACAGTGACTTGTGGAGAGGGTATCCTGATCCCTCTCGGTGAGAAGTTGAGTGACCGGCGTAACCATCTACAGACCTCAACTGCCGCTCTGGGTTCACAGCGTTTCCCACGTAAGGACACTATGGCTCTCAGTAAGTAGCGTGACCAGTTTGTATCCTGAGAGTTGTAGTGACTTAACTTGTTTGTGGATATGCATGCAGAAGGCAAAGTGGGTAAGGGAGTCGAAAGCGAAAGAGAATGATCGAACCAAAATTATGTTAACTGGTCGATATATGTTTAATTCTTTAAACAAGTGTTTACTGGTCATATACATCCGACCTGTGCCCGCTAATGTCTGACGGACAAGGGACTAAGTTTAAGTTTACCAAGCTGTTTTCCACAGGGCGGCAATGAGATATCAATTGAAGTTTCGGGGTGAGAGGACCCCGGTACAAATACATCCGGCGTGGATGAGGCATGTGGCCAACACTTGAAGCAAGGAGAAGGCTCCGTGACAAGAGCTTCTGCCTAATGTGTTGAGAAACACAAGTTCCAACAATAGTAACATTATATGCTGTCTAACTGATACATCGTGTAGCGGTCACCAAGGGGCCGCGTACAGTTAGTCTAAGGTGCTACAGGGTATGGCACCAAGAGCGAGGCAATTATTTATAACACACGATCCTCGTGACCCACTGACTGTGAGGTATATAAGGCAACATCATCATCCTGGCCTAGAGGAGCTCTTGGTCAGTCATCTGTACTACAATATATGGTGAGCATAATCCGGATAGGCAGTAGGCACAAGGCTATTTATTGGGACCCTATTATCCAGAGAACTTCAGCTATTAATCACTGGCAAGGTTAGTCAGGTAATATTAACTTGTAGCATATTGTTAATGAATGCGAACTTGTGTCTAGAGATCAGAAGTGTAATGTTTATGTAGCCATTCATATATCTTGTGTATTTCACGTCTATGTAATTAATGTTTAAATAAAGTGTTCATGTTTAGTGAATTTCCTGTTTAACTAGTTTCTATTCAGTCATCTAGGCTCCCATGAGCAGAACCCCTTCTTACCGTAATTAGTAACTTATATTGAATCTAGTATTACAGGAAAAGTAGAAGTTGCAACCAGCTGTGAGAGGTAGGAGAAGGGAGAACGCTACAAGCTGCAGGCTAGAGGTACTGCAAGAGTGGTGAGATAATGAGAGTTGTAGATGATGCTCAGAAGAGAACTGCTCCAGAACTGCACTGTCTGGTAGTGCGTGCAAAGAAATAAATACCTTCGAGAAATATGGCGAGTGAGGGGTGGTTGGAGCAGGCCGCATGGAGGGGGAAACCTCCCGTGATGCACAATTAGTGTGTGTGTTTGGTGCCTGCCGGCCAGGCAAAGCATTCGAGGGGGTGGGTTCACCCATTCAGACTGGAGCATGGTGTTGTGCTGTTTGCCAGCCTCTCAAGTGGCAAGGTGTTTACTCGCTTGTAAATAGGAATGGCGGTACAGAGGCAAAATGAGTGGCGGCGTTCAGTACTACCGGTACACTAGGGGGAGCACCAGAGGCTGCGGCTGGGATATGTATCCTACAATGCTCGTTGCAGATGTCAAGCCCCCCCCCCATCCGTCAGTTAACGCGTAGGGATTCTGAAGAAGACATTGAATATGTGATGCCTCATGCTCCCAGCCACATTCTCTCTGGTATACTACTACAAGTTACCTCGTACCCGAATGAACAACTTACATTACAACTTGCAATAAAATTACGGTAGAAGTCGTCGGGCTTCAGATATGTTGGAGTTCTGAGTTTGTTAACTGCTTGGCTAACGCAAATCCCTGCTCTCAGATATGTAGCTGTGTTACACTTATTGGCTTTAAAGGTTGTAGCAACGTTAAAGCTTGACGGCCTTATTCACAGTTCGTAAGCAAAGCTAAAATACCATCAATAAAATTAACTAGCCTTAAGTGTGACTGCAAGACTTCAAGGAAATGCAGGTAGGTAATTTTAATTCCAAAGTACATGATCTACTTAATGAAATGATGCAAATACATACCCGAAGACTGGTTACTACATTGGAAAATAACAAACATATTTACATTCTGCACATAGAACAAAAATAAATAGCTAAGAGAACGTCTTACTGTGCGAGTATATTACCTACTAAAGCTTGTCACTAAGGGGTAATTACAGTCAACTCTCAATAAAACAAACCTGAGGGGACCTAAAATTCTGCACTTTGTAATAACGAGGTTTGTATTAACCAGATAGAAGTAAAAAATGTGGATTAACCGGACAACAGCAAGAAAATGCAATATATAAATAAAAAATGGGTACATAATTTGGCAATGTTTAATTAACAGGCAGCAAAATAAATTTGAAGGCATTATTACACTATCAAGCGAGGTAATTCAAATTATTTTATGAAATGTACATATTTGGTCTCAAGAGAATTACTCTGTTAGGAGTAACCAGATAACAAGATAATGTAATACATAGATTTAAAAAAATATATAATTTGGCAACGTTAACAGCCAGCAAAGTAAATTTGAGGCATTTATATTAGGGCTGGCCCAATACCAGTACCGATACTACGGTATCTGCATCTGAAGTAATTGGGCATAATAAATTCAGAACCTCTATACAGATACTGATTGTGCCATAACAGACAATACTGTAAAAATATGGCTTGGATATTGTTGTCACATATATATATATATATAAAACTGACATTACGTGCCAATTTTTCATTGAATGTACCAGATTTTTGTAATAACTGTACCAGAATTCTCGAATGGCCATTTAACATTCCTGGATGCATCGTTTTGTAAACGGTACTTTTGTGACGCAAACATTGGTGTGTTATAATACTATGCAATGTGAACGATAATGCAGTGTAAAAAAATACACTTTTTGTAACATGTGACATTTAAACAGGAAGGGCAACGTTATTAAAAGTAAATATACATTAAATAAATGTCTTTTTGGACTAGGTGAAAGTCAAATGTTGGCAGCGGTACTGCACTATGCGACAGATAATCAATAGTGTCATTTTAAGTGCACATCGAGTCGTTGCCTTTGTTTACTTTGTTAATTACCATAAGAATGAGTTTCTAATGTAAAGAACTGAGCTGAAATCTTCCACATCTCAGTTTTAATGTCATTTCTTTAGCTTTTTGACATAATGGGAACCAAAAAATTTACATTTGGCGTTATTTTATTGTGAATCCGCATGATTATTCAAAGGCCATATGTACGTTCTGCAATGCTAAAATCTCACGTTGTGGAATAGATAAAGAAATATCACCACGTCAAATTTGAATGAACACCTCAATGCCGTCCACAGCTGTGAGGTTAAAATGTTTAACCTCAAACTTGTTTCCGATCCAAAGTCATCAGATAGTCAAGTAAGTTTGAATGATCCAGATACCACAGACACTGCCACACATTTACCATTACCCTAAACATTTGCCACAACATCCACCATATACAAACCTTCTTAATACACAATTGACAGCATGTTTGAAAAACATACACATCTGGAATCTACAAGTAGTAGAGCACTTCAATTCACTGAGCTCATTGGGCATATGATTTGTTCCTGTATGCTGCTCTTTAGGATAGTGGAATGTGAAAGGTTTGAAAACTTGATATTATTTCTTGAGCTGAGGTACACAGTACCTGACAGAACAACATTCTCCAGGACTGTTAATCCTGATTTGTACAAAGGAGTGGAGGATGAAATTTGCAAAGTTTTAGCTCCAGTAGAGAACATGTCATTAACAACCGACATGTGGTCCACACACAGTTGTGAAGATTTCATGTCTCTCACGTGTCATTATGTTAATGACAAATGTGAGTGTAAGACTTTGTGTCTGGATGTTATTCCGTTTCAGCTTCCTAGACACACTTCAGAAAACATTTTTGATGTTCTGAAAGAGTCTATTCAAACATGGACTTATGTAAAAAAAATACATGCTGTAGTGACTGATAATGCTATAAACATGCAAATACTGTTTCTTTAGCCTCACATTCCCTGCACAGCACACACACTGCAACTTATCAAGGACACATTTCTTAATCAGAGAAATATTTCTGATATATTTAAAAATCGAGAAGAATTGTTGGTCATTTCAAACATTGTATCAACGCCACCAAACTTCTTAAATGTTTCCAAGAAACCGACAACATGCCAGTGCACACACTGATTAAAGATGAGCCAACCCTTTGGCATAGCAATTACACCATGCTAGAACGTCAGCTGGATCAACGCAGTGCTATTACATGGCTTGTGCCTGAATTGAAAATTAATGTTGAGTTGTTATCCACAGAGTGGTGCATGGTTGAGGAAGCTGTAAGTACGCTGAAAGTTTTTGTATTGCTAGCCTCAAGATAAGTTATTAGAACACCACAGTTTCTGAGGTAATCCCCACTATAAATGGGATAAAAGCATAGAACAGTACCATGTCCATGTCACAAAAAAGGTTCAAGCATGAGTACTGTTCATAAAGACATGTTGCATTCACTGAACATTCGTTACAAAGACTTGGAGACTAAAAAGATTTTGGCAGTCACAACAATTTTAGCTCCAAGGTTAAAAAATACTGCATTCAGTTCACAAGAAAATGCCAGTTCTGCAGCTCAACATTTGTTAGAAGATATAAGCTGCTCAATATTACCATCAGTGGAAAAGCAATAGGAGAGCATCACTTAAACAGCTACAACAAAAACCCACTTCATGCACTCCATTTATGCTAACATAATTAATCAAAGCACAGTTTCATCTCACCATTCATCACCTGAATCTGAACTCCAAATGTATATGGCTGAGCCACTAATTCCTGTGTCTTCCGACCCATTCAAGTTGACGCGTGACACCCTTTCAACTATGTTAACACCACGTCGGTGAGAGTGGAGGAGTATTTTTGTCATGTGCTAAGACAGCAAACCCTTATTCTGGAGAGTTCGTGAATGCAGTTAGTCGGGGCTGGTGCTTTCACAGTGTAGAGTACTGGCCTGGTAGCTTTGCGGCATGGCACAAAGTCTGGTTCTGCCAGAACAGTCTTGTGTTTCAGGCTCTGAGCCTTGGTTGGCATACCTGGGCAACTAAGATTGCTATTGCTGGGGCGTGTTTCTGGCGGAATGACTGTGTGTGTTGATGTTCCGGAGGTTTGAGCTCGTTGGTTGTCAGTTGTGTCGGTGGGGACATAGCAACAAGCTTGAGTTAGATGATAGAATCTGTTGGCTGCTGTTCTGGTTGTCTGAAGTATTCCACGAGCCACGGTTAACTTCTTGACGCAGGCGGGTTGGTGGCTGGAATAAGTCTCATGGTACTTCCGGTGTGACTGGGATGAATAGGCATCATAGGGCTTGAGCTTGATCCTTAGGGGTGAGCTGTCTTATCACATTAACAAGTGCAGGAGTCATCTCTTGCAAACACCCAGATGAAATCGACAGCTGTTCCACCTTCTTCAGACCATTAAGTCTGGAGAAAGGCATCTGGAGTCGGACACAATCTCACATCCGTGAGATGAAAAGCAGGGCTTGTGTTTCTCTACAGTGTAGAGCCACATGAGCGCCTGCCGACGAGTGGCTATTCTATCTCAGTGCTCGATGCTAAGGTGCGATGAGTAGAGAAAATTATGCAGCGCTGTCTGCAGTCCCAATACATGGGTGTTGGTTTCGACTGCATCTTCCCAGTCCGGGGAACGTCCCCTCCAGCACAAAGATGCATGGAAAGAACCTGCACCAAACTGACAAGCTAGTCTCGAAACCGTGTACCTGTGAAGGCTCCGCCCTTCTACCTACCAAAGCATGTAGAAAGGTTGGCCAGAGTAGTGCCTATGCGTAAGCAAGACATGTTTTTGGCTAGATAGAGTGTAATCCCCGGGATCACCTACGTTTCACTCAAGGGTGAGGTCAACTAGGAAAGGTGCAATGTCCACACCTACAGGAATGTAATAGTAATACTCAAGAATCAGTTTCAATCCATGTTTATTCCATATTACTGAAAATAAACACATGGTGACATACTCCCTCCTGCATTTGTCAAGAGTTTACAGGAACCTGAGCTATGCAATGTGGGTAGAGGCAACCCATTTCTAGATGAGTGAGGGTGGGGTAGTATAGTGCTGTTGAAACAACTGAAAACTATAACAGACTCCCTATCACATTGTTGTCCAGAAGGGGGCGCAGTGTCGAGTGTGGATAGTTGACAAGGGGGCGGGGGCGGCACGGTGCTTAGATGACTAAGCAAGACATAACAGGATAATTTCCAGCAATAGGGCTATAGGAGAATTTCCCTTCTGGCACAAATGGGTAGTGAAGGAAGGAAGGTACTGTATAGCGAGAAATTAAGCTGGTGAGTATTTCGGCGGCTAGCGCGGTGAAGACTATCAGGCTAGTCAGTTCTGGCAGTGAGTGCGGTGAAAGACTGAATATTGGTCCTGAGTGGTATTCTGACTCCGTATTTATTCTCTGCCAGGCGGCTACATCTGTGCTCATTGGCTGGTGTCTTGAGGCCGAGGGGTGATCGCTGAGCAGGGGGTGGCGAAAAGCATATCTCTGGTGTGACATCACCTGCCGGCTGGGAGGATGAAAGACAAACGACGAAACATACTAGCGGTGCCATCTAGCAGTAGTTAGTTATACTCGCCTTGCGGTACATAGCTTTGATGGGCTGGTGAATAACACAAGTTGCTGACTGAACATCCATTCTTGCAGTGCAAACAGTACAATCTTCTGACGTCACATGTCCAACTGTAATGCAAACTCTGTAGAAATCAGATGCGCTACGGGCTATGCTAATGAGCTGAAGTCTTCTAATTACCATTGTTGAAAACTTTGATGCATCATGCGTCAAAGTATTGGAGCACATCACTACATACAAGGCTGAGAAAAGCTGCAATGAATATTTTTCGTCACCAGTAGGTTTTTTAAACAAAAACATCACACTTTCAAAATCCAATAATACTGTTAAAAATTTTGAAGACCGTATTTGTGTGGTAAAAAATTGATTTGAACATGCAGCATATTAAAGATAAACACTCAGTAGAATGGTTTGTTGAGACTGGTTTGATTTTAAATTCTTTGTAGGCTATCTGTTGATATATAAGTTCAAGATTCATATTTTTCTGGAATAATATAGGTATACAGAATAGTTTTGATTAAAAATACTTTGTTGTAATTTATTGTATAATGTGTCTCCACAATGTAGACTAGAAAGCAATCATTACGTTTTTTTTTAGCCTTCAATTAAAAAATAGCAGGGCATTGTTTGTTGTGTATTATGTTAGAAACAAAAAAACCTTGTAGGTCTTGTGTAGATTCATTACAAGATTAAAATGTTCTAGGTATACTGAATGTAGTTTTTGATTACAAATACTTTGTGGTAATTGTCTGGTTGTAAAATGTGACTTTTACACATGCAGGAGAGAGAGAAATTATTTAAATTTCTATTTTTTTATATATGGTAGGCAGGTTTTCTCGGGGTTCTCCTGTTTCCCCCGTCCCTTCATTCCGGGGCCATTCCATAATCTTTTCAATCACCCTCATCGACTCTCAAGACCTCGCTGTAAAGAGCCGCCCAAATCTCTTCACTCAGTCACTCTTTTTTTATAAGCTGAATAAGTGCCGACATGGTTTCTTGTGTATAGGTCTGAAAATAAAGACTACTTGAATAAACTATTGGTACTGGTTTCTGGTATTTGGAGTATCTGAGTAACCATTATCGGTACTGATCTGTAAAATTTGGTTTCGGCTCAGCCCTAATTATAATATAATATTAAGTGAAGTAATTCAGATTATTTCACAAAATATACTTATAGATTTTATTTCAAGAGAGTTAGACTGTATGTTCAAAAAAGTTAGAAATTTTTCTCTGCACCATCATTTGGCTTGTAAACACTACCCACAACAGAGCAAAGTTTGTCAAATGCTGCAAGTGTTCCTTTATCATCATCAATTTTTTGATAAAACATTTTCCTTCGTGGCTAATGCATTGCTGGCATCCTCCTTTGTGGGAATTGAATATACCTTATCTTCATCTGCTTCCTCCTCCTCCTGCTTCTCATCCTTCAACTGGAACATTTTCTTTTGTACCAAGTCCAGTTTTTTTTAAGTAGTTAGAAATTGTTGTGGTTTTACGTCATCCCATGCCATATATTGTGAATTGCATCCAAAACATTCAATTTCAGGTTGGACTTTCTCTGAATCTCCAGCTAACGAATGAGATAAGAAACAAGGTGTTTCTTCTATTTTTTCTTTAAACTCTGAATGATGCTTTGGTAAGAGGTTGAAGCAAACTTGTAGTATTTGGTGATAGGAACATCAATATCACACCCTTCACAGAATGTGCTGTACATCTATCCAGCAGAAGTAAAATCCTTTTATTTGCACAGGCCATCTTTTGGTCTAGTTAAAGTACCCATGCTAGAAAAGTTTTTGCTGTTACCCAAACAGACGAATTGATGTCATGGTCACATGGCTAGTTCTTAACATTTTTGAAACATCTGGGTTTGAGAAATTTACCTACAAGAAGTGGGCAAAGTTTTATGTTGCCATCTTGATTACAACACAAGAGAACTGTGACATGCACTTTGCGGTTTTTTCCCCCATGACATTTCTCACTTTTGTAAGCCAAGATTTTGTTGGGCAAGATGTAGAAAATTCCAATCTCATGCATATTAAAATGTTCTCTGGCCTGTATTGTTCAAGGACTGGCTTCATAAATTCCAACCAATCTACTTCCTGTTCCTTATCAATTGCTGCTGATTCTCGACACAGACTTTTAAAAACTAGATTGTTACAGTCTTTGAAGTGCTGCAGCCAATCACTACTAAATTTGAAATCTGGTATTCCTAATCTCAGTGTGATTTAGTTAACTTTTTGCTACACCAAATGTCCCGAGAGTGGCAAGTTTGTAGCATGCATTTCATGATACCACTCGAGAAGTTTACCCTCCATTGCGGCATATTTTTGACCATGGATTCTTTTCCTGTCCTTTAGAGGAGCTGCAGCATCACTTGAACCTATAATTTTATCATGATTCTTGAGTATCGTCGACAGCAAAGAAAGAGGAATATTGAACTCTTTTGCTACTTCAGTTTTCATTTTCTTCCCACTTTCCACTTCATTGATAATTGGCAGTTTTTTGCCCCATCATAAATTTGTTTTGTTTGCACTTCAAAGTCATTGCACTGCTCTACTGTATAACAATTTCACACACAGAAAGTATTTAATGATTTCCGTACATGTTTTCAGATTAAAAATTGTAAACATTTACGTTGCAGCGATGCCATTGAACACACAACAAAATATATTTTAAAGTGGAAAAACGTCCATGTTCGATTAATCAATACACTGAAAAATTGCAGCCATCTTGTGAAGTTAAACGTTTGGATGCCAGAGGTGTAAATTATTTGCCACTTTGGCTCTGTTCCACATTTAAAAAGGCTACGTAACGAACATGTGAAAATTACATGCTCCAATCATTTAACAATGAAGTATAAGTATCAACTGTACTCACCATGGCATACGTAGTCAGTATAAATAATAACTATAGATGTCTCAGACTACACATCATCTATTTATAGAGCACGAAATACAAAAAAACTGAAAAATATGGAAATACAGAGTACAAACATTAATGAAGCCCTGGGAAAATGTGAACTAACATTCTCCTCTCTCACACACACCAACCCTACCTTCACTGCCATTTGCCTTGTCCTCTTCCAGCTAATAGCGAGCAAGCTGCCTTATCTACAACCTGTGTGTACAGTCACGTCAGTTGTAAAGAGGTGTTAACTGTTGTGGCAACGTGTGTTGTTTTCCATCCAGTTTCGTGTCATGTTCATTCACCAAAACTCGTACACATACAGTGTACGACTGCATACTGAAAGTCAAATTGCTTATCGGGCTTACAGTCCCCAAGTCACTGTCCCATAAAATTGCCTCAACGCTCCCGATTATGAACTCAATCTTCCAGCGTGAGGATAAGTAACCCACAGCCGAGTTAGTCAGGGACTTGCGTGTGACTTCCAAGTGATTGTCCCCGATACATAATTTGTTTGGTGTCTATAGTAATTTACACACCTGTTGGTATTGAGGCTTAATCCCTCAGTCTCCGCTATAATGGAGCGGATTAATACCAACCCCCTTGTGGTACACGGAGATAGCCCCCCATGTATCAGGTGGCTTAAAATTTGCTTCAATATTAACTGTAAGTTATAATATTTAATTTATAATTAATGCAATTTAAAATGTGTGTTGGTAATGGTTAGTAAGAAATAGTTGTGAAGCAAAATATAATTACACTGAATGTGTATTGTCCCTTTGGAGTAGCCTCGGTGATTAAAACAAAGGGAGTTATTCCCGCTTGTGCAGAAAGTCAGAATAAGGCGTGGGGTGTGTTGAAACACCCGCAAGTTATAAGTATTACTGTGTTCCAGGAATAGTTTTCATTTTATTGTCTCTTGTGTCTTTGTATTGTGACTTTATTTTTTAGGGATTTTGAGAATGCTAGTATTTAATCTTTGTATCACTGTTTTCCATTTGCCATCTTTGTACCTATGTATTTTTTTTATAAGTATTTTTTGCTTAGGAAAGCATCCATAAATGAAGCCTATGTTATTGTTAATTGTTACCAATAAAAAAAGTTGTATTTTACTTTAGGAAAAACATAAAAATATATGTATTTGCCATCTAAGTTGATCAGAGAAATGTAACTGGATACCTGGAAAAGTCAGGGAAATGTCAGGGAATTTGCTAGAAGGTCACTGCCAGCCACCCTGTAATAGCTGTTTTTAAAGCTATTTAGATATTTTTAAAAAATATGTTGGCCTATATTTATACAAATACTTAATTGTTAACTAAAAACAGTAAGCATGCATAAGGTGGTTTACAAGTTTTGTTGATGCTGACAGTCAAGTTATAGGCTTGAAAAATAAATGGTAGATTGTTTTTATATACATGTTGGTTCTGCAATAAGAAAATGTTTCTTGCAAAATACATACTTATGAACGTAGTTCTTTCAAAACACAAAATGTAAGCATATTGATGATTTGTTTTTGGGTGCTTTGCTACAGATTTGAGTAGATTTGAGTTGGTATAAAAATATTTGTTTATGAACAGCAAGATTCAGGGAAATTAACATTCTCTCATGAAAATGGTACAAATGAACTCATAAATACAATAGAAACTTTTGTATTAAGGGAACACTGTCTATGTTCACTATATATGGTGGGTGGGGACTTGACTTGTACACTTGTCTTGAAATAATAAACAGAAATTTACATATGCAGAGTACCTTATAATCTTAATATTAATAACCTGTGAGAAAGCATTTTATAACTGAAAAACAAAATAAAAAATTTGTATGTCAAACTGAAATACATTGTAACATGTATGGATAGTTTTTCAAGGGACCAAAATAAAAAAACTGATGCATTTTAACAAGCGATGCATGCAGACTTGATCTCCATCCAGACTTCAATATCTTGTTTGTTGGTGTGCATTGATGCAAAATGCCACAGAAAATAATAGCATAAAGATGAAATAGAGGATTGGAAGGCAAAGTAATGGGAATTTCTTGAGACAGATAATCCACATTGTTTGTTTTATTTTCCTATGGTCCATCACCCTCCTTTTACGCAGCCTTTCCCTTGTTGTGTGTTTGTGCGAGTAAGGTCAAGTCACCTGCCAGATGTGCAGGCAGCTGTTCCCACTGTCGGCCCCTTCATACACAGAACATGGGTTGCTGGGTCTTTGATCTGTGAACTAGGATGTTTCTCCAGCTGGCTATTTAGTAGGCACCTCAACTGTGCTGTCAGGTATGAGGTCTTGCTCTTGGACCTGTGGGGGGGGGGGGGGGGATGAATAAAGTGAGAGCGAGAAAGAGAGAAAGAAAGAGAGAATGGAAAGGCAGCCTTGATGCGCTTGGCTGTGAAAACAGTCTTTACAACCCTTGCTACTTCCCACCCACCCCCCCACCCCCCCACCATAAGAAGACAAGCCTGACCCTAGTCAATGCCAAGCTGGTAAATTATCTCAGCAGGGTGGAGTTTGGGACAAAATTACAGACTTTGTTTGCAAAACAGTGGAAGTTGAGCATATTTTCCTATGATGCTTTCGCTTCCAGATGTGCCTGCTTTTTAGACCTTTCACTTGAAAACCTTCAATTTTCACAAAGGCAAGAATTATCCATTATTTTAACTGAAGAATAAGGTAACCTTTTATGTTTGTCAAATCAGCGGAAAACATCTGCAATTCTTACATCTGCAGAAGACCCTTTCAACAGTCAACATCAGCAAATTCTACAAAATTAAACTGAATCTTTGCATGAATCATATATCAAATCAACTGATTCTTCAAATCCTTAAGATTTGGCCAATCTTAGATTTGGTCGCTCCATCCCTATCTCAGTACGAATAAAATTTTCTACTCGCCCATTAAAACAATATGTATGTCATTTGGAATGAAACTGTCTCATAAAAAGTGCTGCATAACAATGCTGTCTCATGAAAGACTTTAATATGACGTGTCTGGCAACTCCAAGCACCCCCAGAGCTGTAGTAGTATGACTTGGTCATAACAAAAGTAAAGTATGCTGGAAAGGTAACTTATATTGATGATAGCATTTGTTTACACACTTTGTTTTCTTCATAGATAGAATAGCGGGTGGCGGAAGAATACATGGTCACCGTGCTACATTTCTAGAACTGTCAAAATTTAGTTAACTTATGTGAAATAGAGTATAACAAGATAAATCAGTACTTTACATACAGCTCAAAGAATATGCACAGGCAGAGATGTTTCTTGTCTTAGTGCTTGAAACCTGAGTTAGATTCCACATTTGTTATACCTTACTGGCCAAAGTTGCCTGATCCATACTCTGGTCAGGAAGTTCTGCAGGTCCTGGCGGCACCTGTTGTGTCTCTGCCTTGGACTCTTTCCAAGCAAATTCCATCTACTAGCAGTATCTCAAGAAGCCCCAGCACCCAAAGGGTTGCCAAAGAACTTTGCTTTGGGAAGGTCCGCCTGTCTTAGTCGCCAGGCACCCACATTCATCGAAATGGTGCACTATGCCATCCGTCTAACATAAATCAGCTCTTACTACACACATTCCAGCAGGTTCTTTAGTTGCTGACATTCTGGAGTTGTCCATAGAAACGAGGTCAGCCTACATACACACACTTCTCATTTCACAAGTATCCCATTTTTGGGATGGTGAGAAACTAGAAAGGAACCCCAGCTACTGGCACATTCATACAACCAGGGTTTTAACCTAGCAGCTTTGTAGACATTGGGTATCATATCCTATCGCTTGCAGGCTAAACTGGATAATTTTTTTATAATTTACTATATCAGTGCATGAATTGTCTGTCCTGATGTGGATGCCTTTGCACAGCACTACTGTTAATGGGATTTGGCACCATTGTTACTCTGTTATAAATTTGCTTATGTTATATGCAGGGATGGTGAACCAAGTCTTGGTGGGTCTCCACCTCTGTCATCAATATCTGGCTTCACCCCTCGTGCTGGTTACGTGCCTCAGTCTGGTGATGTTGATCAATTTGGGAACGCTCGACCAGCGTGGTATACTAACCCAGTCTCTGAAAGGTATGTAAATTTTGTAGTTTTTGTATTTTTTGTAATATGAGGTGCGCAATTGAACATTTATACTGATTTTAATTTTGCATGGAGACTACTTAAAACATATCTCTTTAACTAGGTATGGGTTGTTTCTATATTTTTTTGATTCTCAATTTCATATTGGGTTTTAAAATATCTGTTCTTGGCCGTTGATTATTTTTCCTGTTTTTACTACTATAAGTATAAATGTCATATAGTATTTTCTAACAGTTTCATTTTTTTTCCTTTTATTTTAAATGGATCTTGTTTAAAAAAGAAATGTAATGATAAAATGCAAAACAAATGAAAATTATATTAATTCGTGGCAAGGAAAAGAAATCTATAAACTATTTTGTTCAAGTATACTATGTATTAGAAGATACTTTATTCCGTAATACAGAACACAAGTAAATTGGTAATGCAACATTTTTTGATTTGTTACTTGATAATTAAATGCACAATATTATTTTTAAAAAAATTTTTATTTACTTGAACATAAGCTCTAGAAACTGTTGATAATTTTAACATGTTACATCACATAACCTTTAAAATTATCATTAACATTTGTGGGCATCAGAGATGTGGTGCCAAGCTGCATTCAACATCGTGTTATTAAATGGTTTCTCCAGATCACCACCATGACCGCTTCATTTTTCATTGCCTGCCATAGTGTTGTCCATTATGTGTATATTGCATGTAACAGCTGTATACATAATCTATGGACACTTATTTTTGTTTACGCACACAGGGTGGCTAGCATCAGGGAATATGGAAAACCTGGAAATGTCAGGAAATTTTACATTTCTGGATAAGTCAGGGAAATATCAGGAAAATTTGTGTGAGGTTGGGGAAATTAGATAAAGTAGTTTAAAATGTATTTAATAAGAAAATTAATATTGGATTCGAGCACTGCTGCTACATGCTATCTTACGAATTATACTGCTACTTTAGTTTATTCCACCTTTCATAGTAAGTTGTATGAGCCTGGGGACAATTTTTTTATAGTATGTTAAATTGTAACTGTTACTACACCTATTTTTGATGCTGATTTTTTGTTTGGTTGTTGCAGCAATCATTGGCATTGTGTAAAATAAGTTTGTAAGTGAAACTGTAAGATTTTTCAAAAACTGTTTTTTTTACTGATTCGTGCTCCTCTTTGTGAATAAGTGGTTAGGGTGCTTACTACCCTTTTCGATCTGGGGTGGAGGGGAGTCAAACCCCAGAGTAATTCGGAGTGTTAGGCTATCCCTTCCGGGCAGCCTTACTGTCCATACCACAAGGGACGTCAATAGTCGGGACGCCAGCTCTCCCGATAAAGTGTGAATGAGCTCAATCACTTACGAGATATGAGTGATTATGGGGGTTAGCGATCTGGCTTATACTGACAAGGATTGATCCGCCGCGGCCTCGTGGGTTGCCGAGCGGTGATGAAGTTGGCTATGGATGGTTCCGGCTGCGTGCGGGGAACTGCCTTAGGAAGGATTTGAACCCTGATCGTCCTTCTGGGAGCCAACGTTTTGGTGCAGAAGTTGGGGAGTACTTCTGTTCTCGGGTGTCGAACCCGAAGTAACCTGCCAGCAGATTTTAGTCTCACTAGGCTAGATCGACTAGAGAGGCTCTGTGTGTCGGTATTTGAGTGTGGTGCTTGTATCAGGATGGGCTGAACGGGGATTTCCTCGGAATCTGATTCCTCGTCTAGCTCCCACCAACCTAACAAGGGTCTTAACGGAGTTTCGTGGTCAGGAGGTAACACTATATTATAACCAATCTGGTCGCTCTCGGATTCACTAGTATTCATAGTACTGTAGTGCGAGTCGTTAATTATGTGGTCAACAAAGCTTGCTGTAATAAGGCACGTCTCTCGCGTTGTCTCTGACGACTTCCAGCACCACCGTGTTGTTTGCGCATTGATAAATGAAATCTAGCAATTAAAATAAATAAAGGTTGTGAACCGGGGTTGCGTTCGAGCAGTCCTGGGCAGGGCGAAATCTACAATCACTCCCACAGACCTACTGTTCACAATGACAATTCGAGTAACAGAACCTTGTGCCTTGTATCGGCGGCGGGTGCACTGGCACATCAGGGATTAGGTCCAATGTCAGGCCCTGACTCCTGAGGGATTCAGCACCCTACATGGCCAGATAAAGGCGTGAATTTGGTTAGAATTAACTGCGCACTGAATGGATACACAACACTGAATTAATAAAGCAGTAGTAATAAAATAATGACACAGGATCTAAAATTAAAATGACGGTAAGCGACACATGAAAAGGTTAAGTTTGATATGTAATATATTACTAATTTTAAAAACAAAGAGTTAGTAGAGACCCAGCTATATAATTACACACTATAAGCTAGGTAAGGTATGATATTAAAATACTGAATTAAAATCAACAGGCGAAAGCGAGTCTGGGAAATTAATAAAATGAAATAATTAATTTCCTACGAAAATTCCTATTTAAGTAATCAATGAAAGTGTTCGTTAGTTACAGCGTGATCGTTATAAGGGGCTCTATCCAGGGGGACATAAAACGCGCAACAACCTGTTGTCGTGGGGTCAAGAAAAGTTGACTGAGGTAAAGGTAAATAGGTTCAGGTGTTGGATTTACCAGACGTGGAGAGCTGTCCCTGGGCGGTCAGCTGAAGGAAGCCTTGTCCAGGCTGTGGCTGGAGTGCTCGCGGCCTTCTGCATGCTGCCAGCTGGAGATGGTGGTTCGATTCCTGCCTCAGGCTGCTGAAGGGAAGGAGGCTGAACTCTGGGCGGGCTGCAGAGGAGAGGAGAGAAAGTCTTCCACAGACTATAGGAAGAGCTTGCAAACCTTATGGCCGGCGAGTTCCGGTGTGTGTGTTGGACCATGGGGCCGTACTTCTGTTTATACGAAAATCATCCTGTGTCAGCGATTCTCTGGTGGCGGGGGGTAGCCTTCCAACACAGGGGCAGGTTTATCTGCTGCTGGAGCGCCGCTCAATTTCTTATCTCCCCTGGTGGAGGCGATGACATTTTCTTGCACTCCGGACTGAGACAGGCGGGCCGTGATGTCAGGAGGTCATGGGGGTGCTGCTATCTTGAGGGTTGTTTGGAACTTATTGGCCAGGCAGGGTAGCGTAGTATAATTTAAATAAATTATATTATATCTTCATCTGAGTTGCTCTGGCAGGTTCCTTCTTGATTGGATGTGGAAGAATATAAATTCAGACGTGAAGTTCAGTTACTTAGTTGACTCATTAAAGCCTGACATAATTTCAATATATTATTTCCAAGTCTCAGCAGCCAATGAATTTGAATTCGCCCCACGCTTGGCGTGCTCAGATGGTGTGAAGTCGGTTGTAGAGTGCGCATCTCTGTAGCGCATAAAGCTGGCATGCATCATTACTAAAATAATACATAATTCAAACACTTAGTGGTTCTCATTTAATTGATACACTGTATTGTGTCTTGTCCTTGTATCGTGACTTTTTCTGGTTCTAAGAATGCTAGTATTTAAACCTCTACATCACCTTTCGCTTTTTCCATTTACCATCTGTGTATCTCCATTTCTTTTTATAGGGAGGCATCCTAAATGATGGCTATGTTATTGTTATCCACAAAAGATTTTGTAATTTATTTTGGGAAACAATGTTAAAATATTTTTAATATTTGCTGCATACATTGGTCAGGGAAATGTAACAGGATACCTGCAAAAGTCAGGGATGTTAACCAATGTTCAAATGTGAAAATATTACTTATCTGTAAAAATGGGGCTTCAGAATCTAGGATTCACAGAATCCACATAATCTTAGGGATTCAAAGATTTGGTGGTTAATTTTATATGTGTTGTATCTCCACAGGTTCGTCTTATTTATTTTATAGCACTACTAGACAATACGTGCTGTATGCCGCCAGGCTGCTACTACACACTGTTCTCTCAGGGCTGCCAACACTGCAGCCCACACAATACCAATATAACAATATGAGATGCTCAAACTGCGGGAGGTGGTTCCTCATGAAAAATTATGTTGAAAATATATAGGACAGCATACTCCTAAACAGAATATTAAAGGAGATATGAGCCTGTGAAAATAGTGTTTTGAAAACTTATTTTCGCAGAATGCCTTGTACTTTCTGCCAGCTGTAGGGATTCCAGTGATTTACCCACAGTACATCCCACATGGTTGAATGGGACACTCGTATTTGGCGTGCTGTGGAGCATTTCCTAGTGGAAGGCATGTTGATGTGCTCATGTATCACTTCCTCAAACCAAACAGTGCTCACAGACCGAGGACGACCAGAATTACACATGTGTCTCTTCAACATGGGAAGCATAAGTCACCTTTTTGCTGCGGATTTTGTAGGCATTCTACAAGGTATTCGTCAAAAATATATTTTCAAAGCCCAATTTTCATAGCCTCATATTTTCTTTCATATTTCGTTTAGGCATATGGTGTCATATATTTTCAAATTTATTTTTCGTAAGGAATCATCTCCCGCAGTTTGGGCATTTAATTTCCAAACATCCTGTGTGTTTGCATGCATACACACACAAGCGCGCACACACACACACACACAGAGTTATGTTTTTAAAACAGATTCAGGTTGTGAGACATGTTATTATACAGTGCCGCCAAATTGTGAAATATGTCCATAAACTAAATTTTTCAAATAATGTATGAAATGTATATTTCCACCAATGTTTGTACTTATGGTAAATGCAGTATTTTATCACAAAATCGTCCCATGCTTTATAACAAATGTACAGCAAAAAATACCAATTGTGATGATTAAGTGAATCTAGTATCTCACTAAATGAAAAATCATAAAAAATATGCATAGTCTTTAACAGTATACATGTTGTTTGTTTTCTTATGCTTTTAACCAGTTAGATTTAAAAAATTTGGCCACCTTACCAACAGAAAAACATAAATAAAAGAGCTATTGCCATGCTATGTAATGCTTAGAAACTTCATGTACAAAATCATCACCTTAAAAATACTACTACATATTTATATTGCAAATAGCAAGCCGTGATATTTTGACGCGTGATGCTTTCCTGACATTTATGCAAACGACTTTGTCTCATCTGTGTATACCTCCCTGTCGCAGCAGGCAGGGTCCGAACCTGTAAAACCACTGCCACAGTGCCCACAGAATACGCCCCTTGTTGCGGGGCTTATTATAGACACATCAGTTTGTACTGTTTGCCTGTGGTCAGAAAGCATGCAAACCCCCCCCAATTCCAGAAGTATGAATGAGCCACCGGCTGAGCGGCTGAGACTACCCTGAGCGGTCAAGTACAATAAAAGCCCGATATAACACGGCTGTTGGGGGACATAACTCAGACCCGCATTATAGCTTTCCGCGCCATTGTGGGAGTGACTGAGTACAGTAGCAAAAAAAGCCTGTTCTAATGTGGCGTGGCACCTATCTGTCAAACATGGAGCAAGTGTTGTTATTTATTGCCGTAACTCATCTAAACGTTTAGCCCCTTGCTATCAGAACTTAATTTTTTCATCTGTATCACTGGACTTGACAGCACCCAAGGGAGAAAACAGAAGAGAAACGCGCTGTGATGCAGGGTCACATGCATTCAAACAAGAATAACTAAAAAATACCGCTTTTTCCAGGCAAAGGATGTACTTCTTCTACTAAGTGCAGTGTTCGCTGTGAGTTGTTTGTCATGCGGGTTGGAGAAATATGTTCCCCCCCCCCCCTTTAGGCCCAGTTAACTGCCTCCTGCTGGGCCTGGTTGGAAGGAAGTAAGAATGAGAAAAGAATGCTAACGTCCAAAGGTCGAATGCACGCTTGCACTGCAGATGGGATATATCAGTGCCTCAAGTGTTGTGAAACATGTTGCTTGCTTGTCTGATTTGCATTTTACAAAGGAAAACTAAAATTTTAAAAAAAGTTAATTATTTGTGGCATACAAAGAAAGACTGCTTTTCTGCATTAATTCTTGTCCGCAATAGCTCGTCCGCTCGGAATTTTTTTCCCGAAAATCGGTAGACATACCTTATCGCTGGTATATATATACATTATAATCAAAGTGTCTACATCATAATTATAATGATTACATAAAGCTATACCCGTAGGAGATTGACACAGCGGCTTGCTGTTGTCGCTCGTGTCTTGATCTTTGGGACTGGGTAGCTGTTTGTTGGTTGCTACAAGATTATTCTGGCGGGCGGCGGCGAGACAACCGCCGCCACTGCCATCGTTACAGGACTGGTTCAATTTGTAACAGCGGTCCGGTATTGGGAAACATGCTGATTGATGTGATTCACATCAATGTGTTGAATTTCTATGAAATTTAGGCGGCATGTTGGCATCTGCACTGGCATGATGAGGCCCGGCAATGTTTATGGAAATATAAAAATTTAGTGTGATCTACTTGAAATATTAATTATCCCAAATTTTTCATTAAAAACTTCTGACGTGGCCTATACACGCACATGGCCTTACTTGCCAATATGGTAATATAAGAACACATTTTATTTGCATATGTGGAAAACCATACAATATTGGCTGTAAAGAATCAGTAAAATAGATCTCGGTGCTGAAAAGAGGGAGAAAGAGCGGCCGCTCCCTCCGCCTTGTCAATCAACGTCCCCGACTCACGACCACCCGCCTCCCTGATCTTACACTTTCCAACTATTTATTTATTCTGGCCGGGGGACATAAATTGCCCTGAAGTATAACTGAGTCCGCGGTATAACCGAATCCGCGGTATACCGGGCTTCCACTGTAGTTACAGAGCGCGCTGATGGATAGCGCCCCTAACACACTCCAGCCACCAGCAGACGACCCTTGGCTCTGCCCACTAGCAGACCACTTGACTGCTCTACCTCCATAACCCGGATGAAGGCAGGCCGGCACAATATATACCTGCACGCAGCCCGTAAACATCAGTTGTCTTCAGGGCCGGTTATTCGCAGGCTGTTCTCGGAGCCAGTACTACTACAACAGCTCGCTGTACCACCCTGTGTGCTGGAATTCTCTTTGCCAACATCATCTTCCAGACTTACCAGAAGCTCTTCAACTGCTACACCAATGCCTTTCAGACCTTCTCGTAGCCTTGCACCAGCAACCTGTGAAGTCGTCAACCCTCCTTGCCTGCTTATCCTTGGCAACGGTAATATACCACACTACCCTCTGGTAGTGGGTCCCTTAAGTCTCTTCAGGACAATGGCACAGGATAGTTAGGGTCAGTCTCTTTAGCTGCCTAGCTGAACTGCCTTTCACATCCTAGAACCAAGTCCCCTTCACCTGGCTTTGCGTAGTTGGTACTTACGGTCAGTTTTAGGTAGTTAGGAGGTGGTATGGGCCACCGTGTCTATTCCTCTTGGAACAAAACACTAGTCCTCCCCTCTCTTAACTTCCGAGTATCAATCTTAAGGTGACTGTGCTACTCCCTCGTAAACACCATGCCCAACAGAGTGGAGCAAGAGACCAGGTATTGCCACCTGATTTTACCAAACCTAGTGTAAGACTGGGCTCCCCTCACTGGGACGCATATACTTTGAAAAACACATATGCTTGATGGCCACCTGTTCTGTACACCCTGTGTACAGAAAGGTAGTGCACCAACCACTAGGCCAGTCAACCAGCCCAGTTTGTACTCAGTCCACCACGCTGAACTGTCGCTGGAGGGAATATTTGACTGGTCCTTGAGGTCTGACTGCCTTTGGACCCACACCCACAGTTGTTTGCCAGATGCCTCAGAGAAAACCTACCTTTCTGGCCACTGTGCTGCTCTCTCACCAGATAGGGAAAATGGTACTGCTCTGTGTTGGCTCATCTTCGGCTTTGGCTGTGGCAGAACACACTATTTAGGGACTATCGTTACCTGCTTCCCTTTCGCGATGCAATTCTTATAACCTATCTATGCCTTACACCAAAGGAGCAGGAAAAAGTGCAGGAGAGAAAAGCAGCTGCCGCCTCTAAGTCTAACTGGAGCTGCATACCAGCCTCTTCTGCACTCTTACAAAGATGTCCCCCAGGAACGAGCTCAAATTGCCCGTCAGCTGGAGAGGCCTCACCTCCCAACTCCCTCCTCCTCGTTTTCAGCCCCTACGAATATTTCAGGGTCCCCTTATCCTATTGTGGCTGTCATCTGCCAACTCGTGGTTCTGGTGTCAACGGAGCACCATTCCTAATTGGGCCTACACCAGGTTCAGCAACCGTAGAACCTCCATGGCACCCAGCTTCACCAGCAGTGCCAGCAGGTCAGCAGTCCAGCCGGATGGCCCAGTCCATACTAGACTTAGTTCTGAACCACCAAGCTACACACCCCACTATGTATACTGGTCTGGCCCCAGTCAGCAAGTTGGGACTGACTTTTATATACCCATGTGTCCCTAGCCGACACTAACCACAACTGTTCCGGACCGTGACGTCACCCTCACCTATAAAAGGATGTCACTCATTAAGGGTGTTCGTCATGCCCAATGTGGGGCCATAGTGTTTTTACTAGTACTATAGTGAAACAGAATCAGGCCAACATTACACAATGACTAAGTGAGTCTAGCAGGACGTCAAGCTGAAGCCAACCGGATTTCGGGGAGTCGATAATAACCCCGTTGCACCCAAGCACCACATAGATCATGCCGGACACTGAACTTAGCCAACCCGAAAACCCAAGACACTGCCATGGACGAAGCCATACAGAATAGGTACCAAATAGACACACGCCTTGACACAGGGGTACACTCCATTATATGTGCACACTACCAGAACAGTTTCCAATACCAGTGTTTGAGATGGAGAGACAAAATGCGTTACACTGACGGCTAGAATTCAGGTGTAATGAATTCCGCACCCGCCAGACTACCTTCTGCATCTGGATTACCTGCACTGGGAGAAAGATTAATACCGTACATTGTATCGTGTGTGGCCAACCTTTCTATCATGCATGTATAGGTTGGTCTGAAGAACGTGTAATGCGACCAGGACTATTATATGGCTGCGACGTATGCCGGTGAGCAGCCGAATACCAACCCACCAATCCGGGCCCTAGACATAGCCAGGTAAGTACCCGAGGCTCCAGCGAACCACAGCTGCACAAATTATTGGCCTAACAAAAATATTGTATTTTGGCATGTATAGGCAGCTTGCGTGTATAGGCCATACCAGAAGTTTTTGATGAATAATTATGGATAATTAATATTTCAAGTATAGTACGCACTGAATTTTTGTATTCATGTAAATATTAAGTCATAATTCCCTACGAACATAATAAATTCTGATTTAATTTCTCCCCTACAAAACATTTGTGACAGAAAATTTGTGTTATGTTTCAATGCTTACAAATATACATTGCGTAATTACTATTCCACAGATGGTAAAGTGACTTGAGAAAGTAAAACCACAGCAACATGTTACACAAAATGGCATCTTATTAATGTTCACTTGTAAAGTCACGACGGGTGTGCAAACTATGCAAGATATTTTTCTTTTGTACAGTAGAGAAATTATTTTCTAATGTACAACATCTATGGGTGAGCTCCAACATGTATACATTTTACACGTGCAGGATGAAGGTTATTTTGTTTATAAATGTGAGTGACAAATAACTGCACGAGCACAATTTTTTTTCTCTTCGGAATTAAGATATTAAAATGTACTGTATGTCGAGAAATTTGTAAACATATTTTGGAGAAAAAATTTTCCAAAAAATTTTTTTTTTGCCAATATCTTGTATATGAGCCATGCCCCACTTTTTGTAGTAAATTTTTTTGTAAAAATGTGTGGCCTCTACACGCCGAAATACAATATTCATCTATGTTGATGAGTTTTCAACAATGGTAATTAGACGACTTCAGTTCATCAGCATAGCCTGCCACACATCCGATTTCTACGGAGTTTGCATTAACATTGGCCATGTGACGTCAGAAGATTGTACTGTCTGCACAGCAAGAATGGGCATTCCAGCTAGGCCTTGTATTATTTACGACCCACCGTTGCTATGCACCTCAAGGCAACGAGTACTGCTAACCACCGTAGATGGCACCGCTACTATGTTTAGTAGTTTGCCTTTCATCCTCCCAGCCGGCCGGTGATGTCACGTCAGAGACTTATCCCCCCCCCCCGGATCACAGTGACCACCCCTTGCCCTCAAGACGCCAGCCAATGAGTGCCGAGGTAGCCACCCGGCAGAGTATAAATACGGAGTAAGAATTTTACTCAGGACCCGTCTTCATTTTCCCGACCGCGCTAGCCGCCGGGGATCTGACAATACTGATATTCTTCACAGTGCTAGCCACAGATGTACTCGCCAGCTTCATTCCTTCACCGCACCTTTGTGGCAGGGAAACCTCTCCTCAAGCTCCATTGTTGGGACTTATCCTGTCATGCCTTGCTTAGTCATCCAAGCATCATGTGACCCGTTGTCTATTCACACTAGACACTGCGGCCCCTTCTGGGCAACAATGCGATAGGGAGTCAGTTATATTTTTGAGTTGTTTTAACAGCGCTACACTAACCTGACCCCACTAGTCTAGAAATGGTTCACGTCTACCCGTATTGTCTAGCTCAGTTTCCCGTAAGCTCTTGATAAACACAAGAGGGAGTACTTCACCATGTGTTTATTACCAGTAACTTGGAATAAACATTGGTTGAAACCGATCCTTGAGTACCGCGTTCCTGTAGACATTGCACCTTTCCCAGTTGACCTCACCCTTGAGTGAAACGTAGATGATCCTGGAGACTATACTCAATTGAACCAAAAACACATCTTCCTTACCCACAAGCACTAGCCCGGCTAGCCTTTTCTACATACTGCGGTAGGTAGAGTGGCGGAGCCTTCACAGGTACATGGTTTGAGACCAGCTTGTCAGCTCCCTGGACTGGGAAGATGTGATCAAAACTCACACCCAAGTGTAAGGACTGCGGACAGCAAAACATATTTTTCTGTATTCATCGTGCCTTAGCGCCAAGCTCTGAGTTCGGGTATCCGCTCGTCGGCAGCTGCTCACGTGGCTTTAAACTGTAGAGAAACCCAAGCCCTGCTTTTCACCTCACGGACATGAGTGTGTGTGTGACTCCAGATGCCTTTCTCCAGACGTATTGGTCTGAAGGAGAAGGTGAAACAGGTGTTAATATCCTGTGGGCGTTTGCAAGAGCTGTCTCCATCTCTTGTTGCTGCGCTTTGACAGCTCAGCCCTTAGGATCAAGCTCAAGCTCTGTGACGCTTGCTCGTCCCAGTCACACCGGAAGTACTGCTAGATTTATTCCATCCACCAACCTGCCTCCATCAAGAAGTTTACCCGTGGCTCGTGGGATACTTCAGTCAACTGGAACAGCAGCTAACAGCCTCCATTGCCTACCTCATGTCTGTTGCTCTGTTCCCACCAACAGGAACCACACCCAACAACTACTTGCTCAAACTTCAGGAACATCAATATGCACAGTTGTTCCACCAGAAACATGCCTCAGCACTAGCAATCTTAGCTGCCCAGGTATACCACCCAAGGCTCAGAGCCTGAAACGCAACATTGTTCTGACAGAGCTAGACTTCGTGACCTGCTGTAAACCTACCAGGCCAGTACTCTACACTTGAAAGCACTGGCCCCACATAGAGACTAACTACATTCATGGATCCTCTAGAATAAGGATATGCCTGACCTAGCACCCGACAAAAATACACCCTGTTTCCATTTTACGTAGTATTTGCCTAGTCGACAGGGCGTCAAGCGTCAGTGTTAAATCTTTGTATTTACATTCTTAATATCTTCAACATTTTTTTTAATTATAAAAAAAAAGTAGGTTGCCCGTGTGTTTGTACGTGAACGAGTGCTTACCAGTTTGGGTCAATATGTCAAATTGTACTACAGTGATAATTTTTTGACCTAGCTTCTGATCAATTTGTAAATTGCTCTCATTCAAGAGGAAACTTTGTTTATATCTTTAGCCTCAACAACCTAACCGGAAATAATTTTAACTGTTTTCAGTGAGTATGTGAAATAAATGAGAGATAATGTTGTAACATACACTAAAAAATTACAAAACTAACTGTTTGTAGGAGTTTTCATTGTAAAAGAATCTCAACATTGTTATTTCGACAACATTTTAATGAGCAGTTCTGTTGCTGTTTATTTTTTTGTTGATGGGAATTATTTCAGAATTTCGCAAATAAACACAATTTCTCCACATTTTGGATTATTTCACTATTCACAAAAGTTTCTAGCCCCTAGATATAGGATATCTGCTATATCTGTGGGGAAGTATCGGTTTTATACTGGTATCAATAAAAATCTGTATGTGCTCAGCAATAAACATTATTATATGAAATTTGTCACATCCATGTTCAAGTTGTCCTAAAACTTTGTGGGCACAGTCAAACCTGCCGTGGTGTTGCTGATTACATATTTCAAACTGGTATTCTGTAACATAGAGAACACGTCACAACCACATAATGCAGCAATCATTATTCTCAATTAACTTACTTCATGTGGTTGAAGGTTAAAACCTACAGTAATAATCCACTGAGGCAAATAGCATAGCAACCCACAGCAAATGAACAAGCAGAGTATAAATTAACAAATGGTAGCATTCAGTCTGAATGAAATTTCAACAAAAGGATAGCCGAAAAATGAGGAAAAATACAGTATTTTGGTTTGTATAGGCTGCACATATTTACAAAAAAATTACAACAAAAAGTGAGGTGCACCTTATATACAAGATATTGGCATGAAATTTTTCTTTGTTTAAAATTTTCTTCCCCAAAACATGTTAAGAAATGTTTCAACATACAGTACATATTAATGTTTTAACTCCTAAAGGAAGTAGTAAACAAAACATCTGCTACCACCGCTGCCGGCGCCGCCACCACCACCACCACCACCACCACCACCACCACCACCACCACCACCACCACCACCACCACCACCACCCTGTAAAATGTTATTATGTTGGAGAGCTCAGTCATATATGTTGTACATGAGGGAATAATTTACCCGCTTTGCAAGATAAATATAGGTTACGTAGGTTGCATACCCGCCACGGCTCCAAATGCGTCTTGATATAACACCATTTATTGTTACGTGTTGCCATGGTTTTTCTTTCTCAAGTTACGTTACCATCTGCGGAATTGTAATTGCGCGATGTATATTCATAAACATTGCAACATAACACAAATTTTCTGTCACAAATGTTTTGTAGGGGAGAAATTAAGTCTGAATTTATTATGTTTGTAGTTAATCGTGATTTAACAGTATTTACAGGAATACAAAAATTCAATGCGTATTATACTTGAAATATTAATTATCCCTAATTTTTCATCAAAAACTTCTGGTACTGCCTATACGTGCATGCTGTCTATGCACCCCAAAATATGGTATGTATGAGCTAGACACCTCAGTACCTCATAATGTCTAACCCGTCATGAGGTCTACCACTTGCCAAATTATTAAATTACATACTTTGTAATTATCCAGTTATGCGAGAAAGAACTCCCATGAGTCATGGAAGTCACACAATAGCATGTGAGGTAACTTATAAGCAGTTTCAAGGAAAAAAAAGTCACTTTAGTTTGAAGGCGTAGGTTTTGTTTGTAGCATTAGCTTCTTAAGAATGTTTTTAGTAAATTTTCTGTGATTCAGGGTTGTACATACTAGAAGCTGACGAATTATGTATTTTTAACTATTATTAATTGACTTCTACTCATCAGTGCAAACGAACATGGGGCACTTGCAACAGAGTTTTATTTGCAGCCACCACCAGTGAGACGTCGGAGATTGTTGTACCTACCAAGGTAGAGGACGGATGCTCCACGCTTGAGAAATTATTCACCGACCGAACCATCAAAGCCATGCATCAAGATTCGCAGAGTATAGCAGCTTGCCACCAGATGCCACTACTTGTACCAGCACCAGAGCATGACACTAGATCAAGGGCCCGCCACTGACGTCTCACTCATTAAGGATCTATGTCTCGCTTCTCACACCTACTAACCCCTCTCCAAGACCAACCCTCTATGCCAGATGAAGGGGAGACCTGCCAGGTAGTATAAATAGCGGTACACTCCAGAGCTTGTGATCAGCCTTCGAGTATTTGTGTCTGTCTCCTAACTTGGTCCTTCATCGTGCACTAGTGGTGCCGAAGGCCTAAGCTCTCTCCTGAACTCTTCACTGCACCTTTCAAAGGGCAGAAGATGCTCCTCTCTCACCAGTCTATAGAAAAACCTACGTAGTCAGCTTACGTCTCCTGTAACACCTCGACACGTACCTGTTCCCTCTGGAGAAGCTGAGTAGAGCTAGGGAAAGTTCAGTCAGTTAAATAGCTACTTGCAATACTGTCTTTCCTTTAACTTTGCGCATGTCACCTCCACCTGCTTCACGTAGGGTGTTTTACTTTCCGCAAGCCCTAGGGGATAGGAGGAAGAACCTTCACCATCCTTGTTTATATCCTTCAAAAGAGATAAACATTGATTATCTTACTTTCTAATATCACTTCCGTATCCTAGTACCCATCCCTCATAGACAAGACGTGTAAGGTGGGGGGGTGGGCAGGGGACTGTGCACTAGTGGTGCAGATAATGGTAGCGCTCTGGGTTTTGGGAGACCAATCCTACTGGAACCTCACAGTGTTGGGACCACTGTTGGTGTTGCATAGCTCAACTGACTCCTGCTGAAGTTTGAGAGTGAGATACGGCGTTGGTCGGCAGCCTTAGAACCCACACTGTCTATACGTGTATACGTCAACTACTGCCTCACTCCGACCAGGTTTGATCATAGGTATTAGTCCTAATGCCATTTACCCACAGTGGTGGTATTCAAAAAGGGGAAATGGGCAAGGTTGTTTCTAAATGTCCTTGGAGGCTTAAATTCCTTCCTGATGGGTTTGAGCTGCACTCCACAAGATCAAACTGCAGTACTCCATCGGCTCACCGCTCCAGCTCCACCCGCCGCCATACCTGTTATCTTCAAGCTGTCGATCAAGAAAGCCGAAGGGCACCATCTGGTAGTTCAAGCCTTTCTCTATGGCACCGACAATATCCACAGAAGGAACACCCCCTCAATCAGTTGGGTACCCGACCTACCCAGCACCTCGTCTGCTCATGTACCAAATACCACACTAGCCGATAACGACCGTGCCACAGAAAAAACTCCTAGTACACCTCACGATGAGTCAAAATCAATTCAGTCACAGGGATCACGTTGCCCAGGTATACCCACACGATCAAACCTACATGCTCGCAGAGTGGTCCTAGCTGAACCTGACATAGTTCCCAGTTCACAACCAATGAGCCCAGTTTTGTACATGAGCCGAGCACCCATCCTGCACAGAGAATGAGTCACACGCCACAAGGCCGCATCTAGCCTAGCGCCCGGCCAAAATCACTTTGGGACAGTGACGGAACTAACCGCTAGTCTGTCATGCATCAAAGCTTTGAAAATTTGGTTTTTTTGATGGTGATTTTCTTGTGTTGGTCAGATACCAGATTTTGCAGATATCCTCGATACAGATACTTTGTTGCAAATACCACAGATATCTGATCACTAGGGATGTGCGGAATCTTGAACCTTCTGGGGAAAAGTCGGGAAAATGGCTTTCCAGAAATGTCGGGCAAGAATTAGCTGGCTCCTGAAATTTTTGGGAAAATGATGTTTAATGCACATTCTTAATGATGATTCCTATGAGCAGAAAAAATAATAATTTTCTTTCCTGTCAAGCTTAAACAATTTCTTGGGTGTATTCGCCGACATTTTAATTAGTGTTTTCCGTTGCATTACTATCGTATGAACTCATTATTCACAGAATTGCAGACATATAATTTTTCTGAAAAATCTACATAGTGAATCATTTGCACATTTATATTAACACCATTAACATACACTGTTTTCCTTCTTTCGGTTGATATATTTTTATAAACTTTACGTAATTTTTTTTTGTTCATGCGCATGCTATGTAAGATTGCACTAACTGATAGTCAGTATTATGATTGGTTATTTAACATTGATGAATGATCACATATCAAAAATTATAAAAAACACAAAGGAATTCTCCACTTTATCAAACCAATTACACACACATTTATTAAATACAATGCCATGAAATAAATTATTAAAAAAGTAAATATTTTACAATATCTGTCTGTGATTTTCAAATTTTTCACTTTTAATTTGTTTTTCATATAGAATAATTTTTTATGTCTGTCCAAACGGATTTAACTCAAAAACCACTGAACGTATGACATCAAATTTTCACAGTCTATAGATAATATCATCATGACCAACTTAGTTTATGTTTCATCGAGATATCTCAAACGGTTCTGGAAAAAATGATGATCGGGGATGTAAATAGGTACTTGATTAAGCTTTTCTTAGGATTGATTACTCCATAAAAAAAACTGACCCGTACTACTTCGTTTGTATGATATTTTTGTAAAGTTATTAAAATAAAGCCCACCATAGTTTCATTAAGGTTTCATGTTTAAAATACTAATATTTAATATTTCAGGTTTAATGGTGTTATTAAATTACACCCTGTGATCGCTTCGCACACGTTTTACGTTAGTATGAAAATTTGGACTTTGAATTGATCCAGCCACTTTTTTTAATTGAGTTCTCTAGCCAGTGAGCTACTGTGGCCCCACTATTAGATGCTCTAGCCCCTGACCAGCTGCTGCCCTACTATTGGGTTCTCTAGCCACTGAGCTACTGCGGCCCCACTATTGTTTGCTATAGCCCGTGACCAGCTGCGGCCCCACTATTGTTTGCTATAGCCCGTGACCAGCTGCGGCCCCACTAGTGGGTTCTCTAGCCAGTGAACTACTGCTGCCCCACTATTGGGTGCTCTAGTCATAGACCAGCTGCATCCCCCTTATTGGGTGCTGTTGCCCCTGACCAGCTGCGGCCCCACTATGGGTATGGTATCAGGCCAATATTTTAGTATTGGTTTGTAGACAATAATGTCAGGTTAATACTTTCTTTAGGCACAAAAATTACAGTGTTTCGGTTTGTATACACCGCACATTAAAACAGAAATAAAAATAAAAACAAATACCATATTTACTCGTTTATAGCGCACCCTTTTTTCCCAAAATAAAGGAAAATATTTCTGGGGTATGTGCTATACATGCAAAAAAAGAGGAAAGGGGAGTGGTAGCCCTAAATTGTCAAGGGATGTTGAGGGAAATGGTTGGACTGTCATTTGTCTCATCTCTCACTCTTACATCACTCCTGTCCCTTCTCTCTTTCTCTCTCAGCTACCCTTCAGTTATGAGTAGGTCGAAATCCCCCCCCCCCCCCCATAAACGACATCCTGTCACATTTCAAACCAGAGCTGCAATGTGTTTACAGACCCCCACACCCCTTCAAATAACACCCAGATGTTGCTGGTCAATAATTCCGCCAAGCCCTCTTTGTGTTTCTATGACGGAGGCTAGCGAGCCATGTTCGGCGAGGGGGAGGGGGTAAGGGACGAGGAGACCATTTTTTTATTAGATAAAGGTATTGCGACATTCTAGCACAGCAAAATAATAGAGCCCGTGATTGCTAAAAGGAGAAATAAAAAAGAAAAAACGAAACTGGAAATGTTGAGTAGTAGGAGCAGGTTTCTTTCTTTCTTTTTTTTGGGGGCTTTTTGCACCCAAATTGTTTAACTAAAGAATTTTCCAAACATATGACAATCACTATATATTAATGTAAAAAAACAATTGTTCCATACTTACTAACAGGGTGCCACAAATTTTTGGTGCAATTTTATTAAATAAATTTTTTTCCTGGAGCTTGTTGTAAACATCATGGTGTGCGCTATACACGAGTAAATACGGTATGCGTCACACAAAATAGTTGCACGTAACATCACTTGTGTTTCAAAGCAAATGGTTTAACCTGAAAATGTTATGCAAAACATTTTAACGAGGAATTATTATTTGTAAAGATGTTTTCTTTTGTGCTTAAAGGTTGTTTTATCCAGTACGGTTGGTGTTTCATTGTATCTGGCGTAAAAGTAACATGACTTTTTTTAAGAGACACTAGTGGGCTCATTCCAGCATTTTGGTTGTAACTTTTTTATATTTTTATTCAAGCAGAACAGTTGACCTAGTTTGTTGGGATTAAGTGAACTTCTTTTCTTGGAGCATACCAAACCAGTTGCACTGAACTGTCTCTCTCTGAAGCTGCAGAACCAGATGGTGGTGAAAAGTATTTTTAACCAGCTTTGTGTAGTCTTGTGTGTGGTGTATTCAGCCAATACTTAAACGGGTCGGGAATTTACAGGAGCATGTGGCTCTGCCAAATATATTTTGACTTCTCTTTCTGGAGAGAGGCAATTTGGCGATGATGGTAGATTGTTCTTATTGATAATATTGACGTGATGCTTTCTGCGCTTTTGTGAAGCACACACTACTTCTGCATCTCATCTTGGAAAGCATTACTCCTTCTGGGCCAGTCAATCACTGAGGAACGAAAAAAAGTAGATGGGACACGTGTCTACAAGAGCGTCTTGCGACAGCCTCCATATTAGGACTCTTAACACGTGATCCTAATCAGCACTACTTTCACATAAATTTGTATAATAAAGTACAATGCATTGGCTCAGAGATAAGAGTCCTCTGATGGAAATTCTTTGTTTTTGGCACGATGCTATTAAATTTAATATCCAGTCCTTCATGTAGTGTACTGTAGCAGAGTATGGTTTAATTTGATCTCAGTTAGCTAGGGGTAGTATTAACTAGAGTCGTTACAATCCCATGTTTTCCTACACCAATACCATGATACCACTGCCAATACCAAAAACTGATACCAATGCACTTTACACTGAATTTTAAGAAAAGTATTACCGTTAATAATACATTAAAAAAACTTCTCCTAGACTCATTTAAATAAAGGAAAGTAATGTCTTAAAATACTATATAATAAATTGTAATCCGACACAAAATGCAAGCTGACTTAAAACTTTTAAACCCTATGAAAATGAAAATAATATGACACCAAATGCAAGTCAAATTTTAAATGTCCTGCACACACTATCAGCTAAGAGTGCACGTGCACAGAGAAGTTATTGATCGGGCAGTGCCATGTCTGTTGGTTTATGTGGGGGGGGGGGGGGGTTTCTGGAGGATGGCCTCTCCACATCGCTACCTGTCGGCGACACCTTGCACGTGTGGCAAATGTCTGTCTTTTAAAGTAATTAATCATATGTTACTTCAAAGAAAATTTATAATTTTGAGACACAAATCAGGTGATAATTGATTTCCTCATTGTCTTTAATAAATAATTGTTCCAAACCACATCCTCTAATTTTCCCTGTTATGAGTTACACTGCACTCGGCTCGGTGCTTACCTACCATTATTAGACGGAATATGGTGTCGAATAGGCACTTATATATTATCAGTTTATTCAAAGATGCGTGTCTTTGAAATAAATTAATATAAATCCTTCAATTTCCCCATAAGAAATTACTGAAAATGAACACTTATAATACAAGTCGCTCAATGTTCAAGCAATTTTTTGCTGACAAGTGGTAGCTTTTGGGCAAATAATTTTATTCACTAAGATGCTGCCCTTTGAGTTAAATAAATATTAAGTTTTAAAGTCATGCTAATTTTTACGCCAGATACAATTAAACACCAATCTTACCAGATAAAACAACCTTTAAACACAAAAGAAAACATCTTTACAAATAATAATTCCTCATTAAAATGTTTTGCATGAAATTTTCAGGTTAAACCATTTTCTTTCAAATACAAGTGATGTTAGGTTCTACTCTTTTGAGCGACGCATACCGTATTTACTCATGTATAGAGCGCACCATGATTTTTGCAATAAGCTCCAGGGAAAACATTTTTTTACAATAAAATGGCACCAAAAACGTGTGGCACCCTGTTAGTAAGTATGGAACAAATTATTCTTTTTTACATTAACGTGTAGTGATTGTCATATGTTTGGGAAATACTTTAATTAAATAACTTGAATGCAAAAAAACCAAAAAGAAAAACAAATTCCTAAAACCTCCTGCTCCTACGACGAGGTTTCATTTATTCCATAACGATGACGAACTGAAGCCCTACCCCCAAAGTATTTAAGGAAATGAGTTAATACTTTGGGGTGGTGGTGAGATGAGTTAGGACATGAGCGTCAACTTGTCCACTGCCTTTGGTATATATGTGAATTTTAATATCCCATTGTGTTATATAATGTAAACATCAGAGATTTTCTAAGTTCGAATTTTCTTATCTGATGTATAAATGTCTTTCATATCCAATTTTTTTTCCTGTAATTTGCCACTTCTTTAATCCCAAGGATTTTACAGGATTTGACCCAATGATTCAGGATTTCGCAGGAATTTTATATACAGGAACCAGGATTTCAGCTTCAGGGCTGGTGGCAGTCCTATAGTAGGGAAATTGAAAAAGATTGTAAAACTGTTATACCTAGCTATTTGAAACTGGAAACAAGAGGAAAAGGCAACTACTCATATGAAAGAGAACACTCCATCAGACAACAGAACAGGAACAGTGTTCTCCCAGTCAATATAGATTACTGCTGCAAATTTATAACTAGAGACGTGCAAAATTTGCATTATGTATTATTTAGCTGCAGACTGAATTCAAAGTTATTGTGCATTTGACCGACTTCTGCCATGTATGTCTGACATGCCTCGCGGGAATCTTGAGCCAATAAGCTAACTTC
The DNA here is from genome assembly GCA_029891345.1 of Dryococelus australis. NCBI lineage: Eukaryota > Metazoa > Arthropoda > Insecta > Phasmatodea > Phasmatidae > Dryococelus > Dryococelus australis. Next base: position 84,286,530 of record CM056997.1, read on the forward strand.
AGTGGCGACTGGCCAATCTCTTTTACAAAGTCAAACAGGTAGGTTATTCCATTTAAAGGTTAGCCAGGTGCATCTTAAGACCCAGATATGTGGTGGATGGGTGGGCGTGGCTGTATCTTTTGCTGGTTACATGCCCCGTAAGTGCCAACCTCACAGGAGAAATCTGCATTGTTGGCATTGGGAGTGCTGAGATGCCAGCCAGCGATCTATCCCGCAACCCATGATGCCCTCGAGGTAATGCCTGACTACCTAATAAGGACTTACTGGGATCTGTCAGGGATGTTCCAGCTAGTGGACACACATATTCTAACAGCAGCCACTGCAGCAGTCTTTGCAGGGCCAGCCTACCCATTTCTCTGCTGCCAGTCTGGTAATCCCACTACGCTAAGTGGCCCGACTAACTGCCCAACAGTTTTAGTGAAGAGCGGGATTCTGGCATGTAGGGGCACAGGGGTTCTAGGAGCCCTACTAGAAAGAATCACAGGGACAGTTTCTGTGGGAGTGTTTCAGACCTGGGGCAATTTGGGAATACTGTGCTATAATTAGGATTTTTTCCTTTTTATTTTGTATACTTTTTTAGGATGCGAGTGTAATCCTGTTGTGTGGGGTTTAATTGTACTAGCAAGCTAAAGATTGAACAGACCAATTGTTTTGATTTTATGCCGTTTTCTTACTCTCTTGTTTCTTTTCATTGCAAGGTACATCTCGCATCACACAGCACACAGGCTTCCTTTTTACTCTTTACTCATATAAAATTGTTTACTCTTGTAATGTAATGACGTACTGTTTCCAATCCAGACATGCTTATTTAGGTTTTCCATGGTTTTTTGGAAATCACTTTCCTAAATGCCAGGATGATCATCAATAAAACTTTCAAAGTCACATGGTCAGCTGTAATGAAAGTGTTTGTTCATGTTGAATTTTCAACAGATATCTCCTCCCTTCCCCAGTTTACATGAGTAAAATACTTTGGTTCAGTGATAAAAAAAAGGGGGGGTGGTGGTGGTGGTAGTGTAGTGGTCAGGCTACTTGCTTCCTACCAAGGCGACCCGTGTTTGACTCTCGGCAGGTTTGCTCCCTGAATTTTTGCACTAGGTAATTGTGCAAGACGATGCCGCTGGCCAGCATGTTTTCTCAGGGATCTTCCTTTCCTCCGCCTTTACATTCGGCACCACTCCATTATTCATACCTCATTTCACCCTCATTTGGCTCTCAAGACCTCTCAAGATGTCGAGAACTGCCCAGACATCTCCACTCTACTCCACTCCACTCGTCTCCTTGTTACAGGCCGTCACCAATTCTTTCTGTATTCGTGATTGTCCAAGCTAATTACTAGAATTGTTGTGCAAATGTGATTTTTTTTCTCACAAAACGAAAATGAAAGGTATGTCATGAACTTTTGTAAAATTGAAATGAAAATAAAACAATGTTGTTAGAGCTTAACATTAATAAAAGTTTAATGAATTCCATAAAATTTATCAACCCTTCTAATTACCTCATGTTAATGGACTTGATTTGCATTGTGATGTGTTAGGAAATAACATGACTTGAAATAGTTGTTTTTAAGTGATTGTCTTATGTTCTATTTTGCACATTGCTCATGACACAGTTTCATTGTCTGCATCCAGCTTCCACCAGTTGCACAGCCCCATGCTGTTACTTGAAATAGAGCAGGCAGATGTCCAGCTTCAATGGCTCATGGCCAATGGAGGTATACTGCATCAGTGGAAAGCCATTGCAAGTATCAGGTTAGTTACATTTCTGGACACTTTTGGGATATTGAAGTAAATTATTCATGTGTAATTTTTTTCTAGTTGTATCTCCATTTTCTACTTCAAATTCCGTTTACTGGAACATTATTAGAGGTATGTGAATTTCACAAATTTTCTGAGCAGCAACCTAGACTTCTCAGTTCTTTATATGCTCAGGTCACAGCTGTTTATTCATTGGCTGCTACTAATGTGAGATGCTAGTTGACTTATTCGACTTGACTGCACATGATACGGTAATGACATTTCTTCCTGTTTTTTGCTGGCTAAAGAGTTGTCCAAAGCATGTCCGAGCAACTGTACTCCAAACATAAATTGATCACACAAGTATACTTTCTTGAAGGAGGAGGGTGTGTGTGTCCCTACCTACGTCCCATGCTAAATAGAGGATTGAGCAAGGTGGAAGTTAACGCTGATTCCCTCCAGGTATAGCTACATATTTTGCCCTTCAGCGGTGCAAAACAATCTGACTGGTATTTTGCCTGGGGGGTCGGGGATTTGCCCACATTGAGAAACTTAGTGGGACACAGACTGGTAGAAGGGCTGAGAGTGGATGGAGGGGAATCAAACCTCAGGATGAACTTCGTTATATACGTCTCCCACCCAGGGAACGTGACCTTGCTCACCGTCAAGGCTGTCAAGAAACGTGAAGTCATCTGTCACTAATTATGAAAATTAAAATTAATACGAAAATACGTTAAAGGAGATGAGGATGATAATGAAATGGGGATGAATATATTTCGACACTGGGTAAAGACCTAGTCGACTTCGCGAATGCTACCATGGCGCGTGTAAGGGTTTGGCCTGTTTGGTTTGCATGTTGGGACAAAGTCAACTGCCAAGGGGGGATGATTATATTAATGACTTCCTGCTGCGGTGTGTATCTGGCATGTGGTAGGTGGAGTGTTCTTACTAACAGCAGGTCTAAGTAAGAGTTACAATTTTCATCGATTGAAGGGCAGGTCTCGCCACGAGTTGAGGAGGAAGCAGTGTAGACCCTACACAGCTAGGGGGTTTGACGGGATGTATATTGTCTGATTGAGCTATCTCTCTTTGCAGTGCCTGTCGGGTTAGTTGTCTGATCCTACTATTGTGTCCGAATACTTTCGTATGCATCTGATTACTGATTATAAATTGACTAAATGCTTATAATGGGCTCTTAAGAACACTAATGTTTAGGTAGGCACGCTCGTAACCTAGAAGTTGGCACTCAAGCCGTCCTGGGTATGTCTTGTGCAGACACAGCCGAGGTAATGCGTGTAGTATATGACCAACTAGATGTGGAGCGTTTCTGTGGGCAGACTTGGGTGTGCTGGACATGCTTCAGGAGTTCCCGGTATTAAACAGACTAAAACCTTATCAGGTTCCAGGAATACTAAGTGTTCAGCCCACTCGTGCTTGGTCCACAGGGATTGCTAGTTTAAACATGAGACATCAGTTGCAAAGTATTCAAGCACAATTAAATTAACAAAATATGTGAGAGGGAATTAAATTACTATCTCACCAAAAGTTATTTTTAGCACAGCATATTTATTGCTGCTTCGTGAAAAAAAAAAAGGAGATATGTGGCTCTGTATAAAAATAGCTAAAATAATTTTATCAATTATTTTTACGTTAATTTACATCATTTGAAGGCAAACCAGAATATTTAAAAACGAAGAGAAACTCCAAAATGCTATTAGCAATTTACAGCGAAATAACGAGGGGTGCTTTGTCAAGAAGGGATGGGTAAGGACGTTGTGATTCCTTCAGATAGGCGTTGGCTCAGGTTCTGTTGAGGGTCCTGGCTCGGTATTGGGAACTACCCTTCTGGTTGGAGGTTCGTCCTTGTCTTTGGATTGACCAGGTGTCTGTCCTTCTGCGTCGTCGTCCCCAAGTGTCGGCATGTCCGTCGGGTAGGGTCGTATCTGGCCTCGGGTGGCCTTTCGGATCCATCCTCGTACGTCTTCAGCCCTGTAGACGTCTCTTTTCGATAATACGATACGGACCGTCCCATTTGCCAGCGAGACCAGCGCTGAACTGGTTACTGGCCTTGCTGAGTGGATGCGTCCTGAGTAATACCGTTTCACCTAGGGAGAATTTCTGTACCAGTGTCTTCGGTATAGGGTACTTCTTTCTATTATTCTCATCCTCTGTTTTTGGGGCAGTAGTAGTACGGGCTAGGGCAGCTAGCTGGATGTCCTCGGGTTGAGGCATATCGGTGGGCTCACTTTCCCATTGCCAGTCGCCTGGTCGTCAGAGTGTTTGGCCCAGAAGGAGTACGCTAGGGCTTGTGTCGACCACGTCATTGGTTCTACGACGAAGGGCAAACAGAATTCTTGGAATATGTTTGTCCTAATGTCTGTGGTCGTTTCCCACACTGATATGAAGGCACTTCTTATCTCCTGGTTCCTTGGTTCAGTGGGGTTGGCCTGGGGATGGTATGCTGGGGTAGTCCAGGCTTCTACTCCCATCCCTGGCAAGCTGATTGCCATTGGTGACTCGTGAATTGAGTGCCGTTGTCAGTTAAAATGGCCTTTGGGTATCCCCCCATTGTGCGAATATATCAGTTTCTATATTCTGCATGATTGGGGCAGTTTCTTAGCTAGGTATAGGGAAGGCCTCTACCCACCTTGAAAACTGATCAGTTACTACTAGCAGGTAACGGTACTCCATGGTACTGCGTGGGTAAGGAAGGCCCCATGAGGTCGGCGGCGATATGTGTCCACGCCATTTTGGGTCTCCTTCGTTGCGCTGTAGGAGGTGGAACTGGGTATGTTTTGCCCCGATAGTACGTAACACAGTTCCTTATGTACTGCTGGACATTGCGGCTTATTCCGTTCCAGCTGTATCGAACTTTAATGTTTAGCAGGGTCTCCCTTTTGCCCGGGTGTCCAGTATGAGGTTGGTCCAGGGCGTATTCGGCTGTCTGCTACACGTCCACCCGACGTCATCCCGTTATTCAAATCATCGGGACTGTTCCCGTAGTAGGCGGCATATGTCTGGTTCCTCCTGCTGACAATGTTATTTGGTGGCAGGTAATTTGAAGCTGTAGGGGACGGATTTGTTCTTCTGGACTTCGTTCGATCTGAGGGAGAGGGGACATTCTTTCCTCCTCAGCTTTTTCCTCCAGTGTAGGCAATTGAGACAGGGCGTCTGATAGGTTGTTCGTTTTACCTGGGCATTGTTGTACTTCAAGATAAAATTCTGTGAGGAACATATCCCATCGTTCAAATTTAGCTTTAGCATTCCGTGACTCGTGCAGCCATTGGAGGGCTTTTGAGTCGGTCCGCAGAATGAAGTGTTGTCCTTCGAGATAGTTGCAAAATTTCTTCACTGCCTAGATAACGGTCAGACATTCCTGTTTGTTAATATTATAGCACTGCTATGTGGCGTTGAGCAGGGTTGAGGCATACGCTATCATATTAGGTTGGACGTTCTCGTCTTTTTGATGTAATACTGCACCCAGACTGTTTAGACACGTGTCTGGTTGCAGTATTAACGGTTGCTCTCCTTGCAGATGGTGGAGTTACCTGATGTTTGCGAAGCTGGCTTTCAGATTATTAAAAGCGTGTCGTTACTCCTGTCCCCATCGCCAACGAGTGTCCTTCTTGAGTAGTGGGTGAAGTGCTACCATGTGTTGCCCAATGTTCGGTACGAAATCGCATAGTAAGTTGCACAGACCAAGGTACCGGCGTATATATGTCACTTGTTTGTTTGTCGCCCTCTTCAATAGCTCAAATCATATTCTGTTGTGGGAAGTTCCCTTCTGGTGACAGGACATGTCCCAAGAAATCTATGGATGACTTGTCAAAATAGCTCTTTGACAGCTTGCAAGTCATTCCATAGAATTCTAGTCATTCAAGGACTCGTAGGTATTCAAGATGCTCCTCTCAGCTATTGGAATTAATAATTACATCAGTATGATATACAAAACAGAACTCTCCTATGTAACCAGTTAGTACCTCCGCGGACATGAGGCGTTATAATGTGGCAGGGGCGTTCTTCAACCCAAACTGCATTACTCGGAATTGAAGAGTTTCACCCTCGGGTGTCGTGAATGCAGTGTACTTGCGGCTCTCCAGGTGTACTGCAATCTGCCAATACCCGGACTCCATGTCCAGGGTACTAAAGATTTTCGCCTTGTCAATATCACGCAGGGTATGCGTTAGGTCGATAGCCGATAGCTTGGGGGGGGGGGGGCAATAGGGTTTGTTTTTTCATTTACACCCTTGTATTTGACACAGAATCTAAGTGTTTTCCATCTTTCTTCGGGACGAGGACTTAGTGTGAATTATACGGTGAATTCGAGGGTTCCACTAGTCCCTGGTCCTTCATGTCGTTTACTTGTTCCATGATTAAGTCACTGCGGCGTGCTGACATCCTGGGTCGGCTGTACACGGGGACACTGGTTGTCGTCCAGATCTCATGGTGGACAAACAAAGTCTGGCGTAACAACCCCCCTTGTCCGAAGGTGCTAGCATGTTCATTTAATACTTGGTGTAGCTGGTTGAATTCTGTCTCACCAAGCTTACGATTGATTCGGTTGGGCTCGATAGGTGTAGGTACAATGTTGTCTGGACTGTAGTCCCTGTTTACGGTGATCTTATCCTTCTCGCCCATGTACACATGGCATTGCCCATTGTCTATGATGCATTGTTGTTGCAGCAGACATAGGAAACCTAGTATCACTGCTTCAGAAATTGCTGGCGATACTATCAATTCGGTAGACGCCGAGAGGCGATGCAGATTTACCTGTAAGGTAATTTGGCTGTGAACATGGAGAGTAGTATCATGCTGGGTCATTCGCACAATTTTCCATTGGGGGCGCATGTCTGCTAGTTGCTCGGCAGTCAGGAGGTTTCTTCTGATAAAGTTCCCTGTTACGGCCGATTCAAGTAGCGCCAGCACTGTGTTCCCATTTATCTCGACTTCTATAAGAGAGGCTATGGGGACTGATGGTTCCTCATTTAAACCGTGGATGATGATGGGCTCTTGGTGTCTGGTAATGGTGGTCCGGTTCGCACTCCAGCGGCGGCGTTTCTCGTCTTGCTATTGGGAGTCAGTTTTCCAGTCTGTTTTGCTGGGATAGTGGCTAGCACTTGATTAACATTGTTGGGTGGAATGGCAGACCCCTCTGTTTTCCGGGGAGGGGGGGAGTCCTTATTCCAGTGGTTCTCTGGGCAGAACCAGCATTTTGATACGAATGCCATGCGAGTGGTTGGAGCTGGTGCACCTTTAAGGGATGCATCCGGTGGAGCTCGTGGGACCTTGGCCAATACAGGTTTTTGAGACAATTTCTGCTTGCAAAGTTTTGCTCTGCTTCTCGGGCTCAATAAACCAGTTAGCCCAAGGTGGTGGGTTTAGCTGTAATGAGGATGTTCCTGAGACTAGGTAATAACATCTGAGTAATGGAATGAACGGCGGTAGCTTCGTCGACTTTGGGGAACACTCTTCGAAACATCTATTCCTTCCTCCATGTGAAGATTTTATCTTCGTCGTTGGGTACCTGAGTCTGGTAAAAGAATTGAGTCGTCAGTCTCGCTAACACCTCCTCCCCAGTGAATTCCGCAGTGATCCTGTTACTGAACTGTTTTCAGTCTGTCAGGAATTTGTCGTATCGTTCTCACTAGGTGAGGGCTAGGCCTTTCAAATGTAATTGGGGCCCTGTCGACCCATTGTTTTGCTGGTAGGTCCATTTCCCTGATCTTTTTACATTCTTGCATGAATGCTACTGGATCCTTATGAGGTCGGGCTGCGAAATCGGTAATCTGAATTTCATAGTCTCTAATGGTTCCTGGATGGCCACATACCTTTCCCCAGTTGTATATAAATATGGGACGGCTTGGATCTGTGGGAATGAGAAGTATGCTTTCGTCGGCACCGCTTGCACTGGTAGGCTATCCCGGGCATAGAGACGTGTTTGTCAGGCCGTTACATAAGTGCTGGTAAAGTTCTCTGCATGTTGTGCACCTGATAAGAATAATGCCTCGGCCGGGACAAGTGATTTCATTGCAGAAGCTCGTGGGTTGTTGATGGCAAGCGACACATCAGTATTCTAACCCTTCTGTATTACGGGCCTCTTCTGGCCAGCCTAGGCATGTGTAATGGAATATCTTAGCGCAGTATGTGTATTCTATTTGTAGTGAGCCACTGCCTGGACAGTTGGCATGGCTACACTGTACGTCAGGTTTGTTATGTTCATTTTCGCGGTTTTCGCCTGTGACGGCATTGACCCCTGAGACAGGTATTTTAGTGGTTATGGGCACCACGGGGTGTTTTGTGGATTCCCCAATTTCCGTTCAGCTTCTCCGGCTTGATCCTTAGCCCTCTGGGTCCTGGTTGATATAGTTTGGGCCGTTCGTTGCGTATAGTTAATAGTTTGACAGCCCATTTTGGTCGCCAGAAAATGACTTGACACTTGCCTGGTTAAGGTCTGCTTGACACGATCGCCCTGGATTTCTATGCTAGACCAATATCGTGGTTTTATACAGGTTTGTCAGTGGCTTGCGAGAGGTGTTAGCTACTGACTTACGCAGATGACTGTTGTGATGCTGTTTAAGTTGAGGTTTCGACCCTTGGTCTCAACTTAATGGGTGCTGGGTTGCTCCACACCGTATTGATAGTCCAAGTGACAGATTCCTAGCTCCAGAACCTGGGATTGTATCCTTATTTTATTATAATAATAAGTGAATTTGAATCTTTCTTGAACAGAATTACACAGTGTGCACTTACATTGTTTAGTGAAATGAAAGATTCCAGAACCTAATTATATTTTGTATTACATTATTTACTTTTATTAACAACATTTATACTCTGCAAACAGAAGTGTAAGTTATGTTTTTGTGTAATTCACTGACATATTTAGGTATCTTTGTTGAGAGAAAATACGCCATTCCCCTTCTAGACACGGAGCCATGTTGATGCTTTTAATTTAAAGAAATAATTAGTTGCAATAGAAGTAACGAAATCGACTGTGAAATATTGGTGGTTCTGCTGTAAGTGGCAAAATAGTTATTTCTCGGGAAAACATGGAAAACATTGGACCACAATTCTATTTGTTTTGGTGAAACCTACGGTTTTATTGTGGCCTTTTTTTAAATTGGGGAAATGGTAAACCACCGCAGAATCAACTTCATTGTCACCCTGGGCGTGCTTCCATCGCCACGAATGGGCTTGGTTTCAAAACAGTATTCAGGTTGTCATTTCATCATTAATATTGTTATTAATATTATAGCATGTGTTCTATGAATGAATTAAAATTTTATTTTGCCTTTTGACAACGAGCATTCTGCTACTAAAGTTTAGAATTACTTCATTGAATGAATTATTTATTATTACGGTACTAGTGTTTTAACCGTATCATAGTTTGTAAAATTTGCTACTGTCGTCTCATTCATTTTGCTGCCTGAACACGAAAGAAAGGACCATTCCTGTAAGATAGGCATGCCTGGTTCTCTCACAGAGGATTATTGCCTGTGGAAAACTGCACATATAATTTATTATGAGTTGATTACATAACATTACGTATTAAAATGTCTTTCAAATGATATCGAGTGAAGGTGCCGTCTTTGCGAGAAATTAGAATAAGTGGAAGATTGTTTTTAAATGTCATTTTATATATGTACACGATAAGTGTTAAATATGTAAGATGCGGCAGCTACAATTTGAAAACAAGGCATGTTCTTGTCATGAGGGCTCGGCGCTCGCCTCTACGAGGTAGTGCTATAGCAGGTAGAAGGAATGACACGAGTCAAAAGTGGGCTTGAGAAACACACTACTGCAGAACGTCGGCACTCCGGAAAGGAGGGGTGAAAGCAGCTAGAGCGGGGGTGGGGACGAGGAAGTACAGTAGTTCCAATTGAGGCCACTGTTGCCTGCCTGGTTGGCTTGACCGTGACACCCGATTGACGAACTTGCCCTTGGGTAGATGGGCGTCTTAAGTAAATCCCGTACAAATGCTACACAAAAATTTTAACCATTGAGTGTCTTGTGTTGACGTGTGTGCCTTGAAAGAGTATGCTTTTTTATGTCTTTCCCTTCAAACTTGTATCCGGAACCCCTGGTGCCTTGTAGGGCATAATAATATTGTTCTTGTAAAAGTTCGCACCTTTTAACATGTAAATGGTTTACCGTACAATGGCACTGGCTGAAAACCAGACCAGTTAAATTTGTCCCGCTGGGGCCATGGTAAACTTCCCCTTTTGCTAATCCTCTGCGAGTGGGATTATTTTTATAAAAATTAGTTTGCTACTCTCGAGGACAGAGATAAAAATGTAATGAACTAAAAAATCTTGTGCAAACAAATATTGTACAACCTGCTGTTTCAAATAACTTTTATTCTGTTCTTCGTATGTGAACTGCCCTCGAACTAGGAAGACAGGGTTCTAAAAAAAAATGACCTGGTCCCATATGCTTTCCTTCCAAACTATCCTCCTGCTGAAAGCGAAGAAAGGTTGGCAGCCCAGCAGAACGAGACGAGATGGAATTTCATGTGCCGCCGCCCACACTGCAACATATGACAAGGGGGGTGGGGAAGTTGGTGAGGGTGGTGGGTGAGGAAGAGTGAGGGTGAGGAAGGGAGTGATGGGGTGATGAAGGGAAGGGCGGGAGGGGGAGGGAGGGAGAATCTCATGTGCTGTCGCCCGCATCGCAACAGACGACGGGGGGGGGGGGGAGTTGGTGAAGGTGGTGGGTGAGGAAGAGGGAGGGAGAGTGAGGGTGAGGAAGGGATGGAGGGAGGGAGAGAGGGTGGTTGATGGAGAGGGGGAGTGATATGGGAGGGGGAGGGTGGTTAGGGGAAGAGAGGGGGAGGCCGTTAACACACTGATAGTAACCAGATGCAGCATGACCCAGATACGAGCGCACTCATAATAGAACTGGCACACAAGATATAGAAGAGGCGCGCACCCAGAGATGTAACCACAGTGATGTGAGTGAGGCTGTCACCACACACTTGAAGCAAAAGTGGTTTCATTTCAGATGGGCCTCTCTTACTTCAGGGGGTGGCTGATTGACGCATGCCACATTGCTGCGTAGCGCGACTGCATTCTCTATGGGCGACTTCGCTCCATCTACAAGCAAGAAAGAGCTCGGGGCAAGTCACAAACAGTGGGAGAGTACTTTTCACGTGCCGATAGAATCTACTCCATACGTTGGAAGGCCTCAGATGTAAAAATATTTACATGTTTAATTATGAATTGTACTGCCCGCACAGAATCCGACATGCGTTTGCCAGCTTCTTGAATCAGGGTTGTTTTACCTGACGAGCCAGTTCAACTGACACCACAGGATTGCAGCACCTCTGCTGTTTCATGATGTCGCACCCGCCAGTCTCGCGCCGAGGTAGTAAATTTGTCGTTGCCTGAGTGCTGGGAGATAAGATATGGGCGGTGCTCACCGCTACCAGGATAAACCTACCCCTGCGATGAAAGGAAAGGCTACAACACCCCCGCACCCACGGAAGATCGCCGACACCGGGATTTTCTACTATATAAGGCGGCACCAGCATGCCTCTTGTCAGTGTTGCTGGGCTCACTGGCTGCATATGTTAGCGAGTACTCCCAGGGTCTGACCAAGACCTCTGTCCTCTCCTACAGCCTACAAACAGCGTCAACCTCTCCAGGAGCTTGTGAAGGTTCGTCCACTCTATACCAGCCGACCACAAGGGCGGCTCCTCTCCAAAGGTAATCCACAATGCCCATGTCCTGCACCCCATTACCCCAGTCACTTCCTTGATTCCACGGTAACAGGTCGTCGCTACGCCCTTGCTGGAAAACCACCCGTCGGAGGTTACACTGTGAATTGCGTAAAGTAAAATTTGAGAGGGTTTTGATCCATCATTGCAGACTGACCTTTACCTGTCTAATTTAAATAATTACTGTCAATCAAATTTTGTCAAAGTGTATGCTCGAACCGGGACTCCCACTGTTTTCACAAACGTAGTAATAAAATATTACGTTAAATCTGGAGTATGTGGCTACCTCATTTAATAGCAAATAGTTCGCTGTTCATTATTGTGGTGTTGTAGATCATAGAGTGTAATCTCAAATGCTCAGTAAGAGAGGTGGGATTAAGAGCCGCATTCAACGACAAGAGCAGCAGGCTCGACAAGGTTAAGCATCTTACAAGTCGAGACAGAGATCCAGGATGAGGACATGCCCCCACCTGCTGACCCAAAATTTAAACCACAGCCCATTTCTCCATTTATTCCAATTGATTACGAGTCCGAGCTCAACGCCTACTTGGCCATGGCCAGAGTCCGAATGCATTAGCTATCAACAGCTGGAGACACCTCTACCTCCCCTGAGCGCAGCATCTCCCAAGTAGGATGAGAAGAAAGCGGTCCCAAACACGTGTATCATCCAGTTGGCTTTGGGGAAGATTATCCGGGTTCGACTCCCGCCAAAGGGTACTACCAAGGCCATTGTAACTTCTTCTTCTCATGAATTACATTCCTAACCGCCGGCTGACAAAACAGCTATGTATAACATCCACCATTCCATTGGGATCATTCACACCCACTTCCATTATCGATTAAACTGCATTTTTATTGCACATAATCCTGGGACTACTGGTGTCGCGCATCTTGGCAGCCTTTGTAGTGAGAAAGAATGTACTCCCCGGACAGGAGACATTCACGGTTCAGCTCTCTCTGGGGTTTGATTCCCCTCTCCTCAGATGGTATCCCCCTACTAAGCGGCACCCTATTGAAGCTTCCACGACCCGCCAGGCCACAGTAGCACAGAACACGCCGCTGTAGGATTCCCAACTGGATTCGGGAGGGCAGTTAGCGCTCAACCCACTCGACCCGAGAGAACGATGCACGTCAGAGCTGAAAGATTTCTACTAGCACTAAAGGTATTTTGGAAAGCTGATGGAAATCTGTGTAGTCAGTGTCACACTATTTGATGCTTTAAGTAAACATACAAAACAATAAGTAAATCGATTTGACATAAGTTTTTCGAAATTGGATAATAGAATCAGCACTCAAAAGATACTTCAGTAATATTACATCTACAAGGTTGTTTACCACATTTCTCAGCATAATTCAACTTTGTTTATAATCAGGAAATAAAAAAATTATTAATATGTTTTGACGCATGACAACTACTGGAGGTGTTGGCAGAAATCTAACATGTACAAGTACGAAGGCGGCGAGGGAGGTTTTGTCCATGATCTAGGCCAAGCGTTCCTGTATCTGGCGCGGGGTCTGGTCTTTGAGAGCTGTGGGGTATCTTCCTGTATGTAGTAAGACCAGCGTGTTTGGCTGTCAGCAGGGCACTAAGTCGACTACCTTCAATGCAATAGGTTTGCGGGGAGTGACTACCTTGACTGGTATGTTGGGGCGACAGATCACGGGGAGAGTCTGTTTATTAAATGCCTTGTCTGTGTGGTTGATGGTGAAATATGCCTTGGAAGAAGTATATCCGGTACTCTGTAAGCAACCACTGGAGTTTGGTCAAGGGCTGTAAATTTAGTGAGCTTGGCGATCCAGTGAGGAATCTCAGATGGGCCAACTCGTGTAGGTGATACAAACAGATGGGTCAGTATTACTGGCTCCTTAGGTACTTGCAGGTGGTAAAGGGCTTGTGCTTGGTCCTGTGGCTGCAGACTGGTGATGGCATGGACCAGTGCCAGTGTGTACTCGCATCGGCGACCAACTGTGAGCAGGGTCAGCTTAAACTTTTCCTTTAACCCACACCTTTAGGAATAAGGTATTGGATAACAGAATCACTATCCGTTGAGGATGGGAAGGCAGGCACATTGTCCTCCCTCCCCCCCCCCCCCCTTAATTACGTTTCAACCACACACCAATTCTAGCGCTGTGGTCACCCTTACTTCAGTACTAGGAGTACTGGAAGCTGGGCAGCACTGGCAGAGACAGATTTGTGATTGTTGCCTGGGTGTAGTCTCCTCAAGCCATTGAAATGTTTGACTCTCTTGGCAGCAGGTTCCGTGGTGGAAAGTCCAAATGACACCGTTTGGCAAGCCTACGCAAGGACAGAGTACCTGTATTGCACCCCGTTTTACCCTGGGATGCAATGGTTAGCCTAGATAGGTGCATGTGGGTAATGAAATGTAGTCTGTATAAACGATGTGAACATTACTCGGGTTACCTGTGTTCCTTCCTGCCGGGATAGCACAACTGGGATTATGTACTATGTTGTAAGAATGGTGCACCCAAGGTTTTGATTCAGCTGTTATGTTTATTACCAGATTGGTGAGAAAAGTGATGATGTACTCGCCTTTGGCTGTAGGTCAGAGTACTCGGCCGGGAAGCTGGGGGAATGTGGTGTACCGGGAGAGGTACCCATTGGTGCAGAGTGTGTAGCGTGGCATGGCTTAGCTAATGTTGAATTCTCCCTATTGTTTTCATAGTTCCCTAAAGTGAAGTGCAGGAGGCTGCTGTGACAACACTGGGTAACTAAGCAAGGGAACTGTAGGAATAATCCTGAAAAGGACTATAGGATAAGGTTTTCCCAGATCTCGTACACGTCCGTGTGGAGAGCATCAACCTAACACAGATTGCTGAATGCTTAACTTAACTGTCCTTAGCAGCGAGTGCTAGGAACAACTAAAGAAAAGTGAAAGGGGTGTGTCCTGAGCAACGAGTGCCAGGAATGAGCGGGCTTGATTGAGAGAGGCCTAAGCAGCAAGTGCTAGGTAACTGAGTACTAACTGGCTGTACTTTGCTCTGGAGGCATGCGTGAATCCTATCTTTATACTAAACGGGGCAGCAGCCTGTCGCTGATGGGTTGACATAATGTTGACGAGGAGGGCTGCTGAGCAGGGGGGTGGCGATTGCATGGCTTGCCGCTGTGACGTCACCAGCCAGCTGGAGGATGGGGGTAAAAAGCAGACAGGCGAAAATCATACTACTAGTGCTATCTAACGATGGAGAAATGTAGTAGACAGAACAATCTCAGCGCATGGGAAAGAAAAAATGTAAATTAAATTCATAACTCAACAATGGTAAGAGCGGGGCTGTGCTGAGGTCATCTGAATTCCCATGTCTGGAAACACGTCATGCGTCAGTATAGTTTTTAAATTCAGCGCACCCTTATTTATTTAAAATTGAAGCACCACCAGTTGCCAGCTAATGAATGTCAGATTTTGTATTGCTTTTAAAAGATTTCAAATACTGAAATTATAAGGTGGAGCGGCGGTATGATGCCTACAAATCTGGTAATTCGGCGACCTGCAATACAGGTTGTAGACAATCTCTTACAGCACCTGTCACAGCAGGCCACAATAGGGTGGAAACATCATCTCACACTCTCCCTCACACTTCCCGTAGATGATTATCTCACAGCAGGGTAGCTTCTCTCACCTGCCCTTCCTCACCCTTCCTTGTTGAGTGACTGGCAACTGCTGCCTCAAAACAGCAGCAGTTGAGCCTCTCTTTCTCCAAAATCGCTACCCTATTTTCCTCTGGGCCAAGCATAAATACAGATACTGTAACATGGGCCGATATTTAATATCAGGTATCAGCTCAGCTCTAATGCACCTTCTCACACATTTTTTAGAAGTTTTACAAGTTCACCTCTGCCTCAGATTTAAAAACACAATTCTGGCAACATGTCAGATGCCATGGAAATACGCAAGTTCTGGCTCAAAAAAGTTTTGTATCATGCTGAAAATGTCCGCTGCCTCAACCCATGCAACTTTTCTACTGTCGTGCCTTCAGTTAGGTCCATCTCCCCAAGACCTAACCTCAAAATCACCACTTTTGCCATGCCACCACAAGCCAGGGATGAAGCCTTAAACTATCAAACCTGCATTCTTTGAGAATGACAGACCTCATCCATAAACAGTATGGCTCAATTCCGTATCACCACCATACCTTACTTCTAACATCAAGCTTCTTATTATTACAAAATCACCTCTTCTGGCAAAAGCTAACAAAATCTTACATCACACAACACAAAAGACCATGCGTGGGCACCACATCAAATTGAAGCTGTGTAAACTGTCCATGGGAAGTCTTGAAAATTGGCCTTTTGCCTACCACCTCATCTCTCGCCACCATCTCCCTCTCCCTTCCTTAATTTGGCCAAAAACTGCTCTTGTTCAACCATAAACTTTTCCACACTAGCACCAGCACATATCACACCAACTCTGCCCAAAACATTCCTGTGCATAACCACAAAAGAGGAACAACCACCGCATAAAAGCAAATCATATGTACTGAAATTGTCCAACCACAACCTCTCTTCTGCTGAGAACAATATTCTACAAGAAGGTCTCTCCTTCTCCTCCAATAAGTTTGACAATTTTGCCACTCTAAAAGATGTCCTAAGCTTCATGCACAATCTTCGACTCAATCACTTTTTTTGTTAACCTCCCTGCACCGTCATGCCCAGATTAACCCACCACACCAGTTCTATACCTGCTTTCGAAGATTCATAATGAACAACGGCCACTCGCTAGGATTTACCATTGTGTCAGGAATTGGCAACCCCACTGAGAGAATCCCAGCACTTGTAGAAGTCCACTTTCAATCTTGGGTACAGTAGCTTTTGGCCTACGTGGAGGACACTGATCACTTTCTTGAATGCTGGGCACGATTCCCCAAGATACATATATACATGGTCATAGTAGATATTACATCTCTCTATACCATCATCTCTGACTCTTCTACACTGTTAACCATAGAATATTACCTCAAGCAAAGACCCCCACACAGTAAACCCTCTACAGCATTCCTTGTTGAACTTGCCAGGTTAACACTCAACAACAACAACTTCAGATTTCAAGATACACACTACCATCAGGTCAAATGCAGAGTGATGGGTACACATATGGCCCCAGCCTATATCAGTGTGTTTTTGGGCAGATTGGCAGGTTAGAAGAAGCTTCCTCGGTCACCATCCAACCCAACCACACTGTTGGATGTGTTTCATCGACATCATCTCCACGATTTGGAGTTCCACTGAAGATTGCTTAATACACTTTCTGAACAACTTAAATGCACACAGTTCGCTCAAGGTCACCTGGTCACACTGCAAATTACTTGCCATATTCCTGGATCTTGAACTGACTCTCCGAGACCCACCAACAACATTCACTACTTACATTTTGACAGCTCTCACCCATAACATGCCAAAAAATACGTACCCTAGAGTCTTGCCACAAGAGCCAAACTAATCTGCTCCTCCAACAATGATCACAACAAACATTGTGGACAAGTAGCCAGAGCCCCTCGTCCACAAACACAGCAAGCCATCTCAAATACTGGAACACAAAACAAGGTCAACAACTCGGATATCTCTTGGTGGTCCCACATTATGAAGGCCTAAGTAAACTGAGAATATTTCTTCACTCTGTATTAAAAATTCTGGCTTTCTCACCAACCCTCAAGTTCTTTCAATAGCAGACTCACTAGGCATACATACCACTATCAATGCAACTATAACTGTGTAACAGAAAACCTGATTTATCAGCTACAGTGCCAACACTGTAATGCAGAATACAGCAGCCTCACCACAAACACACTCAGGCAGAGGATGAATGGCCACAGAGCAGACACTAATCAAGCCATAGATGGTCAAATCCACAACCTACAAGAAAAACCAGTTGCAGCACATGCAGCATCACACAGCAAAGATTTTAATTCCTGCTACAGTAACAGAGTTGTGAGAGCCCTATCACCTTCAAGTAATAGCTCAGAACTCAGATGGTGCTAATTAGCTCAGCAATTTATAGCAAAATCCAGGCAGCCCCAGGCCTCAATGTAAGATAATCACAGCTCCAAACCATACTCTTAAGCTATACCGACAAATTTTTTGTTTTCCGTTTGCACCGTAGTTTTCCATCTGCCCCCTAGGTTAACAACCAAAAGTGCTCTTCCACCATATGGCAGTGTCGTACAACTCGCCGCCTGATGAAGCTGGTCTAACCAGTGAAATGTTGCAATCACACAACTGCATGAAAAATGTGTCCTCCTTTGTGTATTTATTTGCCTGTTGACAAGAACTAGATTGTGAGTACTTGAATTTCTGTCCTTTTATATATTTTTACAGTATTACAAATGGTAACTTCTAGTTCAATTAATTGTGTTTTCTGATTACCTAAATAAACACCATTTTAAGTTGTTTTAATGTCTCATTCTATGCTATAGAATGTTGTCCTGTTAAGAAATGATTGTATAAAGTTTCTAAAAATCGATTCAGCCCAAGCTATAGTAATTAGAAGTCACTAAAACCAAGTTGTTTTTACTGATTCACACGCCACTCGTACACAATTTATTTGTCTAGTTTTGGAGAGTGTTTGGTTATTTCCTCATGTCAAATTACTGAAACAAATTTCTCGCCTTGCTAGAAACAGGTGTCCCTATGCATTAGAACTGTGCACATTCACTGTTTTTTTTATTTGGGTACATTTTTTATCCATAGTTCATATATATATATATATATATATATATATATATATATATATATATACATACATACATACATACACACACGCGCGCACACACACACACACACACACACACACACACACACACACACACACACACACACACACACACACACCAGAAAGCAACTACACTTTACAGTTTTTGTTGTCTAACTCCAGACACCTCTAGTAGCTGAAATAAAACTTCTAGAAAAACTTTGGAATTGCTTAAAAATTTTACATATTTAACATGTACATGTTAATTTTTCATCACGAAATAACAGATAATACTAATTGTGCACTGCAGACGTGTTGTTTCAGTTATTTATATATATATATATATATATATATATATATGGTCTAGGTAATAAATAATTTGTATAGAATATTTTTATGTAGTTGTATTGGATATCAATAAATTCTTAGATACTGCAACATTTTTGCAATATCGGCACACTAATCTGGATTGGCACAGCTTTAATAAAACCAACATATCTATACACAGACTGTGAATGTGTCCAGCTACATAGTTGCATGTGTTACCTTTTCACAAATGAAAACCAAATAGTTCATGCATTTGTATTTTTTGTATTTAATAGAACTGTTTTTCGACTTGTATTCTATTTTACTCCATATTTCTGTTAATGTGTAAGTAGGGGGAGACATTAGGTGACATGAGGAGGTGGTGTTTGCAGGGAGTATCTGCAGAATGTGCTTGCGAGGCTGCTTGTGACGGACCTGAAGTTCTGCCAGCAACAGAATGTGGACCAGCACATGTGGAAGCTGCTTTTCTACAACATCATAGAGCTGCTGCGGAAAGGGCTGGCTGAGGATGAGTCCACCGAAAACAAGGAACAGTACAAGAGTATAATGCTGAATATCATCGAGGAGGTAAGGTTTCAACTGCTTTCTCCCCTTGAGCCAAGGTAAATTCTTGATTTTAAAGATTTTTTAAAGCATAAAAATTTAAGACTAAAGATAATGACTTCCCGTCTCCCATTTTTTACACCTCTTCTGTTATTAAGTTCTGTAGAACCCTTGTTTTTACATCCTCTTATTTTATACCTTCTTGTCTTTTACACCAATTTTTTTGGTCCCATTTGCTGTTTTTTTTAGCATAAATTTCTCTCGTTTTACACTTTCCTGCATTTAACATTTTTCCCTGTCCCTTAAAAAAAACCAATACAAATTAAATATGTACACCTCGACGCTTGCTGCTTTCTACCTTATTACCAAATGACTACGACTAATCAACCCACAAAATTTTACGTTACTTGAGGAAGGTTCAAACCTAGAAGTACAGCCACGGGTGCCTTCAAGATCTCCCCGTATTGCCAGGGCGATTACAGACAAGTGGTTAGAAAACACGCCAGCCTCCTCGAAGTGCCACGGAGAGTTCCGAAGATCATCGAGTGGCCACCTGCCACAAAACATCCTGAGCAGCTTGAAGCCAGGTAGCTGAGTGCAAGGGGGTTTATCCCCTCCCAGCTGCACTCACGAGAGACGTCACCAAGTGATGTCACATCTCCCACTTCAGCCAGGGCGTGGACAGAGCCAGCAGAATATAAGTACTGGTGCATGGCCCTATAACATCAGTCTTGCCTGTTCCTACACCACACACCTGGTGTTGAAGGAACCATCTGCAGCAAGCTCGCCCCACCACTTTGTGCTGCAGCCCTCTTCTGCCCACTGGGTCTTCTATATCTACCAGAGTTTCTCCAACGCCTTCCAGATGTCTTCAACACCCTCCAGAGGGAGGGTGTTTACTTCCCTAGCAGAAGTTGTCGACATTCAACACTGCCTTCCTTCAGAAATGGCATCACGTAAACACCGCCCTTCTGGCACCATTGCTGCTCTCTACAGGACAACAAGTTAGGATTTTAGGTCGAGTTGTTTTAATAGCCACCTAGTTTTTGTACCTTACGCAGCCTTAGTACTGTGTCACCTTCATATGCTTACTGTAGCTAAACTTCCGGTCAACTCTTGTTTGATAAGAGGTAGTGCATACCACCGCGTTTATTTCTTACTGGAATAAACATGCTTTTATCTCACAAAGAGTATTATTCATGTAGTGTGTTACTTTACCTACATAGATGCTATATCCATCAGGGAAAGCAGAAAACCGTGTGATATTTACGTCACCAATTTACGAGCCATAATGTCAAACTATGGGCTCCCCTTGAGGGATGCACATACGTTACTCATACCCATCAGATGGCCACATGTTCTGTGCACTCAGGTGTACAGCAAGGTAGAGCCCTGACCACTAGGAATTCCATCCAAACGGCTGCTAGTCAATACGTCCATGTTATACTTCATCCACCGTCTTCTGGTGCCGGAGGAGGTGTCTGCCTGGTCCAGGTGGTCTGACACCATTTGGACCCACACACGAGTGTTATCACCGACCAGCCATCATAATTAGACACTCTGTGCCCACCACGCTTCTGGTGCCGGACAGAAAAGCAGCAATGCGTACACTTGGCCATCCAACGGCAACACAAGGCAGAATATATAGCTAAGGACAGGAACTTTCGTCATTGGAGGGGTGCTCAGAGGGGGATAAAAAGGCAGCTACCACCTCCAAATACAAACAAGGGCTTAAGCCAACACCACCTACACTTGGCAGTCTGAATCTCCGGAAAAGAGCACAGGCAGCCCGACAACTGGTGAGGCTTCCCCTCCCAGTTCCTACCTCTTGTTTATTTTCTCCATCCATCAAGACTGCGGGCACACCACATCCAATAGTCCAGGTCTTCATGAGTAATGAGAAGGTCCCCTTCGTACTTGCAAACTTCTGGTTGAAGGGGCACCAGCACACCACCCTCCTAGCGCCACCAGCAGCGTCCGCAGCAGCCAACCCACCGGGGCACCAGGTCATGGTACCAATCACAGACATCAGCCACCAGTGCTGCAGCAGGGTCAACAGTTGCCACTGGCCACCAACCACTCAGATAGCTGTAGTGCGTGCCACTGTCCGTCAGGCCATACTGACACATGCCAGATACTGTCACACTGAGTGGCGTACTCTACAGCCGACTCTGCCCCATCAGAGCATACCAAGCGTGGGGCGAATTCATTCATTAGCCGACCGAGGCCTAAAAATAATAAATTAAAAGTATTCCTGCAATGGTTAACCATTAACAATGATTGAACTCATCTGAAATTACGTTTTCCCACGAACGAGTAAGAAGGAGTGTGCAACCGCTTTCCAAACGAAGATAATAAAATAATTATTTGAAATTCTACTACGCTACCCTGCCGGCCTAGAAGTTCCAAACAACCCTCAAGATAGCAGCAACCCCGTGACCTTCTAATGTCATGTTTCGCCTGCCTCAATCCGGGGTGCATGAAAATGTCATCGCCTCCACCAGGGAGATAAGAAATTAAGTGGCGTTCCTGCAGCGATTAAACCAGCCCCTGTGTGGAAAGGCTACGCTACCTTCCCCCCTCCTGGAGATTCGCTGATACAGGGTGATTTAAGTATAAATAGAAGAGCAGCACCCTGGTCCAGGAGAGACACCGGGCTTGCCAGCCGCATAGGTTCGCGAGCTCTTCTACAGTCTGCAGAAGACTCTCTCCTCTCTTCTGCAGCCCGTCCAGGGTTCAACCGCCTCAACTCAGCAGCCCGAGGCAGGGCTCGAACCTCTACCTTTAGCCAGCCGCTTGAAGAAGGCCACCAGCACTCCAGCTCCAGCTGACCGCACCAGGGACAGCACTCCTCATCCACGGTAATCTCCTCTACCTCTTCCCTATACCCTGACGTCAGTCAACTTCCATTGACTTCAGTGGTAGCGCGATACCGTTCCCTGGATAGTGCCCCGCTAAAACTCATGCTGTCTATAGCGTACTTTTGTACTTGGCTTAGCTTTTAATTATTTTTGTAATTAATTAATTGTTTTATTTTTTATTCTCTCATGTTGCCTTCGCCTGTTCAATATAATTATTAATTTTTTTTCTATTTAGCTTATTGTCAGGAGTGAAGTCATTTAGCGTTTAGCTTGTATCTCATTGGCCGGGACTTTCTGCCGTTCTTCTTTTACATTGTAAAAAATATTGTGATTTCTTTTAAACCAGTGTTGTCGCCTATCTTAATTTTTAGTTATATACTTTTCATCATTTCTGCTTACATGACAGTGTGATGTATTTTAACTTGGTCACTTAAATTATTTGCTTCTCGTCCGGTAGTGCAGTGAGCTGAATATCTTAAGGAGAAGTGGCCTCATAAAGGCCCACTCACTAAGACTTTGGTGCATTCGCCGCTGTCAAGGACCGTAGGCCTAGTTGTGGTGGTTGACTAGTCAGCAGCAGGTATACAGGTGTTACTGGTAATTTCGCCTCGCCCTGAACTGTTGTCTACCCCAAACCTCTTAACCAGTCCTTTGCTAAGTTTCTCTCTTCTTCTATCTCAATGCGCAGACAACACGGCAGATTAGGAAGCCATCAGAGGAGACATGAAAGGCGTGCCGCTATTACCCAGGCCCGTTTAAATCAATTATTGCAGGACTCAAATCCCAGTACGTTAACTCCACCAGAATCTGCTGAAACAGTGTTTAGGGTGGTGTCCCCCAGAAGATACCGCCCCGACAAATTGAGGATTAGACCTGTTGAGCCACACATACATCTACCCTCAGAAATTGGCTTCAGGAAAATTCATACGGGTTCGCATCTCCGTCAAACCTGCTTCTAGTACTATTGTCACTATGACCCCTGCCAATTTTGCACCCGCTTGACAGCCAACGAGGCCACGGCAGATTAACCCAGTAAGCCCTAGCCAGATCTCCATCATAACACCAACTCATTTTCGTATCTCGGACTGAGTATTCACCTCATCGAGACAGCTGGCATCTCGGTTAGTGACAACTCTCGTGCTCAGACGGACAAGACCTCTCGGGAAGGACGTTAGTTGCCGTAGCTGGCAACGTGAGCATCACGACACAGAAGCCTTGAGGAGCTCTGGGTCCTTCTGGTGATAATTGGTGAGCACTAGCAATTATGGCGTAACCTCATCCTTCGAGACCCCATTGTCCCTCTAAGCATTAATGAATAATAACTGGCAAGGTAAGGAATTGTATATAGCTGTATTGTATCTTAACGGAACCGAGCTGCTCGTGAGTATTTGATATCTGAATATTGTCCATTTAGTTAATTACTTGTGAAGTGTTGTATCAATTTCCTATATGGTATTAATTTAATGTTCAGTAAAGTAGTTGTGTTATGAACTTTGTCACGTGCATTAGACTGACTTGGCACATTAGTAGAGGATTTTGTCTGCTAGACCAAAAGCGTGATAGTTTGGTTTAGATAGTTGGCGTGAGGCAAGGGGTCTTGGCTATTAAAGAACACAGTTGTTCTGGTTACTGCTGGAGATGCTGTTCAGGATTACAACCGAAGCAGGCTCGACTGCTTGTTGACTTGAGTTCGGCGGTGCGGTCCCATTCCGCCGGCTTTTCCTGCGTAGGACAGGATAATGCGATCCACGGTTTGAGAGTACAGTGTCAGGAATTATTCCCTACGTTTTCTACCGCTCCTCTTCTCGTGAGGCATAGAGCAAACAGTTCTATAGTCTACGCAATGCAATTAGACAAGAAGGTTAATAGTGTAACCCAATAGTGACTTGCCGGCACGTGCTCGATAAAAGTCCCCACTTATCACCCACAGTAGTGGGCTGATAGGGACATTGAGCCGTGTGGACCATCAAGCGTCAACTGGTTGTGCATTAGCACTAGGATGCACTGCAAAACTTAAGGCTACGGTCACCGTGCACTGTCTTAATGCAGATAGTGAGAAGCAACCTGAATCTGTCGCACCTCCTGGTGTAAAAGTGTTTCTAGTGGTTGTTGTGTTGCTGTTTCTCCCCCACGAGCACTGGATTATTGCTGATATGTAACTGGCAAGTAACAGGTAGCCATCTAATATGTATGTCTACTGACATGTGGACACATGGAAAGGACTCCACAGTCAGGCTAACTCGGTTTAACAAAACTTCCGGTTTCTGTTGGTCGTGCACGGTGTATCCTATCCTCAACGGTTGATGCAAATAAATACCCCGGAAATGAAAGACAGAAAGGTAACAGAACAATGAGTGTTTATTGAAGGTTCAATAACACGTGACCTGTGCTACCTCCTACCAAGTCGTGGATAGCTGAACATAACTGCAGTTCCAGGTGTAGGCGACCTGGTTCTAAGTAAAAAGGGAAAAATTGGTTGAAGAAAATGCAAATAAATTAAACTTAAACAGCTAATAAAAAGGTGTCCTGAGGAGACAAAGTGAAGTTAAATAATATGTGATCGTGTTTGCTGGTTGTTGACGTACGTAGGAAGTAGCAGTGGGGACGTACTTGAAAGTAACAAACTTCTCAGAAGATCTTGAGCACTGATATAGTGCTGTGGGAGGTTGCTAGATGTAAGGAAAGAAAACACTCCCGAGCTCGGCAGCGTCTGGACTTATATAGCGGACCTGCCGGTGCAGGGTGCGGGGGAGGTGTGACGTCCTCCGGCCCTGGTTGGAGTGGGAATACTCTGGTCAGCGATTCTGCTTCGTGGCTGGTCGGAGGCGCTCGGCCTTGCCTGAGGTCTAGGCAGCTTGTCGGTTTCTCAGCACGGGTAGTGGCAGGCGGCATGCCAACCGGGTTGCATATCCTCCAGGTGAGAAGGAATCGTTCATAGTTGCTGCTGCCTGTAGGGTAGGCATCGTGTTGCCCACGTCTGTAGTGGTGGAAGAGGTACTCTAGGCAATAAGTCGTAATTGTATTAGATTAGTGACACGCGTCAACTTTCTGAAGTTGTTAGTGAACTAGTAGAGCTACGTCCCTGAGTACGTATGTCTACCCCGTCCTAGTCTTGATACAGATTGAATAAGATATTAATTGTTCTGTAGTCAGAATAGGAGTGGAAACGTTACAGTACTTAAAGTGAACGACTGTTCAAAAATCCACTGTGTTAATATTTCAAATCTAATCAACACAAAAGTTATAAGGCGACAAAACAATTCAATAATTTACATGATCCATTGTAATACTGGCCAAACTGGATAGAACAAATAATATCCAGAAACAAATTACGTGAATTTTAAAACTTCAAATAATTTTTCATAAAATTGCAGAAGAAAATGACGGCTGGGATTCATCCCTAATAGGTAATAGTGCTAATTTATAATACACTTGCTTTCCTGTGCTACTTAGTACAATTGACATTTAGGACTTTGAATTGTTCTAGTCACTTCTCTTGGGAAGGGACAAAGACAAAAAAGGGGGAAATGAAGGAATTTTATTTAACAATTTTTTTTTTATTATGCAATAATCCTAAGAAAAGCTTATTCCAGTACTTATTTACATCCCTGATCATCATATTGCTTTTGCAACTGCGGCCCCATTTGATATATATCTATCCACTGTGCCACTATGACCCCACTTGATATAGTTCTATTCATTATACCACTGCGGCCCCACTTGGAATAACTATAGCCACTGGGCCACTATGGCTCTTGGGAAGGTAAGGACAGCCCATAGACAAAAAAAAGAGAAATGGCAGAACTTTTTTTTACAATGTTTTTTTAATGCAGTAATCAATCCTATGAAAAGCTTAATCCAGTACATATCTACAGCCCTGATTATCATTTTTTCCAGAACCGTGTGAGATATCTCTATGAAACAAAGACTAAGTTAAAATTGGTCCTGGGATTATTATCTGTCGGACAGACAGACATGAAAAAAATTTACATTAGATATGGCTTGGTAATTAATTATAATATATGAAAAAATTATTAAAAGTTGAAAATTCGAAAATAACAGATAGACACTTCTATTTTATTTAGTTGCATAGATTAAAAAAATGTAATAACCTCAAACTCAATGCAAATCATGTTAATATGATCACGAGTCACATGAAGTATACACTATATGTCATGATGAATTCAAGGTTTAAATGATATCAAGATCAAACAAACTGTTTACAGATTGAAATTAAATTTTTAACAACAAATAATTTACAAGTATTGTTTGAAACTAAAATGGATACTATTAAATTGTCTTAGTCATGTGTGTGTGATAAGCAAATATTAACTTTCAAAGGGAAATTTCATAGGTAAAGTTCCGTCAAGACTTAGCTGTCCTGTTGGCTAGCACGCAGCTGTTTAGAGCCAGGGATGTGGAGATTGATTCACATAGATTTCCCTGGAAACTGCAGTATCGGAGATGGGTGCACACGGTTCCACCATTAAACGGAATTCTCAAAAAGGTGCTCATACTCGCACATCAGGAAACCAGCTGGAAACAGAGACAAACCAGGACCCACAAACCATTGAAGTTTTTAAGTGCTGGGGCTGGGAATCTTAACTCTCACTAGAGACGAATAAACAGTCTGCAAAATTATTAAATTATAAAGGTGATGATTCCAAAATTTTCAATTCTGATACCCAATTATTGATTCTTTGAAAAATACGTTGATTCTCAATACCCGACTATCATAAAATAAATCATTAAAACCTGCTTCTGATTAGTTTACAAGTTGGTTTTTTGGTTGTGGGTGGAATGGGATGGGAAGGGGGAAGGGCAATTTTGTGCAATTAAAACCAAATGCCCTGTTAGATGTACTGTGCATATTTTGAACATTATTTCAAGCTGGTAATGACGAAGCTGATGACGATGGCGGCGGGCGACGACAGCATTCGGAAATTGGGTAATTGAACTAAAAAAACAAATACAGTGTTCAACTGTACACATCACAAATGCAATTGCAACAAAGAACTTTGATGATAAACAAAATGACAGTGTTTGCAGTATTTGGAATTTGGGATTTTTGCTACACAAACTTTTCGGTACAATTCAGTTACGTTAGCTTGAATTTCTTGTTTGTATTCTTCGCTGTCTATGCAGAAAAATTCAAGTATATTCAGGTTTTTCTTTAACAACGGTGTTGAGGCTGTAAATAATTGTCAATAGTCGGTTTAAAGTGATGTGAGGGTTTGAGTCCGAATAGTGATGAGGAGCATAGTGTTAATATGAGATGTTCAACACGTGTGTTTTTAAACTTGGCACCACTAAGGAGTGCCACGATTTCAGTTCTCCTGGTGCATGTACTGCCTCGCCTGGAGCGGCGAGGCAGTACATGATGGCGATGGGAGTGACTCCTTGGAACCCAGTAAGGAGTCTATTAAGCCTGCATGCAGTTTTTTCAGCCACTTCATCCCCCGTCTCCCCACCATTGAACTGCCGCACTTCAGCGGTAATCCTACAGATTGGACTAGCTTTTCCAACCTATTCATTGCCGTGGTGGCTGACAATCAAAATCTCACTAATGTGGAGCGATTGTCGTATCTAAAATCATCCCTGTCTGCATGTACATTGTCTGTAATCCAAGCATTGCCACTTACTGAAAAGAATTATAAAGTGGCCTGAGAATTATTGAACAAACAATATAGTAATAAAAGACTTAACAATCTCGCTATTGGTGTGGGCAGGGTGGAGGAGGTGCACTGTGTTGATTGGAGGTTGTAACAATGGCTGGCTGATTTAACTCGTGTTGTACTGCCAGTCGGGCGAGATGTCGTAGTTGCCTGTTGCACCCACCTCCTTTCTTGTGCATTGGAATAATTAATAATTATTATAATTATAATAAAAGAAACAATTATTTCAATTGGATTGTAGCAAGTACTAGTAAATATGATGGTGCGCTTGTAACCTAGCAGCGGTGCTCAAGCCCTCCTGGGTTTCATCTTCTTCAGACGCACTGAAGTAGTGAGCATGTGAAGTGACTGGGTAGATAAGGGCGTTTCTCGGACAGGCTCGGGTGCACCGGTCATGTCTCAGGAGTTCCCGGTCTTGTTCAGACTATAGCCTTATTCAGGCGTCATGAGTTCCAAAAGGTTTGGTCCACTCGTGTCTAATCCTGTGCGGTCACTTGGTTTCTAATGAGCGACAAATTACAATGAACCAAATTACACTTTCTCTTATTAAAGCAATGAAAGGGGAGCAAAATAATTAGTATACAAGGGTTCAAGTTTGCCACAAACGCATTTATTATATCTACGTGACAACAAAGGGTAGTGTGACTGTGTATAAATAAAAATAATTATTTAAAGTTATGTAATCGCAGGTGAAGGCCAACCTGCATTACCAAAATTAATCAAAATCTATTTGTGCGTTGTAAGGGTTGGTTGTCCATAAGGTATGCATGTATACGGCCTGCTACTGCGGACTGCAGAGTATTGACTAGGATAGTGAGGATGCAGGGGGGTTAAGGATCTCGCGATACTTGGAGCTTCTCCATTGGTTTTCTCTGTGTGCTGTGGGGTTGGAGTTGGAGCTTCTGGTAGGTGGTAGGAGAGGAGAGCCTTCTTCAGACTGTTGGCGAACCTTCGCAGGCTGGAGAGTCTTTGCAAACTGTTGGAAGTCTTTGCAGACTGGAGAGCCTTTGCAGGCTGGAGAGTGTTCCGCAGACTGTGGAGAGCTCTCCGACCTTATTCAAGTCGGCTGGCGGATGAAGACTGGCGAGAGCGGTGTCGCTTCTCCTTATATAGTGAAAATTGCAACTTGGAGCTGCCACAAGGGTTTGGGGGTTGCTAGCCTCATATCACAGGGGTTGTTTAAAACAGGGCAGTGGGCTGTGCCACAATTTATTATCTCCCTGTTTGGAGGCTATTGACGTATTTATTGCCTCTCCAGAGACTTGGGCAGCAGTGATAACATCGACCATAGGGTGCTGCTTTCGCTCAGCATCCTTGCTACAGGTCATTCACTGAAAAGTGATCACTTTTGAAAACCTTCTCCTTTGGAATAATAGTGAATAAATGTGTTTTATTTTAACCTTTGATGTTAACTATTGAGTGTGGTGTAATATACATACTGTGTTTATTACTTAAATTGCAATATTTATTGCAAAAATGGGGATAAATGTTAAAAAATGGCTGAAAGGAAAACGGAACTAGGGCCTCAAAAGTGCTCACTTTACCATGAACAGCCTATAACTAACTTCTTCCTCTCTGCCATATCAGTGGCTCGGTGGGTAAAACAAGCTTTGACCTCGGGTGGTGACTGCATTTCCGCTTATGAGTGCGCAGTACAATTTCCATTTAATATCAGTGTGTCTATAGTTGTCCGTAATGCATGGATCAACTCTCTTGCCCCATGAGATTCATTGCCTGCCGGCGCGTGACTTGCCCAGAATTGGTGTCATCACATGATGGTGGGGCAAAGTCGTACAGTAGAGAGTGCATGCTTGCTATGCAGTAGACTGGCATGCGTCATACTTCTGTTCCAATTCCATCTGGGGTGACATGACGGCACGTTCGGATGATGCAATGTTGTGTGTAGTATAGTCATTATGTGCATCACACGTCACTTTTTATGTTAAAGAGCCTGACTTTTGCTCACAGAAGTCATCCTGTCATACGTTTTAATGTAAAAAAAATTTGGGAGCACATTGAGAAAACCCACAAACCCGCAAACGGAGTGGTACCAACAAAAAAATTATATGCGGCTGTTCCAATTAAAAATTAAAGTCACATCAAAATGGCATGATTGTGGCCCTACATGGTTTCCAAGCTTCTTCTCTTACGTCATATGACACAAAAATAATGTCATGCACAAAGATATGCTATTGTAAGCTATATAAACCAAGTTAAAATTTTACTTGCTTACATTTAAATGTACCGCCCCAATCAAATGATGTAGAGAAGCTACACTTCCATGTCAAGCTCTTATTTTGAGCTTCAAAATGTAAACAGGTTGCAGTTTAGAGCCAACATAAAAACATTTATCAACGCATATCAACACAAATGAACACCAATGAATTCAGGTATTGGCTACCCTGATGAGACAATTTTCGTTAGGTAATCATTGTTTAGTTAACCCCATTTGTCTTAGTTTTTTTTTTTCCCCCATACTTTTGAAAGTGGTATAGAGGCCTACATTATTTTGGGGTTGACCTCCAATTCTTTAAAAAATTAGGCGTTGAAGACTTTCGATCCTTTTTTTCAAACACCTTTGCATTTTAAACGTCCTTCTAACAAAGCAAATTAGAAATTAATAATCTCATCCCTGTAAACATAACACCAGGTAAGTCACAAAACATCAAGTGGGACAGAACAGCAACTGTGCAACTATCAAATGAAGTTACAAAAATTCATTGTGTAATTTGCTTTATATTAACAATGAAATTATATTTCTTATTATCTTGTAGTTGCAAACTGAGCACAGGTATTTTGGTTGCTTCTAGTCTATATTTTTAAACATGAATAAATTTACATTGTATTTTTGGTGTTGGCGACACACCTGCGACATGAGACAATAGTGGATCAGAATGGCCTATCTAGTGTTACCCCACTGTGTGCCGCTAAGGCGCACATACATTAATATAAACCTCTTAACCAACTAATACCACTACATAGAGTTGTTAACTTCAAAGCAAACTTAATTACATTACAGAAACATTAAATATTATCAATTTATGAAGAATTAAATTTCACTGAAACATAACTAAACAAATGAATAGAAATATACAGTATAAATAAACATTAATGACATAGTGAGTAGAATTCAATATGTAAACAGACATGAAATTAACTTGAATAAATAAATTTGCAGTACATGTCAACACTAGAAAAAAAAAAAAAAACGTAATATGTAATTACCATTACAATATGTAACCATTGCATGTTATTTGAATTATATCAATATTTCATTACAAATGTATTTTTTAATTTATGGGCTTTGAAAAATAAATTTACTATGTAAGACATTTTTTAAATGATTCAATTTGTCTATGACGACTATGAGTCTTGTAAAATACTATTCACAATTTGATTATTTTTGAAAAAGCCTGATCACAGATTGCTAGTTTCTCCACACCTACGTTACTACTGTAACAGTTTTAATATTTAAAATCATGTATGCAATTTTTAAAGTTACACGTTTCATGCAGACACAGTGGTGCAGCTGTTATACATTTTTGTTGTTGTGTAGGGCACAGCATACTTGGAGTCACTGTTGACGCTTTTGGAACAGACATACCACGAGCGCCTGGATCTGTACCATTCACCACAGCATTTGGGTGCACTGCCTCCTAAGACCCCATATACCAGCATTGTGCTAGTTGCTGCTCAAAAGATCCTGTTGTTCCTGGGTGACCTTGCACGCTACAGGGAGCAGGTCAACGAGACCAGCAACTTCAGCAAGTGCCGCCAGTAAGTGTCTCCATATCCTTACTAGTGGGGTGTATAGAGATACTGTTTTTCACTTTTCAGGAAGTGTATAATGAATTGAAAAATTCTTATTGCCTAGCTGTATGTTTTACTCTTACTAATTTTATATAAAAATACCACATTTATCTGTGTATCTTGCTCGAGTAGTGGCAAGTGATTGTCAGTTTTTTGGACTAAATGTTTGGTTTCATTACAGTGAAATTCATTCAAGAAAATATTTTAAAACATAACTTAATTGTTTTTAAAATCAGAAAAACAATAATATATCGTGAAAGTGACAGTTTCATGTGTTTAAATATATTTCAGATGTGGTATACTGTATTTTGTTACAGTGGAAATTACTGAAACCTCGATTTTACCGGCACTCACATTTCTCCAAAATTTGTCCATATAACAGTTGTCTGTATGACGAATGTGTCCTTATGAACTAAATAAGTCAAATTTTAACGAATGTGATCCTCTTCCTCCTAAATTGGGAAGTTGTGTCTAAACAGAACATTTTAACTGGTTGCACAAAGTCGTGTTCGTACATCTCAAACAAAAAATTTGTATTGACGTGTGACAGTCCTGGCTGGTTGTCTGCTCCTGTCTCGGATTATTTACTCAATACTCGGCAAGTTGCGTCTCAGGGTAGTTACTCGTCTCAGGGCACTGGTGCCCAACCAGAGTACAGCACTGGCCTGCTAGGTCATCGACTTGGCACTAAGTCTGGCTCAGCGAGTTTCACCCTGTGTGGAGCAGGTTTAGGTGGTGGTGTGGTGGGGTGGTGTGTCTGCTCGTTGGGTGGCTATACTGCTCCTGTTCCCACTACCTGGGGGGTACTTGACTGAGGGATAAAGTTGACGTGTGGAGCATTAGGTTTCGGCTTTGGTGTGCTGGTAGACCTTTTGCCAAACAGTGCCTCCTGCACTATGGGATGGTACCCTTCCGCAACTCTTGTAGGTGGCTCAAATAGATTAACTGGTGTGATGGTAAGTATAGGTACGATGAGCTGTCGCAGCAGTGCAGCCTGTTCACGTGTACTCCGCAGTCCAAACCCGCTAGGAAGGATGTGTAGCCCCTGTGGATTCTTTGAGATAGCCCTTTCCTTCTTGACCTGTCTCTCATCCCCACCCGTACAGGTGTAAGGCGTTTGGCACTATCCTAAAGTGGGGGCTGCAGGAGGTAGGCAGTTGACGTGTGCATGTTCAAGTGTGGGTACCAATTGCTGCTGCCAGCACCGCACCTCACTCTTGACTCTTCCACGGGGGGGGTGGAGAAGACTTTAGATGCAAAGCGTTAGTTACAGAAATCGCACGGTGTTGTCCCAATGTGGTCGGTTCCCCTGCACCAGAGTGCAGCCCTCTCGGCACCACTGGGAGCATGCCTAGTGTCGTGGCTCTACTGTTCCTCCTACCTGGGTGCAAGGAATGGGTGGCTTTCCAATACTGGTGAGGTGAGTGTCCAGTGGTCACTGGTCTCCCAAGACTCAAAGAAGTTCCCCTCCTTGGCACCTAGAAGTTTGCAAGGGGGGGGGGAGGTAACTTCAAGCAGGCAAGTCAACGTCCAAGGGACGGAATCCTAGTGTCTTGGCTCTACCATTCACTGCACGGGGCAGAGAATGGGTGGCCTTCCAAGGATGTTCTGGTGTGTTGTACGTGCAAACCCGCTCTCCTGCCGACTCCTTTAGCTCCGATAATGACACCAGGAAGGAACTCTGAGTCAAGTCAAGAGAGCTGGTAAGATCAGTGTTTATTGACCGTAAGGAAATAAATATAGATGGTGGAAGCACTATCTCCTAAACCCACATGGGTTAGGCGGAAGGTGAACACCCTAGTCTTAACAGGGGAAGGCACCCTGCACAAAGCTACGGGAAAAGGCAGTAGTTGGTGCGTGTAGCCTAATAACCTCGGAGTGAGCTCTACTCTGTGTTTGTCCGTAAGGGACCAAACGTGTCTCAGTGTGTTGCTGGTGAAGCTGCTGGTTCTTCCTTCGGTATAATGTTGGAGAGGATCTTCGGCTTCACGAGGAAGCTGTGAAATATTTGGAGAGGTGTGAGTCTTGGCACCAATAGCTGGAGCTGTGAGAGCTCAGGAGACTGGGTAGATAACTGAAGCAGAACTGACAATGCGGAGGTTGGGACGCATCTCCTTTTATACTCCTCGGTCATCCCTTCCTTCACTGGCATAGGGCATCTGGAGAAGGGTTAGCAGGTGCAAGCCCAGTGCATAGATCCTTGGTGCAAGCGATGTAGTGGTGAACGGTGGGATCTAGGCATTTTACTTGTGGCAGCATCCCGTGGCACACTGTTGTACTCGCCTCGGGCCTCTTGCATGTTCCAGTGGCTCATTGGGCGAAAATAAATATTATTATTGGGACGCCTGTCCTGGCTCGGTAGATACAATAATATTGTAGGCAGTGGCTGCAGCAACTCAACTCTGTAGACAACTGCCAGGTATGTAGTTGCATTGATCAGTAGCAGTCGTTTATTATTATTGTAAAAGATGTTGTGTGTCAATTTGTCCCCTCTACCCTTGCGACGTAGATTCATTAGGGCAATGAGTAGAGAAGAGAAAAAAATTCCTATGCGGAAATGTAGAACTGTCCCCACATCAGCAATTTATTCCTCTCTCGCTGGGCTTCTGTATGAGCGCCGGCTCTGTGCTGGTTGCGGCCCGCTCTCACTACTTGAAGATGTGCAGGCAGGCGGTCCGAGGCAGGTGCTTGGTGGTGTATTCTTACAGTAGCAGAGTCGGCTAGATGAAATCATTTCTGTCGGTGTCAGACACACACACAGGGCTGTCTTCCCGCTCTCTCTACTTCTTCGTTGCTAGCGTGTTGGAGCGGCGTGTGGCACTTTGTAGTGTAATGTGAGTTTTGTGAGGTGTATCCAGTGTTGGTGATAGTGCGTGGCCTTCTGATTATTGTGTGCCAACCAACATCAACAGCTGTAGGCTTGGTTACTGACAATATAATTTGTACGAATCTGAGGAAAGAGCACACACATTGGCCGGCACACAGAATAAGTTGCGACCCTCAGGAGCAGTTTTTATACAATAATATACGTACATGAAAAAATTAAAAGAAAATATGCCCAAGGCCCCATGTGCGAACGTGTTGTCTAGCTAACTGCTGTGGCAGCCTTGTCCCGTAGTGTGTGTAGGCCCTGCCTTTGGCCTCCCTATCTTAACGTACAGCAAAATTAGGTTGAAAAAGAACTATGGTGTTTTGCACAGCCGAGACCTTCCGTCATCCTATTTGCTCACTAAAGTGGGGAAGCGAGTGTATGTACAAACATAACAGAATCACACTTCACCATCTTACATCTATATAGAGAAGAAAATCACAGAACCCTGGTCACACAACAAAAGTAAGCACTCAAATTTTTAACAAATTGAGATTAATAAGTGTTCAGAATTAAAAATTTTTTGTAGAGTTGTGCATCTTTTGAGAATTGTGAGCTCCAAACCTTACACTTTAGTGGTCATTGGAGGGTTGGGGGGCAAAAAGGTTCGTGGTGGAACCGGTGCTGGCCTCAGTAAACCTCCCCTCCAGGTGGTCGATACCTATTAAAAGGTCATACCTGGAGCGCTACTTTCTAGCTTACGTTAACTCCCACAAACAAAAGCTAATTCAGCTCTTTAGATGTATAGGATTCCACCGGGAACTTTGCAATTTTGAACCGTTGCTGGTCCGAAAGATAAAACGAAATACTACATTAAACTACTCTTGCACACACTAACTATGGCGTCTGTGCGTTGCCTTCCATCGCATTCAATTTATGCATGACAATATCCTCTTTGTAAACTTTCTTGGCTCAGTGCGCTCTGTTGGCGCGGACTTAGTTTTAGTGAATTCCCGGTAACCAGTCACTCTCACACATATCAATTCAACACATTCTCACTCCTTAACCTTATGGTCCCTTCGTCATTCCTTTTTCACAAACATGTGCCATCAGCTGGGTCGTCATCAGGTGCCAAAAGGTTTCCCTTTTAGCGGTTGTCACAATTGGGTATGACATGGGCGATGCGTGGTGATTGAGGGTGACCTGGAAGGAGGGGGTGGTTTTCAGTTTTCTTCCCTCTCATGTTCCTCCATCCTGAGTTCGGCACAGCCGAGAAGGGGGCCTATAGACTCTCTTTCGATCCCCCTCCCCCTGCGTTTATTCTCCCTCAATCAGGATTCCCTTGAGGGGAAGTCCAGCTCTTGTCCTTAAAACACTGCCATGTTGTCATTGTTGAATCATGGTTTTGTCTTGTCCGGTAATTTCTCTCTTGGAAATTTTCCACACTGTTATTGGCGTATCCCAGTTCTTGTATTAGGATACTGTCCAAAGGACTAATACCTGACTACAGTGTACCCCGTAAAGGGATGCTGTCCTCCCGTATGTATGGACAGCATCCCTAAAGATGTCGGTTTCGTCGAACCGCTCACCTCTATGCCAATAACATTCCTTGAGCAGGCTGATTAGAGCCTGCTTCTGTGTTGGCAGGCCTGCCTGAGTGACGACAAGCCTGTCCACTGCCTCCATTGTAGGGAAGAGGATTCTGTCCCCCCCCCCCCCCCCCCTTCATCTGCCTAACCACAAGTCCCAGCGCAGCCACGAGTGTGTTCACGTCTTCCAATCTACATAGTATGGCTCCTCGAATTATCTTGTCATACAATCACTGTAGGTACTCTAGGTCTTCCTAAATAGGCCATGTCTCCACAGAAGCATTAACCATATTATTCTCGTGCGGCCAGTCAGTCGTCACAGTTCTTTGCGTGACTGGAGTTGCTGCATTCCTCCTTTGCAGTTCCTTATGGAGGAAGACCTCCCTAAAAGCCTCGGTTTCTATTGGCTGTCTAATTTGGACCTGCTGCATTGGCACTCCCATTTCCCTTATCTGACTGGCTCGGTTCATTTCACAGACTGTTCTTCATCTGTTGTCTCTTCTTAGCTTGCTTATGCTGCAAGCAGCACGAGCAAAGCCCTCCCGGACGAACACCACAGGGCTCCAATTACAGGGTCATCCATCTTCACTGTTCTGGCTATCCTCATTCTTCTCTTTGGGCTCTTGTTGCCCCAACTCCATGGCATCTACCGTGGAGCTGAGTGTGGGCAACTCCTTCCCTATCTTTAATTTCCCTTTTCTTGTGTCAGACTTTTTGTAGGGGTCTCCACTCCTCCCTGTATCCCTTTGCTGTTTACTCCATGTACAGGTACCAGCTGTTGCCGGCCTCCTGTTGCATGTGAGGCAAGAGGGCCCTCCTCACACTTGCCCCATAACACGACTCTTGGGAAGATGTGTTTACCCATCCCGAGGGCCTATGTCTTCCTTGCTCTCTGGACTGCCACTGAACTAATTACTCAGATGGTGACTCGTCCACCAGATGTCGAATTCCTCCCTTCTGTTGCCAATTCTGGCGAGATATCCAATTACCTCCTTGGCCATGCTCCTGTCCCTGAGCATCTCCCTGAGGCGGAGAGGTCCATGGTTACCCTCAAATTCTATTCTTAGGTGTTCTGTCTTGGAGCACTCCAATGTGTGTGCAGGAGTGTCTGGCACTCCACACACAACGCAGATGGGGTCATCAACCAGGCTCATCGAATACAGTTTCTCTCAAAAATTCCCATGCCTGGTCAAGAACTGGGCCGGATAGTGACAAACATCGAGCCACTTCTTCAGCTTCAGCCTCTCCTGAACATTTAGGAAAATTCCATACGTGGCTCTCCCTTTTTAGAGTTCTCTCATCTAGTCTGCCAGTTAGTGTGGTTTCCTTTATCATCCAGATTTCCTCCTAGGTGATACCTCCTCGTTTTCTTCTGGCTATTTCACCTTTCTCCTTTACCAGCAGATCTAGTGGGATTTCCCCTGCCACTACTTGCAAAGCCTCATTCGAGGCAGTTCTGTACGACTTGGTGACCCCCAGCAGTGCCACTCTCTGTGCACTGACGATTTTCCTTTTCCCATGGACTCTGTCTGCCTCCGGCAACCATGCCCCACACGTATACGTGAAAATGGTCTGGAACACTGATTTATACATTAACTTCAACATTTGGTATCCGAGCCCCCAGTTTGCAGGAGCCACTGCCCTCAACTTCTAGAACATCACTACGGCTTTATTCGCCGCATAGTCCACGTTTGCATGGAACGCTAGACGACTTTCCAGAATGACACCCAAATACTTAGCTAGCTGACCATCTTGAGTACTCTGCCCCTGAACCTGAGCACTGGTCTTTGCTTCAGGTTTCCTTTGAGAAGTATCCTATTCATCTTTTCCGCTGAGAAGTCCAATTTAGACTTCTCAGCCCATTCCTGGATACTCTTCAAGGCACTGTTCGCCTTCTGCTCCATTTATTTTTGTGTCCAGGCCGGGATCAGTCGTCTGCATATCCATATATCACGCAGCCATGTGGGAGGTCCAGCCTGAGCAGCCCCTCAAATATCTCATTTTACAGCAGAGGTCCAAGTACTGACCCTTGCAGGAAGCCCATTGTAAGCACCTTCTCCTCTCAATGCGTTCCCATGTTTAGGGCGCATTCTCTCTCACTCAGGAAGCTCTCCACTAATCCATAGATATTCTTGGGGCACTCCAACAAGCGCAGCTGCCACAGAATCTGGGGCCACCACACATTGTTGAAAGCCCCCGATATATCCGATATTGCAAGGACGTATGCCTGGTCGTAGGCTCTCACTTTATCGCCCATGTCCATGACTTCCATTTCTGTGCTTTTACCCCTGACAAACCCATATTGCTTCGGGTGGATTCCCTGAACAACGTCCAGGTACTCCATCAATCTCCTATTTATCAAACGCTCCTGCGTTTTCCCCAAGACTGGTAGTACGGTAATGAGTCTGTAGGACTTAGCCATGCTCGGGTTTCTCCTGCCTCCCTACTATAAGGAGGCCTTTCTTCCACACTGAGGGGAAACCACCTTCTTGTGGACAGTCGTTGAACACTTGCAACAGCTCCTCACATATGCTCGGTTATGATTGGAGGAGCATTTTCCTCGTCATTCCATCCATTCCTGGAGCTTTCCTAAGCTTGGGTCTTCCCGACGACGTGGTCTAACTCCTGAAAGGAGAAGGGCGCCATATCCTCTGTGTCCATGGGCGTCTGCTGTACGGTCCTTATCTGGAGTTGGTGCTCCGTTTCCCCCATTCATTCAGTTGGCAACAAAACTTTCATTGTGTGCCTCGTGATCTTCTCAGGTGACTGCAACAGATGCCTATCAGTCTCGAGTGCAGGTAGCTCCTCTTAGCCTTTCCTGTCACCATGCGGTAGACCAAGCCCCATGGGTCTTCATTTCTCCTATCTGTGACAAGTTCTCTCCAAGCTATCTGCCTCTTCTTCCTGAGCACTTGCTTGTACTCCCACCTTGCGACATAGTACCGCTCCACCGCTCTTTGCCGATTTTCCGGGTGATAGATTTTCTTAAACCTCTTCTTGAGGTATTTAACTTCTTTTCTCATCACCTCTAGCTCATCATCCCAGCAGGGATGATCTGCTACTTTCCTCTTGGTTAAAGGGATTGCCTCCTTACAGGCTTTCTCACTATTCCCCCTATCGTTTCGGCTCTTTCATCCAAGGAGATAAGCTGTTTTTTCCCTTTGTACTGTTTGATCCCGCAGAGCAGCACCCTGTCGAAGAGGGGCCAGTTTGCCTTGTTTGTCACTTATCTGGGCCTTTCTGGTCTGTTCTTTCCCATACCATCCATCCCAATGGTGAATAGGATCATTCTGTGATCGCTTTCCACTTCGTCCGAGACTCTCCAGTCCCCAATACTTCCAGTCGCATGTGCCGTTGCCATGGTTATGTCCAGATACAATTCCGTTCCATGGTCTAGCGAATCGTATGTCGCTTGGTGTCCAGGTGTGTTTAAAACGTGCAAGTTTTTCTCCGCAAGGTATCTTATTACCTCCTCCCCTCTGTCGTCCGTCCATGCAGAATTCCACAACTCCGATTTAGCTTTGATATCTGCCCCAATCACCATGTTTTTCTCACTGGATCTGGACAGTATGTTCTCCCACTGACTTAAATGGGTCTCTAGTGAGTCTTGGGGTTGGAAGTATGACGGTATAATCATCACACTCCTCCCTCCCATTTCCACTCTGATACACGCATGGTGCGTGGTTGACAGAGCCTCCATCGGGATGTAATTTATCTCGGGATTACATACCCAGATTCCTGCGAATGGATTTTCTCCAAAAAGAGTAAAACGACCTCGGAGACTTGGCACTTTCCCCCTGAGCAGGTAGGGTTCCTGCATCAGGACCATGTCTAGATTTTGCTCCATC
Organism: Dryococelus australis; assembly: GCA_029891345.1. NCBI lineage: Eukaryota > Metazoa > Arthropoda > Insecta > Phasmatodea > Phasmatidae > Dryococelus > Dryococelus australis. The sequence continues at coordinate 84,326,138 of CM056997.1, forward strand.
ACTACCTTATGCAGTTCCAGGTTTATTTGGCCTAGCCGTAGTAGGGCAGTACGACTAGTCATACTGGGTTCTGTCGAGCTCCAATGCTAACATTCTCTGGTGGATCGGGCAGTCAATAGAGCTGACCTTATTGCCCATGTCTATGCGCTTTTCCGTTGCACAGTTTGTGCACTTGGTCTGTGTTTTAGCCTTGCACTCTGAGAATTTATTATGACCTTTCTCTGCGCAGCAGTAGCAGACCATCTAACTTTTACACTTATCTTTGATGTAGCCATATCCCTGACACTTGAAGCATTGGGCCGGTACCACATGTTACTGTCCATCAACAGCTTCCTGAGGGGAGGAGTCACGTCGAAGACCAAGTTTACCTTGTCTTGGTCCCTAGGACCGGTCCTGAACCTCAGAGTAGCATTGTCCCTCAGCTGTTAGTCACTGATCTCTCGCGGAAATTCTGCACTCGCAGAGTTTCCAAAAACTCCGGGTTATCATACTCGTGCAGAACGTTGAATATGATAACCTTGGGTCCTCGTCTCTTTGGGTCCGCCACATTCAGTCCAAGTTGCTCCATTCGCTCTTGGTTCTTGAGCTTGAGGAGAGTCTCCGCATCCTCAGCCTCCAAAAGTAACCCTCCCCTCGCCACTTATCTCACATTCCTAATACGTAACTGTTCCTTTACAAGATCCATTGTCTTTAACTTCTCTTTTGTCTCAATGGACTTCACCTCCCCCTCCTTCAGGTACACAAGAATTGTGCGCTTTGTCGCCTGGTGTCTCCCGTTTACTTCCTGCCACTGTTCTTGGTGGTCTCCCTGACCCCTATCCTTTCGTGCTTGTTGGTCCTTTACAATCTCCGCAAAGGACTGTGGCTTTCCTTGGGCTGTGTCAGCCTGGCTGGTCCCGGACTTGGCGGCTGTTGGAGAACTGTCTTCAAAGCCTTGTTCTCGCCTTCCAGTTCTGCTCTCCTTATTAGCTGCAGGTCGAGCAGCGCCTTCATTCTCATGACCCTCGGAAGGAGGAAGTTTGCCCACTCCTTATTGACTTTCCATCTCTCATCGGTGGCATATTCTATCACTTCCTCCATTGCCTTCGATATCTCCTGTTGTGCATCTAGTACACCAATGGTCTGCTCCACTACCACGACCCAAGGAGGCCCTCTCACCTCAGGTTCTGGCTGGGAAGGAGTTACCTCCTTCTCCTTCGCTTGTTCCATCTCCTTCTACAACTGACTGCTGCCGCCCTCAGCAGCCAGAAGAAGCTTTCCCACCATTTTCTGACTCTTGTCATAAGAGTCAGAAATCATCTTTTGTGCAACTTTTCCCTCCAGATGCAAGATCAGGGGATATACCTTTCACATCCATTGTAGCTCCTTCTTTGTTGGAGGGAGCACTTCCGCCCAGTTGGTAGCGCTGTATGTAAGTACAAGGCCTTAGCCTTGTCTATTCCCTGTGTTGGTGTAATTGTCTGAACAAATCCCTTTCTTTCAGACACTGTGCTCCTGTATGGCTTTACAGGCGGACCCTGGAACACAAGGAACCAGGAGTCCGACCTGGGCGCCATCGGAATTTCATTCATACTGGTATTGGTTGAGGTTTCTTACTTCGAGGCTCTCTGGCCTCTGACTGGGGCTATTGGTCAGAAAGCACTGCCCCACCCTGTTGCTGTCTTTACCCTGTTCCTGCATTACCCTCTTTACCGGTAAAGGACTTGTGGCAACACACACTCAGTTGGTTGAGCGGTTGACTTACTGCCTTTACTCGTTGCCACCACCTGCCCACATTTGGGGGGGGGGGGCGCACAGGTCCTTTGTCACATCCGGGAAAATTGGCCCAACACTTGGCAGAATGCTGCAGTTAAGCGTCTCTTTTTCAGTTGCAGGGAGTGGTACTACTTCACTCAACTGCGAGCACTGCAATCTCTTGCAGTGTGGGTTTTCTCAGTACGTTTATTTCACTTCCTGTCGCTGACCGGGTGGTACCCTGAGAAAACCTGGGTTCGGGACAGGTCAACATAGAGAGGTACCAGACAACCTTGACCATCCACATTCCCTGCTACCTGGGCAGTGCCGTGCAGGATTTCACAATGTGTGGAGCGAGGAAGGAAGAACTGGTCAAGTACTGGGATGGCGTTCCTTAAGCTATGTAGGGCACGCAGCATACTCGTGTTTTTACAATGTGTGCTGTGATCATGTGCATGTAATATTATTACCGTAGTAAAATAGTAAAACGTGCAGAAATCCAGTGATTGAACGTGCATCTATGGCAACCTCCACGTTACCCATGCAAATGATCAGCTTTGTTAGCAGGTGAAATCACTTCGATTTAAACAACACGTTTCTTCTTACTACGTTCTAGCTGATGTAAATGTCCTTACATGGTAATAATTTTTTTTTACATCAATAGACTAACACATCTGCTACTGGGTGTGACTACCTTAGATGGTAGTGCGTTGACATTGACTATCCTTACCAAGCCTAGCTCAGCCTACCACGGTGTTTAATACCTGTTTTACTGAGCCCGTGAGGCACAAAGGGGTTAGATACAAGATCAGGCTGCTTGGGGGCAGGTTTACTATGAGCTGGAGGGGAGTCAAACCCCAGATTGAGGCAGATGGAAGTGGCTGCCTGTCCAAGGAGCTCGATCCTCCTCACTATCAAAGTATACGGGATGCCAGCAATCCTTGATAGATGGAATGAAGTGGTGATTAGTTTGATGTGGAGGTGGGGGTGCGGGTCTGGCAGGGGAGATTTTAGTTGTACGAGTAGGCTGGCATAACGGTATGAAATCTGCAGACGGGAGTGTTGCATGGGTTCTGTTGTCTGGCTGGGCCGGGAGTTGAACCCGAACTACTTTACCCAATGCAAGTTTGATATAGCAAATCTTGGGGAGTACTGCGCCCTCTGGGTGTGTTACTCTAATTAATCGACCAGACAGCAATTTGATGTTACTCGTAGTTTCAGGGGTCTGCCGACTGGGGGTGTCACAGGGAATAGTATCGTTCTCCTGGGCAAGCAATTTGACCTGTTCCTTATACTCCTTTGTCGGGTGTCCTGACCACTGGGTACCGAGTAAGTGATCAAGGGATGTGGTAATTTCCAGGTGAACGAACGGGGAAATTGGCCGCGGAGCTGGGTCGTGACACACTAGCTGAGGTTCATCCTCGGACGTGGAACTTACTACTGTACATGCTAGTTCACGATGTTCCATATGTCGCTGTTTACTCTGGCTCCTCCTTTTCTACTGTACATCTATTTATTGGTTTAACCCAAGTTTACAAAATACCAAAGTATAGGAGAAGGGGAATCGTTAACTAAAATGACGGAACACCAATGAGTAAGTTTTGATGTGGTGTTTATTGAGGAGATTATTCCTTGGAGAGAACCGGCTATTCCCAAATAAAATACAATTGGTAATTATTAAGCTGCCCCGGCTAAACACTTGGGGAAAATAAAAAATACATAATTAATGTGATTAACTGGGTCAGGTGAAGGCGAGCCTGGGATGGAATAAGCTATAGAGCGCAACTTTACAGCGGCTAGTAAGTATGAAATATAGCAATGCAACTTTCACAGTGGCTAAGATTTAAGTGGGAGCTAATCAGGTATGCAGTCTAAAATGCGCCGGCTCGTTACTGCAGAGTCAAAGGAAGTTGCCTGAGGTAAGAAATACCGGGGTTAAGGTGGGGTATACCTGGAGCAGAAGTAGGTGTCTTATGTGCAGGTCTTCGGGAACGTGCAGGTCTTGAGAGAAAAAGTTCTTCGCAGACGGACGAAGGCCCTAAGGTGTAGGTTTAGGTAGGAGGGTTTAAGATAGATAGCTAGCCCTTGGTCGAACTGAAAGGAAAGTCTTCTGCAGACCGAGGTAAGTGGAGAGTCCTTGTCAGACTAAGGTGGTGAGTATAGGAGTCCTTGCAGCCTCAAGAATAGGTAAGTCTTGTGCAGACTGACGAATGTTGAGAAGAGTCTTTGTGGACTCATGGTAGGCCTAGAGTCTTTATCAGACTTAGCCGTGGAAGGGGGGGGGGGGGGGGACTCGCATCCTCTTCGGTCGCAGAACCCGGTGCAATTGCCGTTGCTGGCTGCTGGGGTTGTAGTCATACTGAATTTCACCATGGAGGCGTGTTTATTGAGGGTGCAGAAGCGCTGCGCTTTTCTTATCTCCCCATGTGGAGGCGACGACATATTAAAACCCCTTTCTCTGAGGCTTGCGGGCTGCGATGTCACAAGGTCACGGGGTGCTGCCGTTTCTCGAGATTGTAAGAACTTCTTCCGGAGCTAGTGATCAGTAGTAGAATTCTCAATAATATTTATTCCAATTGCGGGGGTGCCTTTTGCATGCATAAATCTGGGTGGGCAATGGGGATTGTAATTACGCATGTATCTACCCAGGCTTGTGGGTTTTATTAGCGCGATACATATATTCTGGTTTGCCGCTTATATATTCCATCCCTGAGCGCACGTGGCTCGTAGATGGGGCAAAGTCGTCCGTAGAGCGCGCATTCTTACTGCGCAGCATGCTGGCATGTTGTTGATTGAAAGTTTACATTAACATAATAAACAAGACCCAATTATTTACAACATGGTTAGTATCTAATGATGTTACATAGCCTTGATTCTGGCATCAACATCATACTTCACAGTCATATTTGTAGTTTGACTTACATTTTGTGAAAATTTGTCTAGCCACACAGTTTTTAAATATATACCGTAACACTAATGTTTGTTAAGGCTTACTGCTTTGTTAATTAAAAAAATCACTTTTTACTTGTAAAATTCAAATGTCTACACTGGTATCAATATAACTTCACCAGAATATTGAAAACACAACCTTACTGATGACAATGTATTTCTGAAAACTGCATTCACACATTTAATGCAGAATCGAAGTTTTCGCCAAAGAATACCTACCTGCAAAGATTAGTTGTGGAAGCTTGTATCTACTGTTTTATATATTGGCTCATATAATTTAAACTGTTCAGGCAGGCATTATAATACTTGTTTTATGTATTTCTAACACTCGAGGAATGTTTCATGTGCGGTGTAAAAAGTTTTCATTGCATTAGTATTTTAAAACAATTAATATACTTGTTGCAGTACTATCTCATCAGTAAATTGGGAATCACGTGAATACTAAAGAACACACATATATTTATTTAGGCGTTCAGAATTGCAATCGCCAATGTAACTAAACACATTCATCCGAAGTTGTTCCAAGATTATTCATTGATTAAATTTTATACCGACTTCAATTGCTTGAAGTAATAAATTTTACAGGTCGGCTTATTATGTCAAATGTAAAGCATTTCTGAGACAAGAAACTACGTGGAAATACAGCAGAAAGCAATAATAAATATTGCCATTTCACTCATAATAAATATAAAAATTCTTTATTTATTATGTTAATGAATACTTCAGGTGTTATAAAGTGATATTTAAAATCATGTTGGGTGTGGACAGCTGTTTTGTTGACAGGAGTGCGGACTGGAAAAAAAAAAAACCAAAACAAAATAATCAGCATACTTAAACGTTGCATCAGCCAGGTGATAATGTGAGAGAGTTAGAAACATAAATGTGTTACAATCACGCCAAATTTTATTGCTATTTGCATACAACAAAAAGAAACTGAATTTCTATTAAATATTTTTAACTGAATGACTTGTAAATTGTTAAAACTTGGAATTACAGTAAACTCCTGATTAACCATGTTAATTGGGGCCAGAGAAAACACAAGTAAGCAAATTAATATTAAAAAAACCCGGATAATCAAATTTTCACATTTTTACTATTAATAGAACAGCTATGTTGGCTCCGAAAATCATGATAAAAAGAGTATCTATTATACATTTCAAAGCAAACACATGTCACGCACTGTATGTGCAAGATTTAAAGTATTCAATACTTTAACTGTTAATTATGTTGCACAGAGTGTAGTGTAATTCACGGCGCATCTAGTACACACAGCCTGCACCAGCGCCAGGCGGGCTGCACGGAGCGTTAAGCAGTGCATAGTTGTGTGTGTGTTGTTTTCTCTACGTACATCTCTCAGATGCATCCTTTAGATGGCAGTTATTTGAAAGTTTAGAATGCAGTGCAATAAAGACTATTAATGGGACTTTAAAAATGAGGCCACCTGGAATTTAAACAATACAGTACAATCCCCATTTAAAAAATTACCCTTACAATACAAATGCAGGACCTAAATTGAACTTTTGCTAAAGCAAGGAAAACACATTTTAAAAAAGTAAAAATTCATTGATTTCAAAGTTAGTGACAACCATAATGAATTTTACAAAAACGTAAGCGCACACCTCTATCAATAAGTATAGGCTGCATTCTCATTCAGTCTCAGTAGGTTGGGCTGAAATATCTCAGATTTCTATACATCTTTAATTATTAGGAGTTTATTTAAATTTTACTCACTTACATGCACACACACACACGAAAGTTTAAAAATTCTGAAATGTGCAGTTTTTTTGGAAACATTTGAACACTTGATATGAAAAAAATGTAAGAAAAGTTAAACCGTGCTTTTCTTGAAAAAGTCTTCAGTTTTCTTGTGTAGGGATGGGTCGATACCACATTTTCTTGATACCAAATTAATATAGTCAAGAACACAAAACAACTTGGTCAAAAATATTGCTCATTATATTAGTGTCGTTGACACACACTGAAACTATATAAAAATCCACATTACACTGGAAACAAATGGTAGATGGTTTGTTACCCAAACATCCTTAACCAGTAATAAACCAACATGGCCTCCTTCGATTGTATAGAATCATGTTTCCACAGTAAAAGCTGTAATCAAACTTTGAGGAAAATGATAGCTCATTACTCACAGTTTTTTTAATTTTTTTTGCGACTTCAAGGAAATTGCTGTAACATTAAATAATTATCGTAATTTTCTGATACACCCGTCGTGAATATTTAATAACGCAGTTGCATCAGATAATTATGGTATGTGTGGGATGTAAAATAACTACTCAATTTGCTCACTCGCACCTACCAGTGCTTGCTCACAACTCTCAACCCATTTTTATTGTACCTCAATTATGTACCATAAAAGTAAATGTTAAAAATAATAATTGTGTTATGTATGGGTTGCCTCAACCACCTCAAGGTGCTCGTAACTGTGTGAATATTATGCTATGAATAAATTATGGTACATTGTGGTACACTTCTACTTAAAGCATGGTACACTCGCAGCAATGCATTTTTACATTATAAAATATTTTTATCTAAATTTTGTGCTTAAAACGCATGTAATATTTCTACAGTCATCACTGGAATGCTGTGATTACGTTAATAAACAAGAACATAGTAAGTTCTGTAATAACAACTTCAAAAAAATGTGTTGCAAAATATATAAACAAAGCACAACAGTTACTAGCTTTTAAAACGTGCCTAGTGTATTTTATGAACAATTATTAGTTTTAGAAAACATTTTATTAAAGCATTCGCGCATGTGTTCATTTTGTATTTTTGCTAACATCCTCTGCTATATAGGAAATACGAAATATCAAATCACCAAATACATCACCATTTTTGTATACAAAATTGAGGTCACGTGATAATTTTGTCAACAAAATCTGCCATTTGGGACACAGTCTGAGATGAGTCAAGTCAGACGCGCTTCAACAGGCGGAAATGGATGTCTCACGCAGGTCTCTATGACAGGCTGACAGTTTAAAGAGATAAACATCAGCTCACGCAGCACAGCAATAGACGTACAGTACCACTGCTTGTTAAATGACACACTTTACAGCATCGCCTTACCGCCGCACGGATATGCCAAAAACTGGTTAAGCGAAGCACAAATAAACTGGAGTGTACTGTACTACTCGTAGTTTGCTACCAACTTAACTGTGAGTGTTGCAATCATTGCTGGCATTAAAATACTGTGTATGTAGTTATGGGCAGTGATTTCCAGAGTTATCTTGAACCACCTTTACTGTTTGGTGACACTTTAAAATTGGATACACTGTTGATAATGTTGTTTTTTTATTGAGAACTTGTTGAATGCTTCTTATGTAGTTTTTGCACTGAGAGATATGAAGAAACAAAAACAAGTTTTTTTTTTCTGTGGGTGGAAGGATTATTCATTTGAATACTCAAAATAGCCGATTAGATATGCTTAAGTGCCAAGCGCTACAATTTTTAAGCTTAGTACTCTCTCTTTGGTACTCCACCACAGAACAATACACTTGTTCTGCACGTATCTGTTTCAGGCAATGTCTAATTTACATTATTTTTTAATCAATTTATTTGTAATGTTAATTATTTTAACTATGAATGTTCCAGGTGCTACATCAAGGCTCATCAGCTGAATCCAAAAAATGGAAGACCGTACAACCAGCTGGCGATTTTGGCTGTGTATGCTGTAAGTTTTGTTTGTTTAACTGAGTAATGATCTGTGAAGTGTGTATTGCTTTTTTTTTTTTAAGGTTTGTGAGTATTCTATGTGGGAATGTCACCAATATTGTGGAATGTTCTTTCAGAGGAGAAAGCTGGATGCTGTTTATTACTACATGAGGAGTTTAATGGCTTCAAACCCATTCCACTCAGCTAGGGAAAGTTTGCTTTCACTCTTTGATGAGAGCCGCAAAAAGGTAACTGGTCTTGTAGTAGAATCTTAGGAGATCGGTTTATTACTGTATTTACGTGTGTACAATCTTCACATTTTTTCTCAAAACAAATTCTAAAAGTAGGGGTGCAGGTCTTACATGAAGTACAAGATTTTGGAGAAAATTACACGACTGAAAACAGTTGGGTTTGTCACAACATAGACTGTTTTTTCCTTCTGCAGATGAATGCATGGCTAGGGCAAGGATGGTGTCAGCAAGGGCATGTGTAGAAATTAAACAGATCACTGTAAATGGGGTTAAGTGGGGCGGTTTTCAGCCTGGTCTACAGTCATGCTTGTAGAAAAAACCAAGATGTCAGCATATGGTATAGTGTGTTTTGAAATGAAATTTGTCAGTCAATAGCTGGGAAAAGCTAAATACAGTAATGTGGCTGCTAATCCTTAACTTTAATTGAAATTCACAAATATACATAATGCATTGTTTTTATGTGCGATTGTTAAGTATGTTGTTAGTTTTTGGTGTAATGTGTCCGTGATGTGAAGTTACAATTTTAAATGTGTAGTATGACATTATTATTTAGAGAACTTGATGCATGACTCGTTTCAACAATGGTAATTACGTGAGTTCAGGTCATCAGCATAGCACACATTGAAACTGATTTCTATGGAGTTTACATTACTGTTGGCCACGACATGCATGATATTGTAATGTTTACTACAGAAAGAATGGACGTTCCTGAAAGCAACTTGTACTGTTCGCCAGCCCACCGAAGGTGTGTGCCTCAAGATAGTGAGTACTACTTAGCACTGCTAGATGGCACCACTAGTATATTTAGTTGTTTTTCTTCCTCCACTATTCTCCCTTCTCCCAGCCGACCGGTAATGTTACGCCAGAGAAGCTGTGTTTTCTCTCTCTCCCCCCCCCCCCCCTCACTTAGCGGCAACCCCTCTCCCAAGAGCTGCCAGTCAATGAACACTGAGGCAGCCACCTAGCAGAGTATAAATACGGAGTCAGAATTCGACTCAAGACCAGTCTTCAATCTTCCACCGCACTAGCTGCCAGAACTGTCCAGCATAGCTCCTTGCTATACCATTCCCTCTCCACCGCACTTCGGTGCCGAAGGGACCCCTTATCCTTGTCTTCCTTCCACGCCCTGCTTAGTAATCCAAGCACCGTGCCGAAGTCGTCTACACACTAGACACTGTGGCCCCTTCTGGGCAACAATAGTTTAGGGAGTTTTAGTCCAGTTTTATAGTTGTTTTCACAGCACTGGACTACCCCTACCCCTTGTAGCTTAGGACCAGGTCATCTCTACCTGGTTTGTATATACTTAGCTTCCCGTAAGCTGTTGATAAATGTTGGAGGTAGTGCCTCACCATATGTTTACTTGCAATCACATGGAATAAACATTGTGTCTAAATCAATCCCTGAGTTCCACGTTCCTGTAGACTTAGCACCTATCCCAGTCGACCTCCGCCTTGAGGGGAAATGCAAGTGATCCCGGGAACTATACTCAAACAAGCCGAGACACTTCTTGCTAACACACAATCACTATTCACAGCCAGTTTTTCTGCATACTCCGGTAGGCAGAACGGTAGAGCCCATGCACAGGTATTCTGCTTTTAGACCATCTTGCCAATTCGGTGCTCACTCTCTTCGTCTGCACTTTCTATGCCAGAAGGGGTTGTTCCTGGATTGGGAAGACTCGGCTGGAACATGCACCCACTTGTAGGGACTACAGATGGCAAGGCCTGATTTTCATTGTTCACCATGTTTAAGTGCCGAACACTGAAATAGTGTGACCTCTCAGTCGGCACACACTGACATGGCCTGACACGTGTAAAGTACACCATCCTTTCATTTCGTCTCACGAACATGAGCTTGGTTTGTGTACTTCAGATGGCTTATTCGTGATGCCGTGGACTCAGAAAGTGAAGCTGGATCTAATTGCCTCTGGGCGTTTGCAAGAACTGACCCCTACCCTAGTTGCCGCCATAGGACAGCTCACATCTAAGGAACAGGCCCAGTCCCTGTGCGTCCCCATTGTTCCACAGACACAGAAGAATCAGTTCCAGGTATCTACATGCTTAAGCAAGGAGGTACGTACACCCGTGGCTTGCAGAGTACCTCAACCAGCCAGACCAACCGCCGACGGATCCTATCGCATATTTCACATTAGTTGCTCTGTTCCCACTGACAGGATTCCACACACGTGACCAACATCCACAAGATCCTGCGGTGCCCATACACACCATTGTTCCACCACAGGCTGGATGTAGCACAAGCAATACACGTCGCTCAGGTATACTGCCCAAAGCACCAAGCGTGAAGCGGAAGATCATGTTGCCAGAATCCGACTTTGTGCCCAGCCACAAAGCTACCGGGCCATTCTTTTTTACTGAGTGTGCCCCAGTGCCACGCAAGGACTAATTTTATTCTGAGAACCCAGCCAGAAAAGGGTATGCCTGATTTAGTGCCCTCCAAAAACCCTCCCACTTGATGTGTTCTCCCAGTTGAGGGGCCATCACATGTCAAGCTTTACATTTCTCTGTTTTGTGGCAGACGTACTAATTTTGAATGTGTTTAAGTGGGGGTAGAAATTGAGAACATTTGCAACTGAAATCATTAAAATATTTTCTGTAGCCAGAATAAAAATACTATTAATGCTTAATTTGTGGAAGAAATTTGCCCGAAGCTATATAGTATGTTTGTACATATGCATTCTGTTCTTTTTGTTGGATTTTGCTGGACATTTTTTTAAATTTTGGTTGTTGGATTTGACTACTGGTGACTACTGATGACCAATGGTCACTGTTACTGATATGCCTTGCTAGAGTTTGGCATCTCTGCTGGATGAATGCAGAAATTTCTTTTGATTGGTTTAATAGTATTTTGATGCCTAGTGTAAAAGAAACCTTGAGAGAGAAAGGAATACCAAAAGACAGCAAAGTCATGCTGTTGGACAATTGTAATTTATCAGCTTGCACAAGAACTCATGAAAGGCAACATATCAGTATATTTCCTGTCATAAAATGTAACTAGCTAGATCCAATTATTGGATCAGGGCATCATTCAGAATGTGAATATGCGTTACAGCCATGATTTCATGCTGCATTTAACAAACTACATATGGCTGGGAAAATAATTGAATTTCAAAAGAAACTCAACTTGAAAGATGCTGTACTGAATGTATTATGTGCATGGAGTGCTGTGAAAATTGAGACTTTGCGCAAGCATGGTGAAAAATAGGACCCAAAACAAAACATTGAGAAAAGACAAAGCACCCATACAACACATATGGGGAAATTATTCTAATGGTTGAATGTGCTGACAAATAAAATCCCGTGAACAAACTGTCTGCGACTGACTTAAATAAATGGATAGATTTTGCCAAATATGTTCTATTTTCCATGTCGCAACAGAAGATAACATAGAAGCAACAAAAAAAACAACATTACTGAAACTGAGAGTAGTGGGGATGAAAATTTTAATAGTATTGATGAAACAGACATCACTTGGTGTGAGGCTCTTGTTGCATGGGACATTATACTGAAGTTGTCCAAGAGCATAAGGACTGTTACTTATTATCTGAAGTAATGCTGTGTGATATATTTCATTCTACGTTTTTCATAAAAGAAGACAGGTCATTAAACAGGTAGACATTCGTACTCACAAGGTGATGCAAGAAACGCAGAAACCGAGCCTGTCATATGCTTTAATGTCGGGTGCTATTCACTTCCAACTCCAGCAGTATACACTAAATTGTGTTTGCATGAGGTTAAACGGAAAGTGCTAAACATGTGATCAGCTTAATGCTTATTCTTAGTGGCTAATCGTAAATAAGCATTGTTTATTGATAAGTGCAGTTCATGCCTGTTTAATTTTTATAAGTGTTGAACATGGTTTTTATTATTTTATGTTGCACTGTAGTACCCTTTGCTGACCCATTCTCTATGACAGAGGTCATTTATGTAAGAATGGTATTTGTAAATTTGTCTCAGACTGCCACCGTAATTTGTCTGTCACATGCTGCTGCATTATTTCATACGTATAATTACAATTATTATTGAGTAGTCAATGTCTTATGTTAGCTTACATAGGATATACAGTTTGAGGGTTTTACAAACCTTTTGTTTGTTATGTAACTAAGCAGTTTAAAAAAATCCATGGTTTTCACAAATCCAAGGGCTGTAAATCCCAGAGAATCATGGACTGGCTAGAGTTTACTGTATAGAACAATTTTTTTACATTGGGGTGTTGAGTTTATGTTTGCAGATGTTGTGCAGTGTTTGATGGTGATTGCAGTACGAGCAGACGGAGCGCAAGAGGCGAGAGGAGCGAGAATCAAAGCTGCGGGAACGAATGAAGGAGAAGGAAGGGGCGGGGCTGAGGAGAGAGTTCTGGGTACACCCAGAAGGGGGGCGTCGCCTCCATATAACAACCTCCACCCTGCAGGACCAGCGCCGTAGGGACCTGGACTCTGATGATGAGGAGCTGGCTAAGCTCTCAAGTGTTGAGGTACTTCTCACCTGTCATGTAAATCCTTTGTTTCTCTATACGTAGTTGCCTTTTATCTTATTCTTTTTTAAAATTGTGTGAATTACATTGTTACGTACATTGAGCATTGTGTTTCACCAAATTTAACACCTTGGTAAGGAAAAGTTTTGTAATACATCAGTAATTTCATAGATATAAAAAAAATAAATAGAAATGCGCCCCTGTGGAAGTCTCAATTTCTTGGTTTACTCATATAAGTTTTTTTTTGATAAACATTCTTTCTTAATTCGAAGAAAATTTTTCTCTACCATGGGGCAACAGGGGTCGTGCAGTTGGCCCGCTTGTCTCCCACCAAGGCGAACCGTGTTCAATCCCTGGCTGGGTTACCGGATTATTGCATGTGTGGGAATCGTGCTGGACAATGCCGTTGGTCAGCTGGTTTTCTCGGGGATCTTCCATTTTCCCCACCCTTTCATTCCGGTGCTGCTTTGTACTCATCCTCATCGGCTCTCATTACCTCGCTGTTAAGAGCTGCCCAAATCGCTTCACTCACTCATTCTGCATCAGATGGAAATAATAAATAAAAAATCATCCCAGTTTGCAAGATATTAGGTTGGAATGGAATATATTTAAGTAAGTGTGTGATTTAAAACTGGATCTAAAAATGTAGTGAACTATTGTAGTGTGTGTGAGAGAGTATTTGACAGTTATCAAACTTATTAGCTGGCAAAGAAAAAGAGAGAGTGGAGCTACATTTAGGCGACGGAACCACATCAAGTGCGTTTATGTGAGCAATTGAGGCGTAGCAGAGATTCGGCCATACAAATACGTAACACACAACATGGTACCCAAAAATAACATATACATGTGACGTGAAATAACTCTACAGGCCATACATACACATATTTACTTCTCAACTCTTCTCAATCGCAGAACTTTTCTACAGCATATTAACAGCAACTTTACTTAACTTGATGCATAACTAATTCCAGTACAAGGCATTGATGATCACTATAGGTTATCATTTCAGACATTTTCAGTTCATTGTTTGCTAGGTGTTGTTAACTGTGTATTCAAGTTGGGCTTTCGATACTGCTTTAGTTGAGTGATATTGTACTTTCCTTGCATGTGTTCGATCAAGGCTAGATAACTCGTAGCAATTATTATTAATGAGTTGACACCTGTCACTCGGAACGTCCTTCAAATAGAAGAAACAGTTTACGTGTGATGTGCACCCAGATCAAACTAACAGGATTCATTCTCCGTAGAACCAAATTATTCAGCGCAAAATAATGTTTCTTACTTGCTTGGTGGTGTTTCTTGTGGCTCTCAGCTGCTATGTAGAGGCGTTTTTGTATTAATTTTAATATTTCTTGGCGTATCTTCTCCAGGTCTTCTATGGTTGTAGGTACGTCAATTCTTAGCAGAATGTTGTAACACATCTCAATCGAGCACTGACTAGTGAGGACCTCATAAGGTGTAAAATAATTTGACAATTGTTGCATTGTTCCCAAAGTTTTCATGCTACGTTCAACTGAGTTACTTTGAGGATGACATACAGGTATAGAAGAAGGTACTGACGCTGGATGCTCTCTGCATCAGTATGAAGCTACGTCTTATCTAGAGCTGGCTTTTAGTGTGCAGGCCCGTCACACATGGGGCCAAGTACTGGCTGGTTCAAACTTACTTGCCGGCAGGGGTCCAACCAGTGTACAGAGTTGGTCGAGTCGCCTGGCAGCTACAAAATTGAGTCCTGGCTTGGCTACGTGCCGGGTTGTGTGACTGGGGGGGTCAAGTGTTTATCTGTACTGGGGCTCAAATGGCCGAGCAGTGGAGGCGGATTTTCAGGCTGTTAGTGGTGATTTGAAGCACTGGTGGAGCTGGTGGCCGCAGAAGGTCGTCCAGGCTGGACTGGTGCTGCGGTTCCCGTGGAACCAGGCGCAGGCTATGCCCAGCGGAACCTCTTCCTCAACAAAATGCAACAACCACGGGGTGTGTTGTCCCTGATAGGAACTGATAAGAGTGATGGGGAGGGAGCAGGGGCGCAAAGCCCCACCTGCTGTCAGGTGGCTTGAGTTCGTTCCTGGGTGTTATCGTGGCAGAATGCCTTATCGGATGCGGTGCAACCCCAGGTAGCTTTGTAAGTTACAGAGGCCTTTCTCTCTTGCAGCTCCTTACCACCCCTTTTGGTGTAAGGCATGAGGGGTTGCTATAGCCTGCTGCACGAGAGGGAAGCAGGCAACAACTGGTCCCTGGCTAAAGCGTACTGCTGCTGCGGTGGCCGGTCCACGCAGAACCGTACCATTACCCCAACCGGTAACACAAGCAGTGCCGTGTTTTGGAGAGCATGTTTTCTCCGAGTCCAACAGTGGCTGCAGTTGTAGGCCCGAACTTGGTCAGATTCACCAGAATCTGTCAAACACTCCCTCTGGCAGCTCAAGTGATGCAGTGGATGGAGTGCAAACTGGCCTTGCTGTCTAGCCTCATTAGGGGTTGTATTACTAGTAGTTGGGGCTCTGAAGTTCGAAGGTCACTCATTCGGTGCACTGTGGTGCTTGTGTGTGTGTTTTGATGTAAGAGTCCCTATGGGGGAGCTCGGAGTTCTACACTAGACTGTAAAATCAGGTGTTTTAAAACACGGTCTTCCTGCTCCACTTTGGCGGGCGTGGCATATACTTGGGATCTCACAGTTGCCTAAGGAAATGGTAGTCAAAGTAGGAGAGAAATGTATTTTATTCCAGGGTGGAACAAACACTGTGGCCTGTACTATCTCCTAACTACCTTGAGCTCACTGGAAGTGAAAGTGTAAGCTATGCAGATTCCAGGTGAAAGGGACCTGGTTCTAAACTAGGTGGCATTTTCGACTAGGTAGCTGTTATCTTTCTCTATCTGCTCTGTACCGTGTTCTGAAGGGGCTTAATAGACCCACTTGCTTAAGGCCTGTGAAGGAGCCGTTACCAAGAGTATTCTTGCTGAGGGGGGTTAAGACTTCGACGTGGTCTGCAGTGGAGATCCTCTGGAAGTTCTTGTAGATGCTGGCGGGGGTGTTGAAGAGTTTCTGGGTTGTCTAGTAGACAAAGTGCTGTCAGATAGCTCCATTGCATGAGGTGGTGGAGCGAGCTGTTGAGGCTGGTGTGGCTCTAACAAGAGCAGATGAACCAACTGACAATCATCTGTCGTGCACCGGTTCATTTACCTGCTGGCCAGCCTGCTCCAGATCTACATGGTGGGGGTGGTCAGTGACTTGTTTGTGGACGAAGCTAAGGATGGTTTGCTCGGCCTCCATTACTGGCTGGAGCGTGGGTGGTGCTGTTTCTCGATGCGCCCTTTAACTACTTGACTGTGATGCGCGTCCGATTAGACTGACGGGACACATTAGTAGATGATTTTATCCGCTAGACCAAAAGCGACTTAGGTAGCTGGGATGGGACGAGGGGTGTTGGCTAGTTCTTGTACACTCTTACTTCTAGTTATGTATTCTACTTAGATACCACTTGCAATCACACAACAGCGTGGATATTTTGGCTTTTCCCTTAAAGGGAAAACGTTTCCTGAGCAATATATATTACTCTACGCGCTTTCACTTTAGAGCTGCTACGTGTGAAAAAATACAATCTCTCCTTGGCTCCAACCAGCTGAGGGCCAACAAAGTTACAGTGGTTATTTTAGTCTCAATATTTGCCAAAATTTCAATGCGGTGCATACCACTTGAATTATACATTATCTCCATCAATATTGTTGGGGAAAAAAAAAAGTGTCATCTTAAATTTTTACTCAATTGCCAACTTTACTGACACCAATGACTTTGATTAAATATATTAACCACTATAAATGACGTAGATTTTAAGGTCTGAATTACGACCTTAATTCACACTTGTGAAGCTGGCATAATCTGAGAGCCCCAAAAGTTTGCTGCATTTGACTTCTACCTGACACAAGTTGGTGTCACACATTTCTTTTAAAAGATTATATTACAAATAGATAATTTATACCTCTTGCCAGGGCTCCGACTGGGTGCACAAAAATATTTAAAACTTTCAAAAACTTGGTACTACTGCATATTCCATCATTTACCCAGAACTTCGGGCTAGAGCTGCAATGATTGACCCAGGAAAGAGTGGGCGACTTAAATGCCTTATCATAGCCACTCATAACTTGGGTAAAACATTTTCTTAGCTCAGCAATTTAAATGTCGGAAGCAAATCAAGAAAACACTAATTCCAGAGACAATTATACTGTAAAAACAGGTACCTCACTTAAAACTGTTATGCTAGTATATTACCGTGAGTTGTGGCAGTCAAACGGAAAAGGTGCTTAAGGCTCACTCTGTGCCTTCGCCGGCAATAGGATAGTATAGGAATTTCCATGTAAAAGAACGCTGGCATGTCTTGGTGACATTTTATCCTAGTGATTTCAAACAAACACCATTAAAGAGATTTTGCAGAGAACAATTGTGCTGCAGAGCGAAATCAAGGTACTTGTAATTATAAATATCTTAAATTCCGAAGCGAAACATTTGAATAGTCATAGATTTCAGACTGTTTTTGTATCACTTAAATAATGCATCCACACATTTGGTACAAATTAGCTAATTAATAAAATCACTGGCACTGATTTCTAGCTCTTAAAACAAATAAGCTATGCTGTCATTTGTTAATGAACGTGGACGAGGGTGATTCGCGGCACAGCGTGTACCTTGGGCTCACGCAGGCTGGTCTTGGCCGTAGGGGAAGCCTGCGGCCCCCTCCTGCCTTTCTCTACCCTATACGCCAGCTCGGGTACCTGCGCTTCCAGCTTTACTGCACTGGTGAAGTATGCCATAGTAAAATTATATATATATATATATAATTTTTTGTATTGTCATTATACATGACAATACAAAAATAATTTACTAGTTGCGTAACATAAGTTCCAAATAAAAAATGTATATAATTATTAGGGGTGGGCGAAGCTGGAAATTTCATTTCGAAGCGAATTTGTTAAAATATTCGCTAATTCGAATTGAATATTGAATTAAATATAGATTTCAATATCTATTCAAAGTGT
This sequence comes from Dryococelus australis, assembly GCA_029891345.1. Lineage (NCBI taxonomy): Eukaryota > Metazoa > Arthropoda > Insecta > Phasmatodea > Phasmatidae > Dryococelus > Dryococelus australis. The sequence goes on from CM056997.1 coordinate 84,344,260, forward strand.
TTTGTTGACAAGTACACGTTGCACCAATTATAATTTTTTTTGAAAATGAATAACTACGTACATACATTTTTACAAGCTAGGTAAAAGGCATATAAAAAAAATGTTTTCCACTAATTTGCAAAATAATTTGTCAAAGTTGTTTTACCATGTAAGCACACATATTGCCTTTCAGGCTAAACAAATCTCAATACACTGAAAACTAATCCAAGCTTAAGGAATATTTTAAAGTAGCATACCTATTACAAAAGGAATCATTTTTCATTACATCAGCATATTTATTGACCTAAATGCAAATTAATACTAAATAAGAAACTAAAAATTATTTCAACAAAGTTTGGAACATACAAAACAGAATAATTAATTGCAGTGCTCATGTTTTTACACCCCAGTTTGTACTTTAATCAAATTGTGTATCTAAACAGTCTGATTCAATATAATATGGTTCTATTACTTTGTGTATGTTAAGTGGTGCGCGGGAATGGAATTTTGCCATCGGGAAAAATTTGAACAGCAAACTTAAATCTCCCGGGGGAATTCGGGAAATAATATTTTAGGTTAGGTGAAGAAGTTTGTGGGTTGCTATACTTATTAAATAACATTCTATCACAGCTAAGTCACATCAGGCAGGTTATCAATGCAACATAATGAATCTTTATGGTAACAAAGCTAATTCCTCTATAGATAACGAAATGAAAAGTAACTAAGTAAATTAATTATATTTTTCTCATAGGAAATTTGCTACATTTGGAGTTTGTCAACGTCTCGACTAGTGACCACAGCACGCAAAAACCAACATACTCTGAATGAGAAACAAAGACAATTTGTATGCGTGTTTCAATAGTTTTAACCAAACACATATTAAAAAACATTATGTTAGATATCAGTAAAATAGTTAAACCATTGGGGTCATAATAAATATTCATTGTGCACTTGATAATATTTACGTGAATGTTTAGGTTATATGTATTAAAACTCAAGTCCCAAGTCAATCAGCAATTGATACTTGCAACTTAATAGATGTCGCTCGCATATAAGACAAATTAAGTGTTCACGGTTCACCGTAACTTCATAATAGGGCAAGTTTACAACCAATTTTAGTTAATGTTCACAAAAAATACGTAGTTTTAATGTTTTATAATATATGAAGTACAAAAAAGTTTTAGCTTATGTGACAAACTTTCTATTCTATCTGTGAATAAGCGGTACAATCAATTTTTCTCTACTAAATTTGAATCTATACAATACTTCTCGCATGAAACCAGACTTGTATTTCATTACCAATTTCCCGTTTTTTATAATTAGATTACTGAGAAGTGAGATTTGAATCACAGTGGGTTCGATTTCACACTTTTCACAGCAGTTGGTTATGTAAAACTTGCAGTTTAATCTCCTATTCATCACACTGTAATGGAAGAGTCTGTTGGACATGAGGAAAATAAACATATAATACAGATTATAATCTGAGGAGTCAAATTGAGTTTGGAAGATTCTGAAGTGTTTAGTACCGTATTTACCCGAAAGGAAGATGACCCTGTATCTAAGACGACTCCTTCCTAAAAAAAATATTTTTGAGGAAAAAATATTTAAACCTGAATTCAAGACTGCCCCTGTGAAGTGCTGGAAAAATATTTAGGTTGAAAGTATTTTTGCATTTAATTTATGACAAACCCTTCAAAGAAGACATGCTATTATATGAATAATGTATCTTTCAAAGAAAAGCTAACCACAATGAAATAGGTGTGTCTAACATGGTTGTAACATCTTTCTTACACTGTAAAACTTTTGTGGGTGTTATATTTGTGACTTGAGCCATTTTGCTTCCCAGCAAAGTGCTTCCTCTTTGCAGCCATTTGCAAATATATCAGATTAGGATTAGTCAATTAATCGGATTAGCCATTATCGGCAAAATCTATTTTAAGACCATCCCCATCAAGATATTCGTATACACCCCGTCCTTACTACTACTCAAGCGCCTCAAAGGCTGGCCCCTTACTAGGCAAGTGGTTTGCATCTCTGGGTGACATCAGAGAAGAGGACCCTCCTCAAAGTTGACAGGTACAGTCCAACCATAGGACACACCGCATTTAAGCACGAAAAGCATTTGTCAAAATCCTCTGTCTCATGGCATGCCAATTTTGGAGGATTAACTGCTTTCCGAGTAAAAAATTATGAATAGAGGCCTTGTGCATGTAACACAAAATTAAATATTGAACTAGCAGTGTCACACTTTTATGGTATTTGTGGTCCTAGGTATTGAATTGAAGAGGACCCGGAATTGTAGATGACCCCCTTATTTTTTCTATTCCGTTTCTGTCAAAATCCTCATCTTCCTTTTGGGGTAAATACAGTAATATAAATAGGTTTTTACCCCAATCATTCCGTTTTGCTATATAGTGAGTAAAATTAGATACTGACAATTATTTTACACCAAGACAATTATTTTACACCAAATGCAGTTTGGACTAATTTGTGGGCGTTCTGTTGAGTTGAGGTTATGTTTCCATGTTTCATTAGGCATGTGTGTTGCACATGTGGGATAAAAACTTTGATGTTATTAAGAGCACGTTGTCTTCTTTTGCTTTTTGGCATAATAATAATAATAAATTATTTACGTTGCCCAGAAGCATTTTTTTGTTTCGAAGTTTGAAGCAAAAAATTTTATTTCGAATACGATGCCGAATATTAAAAATATTCAATTCGAATTTGAATTTTCGAAGCTTGTAAATAATTGTGCGTGACACATCATATTATTCTTTATACGTTGGTTTTAGATAAAATTATCATTCTTGTGAAGTTTTGGACAAAATCATTTAAACTAAGAAGCTGGATGTTACATGTAGCTGGAAGTTGCAATGAAAATCAATGTGTCTCACAGTACAAGTAATCCTTGCTTGATATTTCAGATGTAGGATTTTTTTGTAAACCGTTTTTAAATTGAAGAATTAAAGAAGCCCAAAATAAAACAGCCAGAACTGTCTACAACACAGTTACACTTTACATCATAAAATAATAAAAAATTAAAATCTTTTTTATGTACAAATTATATACAAAAGTATACCAATGAGTTTGCATATGTATAACACTATATATTCTGAACACATTAATGAAACCTTAAGAAGTAATACATCAGAACTGCGAAATGATTTCAAATGTACTTATTATATAAGGTAAGTTGGAACCCAAGTAAGAATTTATTTTATCTTCTTCAAATATTTGCGTGCTCCCAGAATATTTAGTGGTTTACGGACAGTTTTCCTTTTGAAAAGAAACAGGCGCTACTATCTTAGGTAACAAGCAATTTATGTAGAAATGTTCAGGTTTAGGGAGCATTTCCTTTTCCCACAGTTCCTCATCTCTGTGCATCTTCTCAATGTGGAGAGGTTCGTTTTGGTCAGACGTAGCAGTTAAATAACAAACATTTCGCTGTGTGTTGTTAAGGGTGCCCCAAATTTGATAATAGTAGTAATGCATTTTTTTCAGTTTCAACCCATCAGATGTAAGTTCCAGGAAAAACCCTTTTTTCTGTTTTGCTGTTTCCTTGAGGCCAACTGTTCTTGTTGATGGAACGCACTTTACCTCTATCATTGCATCTTCTTGAGTAATCAAACCATCGGGGCTAGCACACAAGAAACCATAGTGTAAACTAATGAACAAACTGCACCTTGTAACTGTTAACCTGGTTTGACTTTCAAACTCTTTCACAGCAATGTATTCACACCAGCGACCATATTCCATTGCTGCTGTAGAACAGCTAGGGATGTATAGCAACCGTTTGACAAGATTCGCACAGGACGTCATGTCCTTCTGTCTACACATTGCATTGAAATTGCTTGCAGTCAAGCGAGAACGTCACATGTCGTGCCATAACTCGCTACCTGTTTACCCAGAAGTTTCTTAGCGATTTTGTCTCGTTCAACTACAGAAACTTGTAGTGTACGGACAAATTCTTTACACTTTCTTGTCAGCTCCAACTGATCTTCTGGTTGTTCAGCTTCTGGACCATAGTGTCTGGTGGGGCAGATACTTTATAACGCTTTGCTGGTCTGTCAGCATCGTCGTAACTTAATCTGCATCTCTTTCGTGCATTTTGATATTCAATTACCTTGTTCAATATTTTCCTTGGGGGTCTGTCCGGACTTTTACCAGTTAACTATTTAAATGGGCTGTTCCCATGAATGCCGTTTCTGAAATTGTAGTCCTGCAACATAGCATCGTCGCTGGAAAGAACCTTTCTGGGTGAAGTTTATTCTTTTACCAGCATTGTATTTCGCTACAAAATTCGTATATGGAATTCACTTGCGTTGTTAGTTTTGTGTTGTATGAGCTTCGGAGCTTTGGCAACTAGACGCTGAACAAGACATGAAACTTCTTCCAATAGTCCTGATTTCTTTATTTTTCTAATGTACCCTTTTCTTCTTCCTTATTGCAGAAATAGCTTCTACATCGCTCGTGTTGTCCGAACACATGATGCGGACCATTTTCCAAGTTATGAACCAGGTCTGACACTTGTTCGCCTGCACAGCCACAGTGCCGAATAGCACTCCTAGCCGCGGCAGTCAGGCGAGGGATAGACGACTTTAGAAGTTTTCTTGCATCCACAGCAAAAGTCTTGTCAGCAGCTAAAGTATGAAGATGACTAGTGTAGTTTTTTTATGCAGTTGTTTGCGCATTCAATTTTATGTATGGAACGACCATAGGAGACATTTTGTAATCGCTTTGCATACATACTGGAGTCGCCATTCCCTATGAAATGTTTGTATATCATTCCACGCATCTGTTCACTGCTTCTAAAACCTTCTACAATAATGTCTTGCTCCATAGCAGGTGATGGCCTATTATTGTCCCATTTTTTGTAGCACACGTGTGTCTTTGCCGGCACATTTTGTCTCGCTGCCTGTTCACATAAAGAAGAGTAATTGTTCCATACTCCCAGAAATAGGAGCTTGCCTGTTAGTTCACGATGACAGCCTGAAATGATATAAATTAACATTATAATCATGTCCATCTTTGCTCATTTTTTACATTGGTAATTATACACCTTATACTAGATTCAAGTCTATTTAATTTACAACTGGTTATACATCCTTTGAATTAAACAATGAAAACATAACACCTTGAGAACGTAAACTAAGAAACGAAAAAAAAATTTGGGGGAAAGACAGGCTTGATGCATTATGCAAAACATTTGCTGCGGAGTTTACTTTTTACCTGCACAATGTGTCATTTGTACAACACAGTTAAAAATAATATTGCATGTAATTTTGGAGTCGGTTCTCGGACAGAAACAAATATGCATATTTGCAACAAAATGTTTACACCATATCGTTAAGATGGCAGGAATGCCCATTTAATACAAATTCAGTTGACATTATTCCATTGTTTTTACATTTCTGTATGCTTATCGAAATATAAAATAATTTTTTAACATCATGCAAAACCTAAGAGTAAGAATAAAATATTAAATTTTAAAATATGTATTGCTTTTCGTAAGTTGCTTATATACTATAACTGTAGCAACATATACAAGATCTATGGGGAAAATGTTCTCACTAGTTATGAATTCAACCTACTTTAGGAGGCTTCTGCAATCGAGTGACTAGACAGCTTACCTCCTACCAAGGTGATTCGGATTCGATTCTCGGCGGGTTCACCTCAGTTTTCGCATGTGGGAATCGTGCTGGGATGATTTTGGATGAAGGTGGGTTTTCTCGGGGAGCTCCAATTTCCCCTGTCCTTACATTCCCTGTGCTTCTCCATACCCACCCCATTCACTCTCATCGGTTGTGAAAAGAAAACCTTTGCGACACACTAAAGAAATAAACCAGTACTATTCGTCAATGTTTGCATTGACGTGTGCTATGGGGTGCGACTACCCTAGTTGGCAGTACGGAGGCGTTGACAGACCTGTCAAGCCTAGCTTGGCCTACCACGGCGAATACTAGTGCATATATAATTTGGTCTAGGAGGCTTAAAGGGGCTAGATGTAGCATTTGGCTGGTTGGGGGTAGGTTTGCTATCGGTTGAAGGGGAGTCAAATCCCAGAGTGAGTCGGATAGAGGTGGCTTCCCGCCCAGGGAGCGCTATCCTTACTATTAGAGTCGCCAAGATGCGAGATGCCAGCAATACTAAAAGGATGAAATGGTGAGAGGATTAATCAGACGTAGAGGGGGGAGGGATACGTAGTCTGGCAGATGATACTTTAATTGGGCGAGTAGTTTGATGTGCTGGTATGAAATCTACTGAAGGGAGTGTTGCACAAGAGCGGGAGATGGGTTGTGCTGGGAGTCGAACCTGGATCACTTTTCCCGTTGCTAGTTTAATATTACAATATTTTGGGAGTACTGTACCCGCAGGATGTTTTACTCTGATAAGCCGTCCGGACTTTAATTGGATGTTACTAGTTGTTTTCGATTGCTGACTAGTAGGGTTGTCTTGGGGAATATCCTCACCCTGAATTAACAGTTTCTCCTGTTCCTCGTACTCTGTCGTCGGATACCGAGACCAATGGCCTCCAAGTAGATGATCTAGTGGGGAAGAAACATCCAAGGGAATAAACTGAGTTTTGGTCGGTGGAGTTTGGTCGTGACACCCGACCGGGGGTTTGCCCTCAGACGTGGAGCTGGCGTTAGTCCAGGCAAGGGCACGGCATTCTCTACATCGTTGTTTACTGGGAGCATCTTCTTTCTTACTGTACATCTAATTATTAGAGTTTACACAATACACAAAGATAGGGAATAAGGGTCCACTAACTACTAGTAATGGTAATGTGACATGGTTGTTTATTGCAGGGATTGGTCCCTGCGGAATAAATGCATTAAAAAATTTGGAAAATTTTGGGCTTATTTTGACCAACCCTAACCCCTATGCCACCAAACTTGCCATTTTTTGCATGAAGTTCATGTTCAATCATCTCTAGTGCGTAAAAAAACCACTTATTAAATTAAGTATAAATACATATGTATATTTTAATAGCTGGATGTCTCCTGATTAATTAGATACCCAAGAAAGCCATATGGACTACCCCTTATTGTAAAAAAGAAGGCCTTAACACAGTATGACATGGCTATTGAAAGTGTGTGAAAAGATTAGACTATGTATTATTAAAATTTAAAGCTATTATTAATGATACATTAAGCAGATATCGTGGGTCGTACATTGCCATGAGCCACGTAGCGATCAAAAACTTTAGTTGGTGTTGTGCAATACGTGTGTGTGCGCCGTGATCTTGCTTTGGTCTAGCTGTTTCATTGCTAGAAAATTGGACGTATTACGCATGAAGCAGTAACTAAAAACACTGTTGGAGATGCCTTACGTTTGAAGTAAAACACCGCACTTTATTTATTGATAATAGATATGAAGATATATTAATTAGATTAAATCACTTGTATGCTGCAGCTAGTAGCGAATACATTGTCATGTGTACATAGCTGGGCGAGCGCCTACATCCTCTGCAGCGCGGCTGGGCGTTGCAACTTACTGCTATTGCTCGGGCCTAGATCCTCTGGCTGGGCTGTGGAGTAGTTGACCCTGGCACAAGCATCGCGTTCGGCGATGCCCGAATGCTTCTCAGCTGTAGCTTATACCGGGGCCGACTACCTCGTGCAACTGTCGATCAATCGCTACAAAATTATTCATGGGCGGCGGCGAGCCAGCACTACTGCTATAGTTACTGTTAGTGTTGGGAAAACATGCTGATAGATGCTATTCACATCAATGTGTTGAATTTATACAAAATTTAGGCGGCATTTGGCCTCTGTACTGATACGGTGAGGTCCAGCAATGTTTGCGGCAATACAAATATTTAGTGCAGCCTACTTGAAATATTAATTAACACAAATTTTTCATGAAAGAATTCTGAAGTGTCATATACATGCACACAGCCTAGGCCTAACTTGTCAAAATAAATAGCGCACCATAAAAAATTGTCACCTTACCTAGGTAAGGGCGGAGGAGGGTTGACAGAAGTAAAAAATGAGTAGGAGGGGTAAGACAGAGGGGGCAGTAAGGTACAGTGGGTGACTAGACAAAGAATTCTCAACCCGGCCTGCACCCCCCCCCCCCCCCCCCCCCTACCTATACCACAGTGAGTCCCCTTCTGACTTGAAGTAATTTATTGCTTCACACTGTTGGAACAATTGTCAAAGTTTTGAGAAACGAGTGACCGCTAACATCAGTAAAGGCCAGTTTTCCATAGACTTAAAACTGTGGATAATAGAAACTTGTACCTCCTGTTGAATGTGTCTACAAAAACTAATCCCTGCATAACTGAAACCACGTTTGAAGATACCGCTAGTGACGAGGGATTACTGTATCTAATTTTAGGAGTGCCTCATATTTTCAACTTTTTCGACCCAAACTTTTCACGGTTCCTCGGGATTGGGTTGTAATAGAGAGATGGTCGTAATAAATGCGGTTGTAATGGAGGGGTTTTACAGTATATTTATATTGTATTGGCAAAACACTGGAGACAAATATGGTACGAGAATAACGTAATTTGACGGGGTCAGGCATAGGTGAGCCTAAGAGAGCAAAAATGTAGCTACGCAACTTTACAGCGGCTAGAAATGAAAAAAATGTAAAGCACCGCAATTTTGACAATGGCTAAGTTAAGGGGAAGCTAATCAGGTAAGCGATGTGAAACTTGATGGCTCATTACCGCGGAGTCAAAGGAAGTTGACTGGGGTAAGGATTACCGGGTTAAGGTGGGGTATACCTGTAGCTAGTAGTCGTCTCACGCGCAGGTCCTCGGTGGTGTGCAGGTCTTGAGAGAGACGGAGAGAGTCTTCACAGACTCGTTGAGAGTCTTCACAGACTCGTTGAGAGTTTAAGGTGCAGGTTATGAGAGGAGTGTTTGCGGTAGGAAGTAGGGTAGTCTTTGGTCGGACTAGAAGGAGAGCGTTCTGCAAGCTGGGTGTAGGGATGTCCTCTGCGGACTGGCGTGGTGAGCAGCAGAGCCCTTGCGGACTGGAGGAAGGTAAGTCCTTCAGACTGAGGAGGAGGAGTCCTTGCAGTTTGGGGGTTGGGCTCACATTTTTATGCTTTTTAGCATATAAATCTGATTTGATGTGTAGGTACACTCTTAAAAATGCCAATGAGTTTTTACATTGTATATATGAAGACCACCTATAAGAAGAATGCAGTTTTGTAGGTGGGAATTTGTATGTTATGTATTTGTTTGCTCATGATTTTCCAGTGTATGTTTTTGTTTGCAATATCTTGTACACTCTCTCAATACCAAACCAAAGACTCTGAGCCATAAAGCTCACATGAGGTGTGGCATGCTGGGTTAGTTAACATGCTGTTAAATAAATTAATTCTACTAATTGATGAATAATTGGCAGATAATGTTCAGATGCTGCCGATGGTTGTGGTATCGGCCGGTTAATCAGAATCGGTATCGGCCCAACCCTAGTAACAAGCCAACCACCAAAATTCAAAATAATTTTGTACTGCATCATGAAGTCTGCACCTAATATCAATGGCTTGGCTAAACCTTTGACCATCAGTACGTTTGCCCATTTCCTCGGCCCTATACCATCAATATTAGGCTTATCTGTGTGGAGCAGATTATGATGCTTTTGCTGACACTCATAACAAATGTGAATAGAGAGACATGATGCTAGCTTTTGGGCTGTCCCAAGGCAATTGAAACATAATTTTGTGTTCTTAGCTATTTGTTGTCGGTCTGTAGGTGAGGTATCAATGAATTCGGGACACTTGTATACAGAATGGGTGGTTTGCTGACACACTGCTCAAGGTTCTGAACTGGTAATAAATACTGCCTTTTGTTGTGAGGTAGTGTGCCTTGACTTTGTCAGCAATGGTTTCTGAGACATGTTATTTGCACAATCCAATTTTCTGACAAACTGTTTGACTGATAGAAGATTTGCAGAGTTGACAGCAGGCATGTCCAGAATTCTGTTTATGTATAGGGTAGTGAGTTTCCTGATGTTTTGGTACTGGGATATTTTTGTACTTAGATATCACAATAGAAGAACATACAGGAGATGGCCAAACTAAAATTGTATCCACACTTGCATCTCATATCACCATGACAGCTACCACCACTGTTTTGCTGTCTACTGCTCTAGTAGAAATCCAGGAGGCATTTGGAGCTTCCCAACAAGTACGTGCCCTTATAGACTCAGCTAACCAGGCTAGTTTCATAACTGAGGCCTGCCTACAGCGATTGGGACTGCCCCGACAGAAGATTCAGCTCCCAATCCATGGATGATCCAATATGCCAGTCAGTGTTTCCAAGTCAACCATGACTGGCCTAATCAGTCCTTTAGGACAAACCTCACCATCATTCAGTTTGGATGCTTTTGTTCTATTGCGCATTTCAAGTGATCTCCCTAACGCTCAGCTACCCTCTAGCATTTGTGATGCTGTAACGCACCTGATACTCGCAGATCCTACCTTTGCCTATCCAGGCTCAGTCGATTTGTTGATAGGTGCCGAGTTGTTTCCGCACTTGATGACTGGCCGCAAAAGGGATGGAAGAAAGGAAATGCCCACCGCATTGGAGACTGTGTTTGGATGGATCCTCATGGGAAGGGTTAAAACTGCTGTTCCATTGCAACCAATAACGTCACGTTGTATTTCATTGTTTACATCATCCCCATCGCTTGAATATGTTGTCAAAAGATTCTGGGAATTAGAAGAAGTTCCTCAGAAAACACATCACTCTCCTTAGGAAGCACTCTGTGAAGAGATGTTCGTAACAGTTCATACAAGAAACCAAACAGGGCGCTACAGTGTTGCTTTGCCCCTTTTTTTGTCAACCAAGACCACAGTTAGGAGAATCTAAGCACCAAGCAATACATAAGCTTTATCTTCTCGAGAGGCATCTGAAACTGAAACCTTCAGTAAGAGCCCCGTATGCAGATTTTATGGAAGATTATCTCTCATCTAGATACATGGAGAGGATTCCAGAGGGAGAAATCTCTGTAAGTGAGGACTACTACATTCCTCACCGCTTTGTAGTAAAGCCTGATAGCACCACCACTAAGTTGCGAGTGGTGTTCGACGCATCTGCAAGAACCCCAAATGGCCAATCGCTCAATGACATACTTCTTATAGGGCCAAAACTCCAAAGCAGCATTGTTTACGTGTTGCTTCAGTTTCGTATGTACCCTATTGTGTTCACTGCAGATATCAAACAAATGTATGAGCAGATATCCATTCATCCCAGCGACAGAGATTATCAGAGGATTGTGTGGAGGTCCTCAGATGATGAACCCATCGCGGAATACAGACTGAACACTGTTACTTACGGGGTGTCATCTGTGCCATATCTCGCCATACGCACTCTCCATCAACTCGCAGAGAATGAGAAGAGCAGATTTCCTGTTGCAGCAAAGATTTTATTGTCAGACATGTATGTAGATGATGTAGCCACTGGAGCTTGCAGTGTTGAGGCTGCATTCAATCTACAGCAGGAGCTCGTAGCATTACTGAAGGTGGGTGGATTTCAATTGAAAAAGTTTATGAGCAACCATGCAGCCTTGTTTAATTGGCTCCCACCAAAGGACATTCATGCACCATCATCTCACTCGTTTGTTCTTGAACATAACATGATTATTAAAGTCCTAGGCCTGCAATGGAACCCTTCCACTGACTCATTTTCGTATGTAATCCATCCCAACTCCAATCCACCTACAAAATGCATCATCCTGTCAGACTTGGCTCGAGTGTTTGACCCGCTTGGTTGGTTAACTCCCTTAACTTTGTTTGGCACACACTTGATTCAGATGCTGTGGCTGAAAGGTGTGGACTGGGATACTGAACCACCCCTGGAAGTGTGTGAAAAGTGGGACCGTGTTAGATCTGAACTGTCATTATTGTCGTCCACCACTAGTGAATCTGCAGGGGTGCACATATCAAGTTCACGGCTTTGCTGACAGTTCTGAAATTGGTTATGCTGCTGTTGTATACCTTCCTGTGAAACCTCGGCAGGGTCCAGCAATAGTTCACCTGTTGGTTGCCAAATCTAAGGTTGCACCTGTGAAGAACGTGTTGCTTCCTCGCCTGGAACTCTGTGTGGCTCTTTTGCTAGTTCGGCTTCTCCGTCTCGTCATCAACAACTATGATTCGCGGCTGCACATTGAGGCTACTTACGCCTGGACAGATTCTATGGTAGTTTTATCTTGGATTACATCACCACCTCATCTCTGGAAGACATTTTTGGCCAACCGAGTCAGTGAAATTCAAGATTACACATTAACTGAATGGTGGCATCATGTTCAATCGGAGGAAAATCCTGCTGACTGCGCTTCAAGGGGTTGACGGCTGCACAGCTTCAGCAACATCATTTGTGGTGGAGTGGACCATGGTGGTTGAAGGAAACCAGTTATCATTGGCCCTGCTATATCCACAGGCGAGACCTCGGCATCAGCCTCCATCATTCCTGAACAGAAAACTCTTTCATTCGGCAACTTTGTAGACACCAGCCCCTTGGAGATATTGGTTGAAAGGTGTAGCAAGTTTAATAAGCTTATCCGCATAACAGCATATGTTGTACGTTTTATTCACATTTGTCGAGTGCCACAAAACAAGGCTACTGATGCCTTACTACCCCATGAACTAGATAAAGGCTTGAAAATTTGGCTGAGGTATGTCCAAGCTTCTTTCTTTGAAGCTGATATTAATGCTCTAAAGAAGCAGCAGCGTGTATCACCTCTGACCCAGAAATTGGTTCCATTTATTGATCCCTGTGGAGTGGTCAGGATGGGCGTTAGACTGCCTTAGTCAAACGTAACATTTGAGCAATAGCACCCGGCTTTATTTTCCAAATTGCACTGTTTTACAGACTTAGTAATCAGTCATTATCATGAAGTCAATCAGCATCCAGGTGTTTTAAACTCTTCAGAGTATCCTCAGGACACAATTTTGAATACTTGCAGACAGGTGTGCCATTTGTCGCTGTCTTCGTTACTGCCTCAAGTGCATTAAGACAAGACCTGCCTCTTCGGCACCATTAATGGGAGACCTTCCTGCCATGAGGATTCAGCAGGTGAAACCCTTTGCCAAAGCCGGGGTGGACTATGCTGGTCCGTTTACTATTAAGGTCGCCGAGTTCGTCGCCCAGTGTCGTTAAAAGCTTATCTTTGCATATTTGTTTGTTGTGTAACAAAAGCAGTGCACCTTGAGTTGGCATCTGACCTTTCTACTGATTTGTTTCTAGGTGCATACAAATGCTTTCTTGCTCATCGTGGCAGGTCATCTGACCTATATAGTGACTGTGGAACCAATTTTGTGGGTGCAAATAAATATCTGAATGAACTGCGACAGCTGCTTGCTTCTCCCAACCACCAACAGACCATGCAAGCTCCTTGGCTACCCTTGATGTAACTTGGCATTTTAATCCCCCCACAGTACCTCATTTCGGTGGATTATGGGAAGCCGGAGTTAAGTCGGTGAAGTCCCATATGAGGCGTGTTTTTGGAGAGCAAATTCTCACTTACGAGGAACTGAATACTGTTCTAGTGCAGTTCGAAGCCATCCTCAACTCCAGCAGGCTTCCTCCACTGTAGTGGCACTTAGGATGCATCGTTGAGCTACATCCTGGTCGTGATAAAGTACCTAGAGTAACCACTGTCCGCACAGTGGACGGAACCATTAAATGCCCCGCTGTTAAACTGTGCCCATTGCCCTTTAAGGTTTGAAGTGGATATTCAAGGTGGGCGGTGATGTTTGGTACTGTGTTTATAGATGTCTTTGTAATTATTACTGTGTACAGATTTGAACTTCACGCCATTGCCATCAGTGGCACGCTTGTAGTGCTTCTAGGAACTAGTATATAGACAGTCAGTTGTTCGCAATTCGTTTGGGAGAAATGGTGTTTGGTACTGCCCACCAGTTCTCATATCAACAAACTTTCGTGTAATACAGTTCATCAAGATGTTCGACGCAACATGTACAATCAGTACATTGGGTGCTGATCATCATGAAAAATTACTTATGTTCGCCATTTCATGTCCGTAACCGACATATATTTCTGCAGTGTGGTTATTTTGTTTATTAATTTCTTGGCATATCCCATTAAATACAGTAAAATCTTATTACAGCATACTTCACTTTATATTACTTTGTTTGACATTTGGTCATAGTAGCACTTGGGGTGGGCCATTGTGTCAAACTAATATGTACCATGGTTAAGTTAACACTTTCAACCAGCATTTTAAAAATTATGTGTTTTTTTTCTGCTTTGCCAACAGGTAAACAAGAGGTTTGTGACAAGTTACTTGAATGTTCAAGGAAAACTCTTTACAAAGATTGGGTAAGTAAACAATGTTGAAATGATCATTGGAATATACTTATAGTGTTTGGTAGGAATAGGCCACTAGGCTACTGATTACAAGAGAGTAAAAACATAAGCACTCACAGGACGATACTATAATTGTGCAACTGAAAATCTTATCTACCTGCTACAGTATGTTCATTGCAATGTGATGTACATTGGCTTACTACCAACACTCTCAGACAGAGAATGAATGGCCATAGAATAGACACCAAACAAGCCATAGCTGGAGTAAATGTGAAATTACAATAGAAGCCAGTTGCAGCACATGCAGCATTTCCCAACCAAAACTTTGTTTGACTCCTGTTACACAACCAGAGTGGTGAGGGCCCTACCACCTTCAAATGATATTGCAGTACTGTGATGCTCAGAACTTGGTCACCAGTACATCACCAAATCTAGACAGCTACCTTGCTGAAACATAGGATAACCTCTTTGCCACAAGGGCTACGGTGGCTGAGTGATTAGCTGGCTCACCTCCCACCTAGGCGAACCGAGCTCAATTCCCGGCCGGGCCACTCCTGGATTTTCGCATGTGGGAATCATACTGGACAATGCCGCTGGTCATCAGGTTTTCTAAATAGTTTTACACAAATTCAAAACTGTGATTATATTGATTGTATTTACCAAAATATTAAACTAATATTTTTACTAGAGATGGGACATTCAATACTTCGATACCTCGATACCTCTCAATATTGGGCCGTATTGAAATTATAGAGTATTATGACATCCATATTGATACTTTTATTCGATACTTTTTATTGACACGTGTATATGGCTTGGTCTGCCATTTTCCCTGTTGTCAGGAAGTGGCACTGTTTATTTTCGTGCTGTTTACTATTTTCGGAAAGCCAGTGAATTGTCTTATTTGTTAAATGATTAAGCTAAATGTTTATCGATGGCAGAGAGATGTGTAGAAAGGATTGCAACAGAACAACATGTATTCAGGAGTTGCAAATAGGAATTACGAACAGTAAGTCAGTGTGTATTGTAAATAAAGTATTTTGAAACGGTTATTAGATTGTTTGAAATGTACATGGCCTAAAAAACCGCCATTTCAACTCTGTATTGCAGTGTTGAGATAATACATTTATTGTATGGAAAACGAACTTCGTCAAAAATATTTATGCCCTGAATGTGTTTAATATTTAAATTGGTACTAACTACATATTTATAGCGTTTTTTTTCTGTGAGGTTGAAACTTGATAGGCTGTATAATAATTTGAATATTTCGTTCATACGAGCAAAATTTACTCTCGTCCATTAAAACAATATGTAAAAAAAAATGATACAGTTTTGTAAGAAGAAGTGTAAAACAATGCCGTCTCATGAAAAACGTTAAAATAAAGTAGCTCCCAACCTCATCCAATACATTGGCAATAAAATTAATGGAGCCCCACCAGTATGACTTTGCCATAACAAAAATAAGGTAGGTTGGAATGGTAACCTACATTGATCATACCATTTGCTTACACTATTGTTTTATTCATAGACAGAGCAGCTGTGGCACAAGGATACATTGTTGCCATGCTACACCTGTCAATATTTAGTGAACTTATGTTCAATATTTTGAATGCAAGTACATATTTCAATTTTCTACGTGCCTTTTTATGTTTATAACCGGTATTTCGTATTTATTTTATATGTTTTGTGTATGCACAATATGTGAAAGCGCTCTACGCAAAACAAACAGAATAATTTTATTTTACTTCCGGTAGCAGAAGAATTGCTATTGTTTATTATCCGGTGATAAACAATTTCCATATTTCATCTATCTTACTTAATCCAGAAAAAATGTAATTCTTGTTTTTGTAAATACAATTTTTTAAACTTGCTTAGTTTGAAAATTGACATGTCTGAAGTATTATTTGAGTATTTTATTAATATTTATATTATTTTAACACTTGATGCTAAGTTAAATAAATTTCAAATATGTTTCCATGTCTGTAATAGTATTATTTGCATGATTTTTCTTAGATTTTAAGCTTTGCCATAAATTTGGTTGGGAACAATGAAAATGTAGTTTTGAAAAAATTTGATTGAATTATTTAAATTTTTTTACTCAAGAGTATTGAGTTTCGAAAGTATCAAGGGTATCAAGCTGAAAACTGTATCAAGTATCGAAAACTTATTATCGTCGCACTCCTAATTTTTACCCAATGTGTAATATTGCTGGTGGCTTTAGTTTGCATTTGATATATTGTGATACATAAAGGTAGAACATATTTCTTCAGAATTTTTAAGTGAAATGAAAATTCTTTTTAAAAAAAAAAAAGTTACTCCACTACTATTCTTATTTTACATTTTCAGGTTCCTACGCATTCTTGAATTTAATGTTTTCCTACTACTTTTATTTAGTGAACATTATTGTATTTAAAGATTTTATATTCAATTTTTTTTTGTACTTTTACTTAGTAACTACATTGTGACGTACTTTATGCTGGTATGTTTTGGTGTGCTTGACCACATTATATGTTGGCAATTTTTAGAATGGAAACTTTCCAAGAGGCTGCAGTACAGATGCTACGAGAGTTTCGAGCACTGCTGCAGCACTCGCCGGTGCCACTGAATGCAAACCGGTTTCTCCAATTGCTGGCACTCAACATGTTTGCTATTGAAAATACGCAGCCGAAGGGTGAGTCGTCCAGACAACAGGGTGAATGAAATGTAGAGTTGTTCCAGTACCTATATTAAGTGTCAGTATTGTCATATACTCCTCAATTTTTTAAGGTATTGGGTGTGGTATTGGTCTATACTTTAGAATTGGTTTTAGAAAATATACTGGTATCTCAGGAAATTTACAGATGTCAGGTTTCATTTAAACTATGCCACAAAATGGAAAATGGGTTGCCGCGAGAAAACATGACAATTCAAAATGTGTTTGAGATAAGTGTACCTGAGAGGCACAAACTAGCCAAGAAATAAATATGCCTTCTACAGAGAGAAATGCAAACATCCCCACAGTCAAAAAATTGTTGCCGCCCTACCTATTCTGGGGTGGGGGTATCTTCAACAGACAGCTCAAGTCTTGTTTCCCTCCCCCCTCCTCTTCTAGGGACTGGAATGCATGAGTCTCGGTTACGGGAAGAGTTAATGTGGCAACAGACTTTCAGGTTGAGACAGATAATGGCCCTCTGGGCTTTTGGAGGCACAGGTCGAATCACAGGTCGTGTGCTCGAGCGTGTTGGAGTGAAGGTATCTCCTGTGAATTTGAGGCAATGGACAACTTTGGTGGGTGCAGAAGTAGGTATAATGTTATGTTGAGGCTTTGTTGGCATAGGCAGGAATGGAGAGAGAACTTGAGACACATTACATTATTTCTCGCCTGATACGTTCCTTCCGTAGGTGCTGTAACAGAAGGCTGTTGGGTAGTGGATGGAGCCAGTCTTCTGTCTTGCCACTTCCTCCTGTCGATTAGTAGATCCTGATCCCCCTCCCCCCCCCCTGGTTTTGACTCCGTAACTTCCCTGGCTAAAGCCAAGACATGCCTTTCTACCTTCTGCTGCCCAGCCATATGGAAAGGCATTCAGGTGAGAGAGAGAGAGTATGAGAGAGAGTGAGTGTGTGAGTGTGAGTGAGAGAGTGAGTGTGTGTGTGTGTGAGAGAGTGCTGAGTGTGAGAGAGTGCTGAGTGTGTGAGTGAGAGCATGAGAGTGTGTGTGAGTGAGTGTGTGTGTGTGTGTGTGTGAGAAAGAGATAGTGGTAATTTGGGGGGGGGGGGGGAGCATAAGGAGGTGATAGAGCGAGTATGTGCGCGCGGCCGTGTGTGGGCATGCATCTGTTATGTGAAGTTGAAGAGCATGTGTTCCGAAAGGCTGTGGTTGGCAAAAAGAAGAGGGTATCCACATGGTGGTAAGGGATTGCTTTCCGGCCAGTCTCCTGGAGGGTGGTGACTTCCTCCACAGTCAGAGTGGCAATAGTCTGGAATCTGGGGGAAAAACATTTATTTTTATTTTTCACTGGGAATAGGGGGAAAACCCGTGAATTTAAAAACGTAGCTGGGAAGAAACGATCTGGTTTGGGTTTTTCATCTTGAAAGCAGATTTCACTTTTATTGGAACATTGAAGATTACTATTGGCTTTTGTGTTGTGTTACTTCTTTGTTCTTTCTTATGAGCCTGTTTATTGGTTGTGAGTCATTGTTTGTTTAAATCTGTTCGGAAACTGGGAACAATGGATTGGATTGAAGTCAGACATTTTGAATGTTGTGTTGGTGTCCGATGATGTAGTTCGCGATTTTGGGATTGTTGTGTTTTGGAAGTACTTTACGTGTTCTAAACGTGTGGTGATATAATTATCATGTCACTCTCGACAGTAAGTTTGACTTTGTATAATGCTAGATATGAGTTGGAATATGCATGGGTCCGCAAAAATCTGAAGTGTCGTTTTTCTGTGAAATGTGCTGATTCAACACCATTATCAACATTCCTACAATGGGAAAAACTGCTTTGATAAGCCATGAAACATCTTTCAAACATATTTATACTGAGGCGTTATGAAAGAAATTGTAGCATATAAATGCCTTTTTGACTTGCCAGGGACCTCTAAAGGAAAACAAACTTGGCTGTTGTCAAAAAAGATAGGCTAAATTTATGATGTACAAAGTTTTTGTGTCAGTTTTATTTTTCAGCTTGCGTGGAACTAGTTTGTCTAAAAAAATACCTGTTTTAGGTTATATGGTATAAGGAAATATGTAAGTGAAGAAAAAATATCTCTTGGAATTTTGCAAATCTAAATTTAAAATTGGTCTGAATATAAGGCGACCGTTTTTACATCAACGAGAGGTGTGAAAATCGGTGGTCGCCTAATTTTTTAACGCTAGACATGTGGCGGCATGAACATTAGTTCCAGGCCAAAAACTGAACTGCACGTGCGGGTGACCACGTGCCCTTGAGAAGGTCATTGACAGGCTGGCAGCTGCTATGCGATAGCGACTTGTTTTTTTTTTTTTTTGTTCAGATGCGCTGCTTTGTTTACGTTTCATTAACGTTACTTTTAATGCAATAAATTTCAACTGTGTGACATCTGGCGTTACTAAAACAGAAAGTTAAAATGCGGTATTGGCTTTAATGTGATTCATTACCATTGTGGTATTTGCTGCTTGTAAATTACGGTAAACAGTGTAAATGAACAATCACATGCCGGTAGGCCTAATATATTTTCTTATTAATTTCTACCAAAAAAGTGTTTTACATTTGTCTGGGCCCCTAAAACCGCAGGTTGCCTTATATTTGGGGTTGCCTTATATTCAGACCACTACGGTAGCTGCAATTGATGAACAGATAAAGTCTTTGCAAAAAATAGTATTTGGACCTATGCTTTGACATGTTTGTGGTTAGGATACATATTGTGTTATTTTTGAGACTAAACGAAAATGACTTAGTGTGGCTGTGGTTTGTTTTGTTGCATTAGTTTTGAGACCACTGAAATTAATAAAAATCTTGTTATTTCGGTCAAGTTCAAATCTCCATGGATTGTTTGGACACAAAGTGACTTTATTTCATTTTTGTGTGAGTGTATTAGATCTATTGAGTTTCTTTTCTGGTTATAACATGTACAAATTAAATATAACTCTAGATTGACAGACATACCACACAAACAGCATGGTGAGAATTTTAGCTTTTAGTATTAGTTTAAATTGTATAATGTTTTTATATTTTTATTGTTTCACACTTTTTCATAGTTAACCATTTTTTTAACTGCTATTTGGATTCTAATGTCTTTCTCTACAGTATTTCATCAATTAGTTAATTCTCTTTCCCTGCAGAAAGTGTCATGTTTTTGTGTCAATTCTTAAAATTCTATTTGAACACAAAAGTAAAATGCGACATCCAGTAACTCGCCAGTATTAACATAAAAATGTTTTTTTTTCCTCTTGTTAGCTTGTATTCTTTCCCAGGAATTTGAAGCGAGCAGGATTATCTCCGGCACTCCTGTTCTCCGTGGGGAGGTTTGTGAGTTTCGCAGTAGGGTGACCTCCACTGCAGGTTCCCAATAAGTACGTAAGTAGGTCGGGGTTATCATCTGCACTCCACGTACTCCACTGAAAGTTTCTACAGTGGCTAAACACTCCTCTTCGATGGTGACCAACTAGATGGGGATATCGCCATAACCTGGTCCCCAGCTTAAGGAAGGATGTTAGACACTTAATATGCCTGAAGGGCCAATGTGAGGACACAGTTCGAAATGCGAAATGGAGTGAAAGTGGCGAAACATGTTGACACATGGTGCATACTGACATTATTACTAAACACAAAATCACCTCGTCTTCACGCGATGTCATGTCACCTTGAGCGGGGTTTGAACCCAGGATAACTTGCTTCCAGAGCCTGCTAGTACGCCTCTAGTCAAGGCTGTCTACACTGAAGTTACCCGACCGGCTGAAGGGAGCCAAAGGACCTGCAGGACCACAGCTAGCTTTCAGAAATCTTCTAGACCTTTACGCAACGACTCCCTAAGAAGTCTCTCCCCCCCACCCCCTTAATCCTTACACACACTACCACTTTGGTAGTGACACCAGAGCCCTTCTGGACAACAGCATAATTTAGTTAGGGTCAGTTGTTACCATTACTACCTAGCCATATCTGCTATTGTTTAAATATTAAACCGAGGTCCCCTTCACCCGGTATTACTGTAGTTTATTTCCATTACAGTTCATTGATAGTTAGGAGTTTGTACGGGTCACCGTGTCTGGTTCTGGTGGTCTGACCCCTTCTGGACCACATACAATGATGCGGCAGTCAATCTCAACACACCTTCAAGGGGGGAGGGGGTGGGAAACTGACCCTAACGAATATTATAAAATGTTCCTTGTGCCACTTAGATGTTTTTTAATCACAAAACAAAGGTGCCCACGCTACTATTATTTACTATGAATACATTGGCAGAATCTGCAATTCTGTCAACATCAGCAAATTCGTCTGAAGCAGATTTGAGTCGGCACAGCTCTACAACCGTTCGAAACAGGAATGTAAAATATTTGCATAAGATATTCCAAGTTAATATGTGAATAATTCATCAATTACTATTTGCAACTCTTTGAATTTTTGAATATTCGCACACGCCAACTCATTTGGAACTGCCACATTGACTTGTGGCCAAAGTTGATTCCTCAGGTGTGTTGAAATCTGTACCCCTCGGGTGGGCAAGCCATTTTTGTAATGTTTCAGCAGTGTCAGAAATTACAGATGGCGGAAACTCAGCTCAGTTCACTAACTCGGCAGAAGCATAAGAAAGGTTTGTAAATATCAGCGCCATTACAAAGAAGAAATGAAACATTGAATATTTACCTCTTTCATTTATTGAAGGTTAGTCACCTTACTAACTTTATACAGCAGAGACACAAAACAGTTTGCGATACCAGCAACGCGGATTACGAGAACGTCACGGATCCCATTGCAGTGAAACCCTATTATAACAACTTTCAAGGGACCAAGTAAAATTTTATGTAATAAGCAGGAAGACTTTGATACGTGACATCGGGTTGCTGACAACATCACATTCGGAAAAGGTTTTGGTGTGTCGGTCAGAGACACTGGTGATTTAACTGACTGACTTTATTTATTGCTGACCGGGCCCTGGCTGGTATACAAGATAGGGGCATGTCTTGACAGCATGGCACAAAGTCAGTCGCAGACTTAGTTATCCTCTGTATTGGTTGGCGCACTGCCACTTGTTTATCTGTTCTTGATGCAGCTTGGGATAGTTCCTTGCTCTGCTGATAGGGCTGCTGCTGTCTGTCGGAGCTGGGTCCCAATACTTGGGTAGAGGTGGTGCTGCTGCTGGCTGTGTAGAAGGGTGCCCCCTGAGGGCTGCTGGTCCGGCTTTTCTGGAATCAGGGATTTGTAATCCCTGGTGGGACATGCAGTCCCTGACGGAAGTCGGTGATGATAGGGTGTTCGGCCAGTGGTGTTGATCATGGATGGAAATACGGAGTGGGAGGTGGTGAGGTCTCGCCATCTGATGGGGGGCTTGAACTTTGGCCTAGTGTTATGCTGCAAAGTTTAGTTGGGGCTGGGTTACAGTTCCCATTGACTTCAGAGGCAGTAGCTGCCTTCCTAGCTGGCCACTTTGCACCACTCCTTTGGGTGTACGGCACACAGGTAGGTACTACAGTCACCCTCATGAGAGGAAAGCAGGTGACAATGTCACTAGCTAGGCGTAAAACCAAGCTGAGGCTGAGCAGACCAGAGCCATAACCGATTACTCCAACAGTTAGTCAGACAGTTCAGCACGATATTTAGAGTGGTGGGTTTTTCCTAGAAGTCAGACGACATTTTGGGTGTGAGTTCAAAGGTGAGTAGGCCTCCAGAGCCTTCCGGCGACAGTTCAGCATGGTGATGGTGAATGGGGTGAATTGGCTGGGCTGGTTGACAAGCTGCTTTGTGGATTACGACACTAAAGGTTGTGGATCTACCTTACTGCACACCAGTTGTGCAGTATGAGTGGCCGTCTAATGGGTGTGTTTGTGACATACATACACCCGGTTAAGGGAGCCAGCAGCCTTACTCTAGGTATGCCAATCGGGTTGTAAAAGATGCTGTCTCCTGCTTTTCTCTGGTGGACAGACATCTACAGAGGATAAAACACAGTCACCCTAGAATCAGTACTCAGAGGTTCGTAAGAAAACGTATTTATTCCGTGAGGAAAAAAACACGGTGGCGTGTACTATCTCCTAACTAACCAAGAACTGAACGGAAGTAATGAGGCTACGATTATCAGGTGAAGGAGACCTTGGTCTAAACTGAACAAAAGTAGATGTAGCTAGGTATCTATGATCCTAAGTGTCCCTAATTATATCAGTGCTGTTGTCCAGAAAGAATTTTGGGTGGCTCTACTGTAAGGGTAGTGCGTGTTTAAGGGGGTTCAAAGACTTCTTCAGGGGTTGTTGGTGTAGTTCTAGAAGAGCTTCTGGTAGGTTGCAAAGATGTTGGGGTCAACTAAGAGCTCCAGCACATGAGGTGGCGGAGCAAGCTGCTGGAGATGAACTCTGAAGAGCAACTGGAGAAGAACTAGCATTTTCCGGTGGCGTAAGGAAATTTATTCACCTGTCCACGGACTTGAAGTGTGTGGTGCGGGGGGGGGGGGGGGAGCACTCCTGGGCAGGGATTTGCTTTCTACTATGATCCTTCAGAGTCCGCTGTGGAACTACTATGTTTTGCTTGGTTGCCTGTGCTGCTTGAGCTTAGGCGTTTAACAGCACTGCTTGACTAGCTTCTCTGTCACGGTTGGCAGGGGGGTAGGGGGCATGGCATCTGGTATAAGGGCGAAACTATCTTGACTGATGTGTCCGGGGGTGCACTCACAACTAGCGAAGTTCTTGTAGACTTTCGTAGCAAGTCATTTTGGGGTTCAACCCCCACGTGGGGTATTGTGATGATACGTAAAGATGAGACGAAGTCGTGTTTATATCTATGTCTAATAAGCGTCACACGTCCCCTTCCCCTCACCACTGTGACATAGACTCATCTGGGTGAAAAAAGTTTTTGGTGGGAATGATGTAGTACTGTCACTCGCAGGAAAGTTGGGTTAGCTTTTGGAGTGCTTATCTTGTGGGCGCCTTCTAGCTGAACACACAGCGTTTCACTTTTGCTCTCTGCGTGTCATAACACTCTCTCTCGCTCTCTGATGAGCCGGCGGCTTGAGCGTTTGGTTAATGAATGCACCCTTCTTCCGTTATGTAATATCTCATACAAATCTGCTGAGGTCTGTGTTTATGTACAAAAATCATTTTACAGATTTTATCCTTGAAACAAATTACAAGCGACATGAGAAAAACAATCAAACACTAGAGTATTTACAATTCCCACTCGTGAGAGGTGTGTACACTTTTGCTGCCTTTACCTGCCATAGCGCTGAAGGCATTTTAATATAGCTCTGCTCTGTAGCCTCCTACAGGTCGCACGGCATGTAATTTTACGTGTGACAAGTTCTAAGTGATGCCGGCACTAGGCCTTCTATTACCTAGGCCAGTCTGTATCTACCTAATATCTACACACAAGTACCTTTGCAAAGAATAATACTAACAGTATTATTGACTATTGACTTACGGATAACCTACATAAAAATAAAAAATACTACCCTCAAAGATATACAATTGCATTGAAAGACTCACAAGAATTTTTAAATTTGCTTTTATTGGAAAGCTCTGTAACAGGCGTTCGCCTGGATTTATTCTTGACCTTGATGCGTGCCACTCCTTGCTTTCAGGGTGAAAGAGGTAAATACGCTGATCACACCGAGCCGACAAGCTGTTTCAGGACAGTGTACCTGAGTGACTCATTTCTGACTCACAATGTGGTTTGACTCCCCTTTTCCTTGTAAGGATCGAGAGGGTGGTCAGCGCCCTGACCACTTGTCCACCTGGCAAGCATGCATGTCAAACTATGGATTCATATTCAGCCAAAAATTTTGATTCTTGCAATCCCTAATTATAATACACGTACTTCTAAAATAGCCACCTATATATTATCTTGATATGTTTGCAGAATAAGTTTGTTTAATGTTTGAAAGATATCATTACCAAATTTTTTTCATCTTTATGTAATCTACATTGGTAAGTAATTTTTTTTTGTTAGTTCTTAGGTAAAATGTTTTAGGATTATATCTTAGGAAAAATGTTTTAGAGTCTATTTGCACTATGTGAGCATTACTGGTACTATGGAATTTTGATTTGTTACTTCAAAATGGAATTAAATGATTATTTGCCAATACATGTTTGACAGTACTCGTGAAATTATTTTTCATTTTCGTTTTGTTTTCACAAATCTCTTAACACATATTTTTAATTTGTGTCTCTTGAAACAAAAGGTTACATTGACACAAGTATGTAATGGAGAAACCAATGGTAGTGATGGAGTGAGGAATGTACGAGGTGATGGTTGTTGCAGAGTCACTGGAGGCAGGGTACAGGTCTGCCCTGCAGGAGAGTGCCCTGGTTGTGTCGCTGCAGATGTTCAACTTGATCTTGGAGAAGTGTGTGTCTCTCCTGAAGGAGAACATGGCCTGTGAGGACAACTGCGGTCTGCAGCTCGTCGCCAGTGAGGATCTGCAGGTTCTGTTACCTGCCGTGAAGGTTAGTTTACAACTGCACAGCATCACCTTCTACCTCATGATGTGACGTCGTATTGAGAGTAGGAAGCTTTCAGAAAATAATACTATTTAATTACGTAACATATGAAATCAGAATTTTTCAAATAAAATGCTGTTGAAGTGGGGGTAAACAGCAGCCTTCCTATCACATGTCATCATGGCAAGGTTGTGTGGTTCTTTTGCGAACAGCTCATTCAGAGGCCACGCTAATTGTAACAGCATTATGATATCTGTCTTTTACTTTGCATACATCACATGTGTAATGAAGCCTGCGAAGGAGTGGGTTATTGTCTTGTAATAATAAGTAGATACCGGAGAATTTTTTGAATAGCATGTCCTAAAATTCTTGATCAGAGAGGCAAAAATTCTGGAGTGTAAACAAAAATTCTTGAGTAAAATGCAGATTTAATTAGTGCTAATAATGCACATTTTAAACAGAAAAACAGGGCATTGAAATTCGAAAAATTACAAAAAACAAAGTACATAATGAATATTTTTTACTTTTAAAAAATATCGTAAAAAGCTAACTTATGAAACTCACTAGACATTTATACAGGTTATAGACGTTAGAATTTTCGTAGCAAAACACTGCAATAAGTTGCTTCAAATATAATACTAATGTGTAAAGAGCGTTCACGATAAAGTGAGCACTTTTGAAAGCCCTGCTAAAGTTCTACTTTATTGCCCATTATATATCCTTCCACCACATGTAAACAAACATAGCCATGTGATTGCCACATGTTAATGAACTCAATGTTTACATTTCAGGACTGGTAAATGTAACATGTATATTATATATAAAACATGTAACATATATTATGATGTATATAACACATTATTTATATATATAATGTAAAATATACTATATATATGTGTGTGTGTCTATATATATATATATATATATAGACACACACACATATATATGTGTGTGTGTCTATGACGTCAGCATATATATATATATATATATATATATATATATATATATATATATATATATATGTGCTGACGTCTTAAAGAGTTCTGCGGCCTGCTTGCGAGTTGTTTCGCGGTTAGCAAGGAACACTGGACGTTTCTGGACGACTGGTATTGTAGTAGGCTACCATTGTAAGTGTTTTCTCTTCTGTATCAACTGGCTTCACTAGAAAACTTTACCACATAGTTTCCGTCCCTAGTAGAAGAAAATACCTTCAACACTTTCTTATTTATGAGCTCATGTATTTGCATGTTAAGTCGGTACTCAATTTATTCGAAATCTGCATAGTAGGATATATATATATATATATATATATATATATATATATATATATATATATATATATATATATATATATGTATATATATGTATATATATAGACACACACATATATAATTGTTTGGGTCATGTCAAAACTCTGATAGACAAAAACTTTACACAACAAACAATTGAAAAGTGAACGCCCCTAGCGATGAAGTCATGGAAACCGTGAAAAAGCAAACATTAAACGTGGGTGGTGAACATGGACCAACACGACACGTTAAAAAAGGACACACATTAGTTAAGCTGAAAAATAATTTGGAAGGGTGGCCAAATCCAGATTTTTAAATAATCTAGCACTGCTGCACACCCAAGGTATAACACCACTTGTCACACAAATGACCAAACATTTAAAAACTGTACCTTAAACTTAACGTTTCCCACGACTCACAGTTTTCTAAGTGCCCCATCGCTCTGTTACATGACTAGTAAAATGTAAGCTCGAAAATATGGTAGCTGCGCTTGGCTTCAGCTGACCGAAGTTAAGTGCAACTCAGCCACCAGGAAAAAACATACATCCTGCAGGCATAAGGTAGCGGTGTAACGTGGCAGACGTCTGAAGAGTATAAAGTAGACATAATGAGGCCATGCAAAGCCTTAAATAAAAAACTACAAATAAAATATAATAATGCATGAAGGGGAAAGGAAGAAGGTGGGGAGCCAGAACAGCATGGAAAGACTAGAGGATATGAGCAGAGCAATGAGTACACCACTGCACAGAAGTAGATGGTGCTAATAAACTTAACGTGATGGTGCTAACGTGGCAGTATATAAAAAAATGTAATATATATAAAGTAAAATATCTTAAATATGTGCATGTATATGTTCATTTTAAGGATAGTTTTAGATGCACCTTTATAAATGGAGATGAATATATTTTAACATAGGCCTATTACGTATATGTAAAATAAAAATAATTTGCACTAAAAATATAAACATATCAACAAATGCATTTGGGTATATGTACATATATTTTTTTGACACCGTTACTCTGTGTTCGTACCCTTCTGAGACACTCCAAAAAAGAACAACATTTACACTGTGAATTGAGTTTTAACAGAAGGGTATACCAGGCTTGTTATTGGCACCACCTTCATTTGTACAAAATAATTCTAAAAATAATGTATATTATTTATAGCTAAGTGAAATGCCAATCCGGTGATGCCCACATTTACGGTGTCTCTTGTGGCCCAATTGGGTGCTATATAATTTTTTTGTCAAACCCACACAGACCTCAAGAAACAAATTTTACAGGGAAAGTGCATGTACTCTCATCATTGTAGTGGTTCCTTCATTGCTATGACTGGAGCAAAACTGAAAACTTAAATGAGAAAAGTATTTAAAGAAAATTGCTATGCTTATGAAAAATAGTTCATGCGTGCACACACAAAGCTGAAATAAATTTCTTATTATGAATGTAAAACCAATACATATCCACAAATGACAGCAAAATGATAATGTAAAGGACAAATTATAAAAGTAATACTTACAGGCAAGTACTTTTATCTCATGTACGACTGACACACATAAGAAAATTACATATTAATATACAACTCAATTTCTAAGATGTAAAACTATCATGACCCTTATATTAACAAGATTCCAAACATGTTAACATTACAGTGACATTTATGTTAATAAGTAACTCAATATACATGACCTTATTGTACCATGCAACACACATTTGAACATTTAGAACAAATTTTTCAAAAACTGTATATATTATGTAAATAAATATTGCTAATATTTGTTTTATACTACTAACTAAAAACCAAATAACATATCTTAACAAACAACATGACAAATACATAAATGCATGTGGACTCCAATTACAAATAGTACCCACCCATAACAGAGATCTGTATACTACAAACAAGCAGCTGCAAAATGCAAATACTTTAACCTGGTCATACAAACCTTTCCGCCGCTGACCATCCAGCACCTACTGTGCAGTAGAACAGCCTGGTACCTCCATCAGTGGCACTGCCAATACTTCATCGCCACTGCCAGGATCATCTTCGTCAGTGGTGTCCAAATCCGGATCCAAGGAGATGATGAATGGAGGTATGGCAGCGGCTTCGTGCACTTCCTTCTCCCAGTCCTCTGCAGCAAGATACACATCAAAGCTGTGTGTTTAACATGTGGCACCAGAAACATTCATATTTTCAGGCTTAAAAAAAACTCTAAACAATAATGCAAATCATTAAAAATAAACAACCAGACCATGCATATATGCTAAGCAGCATTAATAATTTTCAGAATTTGTGGCATTTCAGTTAGAGATACGCAAGTAAGTCTAAGAGTGAATTGTTAAGATATATATGAGAAGAATTAATATGGAATAAAAATATAAATAGTGGAAAAATAACTATAAGTAATGACAAAAAACATGTTAAAAACACATCTATCGTACAAAGTCAGACCACAGCTTGAAGAATGTCTGATATGCAGAAATTGTAAACCACTACTTAATATGTAAGTATACTGAAGCAATTTACACATAGAGAAATGTAATATATCACACAATAAATACAAATAATAGAACACACATAAGGACACACAATTTACACTGTTAACTAGCCATTATATACCAACACCTTGAAGTACAGCTACGACAGTAAAAAACATTGGATGTTTCAAACTATAGGCCGTTCAGGATAAAGTGAGCACTTTTGAAGCCGTAGTTACATTTTCTTCCGACCAATTTATATTCTTCCACCACTTGTTAATGTAAACCCTGCCATGTGAATAATAAACATGGTGTATACATTCACCGAGGTCACAATAAAATATATTTATTGGTTATTATGTCTGATGAAACAGCTTCAAAATTACTCACTGTACCGTGAACGGCCTATACTGCAGGGTCATAAGGAAATTGCATGGTAAGGACAATTACACAGAACCTACAGGCACAGAAGAGGATGACACTGAACACACATGACACACCTCTCTGGGGTCACTAATTGGAGAGCTTCACTCCAAATTTCCCATAACAGCTACATCATCAAACTTTATGTCCTGGCCCATGTGACTATTCTAGTGCTGCTTGCACTGGGCTCAGACAAGTTCAATTGCATTGTAATGGCAATGGTATTGAGGAAGCCGCAATAGCTCATGCCCGTGCTGATGAGCCATGCCATTAATCACATACCAGAAATATTTTTTTAACACTTGATACGTCCTAAAAGCTCTGTTAATGAATGTTATTATGTTAAGAAGCAACCGAATGGAAGCTTTACTATACATAATGTAATGTATGGCTGTGAAGAAAAACATACCGCACTGGAGGCAAATTCGCTTTTGCGACACCTAGCAATTCCCCTTTCACTGCATGCGCAACAAACGGAATGTTGTGCTTCTTCAACCATGCAGCGACGTCGTTTTTCCTCCAGCTTCTGTTGGGAAATTTTCAAGCTGAATGTGTATAAAATAAACAATTCAGAAAGTACTTCAAATTGAAATTATTTTGTTGAATATGTCACTAGCTGAACAAATAGTTTGCCCTGTTTAAATGCAACTATAATAAAAAGAATCCTACCTTTGTTCTGAACCACATACCTGGGTGCTGTGATACGATGCGTTGTCCATGACGATAATGCTAGGCTCTGACAGGCTCTCCTGCTTCATCCAGTTCTGGAAACTTTCCCCATTAATTTTACCGTGCTAGTCACCCTTCTTCTGCCCTGAAACAAACAGCAACCCGGCTTCCGGAACAAAGCCATTACGCCCTCCATCATGAACAACAATGAACCGCTTACTTTGGTCCATATGGTGTCTCTTTACTGTGTGGATTGTTTCATTCTGCCAGCTCTTCTTAACAGTTCCTAAGTATAACAAAGCTGTGTTTTATTGTTGTTGGTATACATACAACATTATAATATTTAAATATGTAAGTCACAGCAAACCTTTTGCAAAAATCCACGTTACATCAATGAATATTAAGTTTGCGCCATTTGCCTTTGCGTCCATGTACTTCCTCAAAAAATAGCACGTTGGATGACTATGTATTCCTTCTTGAGCGTGGCCTGTCGCCCGTTCACAGTTGTCCAACCGAAGCCCATGTTCTTCAGGAGGTGGTATAGTTTGGTTCTTCCACCATAGAACTTAATCTTGCTGTCTCTCACCTCCTTGAGTAGCATCGCTAACGTGATGTGATGTCCTTGTGAGGTCAATTGCAAAATTATCATGAAAATTATGTCACAAAGGTAGCACGTGCCTTCTTCGACAAATGATTTCATATTACACAAAATGTTAACGGCTGGCAATTTACAAATAACCAAGAAACTTCTCTTCTGCTCAGCAATGATATTTTAAAGTAGGCTACTTAAAATACTAATACTATTTATATTACAACCTTTGCGTGAAATATGAAAATATGTCGACACAGTGACAAAAATTTGATATTGTGAATGCATTATTGTCGCAGGCAAGAACAGAAAATAACTGAATAATAATTAGTGGTATTTTAATATTGATATATACAGTTTTGGTAATATCTGCTTGTCATACACTTATTCTCTCGCCCACAGTAGCTCCCAACATGTATTGATTACACACATTGTGTACAAGACAATGACATCATATTGGTGTTGTGTTTTCACCAATTCTATTTTCAGTAATCATACTTTTTAACATGTGTGAAGTTGTTAAATTTAATAACCATATTTTCGTGGTTGATTTTGTAGCAGATTCTGCAAACACTATGTGTGGTTCAGTGCTTGTGGTAGCAGTGCTTTTTGCTAATGTACTGCAAACTGTTTGTAGGTGTTTCCAATATCATTTTTCAGCGGTCTGGTGTTGGTAACAGAATTGGTTTACCATAGATGAACTGCTTTGTAAATGCAAAAAGTTTCATTGTGAACGCCACAATCTGCTAGCAATCAAATTAACTGGTACACACTGCACTATGGCACAACACAGTGCCATTCTATCACGTATCGAAATGGTATACTTTTCAATGTGTTTGCATGAAAATGTTAAATGTTATACAGAATTACCAAAATTTATCTATGTGTTTGTCATATGGGATCATGGCTTTTCTCTGACCAACATACATGGAAATTATTAGAAATAATATTGTGTTATATCCATAAAAATTTGATATTTCTTGCTTGGGTAGTACTAGTGTAGCCTTTCGTTACCATTGCTTTTGTACTGCAATAAGAATTATTTATAAAATACCAAATGAAATCTATTGTCCCCAAACTTCTACATGTTCTTACAATGAATATTTTGTATTGAAATTATAGTCAGTCACAGTGTGTGTATTTGCATTTTCGGAATGTAATGTGTTAATAGAGGAACTAATTTAGCGTCTGCAGTGTAAATATTATAAATTAAGTATACATCAACATCACATTATTGATCTGTGTTGCCCATACCTTCACGATACATCCTATAAATGGTGCGGCAAATGGCTGCAACAGTGAAGTCATCAACACTTCCAAAGGACTTTCCCTCTTGTGGCCTCTTATTTCTCTTCTTATCCGGAGAGGCCACATCTTCAATATCTCTCTTGTAGTACCTGAAATGTTTTACACAGCAGTGACAGTAAAATCGACTTTATTTGTATTTCACAATTTAACAGACCAGAGCACTTATTGTGGGACTGGCACAGTTAAGGCCGGGCCACAATTGCTATAAGCATATCACTAACACAACACAGTGATATACATACAAGTTAAATGGCTTGTTTTCAGTTACAGTGGCTACAACTGTGCATAGTAATAAGCACTTGGTTTAACTTTCCTTGTTACTATAGCTGTGAGTCAAAAAACAGCCAATCAGAAGCCCTGATCTTATACTATGTTATCAATTGAAAAACTTACTTACAAATCAAGAAAGTGTGTATTTTGACTTCATTCCTCAGGAAGATATTTTCTTTTGTTTATTTCTGGATAATCACAACCACAGAAGTTTTGTAACGCTTTTAGGTAACGTTTATAGTAAAAAATTGAAATGAAAATAATTTATCATTTAAAAAATGTCTCAGATCAATTGAAAATATTTATTTTTGAAAAACCCACTACCAACTCTATGTACCGACCTTAATTTTGTTGGTTCAAATGTGCTTATCGCTTTAACTGTGAATGTATTGGGTATGTCAATTGTAGCCCAGTCCTTGTTGAAAGCTAGCTTATACAGATTGTTTAGAAATTCTTATTTTAACACATACAATGTGTAATGTAATCTAACCTTTACTGAACATGCATTCGCAAGTAAACAGGAGCCATGTAATTTACAGTTACATTAAATTTCAATGACTACAATATTTTTGCGGCCAAAGTGGCAGATATAACAAACAATTATGGCTACTCAAGAACGCGTACTATCTTCCTTGATATTTCTCAAAAGGTAGCAAGTTGTCTTGTCGAACATCCATTTCAAAATTTAATCGTGGAATTATTCTATAAGTGTTGACAATTAATTGCAAATACTTTCTAACTCTTATTACAGCAAGCATTTCCAAATAAAACAATTACACTTGCATCAAGTAATAATGTCCGGGACAAGCACAGTTATAGGTCTATAGTTAACAAAACCAGCTTCAAGATTTGATAGTTTATAGGATGTGGGAACACCTTTGGTGTAGCATCAAACTGTGACATTTATGTTATGTTAACAATAGCAAAACTTAACACTGTAACTTGGGATGAATAACTACATGAACACAAGTTTGAGGTTAGGCCTACATTACAAAATAACACAGTGATTTCAAAACGTGTAAAATTAATGTATAATTATTGATGGAAAAATTTGCATGTGTTATCAAGACATTTAAAACAAAGGGTAAACTGATGGGCATAGGTACACAAGTACACATAAATCTTTATATTATTATTCTAACTTAGGCTATATTATGTACTTCGCAAACTCACATGGATATATTAATGTCACATTTCTGCTTTCGTTCATTTACTTTTATAACTGTTATTTAACTTTCCGTTTATAATATCACATTTCCAACTGTCAATTCCTACTTGTTCTTTTTCAATGATTTACTTCAACGCACCGGTGATACGTGGGGAAAACGCGTCGTAAAAACATATTTACACTTACCTCCGGACAGTTGCAGTTGAAATTTTCATTATTTCTGCAACTCGTTCAATGACCTTGCACGGCTTCATCTCTCCTCGACTAATTAACAAATAAATACTTTCGGCAAGATTTATAATGGCTTCATGACGCTGACTATTCGTACATAGTTTACTGGAACTCATGACTTTACACAAAATCACTACAACACAATTAAACAATATACGGCCTATAATAACACGATGACTGCAGATAAGCTGAAAAATAAATGAGAAATATTAAAACACAACTACTTCCAACATAAAAAATTTGTATAGCTTGCCTCGTCACCACTCCACACAAGCAAAACCAAGCAACAAGCATGAAGGAATTACAACAACGGGCTGTTGGTTTTGACTGTTGCGTCGATCATGCGACACAATATAATTATGAGTTACAGTA
Source organism: Dryococelus australis (assembly GCA_029891345.1). Taxonomy (NCBI): domain Eukaryota; kingdom Metazoa; phylum Arthropoda; class Insecta; order Phasmatodea; family Phasmatidae; genus Dryococelus; species Dryococelus australis. Next base: position 84,378,428 of record CM056997.1, read on the forward strand.
AATACATTATCTTTAAGCCAATAATTACGTTAAACTGTATAAAATACACTTCAATCAACTTAAGTAGCCATAAATTTAAACATTACACTTGCAATACAGCATTATTTCTTAGAACTACTTTTCAAATTTCATAGCCAACATAATTGGGTGAGTTCATCCCCAGCCTGTGCGGTAACGCACATGGTTATACGTACGCAGTTGCGGACAGTGGTGTGTGTGTGTGATTTTTTTTTCCCAAGAGTGCTCACTTTAACGTGAACGGCCTTTATGCTTCTCAATGGTAGGCCAAAAAAAAACAATAGAAAATGTTCTTAGAGATTTTTTAAAATAAGTTTCTAACAGGGAAATTACAATTTCAAGAAATATCATCATTTTGCTTCATATGCATAGGAAGAGAGAGGTTCAATATTAGACAGACTCATATTTGTCCTGTTTGTATGAACACAAGCAAATTGAGAGAAAAATTGTTCACAGTCCACAATTGACACTTGCAACCAAATGCAGTAGAGTACGTTATAGCAAGATGTCACGGTTCCAGGTTCAATCCTTGCTATAAGAGAGTCCTCCCTGCTGTCGAATTAGACTAATTTTGATCCCCAGTAGGGTCTACTACTTAAAAATCGCCCTAAAATTGCTTTTAAATTGTGTTCAAACCACCATAGTGTAAAAGTATCCGGTTATATGATAACTGATTGCGTGAAAATGAGCGGAAAATCTGACTGCGTCATGTAAATATAGCTGCTCAGCCTGCAATCAATTCCTCAGCCTACGCAGCATTGTCCTGCAACTATTTCCTGGCGTACGCAGGATTTACCGCCGAAGCACTGCCCTGCAAGCAATAACTCTTCTGTCACAGCCCCACACGCATAATTCTCACTTTTTTTTTTTGCAGAATTTTAGTGCCGAAAATTAGGGTGCATGAATTATGCAAGAAATCACCAAGACACATTTATGTAAACATTAAAATGGGGTATACTGTAAGTAATCCCTCGCCAACTGTGGGTGATATGTTTTTTTAAAAACAATACACAGCATTTTATTTATTGATAATAGATATTATTTATTGATAATAGATATCGAAATATATATTCAAAATTAAATCACTCATGTGCTGGGGCTAGCAGCGAAAACATTGCAGTGTGCATGTAGCTGGGCGAGTGCATAGATTCTTGTAGTGCGGCCGGATGCTGCGGCTTGCCGTTGTCTGTCTGTCGGTCATTATATGATTATTCTGGCGGGCGGCGGCCGGCCCCCTCCCGCCACAGCTCGCTGCCCGCCACTACCGTCGTTACAGGTCCAGTTCATAAAGTAACTGCAGCCCAGTATTAGGAAAACGTGACATGCATTTTTATACTCAGAAACAGTGTAGTTTTGGCCCACTTCTTTATTGCAGTGTTCCTCTGCACATGCAATTACCTGAAGTTTAAATGCAGCAGTTTGATTAAATGCAGCATGATGCTAAATGTAGCAGAATTATGCCAGTGAATATGGCAGTCACTGGGAAATTATACGTTTTCAACTAACAAAACCTGCATGGTGCGAAACTTACTCAAAACCAGCAAAAATTCAAGAAAACTTGATCACAATGGATTAAAATTACGTTCGTTATAGCACAGCGATAAAATGTAGTAGTGGTAGTAGTAGTAGTTGTGTCCCTATCTTTAGTTTGTATGCCACAGTATGGGTTAAAAACCGGCCTAAAATCTGTTAATATGTAGCTGTATTCTATTCCAGCTATCGCTTGGACTGTTATGTTTAAATGGAATTTGGTTTCATTTAACAATAATGTTCGACCCACATACGCCAAGTTGTTTTAAACCAAACACAGTTGATAGCACAATGACAATGAACGACTACAGAAAAGCGGAACTAGTTCATGAAAACGGGGTCAAGGCAGAAAGCGCGGGGTTTTATTTATTGAACAAAGATCTTGGTTTTGTTAAAGAGGGTGGTTAGGAGGCAAGGCGGAAGAATATGACATGTGAGAGTGGCACACGTAACCGGGGGGGGGGGGGGGGGAGGGAGTGCCTGTTGTAAAAAGATCTGAAAAGCATGTTTCTTTCTTGCATAAAAAAATATCTCCCTCACAGATACCATCAGTTGGTTCAACTCAGCCATACTGTTTTTGACCAAAACACCAAGAAGATTCATTTTATGTGCCCAGTATTGCACTTGCACATCTTCATGAGTCAGCAGGACCACTTTATCATATTCTACTTCCATATCTTACTCGTGCACAGGTTCTACCATTTACTGCTTCCATTGAAGTTATTGCAGCAACATACTGTTGCTGAGATAGGCACACAGAACCCACAGCATCCCTGAGAACCCTAAGTCTTAATATAGTGCGCCCATATTACCAGTGAATATTTGTGTGTTATCGTTTGTTTCGTGTCTTACCCAACAGCATCACAATTACCAGACAATACAGCATTCATTACAAAGTGATTTCATTAAAGTAAACCATTAAAACTTCAGGCAATCTGATGTGGACTTGAATTTTAGATCTGGGAAATACCATACACAGCCTCATGTTTGTTTAAACCAACAGCCTAAAGATGTCATTTAAAAGAACTTATTGAAATCAATATTAATATTCACTTGAAATTGAGTGAAATTTTTTTTATTTTGAATAATATTTTTGTTTATTATTCCTTCGTTGGTGAAGCAATACTCAGTCCATTGGTTAAAATGACAACTTACATTTTTTCGACAATTTTTGTCAATTATTACAGTAAAACATCTATTCAACAAAACTGAAGGGACCAAAAATTGGCATGATTGTTGTAAGGAGGTTTATTAAATGGAGATTTTATACAGGCAACATTCCGCAGTACATGTAATACTTAACGTAGAAGAACTTCAAATCAGCTATTTATTTCACAGAGTTTAAACATTGATTTAAGCAATAAAGTGACCATTAACTCAACTACTGTAAAACCTCGTTAGTTCAAAGTCGGTGAATTCGAAATCATATATAATATGAAGTGTGTATTTGCCCCCAAACAGAAGAATAGGATTTTATATACTTTTAAGTTTGATTAATTCAAAATTCGTCTTTTATTTAATTTGAATTTTGATTTCATCTGAAAGTGTATGTGAAGTTCAGAGTATTTAATCAAAGCTATAATAATTAAGATAATAAACATGTATCGCCTACACTGTCACAGGGGCGCGCACAATAAACCAGCAATGGGTGGTGGCACGTCAGTCAGCTGATGCAGTCACTGACGCCACCCGCCACAGTGATGCCATGCCCATTGATCCTGCCAGAGTTTTTTTATGTTTGGTGTCTGTTTTTGTCGTCTCTTCCACCCGCTGAAGAGGTGAAAAGATGTGACAGCTAGTGCCATGCACTGCGTGAAGCTAGGGCGATTAGGATAAAGAAAATTCCGGGCTGCCTGTTGTGACAGTTGTCTTTAAATGGGGAGGGGTGTCTGGAGCAAGAGGATGAGACTGCAGAAGTTAGGAAGATGTACAAAGTGGGACGGGAGAAGAATAAGAAAGAGCGGTGGAAGAGAGCTTAGAGCATTGTCGAAGAATGCATTTAGGTGGGGGGAGGAAGGAAGCTTGCTTGATGCAGTGATGGTGCGGTTGGATGGGGAGAGAGAGGAGAGTAGCGGTGTGGGCGTGGCTGGGTGATGGAAGAAGGAAGGGAGCGCAGGCAGGTGTGTCCTGAAAAAAGGGGGGAGGGGGATGATGATGGACCATGGACGGTAGACTTTTAATAACCGTGAGAGGGCAGTAAAGACTAAGAAGAAGGGAGTGACCTTTTTGGTTCCACCGCCCGGCAAGGCAGCATGGGGTTGAGACTGTTCACTGGAAGTGCATTCATAGCGAGAGCGTGAGAGTACTGGCTACCAGGGCTGGAGTTTTTAACCAAAAGTTAGCCTTTTTTTTCTTTTTGCATTAGCAATTAAAGGTAACCATTAACACACCTATATTTTACTGCACGTAAACATATGTATAATTAATGACCATGATAAATGCAAGAAACTTATTTTTTGGGCTATTTCCTTCAAATTTTTGTCTTTTTTAAACCAAAAATTTAATGGTTCCCGAAAACAGAGTTGTAACTTAGAGAGGGTAGTTATCCCAGGGGCTGTAGTTGTGTTTAGTTTGTAAAGGGAAAAAGTTCATTACTTTAATACACAGAAACAAACTTTTTTTTTATATTCAATAATTCAAAATTATGTAATTCAAAGTCAAAAAATTAGGTCCTGAGCACTTGGAATTAACTAGGTTTTACTCTAGTAACACTATTTTACGTACCTTGGTACTAGTATCATTTTGCATGCATCATAGGTGAATAAATCATATGTCCTTTTAACGGTAGAAAACACTGGAATCATGTAAAGCACTTATACATTTGTGTTGACAGAAGCCTATTGTTTATGTAACTTGCATTCATTATTCTTGTTTGTTTTTTTTTTTTTTTTAAATCAATTTTTGATTGCTTGCACTCTGCCTCAACACACCTTCAAGATGATTGAAAATCACAGTTTTCCTCATCATCGAAAAGTATGAAAATATGCTCCAATGTTTTCTACGGACTGTTCATTTCAGTAATTCCAGGAAGCTGTACGTGTTGATCATCAGTTCCTGGGGTTGGCTCATTATCTTCAGACTCTTGTGTGGTGCTTCCTCAACAGTCAATGTAGTGTCAGATATCCCACTTTGGTCTTCAATTAAGGGACAGATTGCCAGGGCATTGTCACACTCAACGAATTCCTCAAAAGACACTTCTCTGCAATTCAATATTGTTGAAACTTGGAGCCACTCTTCTGGGATTTCTGGAACATCCTCACCATCAACATCTGTTTCCAATGAAATAGGAAATCCTGCTTTCTTAAACATTTTTTGATGGTAGTTGATGAACTGGATTTCCATGCTTGGCAAATCCGGTGCATGGCTTGCAGAATGTTCTACTTCGATGATGAAATATCTTTTTTACAACTCATCTCCCTCAGCAGGAAGCTTACCAGCTGGTCCTTGTAGAAACGCTTCAGCACAGATATAATTTCTTGCTCCAGGGACTGCAATTTGCTCGTACAGTGTACTGGAAAAATATTACCTTAACTTTTGCCATGCTGTGTGTGCCTGGCAATTTGTGTGAACTGCACTGATCAAGAAACATAATAATCTTGCGCTGTTCAGTGCACCCATGCATGCATTCAAACTGAAGAGCCACTCTTGAAAAACAGCACTTGTTATCCTTGAACTGGAGTTGTTTTTGTATATGCAAGGGAGATTTTTTATGTCTTTGAACATTGTGGCTTTGCATATTTGCCAATCATGAGAGGTGTCAACTTTTTGGTTCCATCGGAGTTTGCACAGAGAAGAACTGTACACGTCTCTTTACTCCTTTTACCTCCATGATACATCTGACCCTTGATGCAGAGTGTTCTGTCTGAAGCAAGTTGTAAAATACACCTGCCTCGTCTGCATTAAAAATATGTTTTGCCAAGTAACCAGCACAAAGAGCTTCATGCTTTGGTTGCCAGTTTTCCAAAATGTTTTGAGTCGACACCAGCTTCCTCACCACACACTTTGAGTGATGTGAGATTCCACCTACTCTTAATTTAGCAAACCAGCCATTGGATGCTTTAATATTTTCAAGACCCGTTTTATTGCTTCCTGATGAGCCTTTTCTTGCAAAATAGGGCCAGATACATTTATGTTAGTTTGCGTAGCTTCAATGAGCCAGTCAAACAATACTTTGTCCATGTCATCATTTTGCAAGTTGTAGGCAGTTTTCTGTTTGTTCCAACTAACGTACAATTTTTGACCACCTGTTCATGATTGGATAAAATTGTTGACTGTGGAATGTGGAAGCAGGAATTTAAATTTTTTTTGCGATACCACTTTTTTTTTTCCCTGGTCAATAGCATTGATTATTTGCAATTTTGTTTCTACGTCGATTTACCGCCTTTTTTTTTATGTTACCTCTCATTCTGCAATTGCAAAACACTAAAATTTTGCAGCAGCTGATGTATAAAATTAAACAAAAGTCATCACTGACGCGTGCCGCTTCTACACCTATTGTAAATACGACTCTGACCCATTGCCTAGGAGTACTGCTTTCATCTCTACAGACGTGAGCAACACGTTGCCTACCCCTAGAGGCAATGGGAACTTCTGTGATTTTCCTTCTCACCTGGAAGGCATGCATCCCGTCAGGTACGCCCCTTCCCCACACACCGCGCTCGACGCCTACAAGCTGCCTATACCTCGGGCAAGGCAGAGCACACCCGACGAGGGATGAAGCCAGAACCGCTGAGGAGATAATTCTCACGCCACCTAGGACTGGAGGACGTCACGCCTCCCCCGCTCCCTGCGCCGGCAGCCTACAAGCTACCACTATATAAGTCCGGCTGTAGCCAAGCTCTCTAGAGTCATTCTTTCGCATCTCTTGCACCGCCCACAGAACTCTTTAGTGCTTAGGAGATCTAGAGAAGTTCGAAGTGTACAAGTACGCCTTCGCGGCAACATCGACGACCTGTCAACCCGGCGACATACAAACACGAATTTTCTTCTTTTCACTTAATTTTTCTCCTATAGATACCTTTAATTAGTTGTTAAACTGTAACTCATTATTTACATCTACAAACAGCTTTTCCCATTTAGTTAGAACCAGGTCACCTATACCTGGAACCCCGCAGTTACCTTCAGCTATCCTCGACTTGGTAGGAGGTGGGACAGGTCACGTGTGTATTGAACTTTCAATAAACACACATTTATTCTACTTTGCTACTTTTATTTCCAGGGTATATATCTGTATTCACAGTAGGAGGTAGACTACACTGTGCACTGCCAACGGAATCCTGGGAACTTATTAAACCGAATTAAGACACATTGGACTGCTACCTGTTTCTTCCCACCAAACACACACCACTATTAGTGCTTGTGTGGAAGAAACAGTAACGCCCCAACCACTAGTAAGACCTTCACACTAGGAGACACGACACACTCGGGTTGCTTCGCACCACTCGCACTATTAGTGTGTGGTGACTGTGACCTGCAGTGCTGCTGGGTATTCTGGGTGGACGCACAACCAGTAGAGGCTTGGCGCAACTCCGGCTCAATGTCCCTGATTAGTCCGCCTATGGTGGGGGATCAGTGGGGACACTTATCGAGCTGGCCGACAAGTCACTATTGGGGTACACTGTTAGTATTTCAGTTTCAGTGCACTGCCTGATTTATAGAACTGTTACCCTATGCCTCATAAGAGAATGAGTGGTAAGAGTGATAGAGAGCCACACCTGGCTCACCCTGCTGCCTGGCCGAGGATAGTATCACCGTATCCTACGCAGGATACAGTCGGAACGAGTCCGTGCCACTGAACTCAGGCGTCAAGCAGTCGTGCCTGCACCGGTAATATTAATTGTGTTTCTACCGTGTGTTCATACCAGCTACAAGTATCACCCTGTTGTCTACGGCTTCTGAACCGGAGTGTAAGTTCGCCTAGGTTGGGACAACTTGGTCTTCTGGACGAAAGAAGCACGACTTTGGAAAATTTGTGCAGGCATTCACCGCGCTTAAGCTTAAACTTACCTCAACTACCTAACTAGAGGTGAGAGTGTATCAGAACTAGCCAACACTCCTCGTCTCATCCCTGCAACCTAAGTCGCTTTTGATCTATCAAGTAAAATCTGTAATTACCGTGTCCAGTTAGTCAGATCGGACACGCGTCACCACAAACAAATAAAAATACACGTACGTAACTGTGTTTATAAATAACGTTATTTTAAAGACCAAAGATGTACCGTATACAGTAGAATGTATAGGTGGCTCTTTACACAAAATGGCTGTCACATTTATTTACGCTGTGAGCGGCGCATCAGTATTGTGGCAAGCTCTTCAACTATCGCCGTGCCTGCTTCATTACATAGTGCAGCATACATATTCTACGTAGATATATCTTTGGTCCAAAAAAATTCCGGTAATTGTTTATGTTCACGGGACATAAATTTTCAACTCGCAAACGAAAAAAGTGTACTAAAATAAATACTATGTGCAATGAGCGTATGCTTTATTTGCTGGTGATGAAAGTGGTTGTTCGTTATAAAGAAAATTTTGCTATTGAAAGTGTAATAAATTTAGGTAAATGGAGATACAAACTGCATTGACCTTATGGGCTTTTGGCGGTATCAAATTTATATTTCGTTGTAGGGAATATTCCGCTAATAGAAACTTTGTTAAGGGAGGTTTTCTGTACTTGCCATGTCTATTCAAACCTTTCAGACTCTATCCAAAACCACAGCCAATAGTGTTGATTAAGAACTACACCCTTCAAAATCTAGTGTGTTTATTTTTGCTTTCCATTTTCAGTGACAATCGTGTCATGTGTGATAGTTTTCATTGCTGCCAACCTTTGAGTGCAGTAAAAACAGTAAAAACGTAAGAAGAAAGTAAAACAAAATACTCTCGCGGGATGTAAACAGTACAGTCAATAGCACCAGTTGTTGATTAACTGTAGTTTTTTGCATTCACGTAGTGTCCAAAAACGAATGATGCACACAATTATTGGTGATTGTACTAACAGGAAATACGGTATAATGTAAACAACGGAACAAATCATAGAAAAATAATAGTTGCTAATATTTATATTGAGTTTTGGACAGAATATCTGATTGACGGATGCTTTACGAGATGTAACATGTCGGGTTATTACACATTGCGTTAATAAATTAGTGCTACTAATCGGTGAATAATAATGTTCAGATGCCGTCGGTATCCCTAGTAAAAGATAACATTTGCACAGCTTTCTAAACACGTAATAAGTAAACATGAGTAGATTTAAATATTAATAGTTAATTGAGTATTCTCACTCTTTTAATGTGTTTTGCGTTTGTTGATTGTGGTTTTTCGTCTGTTCGTGTTTTTTGTCTTTCTGTTTGTGTTGCATTTGTGTTTGTAATCTGTACCTGTCATGTATTATATATGTAGTGCCACCCTGTATGTGTTGCGTTTGTCTTTGTAATCTGTACCTGTCATGTGTTATATATGTAGTGCCACCCAGTTATTGATTTTGACTGTTGGGTGGCACAAATAAATAAATAAAATACAGTTATAATAAATTATAATTATTAGTTGCATAATAAATCAAATGGATCATATATATTTTATTCTTGTAAGTATCGTAACAATATATGTCCCAGTCTTCCCAACTCAGGGGACGTCACACTCTCTTGGTGGAGACCGCTGTGGAGAGACCAGTGAACACAAAGCAGACAAGCTGTTTTCAGGACAGTGTACCTGTGTGGCTCCTCCTCTTCTTCAATCCCAACGGATTGACGGAAGGACGGCCTAAGCTAGTGTGTGTGGGTATAAGTTAGTGTTTTGATTCTTTCGAGTAAGTTTACTGGGATCACCTGCGGTATTGTTACATGAGTGTTACTACAGAAAGATGCTATGTCTACAGGACAGAACTCAAGGTAAATGCCTACCCACGTTTTATACCAGTAAAGGAAGAAAACCTGTGGTGAATGCACCCTAGTTCCTGGTCAATTGCCAGAATATCTGCCGGAAAGCTAGAATACACTGTTAAGTGGATTGGTAGAGGCGACCGGTGTAACAAGGGAATGCTGGGTGTGATGCTGAATGTCTAAGCCATCAACTCTTGCATTGTTGTATGTAGGTATTGTGTGCAATGACGTAACATAGTAAATCTGCCATATAGCTGGGTATACTAAGCAAGGATGTGACGGGATGAGTTCTGAAAAGTACTGCAAGGATAGGTCCACTACATATACATCCGTATACTGCAGGGTACATAGCGGGCCTAACTAACATAGCCTAACCCTATTGAAGTGTAACTTAAGGGATGAAGCGGGGTGTAGATGGTAGCGTCCAAGCAACTGGTGCTAGAAATGAAGACTGGTCAATCTGGTCAATTCCCGAGTGACGAGTGCTGGGAATGAAGACTGCTCACGAGACGCAGGCTGTCTCTCCTTTTATACTAATTCGGGGCGCAGCAGACAGTACAGTTTCACTTTACTTTGGGTCAAATGAAAATGCAACCTTCCGTCTCCTGGCTAAACTGAACTAAGGATGGAGCGGAAGTCGTCTAATCTCCATTGTTGAAAAAGACATAATGTGTTAGCATTATTAATTAAAGTTTTCATTTTGGTGCATATACTGAGAATCATTTTGTAAAAATTATACAACATATATAAATATATCACTTGGAGATGTAAGCATTTTTTGTATAGGAATTGTTTGTTGGGAGATAAGTAAAATTATAGTTATTTCAATTTAATGTTATATATAACTTAAATGAAATTTTTACTAACAATTATTCGAGTTCTAGACTATTTACTGGTTATTCCAAAAGTTTTGATATCCAATTCAAACATATTCTAATGTCAAAATCCACTATTTGCACACCTCTACACTGTATGAAGTGGCTTGGAGACTGTACCATTAAGTAATATTTCTGAGCTTCTTTCTTTACTGGCCTACAAATGACAACAGAAAGTAAGTATCAGTAACTTTGTATTCTGTATTGCCCATTTTTAATTTCTGTGGTGCTACACTTTCCAAAACTTGTCACACAGCAATTGTATTGCATACCATGAATAACATAACATATCAGTGGTGAGACCTTGTAATCTCAGTGGTGACAGGTTTGTTGGGGTATTGTGTCATCAGCACAGCATCAAATATGAATGTCAATAGAAAATACTAGTGGAATGTGTTTTTGCTGCTGTGATGTTACCTTGAAATGGTGACTCATGCTGCCCATCTATCTACATCCACTTGCTAAATTCTGCATGCATAATAACAGTGATGTAGTTTATTTCATATAAGAATTCCATTTTTTGACAGATTGTTTAGAAGTAGTAATAAGTAAACAGCCTATCCTGTTGCCAGGTGGTTTCCACCTGACTGACAAAACATGTATTGTCTGTAGTGACGGATATCAATGAGACGTTAAGGCCATCGTACCAACATCAAAATGTGTTGTGAAGTTGATCATGCGTAGATGAGAAAATTAATGATTTTTCTTTAGAATTTTTTTATTATTGCAACAGAACTAAGTTAATTAAGAACCATAGTTTGTTCACTTAAAAATGTTGTTTGAAAAGTTGCAGCTTACTTGCCCAGCAAACAGAAATACTGCATCATAATAATGCTCATGGAAAATTAGCTATTTATAGTCTCAGTGTGATTAGAAAGGGTATTATATTCTTAATATAGATCCATTCATATGGTCATAATATATAATATTTGAATTGGGGGGGGACAAAGAAAAGTTAGTGTAGCGACCAAAATGTAAAAAAAACTGTAAAACATCTTCCACAAATTATAGTTCCAGATATGTATGCGTCAAAATAAAAACACAACAGTTTCTCATTTCCATGACTCTAGATGCTCCGCACAGCATCCCACACAAACTTCTCGACTCGTTGACTAAACAAGGGAGCTCAAAGCTCACTCTACCACCAGGCTGTTAAGTGGGCCGCCTAGATGCCCTTAACTTCTATTCTCACTTCCAAAAGTAGAGCATTGCTCAGACAGAAAATCTACTTAGCTTGGTGCAAGGTTACCATAAGGATCTTTGAAGGAGAGACCTGATATGACTGAAAATGGTTAATTTGTAGAGAATAATTTAATCAAAAACATAAATAAAACCTTTAAACCAGATTCTTAATCCACCAGATAGTACCTGATAAAAGGGAAATTTCTAGTAACTAGTAAATAAAAATCCTAGCTTTTGAAATATAAAACTACTTATAACCAAACAAAATAAAATTGATAACCAGGATTAATATTTTATAGCAAAAATATAAATAACAATTATAATTTCTTTATAATGTGAAGAATAAGCAAATACTTATTTTGAATTTAACTGGAAATGAGTATTTGAATTAAATATTTAAAAATTAATATTTTAGTTCACAAAAATAATTAGTGCAAATAACTATTTAGGTTAAAATAAATAAGCACAGACAATCCATTAGACTTTCTTTCCATTTCAAATTACTTTTTCCACTTAAGGTTCGGAATTTAAAACCATCTAACTTCCATGAAATTTTAAAAGTTTCACAAACGAAAGATTTGTTCAAATTGGCCACAACTTTATCGACGATAAGGACAATGAACTAAGAGCCAAAAATTCAAAACTTTCCCAACATCTCACTATAATGTTACCAATTACTAGGGTCAGTAAAAACTGGCAAAACTCAAACTTTTTTTTTGCGCTACAACCAAAATTAGTTACTAATATTTGTGAAATTCAACACTACAACGATTAAATCCTCAAAACATTTAACCCTTTACGTTAATTCCTGCCTTAACTTTAAATTTCTAAGAAAGTGCCTCAAATTAAATTTTCGCACCTAACAGTTTCACCACTTGTAGTGTAGTCTGAAAAACTAAATCTACAAATACACTACTACACTAACTTATTGGCGAATGTTCGTCTTACCCAAACGGCGCTCCAACTACCTACAGCCTACCGCTCGGGTGCCCTAGAGTTAACGCACGTCCATCCCTCAACCGTCTGCTATTCAGCGAGTCACAAGTCACGTTATTGCTGGCCGGCTGCCTTTGCCGTGCTCTCGCTCAGCCAACCACTGTGCACGGGACAACTTCTTGCGCCTGGCTGATTGAACGAAAACTCTACTCTGCACCAGCCCATGTCCATAACACGTGATCGCAAGAGCCCCAACGATTATAGAACCTAACAAAGCCATACTAGTTATAACTTGGGTAAGTTTTACCAAATTTAGAATAAAACTACGAGTTGAACAAAGAACAGACAACTACCAAGTAACTTTCAGAAAAGGGCCTAAAATAAAGAAAACTAAAACCATACAACTTTTAAAAAAAGAAATAAAAATTGCAAAAATACGCCAATTAAAATAAAAAACTGCCAAAACATAAAAAAACTACTTGCAGATAAATAAAAGAAACAAAGAGACAAACCTAATACCAAAATTTCCACAAATGACGGGGATCTATATGAACAAAATATAAAAAGGGGACACTTACTTGACATCTAAAAGCGAACAGAAAACTGTGAATAACATCTGTCTTAACAAAAAATATTAAAGTACGTTACCTTGAAAATTATCTCTACCAAAAACAAACTTCGTAACAATATTGAAATTCAATATCACAAACACAATTTTATTCCAATCAAAAGACTGAGCTTGGGTTTGCAACTCTCGCATCCATTCCACTGAATCCACTAGAGTCTGGCGTACGTGCTTGCCAGGTGGGCAAGTGGTTAGGGTGCTGACCACCCTCATGATCCTTACGAGGAAGAGGGGAGTCAAATCCCATTGTGAGTTGGAATGTAAGACTATCCCTTCCGGCAGTTTCACCCTCCTCACTACTAGGATTGTTAAGAGGTGGGACCCAGCTGCCCCAATTATGGGCGATGTGCTCAGTCGGAGATTAATTGAGAATGGGCGTGTTGATGAGTGATTTAGCAAACTTACGGGATTAATACTCTGTGGCCTCGTTGGCTATCAGCAGGGGCAAAGTTGGCTGGGGATCGTTCTCCGCGTGACTTTGTAACTACCTTCACAGGGAGTCGAAACCTCATCGTCTTTCTAGAGGCCAATTTTACCACACATAAGTTGGGGATCTCTTCTGTGTTTGGGTGTCGAACCCAAATTAATTTTCCCAATGATACTGTGTTGGCTTGGATGGGGGTTTCCTGAGCTGGGTGTTCTGGAATCTGTATATTACAGGCTGACACAGTACTGGGGATTGCTCAGCGGGAGTATCCCCTACATCTGATTCCTCGTTCGGTGGGCACCAGCCTAACCAATGTTTAATAGGCATTTGATGAGTTGGAGGGGTAACTATGTTGAAATTTACTGGTAGGTTTTCAGGCTTGCTGGGTAAAAGTGTAGCTGGGTTGGATTCAACAAGTAATTGATTTACTATAGCCTGCTTATTAAAGGCACGCCTCTCGCGTTGCCTCTGACGACTACCTGCACCTCCGTGTTGCCTGCGCATTTGAAAGGAATTGAAAAGGCTGGCTATCAGGTTGCGGATGAACATTCCTAGGTGGGGCGAGTTCTTCAGTCGCTCCCGAGGACTTGCCATGTAATAGGCAAACTTAGGTAGTGAGTCCTTTCATCTTGTATTGGTGGAGGATGCACTGGAAACTCCAAAGTAATGGTATGCTCATGCAGGCTTGTATTCCAGTCACTCTCAGATCCCACTTCCTGAGGAATATTGTGCACCCCACGACCGAGTGGGTAATTACTGTGCAACTGATTTTACTGCAATTATGAAGTTTTATACCACACTGAAATTGATGATAAAATAAGGTAATTGAAATGCAAATGTGTACGGGATCTAAAACTAAAAGTACTGTAGTCAACACAGTATTTAATTTATATGTAATTTTTATTACGCAGTGAAGTTCCGGCTTACTGGTACACTCTAAAATCTAGGCTAAGAATACAAATTATTAAAATGTTTTACCATTTAAGAGGCGAAGACAAGCCTCGGGAGAATTAATTAGTATAAATAATTTAATACAGCAAAAATTAGGTAAATAACAATGCTATTTACAGCGTGACTCTAAGAGAGGCTCAATCCAGGGGGACGTAATAGTGCAATGACCTGCTACCACGGGAGTCAGGGAAAGTTGACTGAGGCAAGAGTAGTGGGTACAGGTGTTTGAATTACCGTTGAAGAGGTGAGCTGTCCCTGGGACGTCAGCTACAGGGATGAGCCTTGTCCAAGCTGAGGTTGGAGTGCTGGCAGCCTTCTGCAAGCTGCTGGCTGGAGGTAGAGTACTGCTGATTCCCAAGTAGTAGGAAGCTCGAGCCCTGCCTCGGGCTGTGGAGGAGAGAGAGTCTTTGCAGACTGGAGGCGAGCTCATGAACCTTGTCGGCCGGCAAGCCCAACATCTCTGTTGGACCATGGTGCTGGACTTCTATTTATATAAAAATTGCCCTGTGTCAGTGATTCTCCGGGGGCGGGGGCTAGCGTAGCCTTCCAACACAGGGGCAGGTTTATCGGGTGCAGTAGCGCAGCTCGTTTTCTTATCACCCCTGGTGGAAGCGTATATAATTTATTGCACCTCAGGCTGAGGCCGGTGAGCCATGACGTCACAAGGTCATGGGGGTGCTGCTATCTCTGGGATTGTTTGGAACTTCTTCGGCGGTTAACGTAGCGTAGTGGAAATTCGAAAAAATATTATTTTCTTCATTGGGGTGGCGCTTGCATGCTAATTTCTGGGTGGGCGTAGAATTCCATAGTTAAACGTGTTAATTACGGTTACTTAGTTGGCTGTTCAATGCATGGAGTCTCCTTGCGCAATTAGTAAAAATTTATTTCAGCCACTGAATTTGATTTTCCCAGAGCGTAGGGTGCTCTATGGGGAGGAGTGGTCCGTAAAGCATGTGTGTCTGCGGCGCAGCATTTTGGCATGTGTCAAGTTAAATAAGTAGGTGTGTACTGTGGCACATTACGAACTGTCGACTGGAATAACTCTTTGACAAGGAGGTGAGGGAGTTCTTTTGGCGGGCATTAAATCAAGCGTACCCTATTTTGGCTTGGGTTCGTGTAATAGTTAGTCCATGCAATGTACTGGAGCTATACCCATGTAAAGTACTAGTTTGGTAGCAGGGCACAAAGTCAGGGTCAGATAACACAATCCTTTGCTCCAGGCTCAGTGCTTTGGATGGTACACCTGAGTGAGTTAGGTCCTTCTGTTGATGGCACAATGGTGTGTGTCGTGCTGCAGGTGCTTGTGGACGCTGCATAGGTGCGGGTCGTATTGTTGGGGACAGAGCAACTGGAGTGAGATAAGCAATAGGATCTTTAGGTGGTTTATATGGTTAACTGAGGTACTTGATGAGCCACAGGTGTACCTCTTGACTCAAGCGTGTAGGGGCTTGGAACAAAGCCCTCGGAATCTTAAGTTAAACAGGGATGAGGTGATGGTATAGTGCTTCTACCTGTTCTCTGGGTGTGAGCTGTCAAATGTAGGTGACTAGGGCAGGGGTCAGCTCTAGCAAACACCCGGAGATGATAAGTAACTGTTTTACACTCTCTCTAAGTCCACATAGTTGGGAATAAGGCATCTGGAGCACACAGAACACACACTCACGTCCATAAGGCGAAATGCAGGGTTGTTGTACTTAACAGTGAAGCCATATGAGCGTCTGCTGACGGGATGGTCATCCTATTGTGGAGTCTGGCGCTTAGGCACACTGAACAATGAAAATCAGGCCTCGCCATCTGCAGTCCCTACACGTGGGTGTTTTGCTTCTGCGGAGTCTTCCCAATTCAGGGAACGACCCCTTCTGGCACTGAAAGTGCGGTGGAAGAGAGCGAGCATCAAACTGACAAGCTGGTCTGTAAGCGGAGTACCTGTGCATGGGCTCTACCATTCTGCCTACTGAAGTATGCTGAAAGGCTGGCCGAAGCTAGTGCATGTTTGTGGCAAGCAGTGTTTTGTCTCATCTGAGAATAATTCCCAGAATTACCTGTGTTTCCCCTCAAGGTGGTAGTCAACTGGGATAGGTGCAATGTCTACAAGAATGTGGTACTCAGGGATTGGTTAAAACATACTGTTTATTCCGTGTGAATTGAAGTAAACATGTGGTGATGCACTACCTCCTATGTTTGGCAAGAGCTTACAGGAAGCTAAGCCTATGCAAATCCAAGTAGAGGTAACCTGGTCTTGAGCTATGCTTTGGTAAGGGTATTTTATGAGAGGGTAAGGGTAATTGAAGTGCTTTGCAAACAACTAACAACTTGACTGGAATTCCCTAACACATAGTTTCCCAGAAGGGGCTGCAATCTCTAGTGTGTGGACGACTCGGAATCAACTTCTTCGGCACGGTGCTTGGATTACTAAGCAAGGCGTGGAAGGAAACAGGATTAGGCGTTTCTTCTGGCATTCAAAGTGTGGTGAAGGGGGAAGGATTAGCGAGAAGCTAAGTCAATCTCCGGTGGCTAGCACAATGGAGGAGTCAAAGCCAGTGTCAGCGAAGGGTTAAGATGTATACTGATCAATTCCTCGGTGGCTAGCATGGTGAGGAGTGAATGCTGGTCCAGAATCGGATTCTGCCTCAATTTATACTCTGCCGGGCTGTTGTCTCTACGTTCATTGGCTGGCGTCTCGTTGGCGAGGAATTGCCGTTGGGCGAGGGGTGGCGAAAGCATAGCTTCTGTGGCATGACATCACCGGCCGGCTGGAATAATGGATGACAAACGACGAAACATACCAGTGGTGCCATCTAGCGATGTTTAGTAGTACTTGCAATTTTTAGGTGCAGAGCTTTGGTGGGCCGGTGAACAGTATAATTGACAGGCTGGAATGTCCATTCTTACATTGGTAAATAGTACAAGTTCTTGTGTCTCGTTGCCAATGGTAGTGCACTCTATAGAAATAAGATGCGTTGCGGGCTATGCTGATGAGCAGACATCTTCTAATACCATTGTTGAAACACGTCATGTGTGAACTTAAAAACACAACATAAAACTGTGGAACATTGTTTGTTATAGATTGAAAATTTGGTTTAATGTCTTTATTAAAATGTTAATTATAGTACTGCGCAGTAACAGTTTCGCCAGCTTATACAAAAACTGAAAGTATTAGGAATTCAGGGAAGTGATTACCACATTAAAAATTATGTATTATTTTGCAATTAAAGTTAAACTGTCGCCACCGTGAGTGGTAATGTTAGATCCACAATTCTTTAAGAGGCATTATTTTAATAAATGTGTATATGTTTAGTGTGTGGCCGTTTGTAAACATACAACATTCTAAACTTACATGCGAAGGGGCAATGGAATATATCCATTATATTTAGATGAAATTCTTCAATCCATTTAAAGTATCAAAATTCCTGTTAAAATGGATAAAATCCATAAAAACTTCAGCCCTGCGCTACTGTGTTGCAAAAGTGTGTAATTATATCACGACCTTTTAAAAAGTGTGTGTGTATGCATACGTGCGTGCATGTGTGCGCATGCGCGCAGGCTCAAAACAATTGGGATTTGAATTATAGTTCATCAAATTAATGTATCATTGAACTAACATAATATTATTTAGTTAGTAACTCTTCTCTTTTCACACCTGAAGACATTGAAAATGTATTAATGTACCCTGAAAATTACAGTAATCTGCACTCTGAAACTGATTACCTCTTGCTAAAAAGTGCATGGCACTAGAGGTTTTTTGTATCGACACAACATTGTATTTATACTTCTGCAGTATAATTTTATTCTAAAAAGTTCACTTATTGTTATAATATTTATATATTTTTCATAGATCCTCAGGTTTTCTCGTGACAGCCAACTGAAAATAAATGCAGCGCTCGCTAGGAGTTATGTAGCACACTCTTTAAACTTTTATTTTCAGCGACGAAAGGTTGTTATTTATACTTCTGTGGCATAGCTTCATTCTTAAGATGTCTACATTTTTAATTAAATTCATTCATAACTGGACTCGAGTTTCATACAACTTACTCGACTCTAAGCTAAAAATGAAACTCATCCATCACTACAAACTTCATACTTTTACAGTCATATAAAGATTTATACATATCATTAAGAAAATGTTGTTCATTGACAATGATATTGTACCACCATTTTAAATACAGTTAGAAAAGTGGTTGTATTGTCTATGTAACTGGCTTGTAGAATATAGTATTTGTTCTCTTAGGATAAATTTTTTATTGTCCCTTGCAGTAAAGTATAATATTTAGCTGTGTTGTTTTGGTAGGTGTGGTGTGATTGGCTGGTGTGCCACAGCTCTGTGTGGAATCCTCCTCCCTCTTGCCAAGACTACAGGGTAGGGTGAGTAGAAAAATGTAATTTTATGTATTATTGTTTCTACTGGGTGATATTTAATACAAAATTTAGATAAATAATAATAAAACATGTCGTGACTACTGCAAGCTGATACTGTTGTACAGTGTTGTTATTGGCAGAAATTAAAATCCTGTCTGAAAAATTCTAGTAATGGGACAGTTTAAGGATTTTGTCTTCCGATTCTTGATTCGATTCCAAAATTTTTGTTTTGATTTTTGATTCTGGACTTGATTTGATTACCAACAATATTGTTCTACATTTCACACAACTTACAGCAGGGACTACAATGACGAAAGTGAGAGAAAATAATTTTTCTTATTTGAATTAGCAAGTTTTGTGATTAACTATTTCTTCCAGTACTGTGTGGAAGAAATTTAAGTTTTTGTCATGTAGAAGTCGAGTGCTAGGTAAAACGAATGTGTCAACATTGTGTGATTTGACACGTGCCGTTTATACAACTAATCTAATACTATTACGACTCATCGCCAAGAGTGCCTCTTCCACCACTACAGGCGTGAGGGATACATTGCCTATCCTACAGGCAACGGGAACTTATGAGCGTATTTTCTTCACCTGGGGCATACGCAATCTGGCAGGCATGCCACCATCCCTATCCAGCACTGAGAACCTACAAGCTGCCCAGACCTCGGGCAAGGCACGAAGCAGAAACGCTGACCAGAGTTTTCCCATTCCAACCAGGACAGGAGGACGTCATGCCTCCCCCACACCCTACGCCGGCAGCCTACGAGCTTCCACTATATAAGTCCAGACACTGCCAGCCTTGGAAGTCATTCTTACGGATTCTTCTCTAGCAACCTCCCACAGCACTAAGTCAGTGCTTGGGATCTTCAGAAAGTCTTGTTACTTTCAAGTAAGCCCCAGCTGCTACTTCCTACGTACGTCGACGACCAGTCAACCTGACGACAAGTGAACATGATCACTCACTTATTTAACTTCACTTTGTCTCCTCTAGACACCTTTTACTTAGCAGTTTAACTTTAATTAATTTGCATTTGTTTTCAACCAGCTTTTCTCTTTTTACTTAGAACCAGGTCGCCTACTCCTGGAACCACAGTTACCTTCAGCTCTTTATGACTTGTTAGGAGTTAGCACACAAATCACGTGTATATTGAACCTTCAATAAACACTCATTGTTCTCTACCTTTCTGTTTTTAATTTCCAGGGTATTTGTTTGTATTAATAGTTGGAGACAGAATACGCAGTGCACTACCAACAGGAACCGGGAGATTTGTTTAAACCGAGTTAGTCTGACTGTGGATCCCTTTCAGGTATCTGCATGTCAGAAGACATACATATTAGATGGCTACCTGTTTCTTCCCTGTCACACATTAGCACTAAATCAGTGCTTGTGGGGGAGAAACAGCGATGCCACAACCACTAGAAACACCTTCACACTGGGAGGCACGACAGACTCAGGTTACTTCTCACCATTCGCACTAAGTTAGTGCATGGTGACCGTAGCCTGAGGTTTTACCATTCATCCTAGTGGGAACGCACAACCATTAGAGACTTGGCGGCCCCCATGGCTTCACGTCCCTGATCAGCCCGAATACTGTGAGGGATCAGTGAGGACTCTTATCGAGCTCGTGTCGGCAAGTCACTATTGGGTTACACTGTCAACTTTCCTGTCTAAGTGCATCGCGTAGACTATAGAACTGTTTGCCGTATGCCTCACGGAAGGAGGAGTGGTGGAAAACGCAGGGAACAATATCTGACTCACTCTACTCTCAAGCAGTGGATTGCACTACCACGTCGTATGTAGGAGAGGCAGATGGAACGGGACCGCGCCACTGAACTTAGACGTCAGGCAGTCGGTTCTCCGGTTCTCGTAATTTACTTCCCACCTGATATCTGCACACCTGTGGAATCTCCGGTCCGTCCTAGACCGATTTCGCGTCTACGTGAAACCAACCCTGACTGCAACACCCAAGGAGTGAGTGAATACTAACCAACACCTTTCGCCTCACGCCGACTATCTTAATCAAACTACCCCGCTTTTGGTCTAGCGGAAAAATCCTCGACCAACGTGCCAAGTCAGTCTGATTGGGCATGCGTCAGATTTAAAAAATACTGCGCATTTCCCAAAACAATACAATTTTAAGGATATACGGTGCACATTAAGGTGAGTCGTCTATATATTGTCACACACTAAAAAATCTTGCTTTTGGTGGGGGAAAAAAAACTTTTGAGAGTATTTTTGTTAAGATACCTTTACTATAATAGGAATTCACCCCCCCCCCCCCCTGTTTTCACCATACTCTGTACCTGGTTTTTCGTTTTTATTAACAAATTTAAGGTACGGTTGGGTTTCTGATCAGTACTGTCGTGTCTTTGGTTATTTTTTCTTTAATTTCATTTGTTTTGAAAAAGGAGGTTTTGCTAATTGATTACAGTCGGGACTTTGTTTTTTTCTCTCTTTACTTTGGTTCGGACCTTTAGCAGTTCAGAGAACCCTCCAGGTGGTGCGTGCTGCAGGCTGCAACTTTGTTTGAGCCAGCAGCCATGGAGTTTTAGGGCTGTGAGAGGGGAAAGAGGTAGGCGTCTGGTTGATTCCACCAGCTGGAACACTTGGGCAACCAAAGGGAAAGGAGGGAAGGCGGTAGGAGGTCTCTGGTAGCACGTGATGACCAGGTGGAGTCTTGGCACGTTCTGATTGGCCAAGGCCAATGGTACGCCGGCACAACAAAAAGAGGAGAAAGTGAGAAGGGGGGTGGTAGTCATGCAGGACTCGGCAAAATGGCGTTATCGTGTAAGGAAGCAGCGTGTCGGCCTTGGAGGAAGGCCGGAACACCCCAGAAAATGAGCTAAGTTTATCTTGAATTTTCTTTTGATTGATCAAGGCATGCCTTCTGAATTTTTTTGTAGGAATGGCCCCAGTCAATCTAATAAATAGTAGATAATCCTAAGGTAGAGATAACCAGTTTTAGTCAGTCAGTCAGTCAGTCTGTCTGTCTGTCTGGTTGGTCGTGCATGTCAGACGAGTTTAGTGGTTGTGGGATCTGAGAGATAGAGAGTACTGTCGTTAGCCGTGGGTACAGTCTTAAGATAAGACTGTCCTTTATGTTTTAGTCGTTTTCGTTAGATATACTTTTGTGTCGTACATATGCCCTGGTCTAGTTGTTAAAGTATCTTGTGGAAGTATGTGTTTGTTTTTCAGGTTGGCATTTCTATTTGCTACAAGAGTTTTTGTTTGTAGGCCACCCCAGCAGTAAACATTTGTCAACAAAGATGTTTTCTAACCTACAACTGTAGAATCTATGTTGAGTTTTTTTGCCGATTATTTTAGATAATTGATTTTCTTGTTGGCCAAACCTTCAGAATTGAATATTTAGGTTAGATATTTAGTTAGGTTGTGTTTATTAGTCTTAAGAAGTGTGAACAATTTTAAGGTAATTTATTTTTTCTCTGTAGAACACAGTAACATTTAGTCGTTTCATTTGTCCATTGTTTTAATAGATATTTATTATAAATATTTTTTTTTTTGACTGGACATTGCCGAGGCTTATACCCATGCTGTTTGTTTTTAACTGACTTTTGTTTGTGTTTTATCACGAAGATCGCTCCTAAGCAGTAACTAACCTAAAAGTGTGGAGTTATAAAAGGGGCCTTATTAAATCAAATGAATGTTTTAATTTTAACATCTTTTTCTTTTTACCTTTTTTGAATTCTGAGTGTTGAGTGAGATATTTAACATCTTTTTACTGTAAGATAACCAAGTGATAATGCTTATTAATGTTCATTAGCCCTTTTTTTTTATAACAGAACCTTATTTAGGGGCCTTGCTTAATTTTTTTTTGTACTTTAAATCAAGACAGTAAAGAATTAAAGTCTCTTTTTATCTCACTCATCACTCTTGATGTTTATGTAAAAGCTCACTACTGAAAATAAATTATTTCCATTTTTGTCAAGACTTATCTAATTCTCAACATTTTCATTGTATTTCTTGTCAGATTTGGAGTCTTATCTAGACAAGAGACTGTTCTGTTCCTATTCTTTATTATTTTCTGTCTATACAGAATAAGTAAGAATTTATTGCTGGTAAATTTCACCACTTTTGCTTTTCTTTTTTAAAGAGATAACTGTGTGTGATTTGAGATATAAACTTTTTTAATTTTTTATTTGATTCCTTTCTTTATTTTTATTTTTTTTGATGATATTCATATTTGAAGTTGTGAAACAAATAAATGCTCATTGTGTCTATAAAAGTGGACCTGGTGAGTGTTATTTGTTCTCCTTTTTTTTTTTTTTTTTAAAAAAAGCTCTTAACATTCCCCTATGACTTATCATCTACTGTAATTTGGTATTGTTCTAAACTTTCATTTATGATTGAAAGTCTTAAGAGACTAAACAAAGATTGATGCATTATTTTACATACTTAATTAGTTTAATTACGAAATAGGTCTCTTTATATCTCTCTCTCTCAAATAGGCTGGAAAAATATTAGAATCAGGTGTTACATGATAGTTACTATTTACCCTAGTAAGACGCATGCTGCTTAACCATTTTTCTACGATTACAACTATGAATCTAACAATTCCACTTTTCCTCTATTCTCGATCTCGATGCAGATACCACTGTCGATTCTCAATTCCAAAACTTGCAATTCCTCTGGTTACATACACTTAATTTACAGAACTAATTAATAGATAGGAGGGTGTGGAATTTAATTATTTAAACTAGGCCTACACTAGTAGTAGGCCTTTTACTAACATAACTCTTGAACAGTGGGAGCATATTGATATGAAATCCCCAAAAGTTCAAAAGAGGCATATGAGATAATATTGAAAATGTACATATTTTTACCAACATAATAAATTATTAAAATGTTTGCAAGACTGGCACTTAGCTATTGAAAAGCAATCATAGTTGAAATTTTTGAAAGCAGTAATTATTTAAAAGGCTCCAATTTTAAAATACAGTATCATTTTGGTAAATTTACAAACAATTTTTCTGGAAATGCAAAGAAGTTTAAAATAAATATATTATTTACACTAACAAATTTTTATGCCAAGGAATTATGAGATACATAAACTAGACAAGCAGTATCCACGTAATATCAGTATTATCTGAATTTTTTTTTTTTTTTTAAGTCTTTTTAGAAGTTCAGGTCTGTGTTTGTATTAATTTCTTGCACACTTTACACCCACCTTTGCACTTTTATTTTTACATAAAATGTCCAAAAGATAGACATTTTACTGTCTTTTACATTGGCTGCAGCATCTTCCATAATTTATGAGACTAGATATTTTATGAAACAGTCCGTTTAATATGTCAATATAGATAACGGACATTCATTTCACGCACGTCCGTCAATGTTAGTAAACAAGTGGCTGCCATAGATTGTTGCACACATTTCAGTTGTGAGTGTTCACTTCGCACACTTGGAGATGATTTGTTGCAAAACTCTCTGTAACTTATTTTGAAGTACATGTTTTACTACTTGTGTAATCTTTGTAATGTTTGTTTACATTTAGTTTCACAAGAAAAAATAGGTATTTACGTGTGTTGTTGCATTTAGAACTATTTAGAACTATGATTTCCGAGATTAAAAAATTGTCTCGAGACGAAATCGAGAATTTTTTCATCTCTAGAATTTCTCATTATTCTAGAGACTCACGTGTCTAGATTTTTAGTGCCGAAGTAAATTCGTGATATAATATCGGAGAAGAGTTTATTTCTTCTGGAGAAAGCTCATTTCGTGAAATATTGTGCTTTTGTTGTATTTCGTGTTACTTCGTGTTTTAACTTGTATTTTGGTGTTATTTTGTTTTATCGCAATTTACCAAATCGTGCATATAGTAATAGGTTATGTATTTGTAGGAATTGGGTTTTAATGTTCGATTCTTCATCTTCCTATTCTCAATTATACGATTCTTCAAGAATTGCGGGTATAGAGGAATCGTGCTTGACATCCCTAATTATGACTCATCTCACTGTAACCCTAGTGTACTACTTTTACACACGTGAGATTCAAGCCCCGCGCCATCTCGTACACAGAAGTAACGGTCTGCTACAATTCTGGAAGGTGGCCGGACACGTGGATACTAGGGGTTGTGAAAGACAGCGGTGCATCCCCCCCCCCCCCGGCCCGGTGTTGAGAGCCTATAAGCCATCAGCCGCCTTGGGCCATGCATGAGCGTTACCGAGGATACGCGAAGGCCGAGAGATGACCAGAGGGTGCTACCCCTACTCACTCCGGCCTCGCACCTGAGGGACGTCACACGCTCTCCCCTGCTGCAGCAGCAACATGCGCTTCCCTGCTATATGTTAGTGCGCGGCGGACCTTGTAAGTTGTGCTTGGAGTCTTCTCCGCACACCTAGGTGCTGGAGCCTACTACTACTGCTATATCTACAACAGCCCTTTTAGAGGCTTTTGCCAGCGACTCAACAGTCTTCAGCAGCCAACAGAGGCTGCCATCCTTGACGTCACCATTAGAGCTCTGCAGCACCGCTACCGGATGCTCCAGCGACGCCAATCCCCAATAGCTACCAGAAGCTTTCTGTAGCTACCAAACATACTACACTTTACTTCTTTGCCTCCTACAGACACCGACATAGAGTTAGTTTTGTGGTAAGTAATTTTCAACAGTTTTTATTTCACGTCCCCAACTAGCTTAGGACCAGGTCACCTACACTTGGCTACCGTAGGATTACTCCCAACCACCGGATTTCTAGGCAGGAGAGCACGTGTCACCATGTTTAATAAGCTCGTAATAAACACGGCTTTGTTTCTCTTAACTGCGAGTCTCATTCATAGAGTGCTTTGTAACCAACTGCTGGAAGGACTCCGAGCCGAGTACCACCAACCAGAAATGTGAAATTATTATTACAATGAATTAGCTACAACTGGAGACTACCCTTCAGGCGGCTCCAAGTTGAATACACACCCATTAGATGGGCATCTATTTTATTCCTACCAAGTATACAGGTACTGGAGGATTAGAATAGAGGAGCCCTGACCACTAGCAACACTTCTCAACCAGGGAGAGACAGTAATTCTGAGTTGTATCCCTACCAGAGCACCTGGGTGCTGGCAGGGGTATTTGTTTAGGTACTACGGCCTCACCTTGGTTGGGATCGCACACCCAGTAATAGTCTTGGCAACACATACGGCTCCAATGTTTCTGATTAGTCCGCAACCGTGGGAGATCTTCTGAAGCACCGAAACACGCCTTGGCAAACTTTTACTAGGCAACACTAATGTAGGGTTATCAATGTCCATAGTAGCTAAACCCGCTCTATGCCATTTAAGGTGAGACATGGCGCAAGGAGGGAGGATCAAAGAGTTGTGTGTCTTGCTGCCAGGCAGCCGACTGGTCTCATACCACTCACAGCTAGTCAACGAGCCGAACGAGATCGTGCCGCCTTACTCCGATCACTGGCACAACCTACATCTACTCTAACCAATCCAGCATCTTTCTCATCAGCACCGCTGCGCACTCATCCAACCTGCCATCCTGTTGTAAGAGGGTTAATTAATCAGACCAAGGAACAGTTGGGCATCTCAAACAGTAACTTCTGGTGCAGAGCCTCAGCGGACTGGAACTGCGAGTTCTGTGTCATATCACGTTGTGCCCTCACGACCGCTCGAGCTGAATACGAATGACTCTATCAGCTGTATCCAGCTACCCCTCTCGCCTGCAAGACGACAAGTCACCTACCGCAAGTACTTCCCGCCCCTCGTCAACTACGACCAGCTCCGATACAAGTCGTAAGCCTGATCAATCGAAGGGACTCATGAATTGTAAAGTCTATAACTTTGTTCCATCTTGTAAGGCCACGTGTCTGACCGCTATATCTATCCGCATACAGTAGTAAGTCAACCTGTAAGCACAACTGACCGAAGTGCAACCAAAGTCACACGAACGTGATCCAGCCCTTTCTAATCGGACACGCATTAAGTATTTGATTTGCAACTTGGGTTAGGTGTGTAGGTTACAGAGTGCCATTTTCCTAGCTGTCCTCCCCTTTAGAGTCATGAATAGATCCCCTATTCTCTACCCATTGCCCCTCTGAGTTATTGCCCTTCTTTATCCTTTACCCCTCCTAGTTTTTAAAATTTTTTTATTTTTATTTATTTATTGGTGTTTCTCTCTGGCAGTGCATCAGTCCTCACAAATGAGGACATGTGTTTGTGAGAACATTTTTGAATAAGTGATCTTGAACAATTATTATTTTTGAAACTAATTATTTAGTTGAAAATTATTTAGTTTGAAACTAGTTGTTTCATTATTGATTGCCGTTTTTTGTTGTGGTTATTATTAACAACCTGGTGGTGGTCGTAGTTGAATATTCAGTTTAATTTATCTTTAAGACCAAACTTAATTTTTACTTTTCCCCCCTCTTTTTTATCCCCCCCCCCCCAAGAATAAAAAAACCCCTTCCTTTCTACCTTTTCCTAAATCCCTTATGTAACAATATTCTTTTTTCATAAATTTTTCAGTGTGACTTTTTAACTTTTGATTTTGTTGGGGCTAGCGGCATTATATAATACAGCTGAACGTAAACAAAACAAATCAATCTCCATGCATTTAAAGTGATACATACATTAGCACAGACAAAATGTACAAATTATAGACGTACTGTATTTTACAATGGTTGCAGCATCTTCCATAATTTATGAGACTAGATATTTTACGAAAACTGTCTGTTTAATGTATTAAATTAGATATCGCACTTTCATTTCACGAAATTTTACGCGCAACTGTCAATGCAAATAAACATTCAGTTTAGTGCTGCATCCATAGATTACTGCACACATTCTAGTTTGCGAGTGTTCTCTTTACTACACCAATGTGTTCACTTCACACCAATGTTAGTAGTGCTTGGAGGCTGTTTGTTTGCAAACTACTGTAGGATATTTCGAAGTGCATATTTTAACCACTTGTGTACTCTTTGGGATATGTTTGTTTACATTTCGTTAAGAAAGAAAAAACTTAACGTAATTACGTCCATGTGTTGCATGTTGAACTATGATTTTCGAGATTTAAAAATTGTTTCACGACGAAAACGATAATGTTTTCATCTAGAGTATTTCTCGATAATACCTAGAACTCGCACAACTATAGATTTTTTTATTTTTACAGTGCTGAAGTAAATTAGTGTACAGGAGAAGAGTTATTTCTTGTGGAGAAAGCTATTTTCGTGAGATATTGTGCGTTTGTTTTCATGTTATTTCCAATTTTAACTTGTATTTTGGTGTTATCTCGTTCTATCGCGATTTACTACAAAATCGTGCTTCTAATTATGCTTGATTAAATATTACTGCAAACACACACAAGTTATTTGCATTGTATTTACAAGCACCACCAGGTTTGCAGAATATGCTACCGAGTAAAAAAAATTATACAGAATCAAATCAAACTTTTAAATGCAAATAATTGGAACTCAGATTCACTGATTCAGTCAAGAATCGGTGGAATTGAAGAATCAATTATTAAATTGTCCCATTACTAAAAAATTCAGTTGCAGATTCAATTACTATGAAGTGTCAATGCTACTCACATGAAATGCATTGAATTTGGGTACTTGCAATAGGAAATTCCCATGATATTCTTTCGTAAGAATTTTCCGCAACCTTTAAGTGAAATTCCAGCAAGCTTTATGCAGTCATTGAAGGTTTTATTTTTTCTAAAATAGTTAAAACTATTAAACTTCCAGTTATACATTGGAAATAAAAGCATATTTCTTGTGTAAAACACTCCAAAAAATCTAGAGGAAATAATGCTTGTAATATGTATTAAGGATACGTAGTTAATGCCCAAAATATACGCACCCAAACAATTTTCGTGCGATATCTGGTTCACATGAACACCTCATTCATAAGGACAGATTTTTGGAGACTGTGGAAAATGGGAAAGAATTGCCATGAAAATCTATTAAAACACAGTTGCAAGCTGCAACATAAAAAAAAATGGGTTATAAGTACTCTCATGTGATGCACCACGGTTCCTTTTTATTTATAGTAGTACACGTGCAGTATGTGAACATGGTTGTTGACCAGTCAGCTGTTCTACAGTCTCGGTCGGCACTGCTGGTGCAGTTTACTTTTCCGTGCTGTACTTGTCTGCCAAGATATGCATGCACAGTCAACATATTCCATTTCTCGCCCTGTCAGTTGCACCAGCCAATGTTGACACTGATATGTACTGTAAACTGCAAAAAAACTCATCCATTTTCCCTCCTTTTCCTTTTTCGCCTGTTCCTCATATCTTTTCCCCATTACAGCCACTTTTAAAAAAAAATTGTAATACTGTTTACCACATTTTAATCGCAACGCGTTTATCAATTAAAATAATTTTACTTTTGGCGCATGTCTCCTTTTCAACAATGTAATAAACGACTTTAGCTCATCAGCCAACAAGCCTTGTACCTGATTTCAACTGAGTTTTTATTGTTGATCCTGCAATGAGACATTATGAAATTGTACTGTTTACTATGGCAAGAATGGATGTTCCAGCCCGAAAGTGTATTATTCACCGGCCCACCAAGACTATGCATTGAAGGCACCGAGTTCCACTGCATGCCGCTTGATGGCTACACCAGTGTGCTTTGCCGCCTCCTCATCTCAAAACTGGCGGGTGACGTCGCACCTTGGAAGAAGCGATGCTATGTCTACCCCCTCTCTAGCGACCACCCCTATCCAGCTGACTGAAGAGGAAGGACCCACCAAAGTATAAATAGGGAGTCACAAGCCGACTTGTGACCAGTCTTCATTTCTCCACTGCACTTGCTGCCAGAGAACTGACCAGCCTGCTTCGGCCTTCATGGTCCACATCCAGCTACCTTGCTCGCTTTGCTCCTAGCTCTACCTACCCTCCGTCACTGCATTCTTGCAGAAGATTCTATGTCACACATTGTCTACACACTGAAACACTGCGGTCCCTTCTGGGCAACATATACGTAGAGAGTAGTACCAGTTTAAGTTATTATAAAGTGCTCGTGTACCCCATAATTTTTAGCTCAGGACCAGGTCACCTGTACCTGGTAACATAGGTTTAAGCTTCCCTATGCTCTTGCCAATCTTAGGAGGTAGTGCGATACCACTTGTTTATTTCCCATCAGATTGAATAAACAATAGTTTTTCTGACTCAAGGGTATCCTTTCCCGTAGACTTAGCATCTCTCATAGTGTACCTCACACCAAGCAAGGGATTGCAGGTGAATCCGGGAATTCTACTCATACGAGCCAGTACACTGTTAGAAACCCACACATATTAGTGCTTGTCAACCTTTCTGTATACCACGGTAGGCAGAACGGTAGAGCCTACACCTAGGTACTCTGCCTCTCAAGACCAACTTGTTGACTCGTTGCTTGCCCTCTCCACCGCTTTTAGGAGCCGGATGGGGTCATTCTCGGAGTTGGGAAGACTGTGTGGTTCTGAGCCTCCACATCCATGTGCCAGGACTATAAACAGCAAGGTCTGATTTTCAATGTTAACCATGTTTAGGTGCTGAGTACTGAGAGAGGGTGTCCGTTGAGTAAGATGTTCCACGTGGTTTTATACCAAATAGTACTACAAGTCATCTGCAACCGCTTCACGGATGTGTGTGTGTTCTTATCCAGATACCTTTCTCCCACCGGAGTGGTATCTGTGAGAAGGTAAAACAGGTGCTAACTACCGCTGGGCGATTGCAAGAGCTTGTCCCCTCCCTCATTGCCACGGTCAACCAGCTCTCGCTGAAGGATCAAGTGTAGGCACTGCGCTGTCTACTGATACCCATCACACCTGAAATCCTCAAGGACCTTTTTGAGGCACCTACACGTCTGAACAGGGAGACACACCCCTGAATTGCCGAAGCATTTAAGCGAACCAGATAGCTCTTGGAATCCCTAACCTCCAGCTTTAGACTTTCTTCAGCCGCTCCAAATCCAATAGCTCACACCAGCTTAGAGTATTGGACAGCCAACACACCTGCAGCACTGTACCCCCATCAGAGACGAATCAGGTCAAGCCATCATCCAAGGTTACGTGTTGCCTAGGTACCCCACCAAAAGCCAACAATCTGAAGTGAAAAATCACACTAATTGAACCCGATTTTGCGCCCTACCGCAAAGCTGCCATGCCAGTCCTCTGCACTAGACGTGTATCTGTACCATAGGGACTAAGTAGAAACCCATAAACCCCCTGACCTAGCGCCCCACAAAACCAGGGCTTCTTGACGTAGTGTGTCCAGTCAGCCTGAGGTGTCACGCATCAATTTTAATAAATGGCTCTTGTTTTTTGTGGTAGTATATTTCAAAATGTAATTTGCTATTGTCATAATGTTTTATTCACTGATGGAGTACAGTTTGGAACCAAAGATGTCCACATGTTAAAATATTCTGTTTAACATTTTATTTATTTGTGGTAAATATAAACAAGGTCTGTACTGCACCATGTGTTAGTTCTGTGTGCAGTGTTGCAGTGTGCTTTTTCATAAATTTTAGTTTGTTGAGTAGTGTTTTCTGCATAACTGAGGTATAATTTTCGTGAGAATACATTACCCTAATATATAAATTTACATTTCATCAATAAAAATGCATATTTTTTCCATCAGTGACATGTGAACATGACTTCATGTACCCAGCTAGCAAAGTGAGTTATTGGAATGCAATTTTTACTAATACGTCGTGAAATTTGAAGTCGCGGGGGGGGGGGGGGTAGGGTCAAGTTGGCAAGTGGGTTCAAGTTGGCAGTGTGGTTTGCACAGACAACTTGGTTGTATGGACACATTTTGGACAATGGTGGGTGCCTGTAAATTGTAAAATTGAGGTTTGAGTTGGCATGTGCGAATACTGTTTTTAGGATTACGAATATTTTAATATATTTTTAAAATTTTTAATCGAATGTGAATAGTTTCAAATACGAATAGCTTTGGAATGCAGTGTAGAAGCAAGTAAAGTTAATTTATAAAAAAATTTCATTTTAATAAACAAAGTTATGTTAAACTGATATAACTGGCTCTACGTTTTATACACCTACAGAAATGTCAATCATTTTACAAGTGGTTGCTATTTAATATTCCATTGAAAACATTACTGCTACAATAAATAAAAAAGTGGAATCTCTCAATATGACAATATAACAGCATGTGAAATAAAAAATACAAAGTACAATACAATAATTACTTATTGCTTCACTTAAATGTGTGCCAGAAGCAATGGTGATGCAAAACGTTCCCACTGCTGTGCCATGAGGTAAACAAATTTTATCTTGATAAACGTGTATCCAAGTGTGTTAGATGTACGTCAGATGTGTGTTAATAAATTTAAAACGTTATATATCTTTCAGTGCTTGATGGGCTCGGGAACTGTCTATGACTGCATCACGGTTGGGCCTAGTTTTAGTGTGCAGGAAGGTCACATGGGTTAAAGTGTGT
Organism: Dryococelus australis; assembly: GCA_029891345.1. Taxonomy (NCBI): domain Eukaryota; kingdom Metazoa; phylum Arthropoda; class Insecta; order Phasmatodea; family Phasmatidae; genus Dryococelus; species Dryococelus australis. The sequence continues at coordinate 84,410,611 of CM056997.1, forward strand.
GCTATCTCAATGACAGGTTGAGGCCCAACCAGTATACAAGGTTGACCAGGTGGCCTGGCAGCTGGGCACAAAGTTGATCACCTGCTGTGCAGTGTGGTGGGCGGTGTGGTGACTAGGGGCCATAGCATTACCTTTACTAGTGCTGGTGCAGCTGGGATGCTGTGCTGGGCAGCAGCTGCTGAAGGCGAAGGTGGAGCCGGAGATTGACCAAGTGTTGCGTGGTCTGTTAGCGTAGGCCTTGGTTGTACTGGTTGCTCGACTCTCCTCAAACCAGGGTCACGCAATGCTTAGCGGAACGTATTTCCCTCTTTGGATGGTGGCCGCTACTGAATGCAGCGTTGCTGGCGTTTTCATAGGGGCTGAAAAGAGAGAAGGGGAGGGAGTTGGGAGGTGAGGCCTCTCCAACTGGTGTGGGCAACGAGTTTGGTCCAGGGGGTTATTGTGGCAGAGTGCCTTATTGGATGGGGTGCAGCCTCAGGTAGTGTTGTAAGCGGCCATGGTCTTTCTCTCACGCAGATCCTTTCCACCCCTTGTGGTGTAAGGAATGGAGAGGTGTTATAACTGGCTTCGCAAAAGGGGAGCAGGCGATAATCTGTCCCTAGCTAAAAGTGTTCTGCCGCAACTGCGACCGGGCGGACGGAGAGCTGTACCTATTCCTGCTGGCAACACAAGGGTGCAGTGTTTTCTATTAATTTTAATAATAGTATTTTTGAAGGGTGAACTTTCTGAGTATCTAGTGTGATGTCCTTCATGTGTATATTTATATCACTCCGTATATTTAATACCAAAAAATAAATGTTCAAATATTCCCCCCTTTTTAATATATAGGAAAGGAATAAAAGGAATACAAAATAAACCCTGCAGTACATTTCTTACCTACAAAACATTTATTTACAAATTAATAATACATATAACATAATCATGGATTGAAAAACAATTCCACATGACCAAGAATATCCATGTCATCAGTAGTAACAACCAATTTCCGATACAACCAAATGTGATCACCAAGTTCCATCTTCGCCTTCTTACGTGAATACATAGACACATTACCAAAAACACTAATTACAGCAAGTCTTCCTTGCCCTCATGAACTGGAAAAATCTTCCATCAGATTATCCTGTTTGGATCAAGCTCACTAATATTCTTTGGTGCAGGCTCCTTGAAACGAGACCTTCTGAACAAACACATTTCCAACAAACCACTGCCAGCTTTAATACTTATTCCTTGAAGATCAAAACGGTACAAAAAAGACAACAAAATTTAACTCTCTTCTATACCAATGATCTTAACTGTCCAAAACCTGTCATCTTTATTGACATCCTTAGTAAAAGACGTAATGTTATGATAAACCTTCCATTGGTAATAACCAGAAGAACGAATTCGCCTCCGATTGATTTCAGGATGAAATCTGCAATAACACAATCAATACTGTTAATAATCGTAAAAATTAAAAAAAAAATGCCAAAAGGAATTAAACTATTAATACCACACGGATACATACCTCAAAACAAGGTAAGAACACAAAAAAAAAGTCCAGGATCAGCCTGCACCTACTACTTTAACCTACTCGCTTGGAATTTAACATGCGAATGTGAACTCCGAGGCAACGCCCCATATCTCTAGGCGTTGCATGTAACAGCCTGTTATCAGTTGTGATAGTGCATTGACCTTGGTTGTAACCGGAAGTTGTTTATCGCCCGGAAGTGGCTTGGTGGGGCTCGGAAGTACATCCGGTGATATAGTCCCAACACGCAGCGGTAACGTTGGGGCGTTACCGCGGACTTTCCCATTCATGTTAAATGCCAAGCGAGTAGGTTAAAGTAGTAGGTGCGGGCTGATCCTGGACTGTTATGTTTTGTGTTTTTTTTTTGTGTTCTTACCTTGTTTTGAGGCACATAGCTGTGTTGTATTAATAGTTTAATTCCTGTTTGCATATTGTATTAATTTTTATGATTATTAACTGTATTAATTAAGTGAATTTGTAGATTTCATCCTGAAATGAATCGAAGGCGAATTCGTTCTTCTGGTTATTACCTGAGGAAGGTTTACCGTAATATTACGCCTTTTACTAAGGATGTTAATAACTATGACAGGTCTTGGATAGTTAAAAGATCATTGATATAGAAGAGAGTTATATTTTGTTGTCTTTTTTTGTACCGTTTTGGTCTTTAAGGAATAAATGCTGAAGCTGGCAGTGGTTTGTTGGAAATGTATTTGTTCAGAAGGTCTCATTTCAAGAAGGAGCCTGCACCAAAGTATATTAGTGAGGTTGATCCAAACAGGATAATCTGTTGGAAGACTTTTCCAGTTCATGAGGGCAAGGCAGATAATACTGCTGTAATTAGCATTTTTTGTAATGCGTCTATGTATTCACGTAAGAAGATGAAGATGGAACTTGGTGATGAGATTTGGTTGTATCGGAAATTAGTTGGTACTACTGGTGACATTCATATTCTTTGTTATGTGGATTTGTATTTCAATCCGTGATAAACTGGGACTGTAGTCCCAAAGGTGGTCAGACTTCCAGGAGTAGTCATACACCCCCTCTGGCAACTTAGTGATGCGGTGAACAGAATGCAAACCCCTTATTGGTTGTATTACTAGTGTTTGTGGCTCTGCCTTTCGGTACACTTGGGTACGCCGAACGGGAGGCCTTCAAGCGTGTGTGTGTAGTTTTGATGTACGATTCTTTGAGACGGGAGCCTGCGAGAGAGAGTTCAGTCGCCTTTGAGAGGATGCTCGTCCTTCGCGCCTGTGGCTTTGGCTAACGGAATGGGATGAGCTTGATGTGCCATGCTGGGCATTGTCATTAACTCAGTCTAGCCTCATCACAGCTGCAGCCTCCTCCTAATAAGAGACATTACGCCGCACACGTCATAGCGCTCACCTTTGAAGTCCAGGGTCCGCTAAGCCAGCTGATGCATCATATTGGAATGCAACACACTTTTCATCATGGCGCGGCACTCTGCCCGTCTGCCTTTGCGTCCTGAGAGGAATCATGCACCAGCTTTGGCCGATTTTGTCCATCTCTGCCGCTTCGCCACCCTCTCTCTCCACATCCACTCTGCTACCCCCTCATCCAAAACCCAGCAGCCCTCAGTTCAAGGCTGTCTGTCACAGCTCCGTAGTAGGGTGGTACTCTGCCAGAACTCACAAACTGACTTCATCAGCTGTCACTGTCTCTCGTGGCTCCATAGTAGGGTGTTATTCTACCCAAATGTGCACAGAAGCCATAAGCCTTACCTACTGCTAGCTGTTCAGCATTCTTCAGTCTAGATCACCATGCTGCCCATTAGCTCATGGAAACCCTCCACTCTTTCATCTACCCAGTAACTCCGCACTTAGTCACAAGTCAGACTACCATATGACTGGGGTTACCCTTGCCTCCTGCGCCTCTGCATCTACAGAGTCTAGGCATAACTCCGTTTGGCATCCTAGGATCGACCCTGCAGGCCCTAGTCAATGTACAGGCTGGTTTATGTGTGTTTGCTGTTCAAAAAATATACAGAAATAATCCTAACTTGGTTGAGTTATCACTCACTCTCAGCACTCTTTATTTCTCTACCTTCTCCCGCTATCTCCTGCTTAGGCCATTCTTGCAGTAGTCACAAGCCGAAAACACTGTTCCCAACCTCACCTTTTGTGAGCCACATTTCTTGATGCCCCTATTCTGCTGCTGACATCTATAAATTAGAATATATTTTTAGGAGAATTTTTGTTGGGTTTGAAGGAAATGGGTTTTCAATTTTGGGGGAAAAAATGTTGACGTGTGTGAATGTTTTCAATCTTGAATAACTCTTGTTATATGAGTCATAGAGAGTAGCTTTTTCCCTTATTTTAAAGGCAATTTTATAATATTGTATTTGATATGCCATCTAACCATATTTTAATATTTTTTCTTTTATAAACTTTAATATAATTTAAAAAAAACACTGAAGTAGTAGTTTTCTATAAGTAGTGGTAATTTCAGTGGCGGGTTGTTTCCGGTTTTCCAATATTTTATTGAGTCCGAATTTGGACATGATTCTGTCATAGTAGCCATTAATATTAAATTTGACTAATCAAGTCTACTGAAATTTCGTAGTCTAGCCAAAGTATTTAGCTGAAATTTAATTAGTACTGCAAAATTGAAGTTGCAGACTATGTTCAGATGCATTGATATCCTAAAGCACCAAAAGTGTTGATATTTTTTTTCATTGCAGATGGATAATGAATTTGGGGGGGTTGGAAGGGTGTGGGGGGTCATGGTGGTGGCATGGTTAGACTGCTTATCTCCCTTCTTGTAAAATCGGGCTTGATTCCCGTCAGGGGTGCTCCTAGACTTTCGCACCTGGTAATTGTGGCAGACAATGCAGTTGGTCTGCAGGTTTTCTTGGGTATCTACCGTTTCCCTCACCCTTGCATTCTGGCACTACACCATACTGATCTCAATGTTGAGAGTTGCCCAAATCTCTCCTTTACACCTACAATCCTAATTGCAGCACAACTAAATTAGCTAGTCCTATGCTGTCCTGTGTTTGCCTCGTAAAGTATATTATTCGAAAGGAAGTGTAAAATCTTATGCTTACCAAATAAAGTTTTGTTTTTGTTGACATGCATGGCACAATTTCTGTGCTCTGAATTGATAGCTGAGAATTACAATGTAAGAACCAAATTGACTCATCCTTAGTTTATTATCATGTTATAAGCTGTAAAACCCTAAACATTTAGAGTGAGATCTTATTGGGATCAGGAGTTATAACATACTACTGCTACAATCCGTCTCTCTTACATGATAGCAAGTTGATGTTATTGCCAAAATAATCAATGCTCATTTGCTCATAATTTTTTCTGTTCTGCTTAGTACACACAAATAATTCTTTTTTGTTTTGTCATCAGTTGGTACCAATTCGGAAGTATTCTCACAAATTAAATGAAAGCTAAAATTTTTGGAAACCTGTACTAGCTGCTTTATAGTGATGGGTATTGCAGCTAAACATACTGTTGATTTATGATTCACACGGACATGCCACAGACAAACTTGAGTGCTGTATATCATGTTATATGCTGACATTGTTGCCACTTCACCCTTCGCATTGTGAGCATTCAGCATCACCCCATTTCTGCTTATTTTCACAAATTGTTTATAATAAATTTATTCTTTTAGGACTATCTAGTGATGTAAGGAATCAAGGCATAACATTTATACATCTGAGGGATTGTTTTATGTTGCCTAGATGAGACATACATATAAATGTTTTTATAAAATGTTAGACATTAAAAAAAAATCACGGTTTCAAATTTAGATTTTTTATTTAAATACAATGGGTACATTTAACCTCATTTGACTGCCTATCATATAATGATTTAAGACAGTTTCTGTGTAGTACCTTTTATGATTGTTTAAGAATCAGATTTTTGTATTGTAATATACTTAATTTTGATTAGTGCATTTGGTGGAATATGATTGCAGGCCACCTGGAGATGCGTGGACACGAATGGCTTCATTTGTCAATCTCTTGGAAAAACTGGATCAGGATACAATAAAACTGGAGGGAACCCCTAAGGAAGGTTGGCATATGTTACATTTTTTATCATATATTGAATGCTGAGCATAGATTATGTACTGTTGTATGTAGTTGCAACTCCAAACCTTCAACAAAACTCTCTGCTTCTTTACAGTTGGCAGGAGCCATGAGGGTGTAGTAGTCAGGTTACTTGCCTCCCACCTAGACAACCGGGTTCGATTCCCTGATTTTTGTATGTGAGTATCGTGCCAGACAATGCCGCTGGTTGGTGGTTTTTCTCGAAGATCTGTCGTTTCCCTTCCATTTACCATATTTACCACTTTTGAAAGCCCTACTTAACCTCATTTTACCGTCAACAGCATTTTGTTACCAGTACTGTTGCAGCCCTACCATTAATATAATAAATTGGTTGTAGTTCATAAAAAGTGCAGTTTTTGTTTTAAGCGTAGGAGCTCCTTAAGCCAATATTACACAATACCTGCTGCCGTAATTGGTCTCATACAAGCTTGTACGAGGCCTGGTGTATGAGCTAGTATACCAGCCGGTGCATGAGCCGCCATGGATGATTCATATTACATGACAGCAGTTCGTGTACTAGCATTTGACACACTCGGGTGCGCAGCATGTGGTTCAAACAGTAACTGCTACCTGTCAGAAACTTACGTAGTCCCATAGAAAACTTAGCTAGCACTTTTTTATATTGCTGTACGTATTTCTGTTGACCTTTACATTAATTTGCTGTGTACTGGTGTAGTTTCATTCATTTTCTTGAAAGTGATGGTAAAGTCATGAAAGTACGATACTGTAATTTTTAATTTTTACAAAAATTATTAACTGTTTGCAAAATGTAGTTTTTTCTTTCGTAACATGTTATTATCTGTATTTAATAGGTAGCGACATGCACTGATCACATTTGTGATAAAACAAATTTTTGTGTGAATTTCTGTTTTTTAACATAAAAAATTTTTTTTTTCACTTTTTGAAAAATGCTGCGAATTTACTGCCAGACACAGAGAATTTTGCGTAATGAACATTTCTTCTGCTCACTGTAATCAATTAATTGAGAAAGCAATTGTCAATTTTCGATACACTTGGGGAAAAATTAATTATTTGAATTTTCTTATGGTTATTAAGAACAGCTAACACAGAAGTTTATAGAGTGGTAATAAAGATGATATTGTTCTTCTATAGTAATGTGTATTCATTTTGCATGTAAAAACAGTGCAGAAACCACATGTTACATCTAAACAGTGGTTTTTCTAATCACGAACTTCGCAAGTGATGAAAACACTATTTTTTGTCGGCACTGCCACATGTCTATTAGTTGGGAAAGAAAAAATGCATGCACCAAACATGTTTGCAGCGTTAAACACAAACGTTGAGCATAGCAACAAGCTGAAAGTGCAGCCAAACGACAAGCATCCATTGCGTAATCTTTTGTTGATGCGAAAAGGAAAAAAAAAGATTGTGGGGCTGAATTTATTAAAGACACAACAGCAGCTTTTGTGAAGGCGAACATACCTTTAGAGAAGGTTGACTATTTAAACTTACGAGAATGGATGAATAAATACATAGAAGATGGGTAGAAATGAAATTTATGAAATACTCTCTACAGTTAAATAATGTTTTCAGGAATGGCACTTATACATGTTTGTAAATATTCTGCCATCTTGTGTGATGTAACGTTATGGTACAATACTTTTCCAACTGTTAAAAAGGATTTACAGAATCATGACATCATTCTAAGCATGTGCAAAGTTCTTTTTTTAAATGTAAAGCGAAGTCGAAGCGAAGCTGATATCATGCAAAGGAATTTAGAAGAAAATTGAAGTTGAAAAATTTAAATGTATATATATATATATATATGAATTTATAGTAGTCTAAAGTTTTCAAATTTATTTAAGTCATTTGTAATCATACTGCCAAAAAAAAATGTATGCGTACTAGACACTGAGCAGTAGAAAAATAGTATCCTACTCTTGTACTGCTGGAAAACAGAAATATCAAAATTTGCACAAAAGTAATCATTATATATTTAGATACCTACAAACTTGATAAAAACTGCCATGTGCAATATGTTCAGTCCCATTTGGCATCACTGCACAGCCGAGATCACATAATTAGGAAATTTCACATCTTATTACAGTCATGCAACTGAAACACACAACTAAGAACCAATATTCGTTAGAAATACAGAAAACAGAACACTCATTCCAGAGAAACACAGATGTTACAACAGTCATTCCAGAGAAAAACAGATGTTACAACAGTCATTTCCATACATTAATATTAGTATTTGTTTGTCGCCGAATAAATAAAAAAATAGATTATAGTTTTAGGGCATGTTTACATGCAAAATTCGCATTTCACAAATGCAAGGATAACACAAATTTAGAGAATATTCAAAACAGCTAATGAGTTCATATAGCACTCACAAGGCTATTCAATTTCAATGTAAACAAAAGTTGTCTCTCTCCCGCATGGCTGCTCCACTTGTAAGGCACCTCTAGCTTTGAGGGTCTAATGCCACCTCCATTGAGCAAGATTATTATCTAGCCTGACATTGACAAGGGGCCTTGGAGGAGGAAAGGGAAGAGGCCAAATGTTGACAGCCACCCAATGCACAGTGATTTCTGTGGGTCTCTGTCAACATTTGGCCTATTTCTTCGGCTGCAAAAAAAATACCCTTTTCCAGTAAATACTTCACTAAAAATAAATGTGTGTAATGGTTATTCTTAATAATTCTGGTTTTTATATAATTTCTAAACAAGTTAATCTATAACATACAACCACTGTGATTTAATTATCATTGCTACTGGGGAAATGGCAAACATTCATAAATACCACTAGTTATCATGATCAAAAATGGTCCAGCTCTAGTAACTATGGAATAAAATTTTTTATGAACATCTTAAAATATGTAGGAATAAAAAGTAAAGCAAATAACTAGAGCTGTGCTGATTCACAAAATTGTGCTGATGTGCCAAATCACTGATGTGCCGATTCTGTAATGCCGATTCACTGATGTGGTGCCACAAATGAAAAAGCTTTTTGCATACATTTAAGTTGAATTTAGGTTACTATAATACTCAAAACAATGGTATTGGTGAACTGCAGCACAGTTAAAAGCAAATTCTAAGTTATTTCATTTTACAGTGTCCAAAAAGTAACTAGACCAACACAACAAACCATGCGAGTCAAGTGAAGACAAAAAAAATATGTTGGTGGTCTATATTTATATAAATACTTAATTCTGAACTCAGAAAACAGTAAGCATGATTAAGGTTGTTTACAAGTTTTGTTGCTGTTGACAGTCAAGTTGAAACAAAAATGCATGCCACAGAATAAATTTTTAGTATGAAAATGTTACATATGAAATCGTAAATATAACGGAACATTTTTTATAATGAATATGAAGGGAACACTAGCTATGTTTACTATATTGGTGAAACTTCATGTGTAGGCCTATGCATGTTGAAATATTATACAAAACTGATATACTGTACCAAATTTACATATGCGGAGTACCTACTTTATATAATAAATCTTTAATAAAATATCTCTTAATAACCTGTGGGAAAACAATTTATAACTGAAAAACATAACATTTTTAAAAGTATTAACGTAAGTCAAACTAAAATAAATTGTAACCTGTTTGGATAGTTTTTCAAGGGACCAAAATAAAATATTGATTATGCATATTGACAAGCAATGCATACAGACTTAATCTTCATCCAGACTTCCAACATCTGGTAATCCACAGTCTGCTGTTTACAGGCCCTCCAACTGTGACATAGACATGGCCTGACGCCTTGCTCGCGTAACAAAATCGAGATACAGATAGAGGTAGAAAGAGGAAAAAAGACAAAGGAAAGGGCGCAGCTGTAAAAACAGTCCCTCTCTCCTTCACCCTTTTTCCTCTCTGAATGTCAAGCTTGGAGATTATCTCCCTGGAATGGAGCTTGGGATAGAAACTACAAACCTTGTTTGAAAAAACGTGGAAGTTGAGCATTTTTCCCATTGAGAATTTCGTTACCAGATGTACTTCCTTACATAGGAAAACTTTCAGAGTTCATAAAGGCTGGCACAGCTCTACTATCACTTGGTACAGGAATGTAAACTATTGACAGTTTTTGCATAATATATTCAAGTTCGAATGTGAATAATTAGTAAATTACTATTAACAACTATTTGAATTTTCAAATATCCACTCACCCCAATTAATGATACTGGCTGCTGGTTTTGATACTAGTTTCGCTGGAAAAAACACTTGGTGAGAATCTCAGACTTTTCAATCGAAGATTTTGTAATTCAAAGATGAAGTAGAAGGTAATAAACGTCTTTGATTCGACTTCGAAAATGCGAAGCTTCGCACACCCCTAGTATTTACTCATGTACCACCCACATTTTTTTTTCTGAAACTAATTTGAAAAGAAGGGATGCGGATCCTACTTGGAGATTAAGGTTTTGGATAAAAAACACAAGGCGGAAAATAATTGAGGTTGTCGATGAGCACATGGGGTCAGCCACGAACGCATGGTGTCAGCTGCGAGTGAGTGGTGTCAGCCATGGCGTGTGTATTATCAATCAAAGCAAAAAACAGTAGAAGAGTAGAGTGGGTGGGTGGGTTTGCTTTCAGACTGCTTCACAAGCGTGCGGCAGCCGGCAGCTTGGTGGACAAGCAGTCCACATTCAAAGTTCTTTTGTTAAAGTTGTACATATTTTCCATAGGGAAGTATTTTTTAAAACAGTAAACTTAATTACAATTAAAAAAAAAAGATATTTTTATCTTATTTTTGCATATTTACACCAAATGCATTATATACTCTACCCAGTGAATGACACATTTATGGTCGTGTTATTTAATCGTCCAGTAGGCAAAGAGCCTTCCTTGGTAAACAGTAGATCATGTTGCTGGGTGACAAATGGCCCAAATCATAAATTGTAGCAAAACCGCCAAAATCACAATTTAATGTGCTTATTTCCAAGGTGCCCTTAGTACCTCTTTCAAAATAAAATTATGTGCATTTATTGAGTATAAATATAATATGGCTCTTGTCACGTTTAGTATTGTATCACACATATAGCTTTTATACACTAAAATACAAGTTTTAAGAACCGAATAGGTCTATTTTTTTTCCTGGATGACATTCAAAATGTGAGCTACATGTCGTACATGGGGGTAGGGGGTACATGGGTAAATATTTAAATATGGTATTTCTATGCATATAGTACTTTTTCTTATATACAAAACAAGAATCTTTATGAAATATAATGTGAATGGCAGCTTGGTTAATATCATTTCACTGTAGTTGCTTTTGCATTTAGGTGAAGAACACTTGGAAACAAAAACCTCACATGTCTAGTTTTAAAAATACAAAAAAACCCTCAATCCAATGATTTTGTATAGTATGTTAGTTATAGTGCAACAGTGCATCACACATCAATCCCCCCCTCCCCCTACCAATTGTGATGTAGACTCATCTGGACAACAAAAAATTGTTGTTTTCCTTGGGGGTGTGATGTAAATCTGCTGGGTGATGTGTCACTCATCGGGCAGATGCATAGATTGTAGCGCTGCCTATTTCTATTGCTGGCGGGCTGGCTTGTTGGGTGAGAAGCGGGCAGTTGGGTTTGTTGCTCCCAAGCAAGTAATTGCATCACTCAACAGTGTCAGCTATCTGTGATGCACGAGTTCTTTCTTTTTACGTTTGACTCACTCACAAGCTCAGCTGAGGGCTGTGGCTACACCGACCCCAAGGATATCAACCATATATCCTACAAACTGACACTATCCAGAATGGACTGGGAGCCGTCCTCTACCAGCTGGACAACCACCACCAATCCAGTCAGATAGCGTATGCCTCCACCCACCTCAACAAAACGGAGCAACGTTATCACATAAACGAACAGGAATGCCTGCCCGTCATCTGGGCAGTGTGTAAGTACAGGTACTATCTTGAAGGCCACCACTTCATCTTGCGAACGGGCTCAAAAGCCCTTCAATGGCTGCACGAGTCACGAAACAGCAAAGCCAAGCTCGGTCAGTGGGATATGTTTCTCATCGAATTTGACTTTTATGTACAGCACTGCCCAGAAAAAATGAACGACCTGCCAGACATCCTGTCCCACTTTCCTACACTGGAGGATAAAGCTGAGGAAAAGGAAGGGGTAAAGATGTCCCCTCCTCCTCAAGTAGAACGAAGCCCCGATGAGCAGATCCATCTCCTCTAGTTACAGATTACCCAAAATCAAATGTCATTAAGCCAACAGGAGGGCCCAGATGTACACTGGCTCCTGCAAGAACATTCACAGCACTTCGAAGCTCGGCATGACGTCGTGTGGACGCGAAGTGGTCAACCTAACGCTCAGTGGAAAATCTGGGTACCGCAGCAGCTGAGAGTAGACATTTGCTGCCACCACACTGACCACCCCCCAGGCCGGACATTCGGGGACATGAGAAACCCTACTAGATAATGGGATTCACTATAGTTGGGATGGAATGAGCTGCTATGTCTGACAGTACGTTAGCAACTGCATTATGTGCTGCCACGGCAAGGCCTTCCCAGTCCGTCCTCCCAATGCATGATCAAAGGGGACCCAAGACGGCGTGGACACACATAGCCGCGGATCTAATGGAACCATACCCAAGGAGCACCAAGGGAAGCCGTTATCTCCTAGTCATTACTGATCAATTCTCCAGGTGGGTAGAAGCCTTCCCTCTGCCCAGCCAGGAAGCAGCCCCCATAGTGCGAAAAATGGAAGCAGAAATATTCGCACGTTGAAACGGCACTCAGTTCACGAGTGGCCAATGGCAGTCAGCATGCCAGAGATGGGGAGTCGAAATGTGGACGACAGTTTGTATTTCACTTCCCCAACTAGCCTAGGACCCTGTCACCTACACCTGTCTACCATAGGATTACTTCCAACCACCGGTCTTCTAGGCAGGAGAGCATGTGTCACCATGTTTAATAAGCTCTTAATAAACACGGCTTTGTTTCTCTTCACTGCGAGTTTCATTCACAGAGTGCTTTGTAATCAACTGCTTGGAATACCTCGAGCCGAGAGTACCGTCGACCGGAGGCGGCTCCATGTTGAATACACATTCATTATACGACCAAATATTTTATTCCTACCAAGTATACAGATATTGGAGGATTAGAATAGAGGAGCCCCTTCCACTAGCAAAATTTCTCTACCAGAGAGAGACAGTAATTCTGAGTTGTATCCCTACCGGAGCACCTGGGTTCTGGCAAGGGTATTTGCTTAGGTGCTATTGCCTGGCCTTTGTTGGGATCGCACACCCAGTAATAGTCTTGGCAACCCATACGGCTCCAGTGCTTCTGATTAGTCCACAACCGTGGGGGATCTTCTGAATCACCGGAACACGCGTTGACAAACTTTTACTAGGCAACATTTTTCTGGGGTTATCAGTGTCCATGGTGCTTGATTCAAGGTCCTCTGTAGCTAAACCCGCTCTGTGATATTTAAGGTGAGACACAGTGCAAGGAGGGAGGAGGAAAGAGTTGCGTGCCTTGCTGCCAGGCAGACTAGTGGTCTCGTACCATTCACTGTTGGTGGACGAGCCGGAAAGAGATTGTGCCGCCTTACTCCGATCACTGACGTAACCTATGTCTACTGTAACCAATCCCACTTCTTTCCCATCAGCACCGCTGCACACGCATCTGACCCTCCATCCCGTTGTAAGAGGGTTAATTAATCAGACAGAGGAACAGTTGGGCATCTCAAACAGTAACTTCTGGAGAAGAGCCTCAGCGGACTGGAACTGCGAGTTCTGTGTTGTATCATGTAGTGCCCTTGCTACCTCTCGAGCTGAAGACGAATGACTCAAATCAGCTGTATCCAGCTACCCATCGCCTGCAAGACAACGACAAGTTACCTACCGCTACCACTTCCCGTCCGTTGTCAACTACGACCAACTCCGATACGAGTCATAAGCCTGATCAATCGAAGGGACTCGTGAATCGTAAGTCCATAACTTTGTTCTATTGCGTAATGCCATCTGCCCGACCGCTACATATAGCCACAAACAGGAGTAAGTCAACCTGTAAGCACAACCGACTGAAGTGCAACCAAAATGTTACCATCAAACGTGTTGGCTACAGTAATTGTAACTGGTAACATACCAGGACTGGTTTTTATAATTTATGTATATTGAACTTATTGGCTATGGTGAAAGTTAACTGATTGCATTTTTCATGATAGTAGGAAGCAAAGGTGTAAAACTTGGTATTTATTTGCACACGTCGGAGTGAAGTTAGGCAACCAAATACTGATAATAACAGTCTGTCACGTTGCAGCCATCAAGATAACAATGACTAGTTTGCCTCAATTTTTTACTATCAGACTATCTCTTCCTCTGTATTATCGTGGATAGTCAATGTTCTACTGTATTATCTTAATTCTTTCATAGTTGAATGTTTACTTCCGGTTAATGCATGCGAGTTCGGTACAGGTTCAGTCTATTTGGAAACCAAAGACCTGTTGCTGTGCAACATTACCTCAAAAAATTATGTGAAAGTAGACGAAGATTTTCAACAGTTAACTGTTCGATTGTCGATTCTTCGATACCTGTAATAATCTAGGGTATTGAGGAATCGACTTTGACATCCCTAATATATATATATATATATATATATATATATATATATATAAATATAAATAATAGTAAATTATAAGAAACACGAAATTTGAAATTTGTACCAAATTAGAATGTGAAATTCTTTTAATTTTTGACGTCTGTTTATTGAAATATATGTGACAAATTGGGTGTGTTACCTAAGGCTTGTGAATGATGGTGATCTTTCAATGCTCAATGTTCTCCTTGTTAGTGTTAAGTGGAAATCCATGAAATGTCCACCCTTCTTTGCTAACTGCTTATGGGTGGGGGGGGGGGGGGGGAGAGCGAGAGCGAGAGGGCAAGTAAATAGCATTTAGCCAATAATGTGGACCGTAAGTTAAAACTTTTTGATTTGGTGCTAGCATCTCTAGCACTCCAAACAGAAAACAATAAATAAATATGCCTGAACTGGTCACTTGACACATATGACAAAGATTCAAAATGAAATCCTCCGCCTAAGTAAGTCAAGGTGACTGCTTTAGACCATTTGCCTCGGGAGCACTACTGAGTTGTGGTTGACAGTCTGCCCTTGTTCAACTAACACACTAACAAATGCTACCACTTTGAATGTCTGCATGCCTGGTTCAGAAGCGTGATTGTAGGGCAAACTAAGTACGGTAATAGGGAGTCTGTCATTGTAAGGCCAATCAATAGTTCATCTCTCAATTTTTTGGTGTACTGGTGAGCAGGGTTTAAGAAATACCATTGAATTTTGTCATGTTTTTTATGTTGGGTAGTTATTAACTAATGTCTTTGCATTGCAGGTTATGAACTTGTGAGGCTGCCTGAGGACTCTACGCTCAGCGGGTTCACGCCATTAATGCCAATATGTCATGAGCCATTGTATGTTAAGAAGGATGTGGATATGGTATGTATTCTAATTACCTCTCTTCTACAATAGTGTTTGATGCTTAAAAATGATATGTTTAAATTTATGTTTCTAAGCTTGTATAGAGTATTTTAAAATAGTGCCATGGGATTATATAACCAGAATTTGTCGAGCAGTTGGGCAACATACATACAGATAGGTGGTAATGCTGATTCACGGCACAGTAGAACCTATCTATGTCAATGCCATTTATTGTGCTGTCTTTCTATAACAACATGTTTTTGTAAAACCTTGAAAAATGTGGATAAAATGTTAAAAATTTGAAGGAAATCATCTAAAAAGTAAATTTGTTGTACTTTGTTGGTTGTGACGCGTACCGTTAAGTCTGACTTCACGTATGTCTATGATTTTTTCAGCCTAGAAACAAAAAAACGGATTGGTTTACTCTGGTTCTCGAATATGAAGGGCAAAGAGGTGTTGTGGCGATGGCTTACTTATTCAGTCGTGGTGGGTGTTGCAGTTGAAGATTGTCTCACCCACTAGCGGCTAGTTTTGTAGACTCCAAAGCTGCAATTCCAGTCACTCGCTTCACGGCTTCAGAAGTTGGGGTTCGCCCAGCCGTATCTTGTCTGTCCAATTTAGCAACCCTCGTACCACCGGGTGGCACGAAGGGTGAATGTGAATTCATGATGGAATGATGATTACAGTTACTGAAGCAGGCACTTGTCGTCTAAGTTGGGCAGCACGGTCCTGTTCCACCTGCCTGTCCTGCGTAGGATGAGGTAATACTATCCACGGTTTGATAGCAGTGTGAGCCAGGTATTGCTCTCTATGCCTCTTGCCACTCCTCACCTCTACGTCTCTTGCCACTCCTCACCTCTACGCCTCTTGCCATGCCTCACCTCTACGCCTCTTGCCACTCCTCACCTCTACGCCTCTTGCCACTCCTCACCTTGTAAGGCATAGGGCACACCGGTTTGACAGCCTATACAGTGTACTTAAACAGGAACAGTAATTAAAGTGTAGCCCAATAGAGTTGGGTGGCAACCTCCAGGCTGAGGTCACTTCAGCATTAACTTAGTGCTCAAAGTGAGCGATAACCTGAGCTTGTAGCCCCTCCCTGCACGAAGGTGTTCCTAGTGGTTGGGGCGTTGCTGTTTCTCCCCACCAGCACTGACTTAGTGCTCGGGGGTTGGGAAGAAACAGGTAGCCGTCTTATATGGATGTCAGTACTCTGGGTTCCTGTTGGTGGTGCACGTCGTATTCTGTTCCTGACCGTTATACATACAGGAATCCTGTAAATGAAAAGCAGAAGGGTAGTTAACAATGGGTGTTTATTGTAGGTGCAATAAACACGTGACCCTTGTGCTACCTCCTATCAGACTGTGGAGAGCTGAAGGTAACTGCGGTTCCAGGTGTAAGTGACCTGGTTCTAGTAAAAAGGGGAAGTAACTGGTTCTAAATGGATGCAAGAGTATTTAAAGTTAAACTGGCTAAGAAAAGGGTGTCTGGAGGAGACAAAGTGAAGTTAAGTATGTGTGTACATGTTCGATGGATATTGACGTTGAGAAGGGGGGAGGGGTGTCTGCCGGGTTACGTAATGTTCATGTGAAGAGAATCTGCTCATATGTTTATGTTGCCTGGTAGAGTTGGCAATTGAGAATTCATGTAGAAAGTTCTCTGTCTCCTGCAGTGATGAAAGTAGGAACATTTAGCGATGAGTCGTAATCATTGTTATTTATTAGGTTGGGTGGCACACGTCAATTCGCCCCCCCCCCTCCACCATTGCGATGAAGACTCATCGTGGAACAGGTGGTGGAGAAAGGCGTATCCCGCCCTCTCTGGAAGGTCTAGAAGGTCTGGGTAGATGTAGGTAGACGTGGTAAGGCAGATAGCAGGGAGAAAAAAAAATTTCAGTCAGGTAGGCGGGACCCTTAAGTTTGGGTGGAGTGACCACTGTAGCAGCGTGTGTTCTGTGTGTTCGGGTCGCTCGGCCGGCGAAGCGAAATGTATGAGAAGTGGAGTGGTGGTGACTGGCTGGCGACCTTGAGTCTCTTGTCTCTCTCTCTCTTTCGGGTGGGTGTCCTCTGCCCCTTGCCCTGGTGATGCGGTTTCGCTGATGGAAAGAAGTGTGTATTCCTCCTGTGTAGCAAAGATTACTGGGTTAGTAAGTAGCGTGTGTCGGGCGTCCCACCGGCCTACATTTTTATACGTGCCATTGACAAAATGCAGCATATCACTGGTGGATACTACAAGGAATTCATACATCTAAACCTGAAAGAAAAATTTTTTGAAACAATGGCAAGTTCAAACCAGAGGAATTAAAGTAATAATAATTAAAATATGTTCAAACCTTACTCACGGTAGGCGGGGATACGTCACTACTATACTGGAGCTTGCTGCAGTGATTTAAGAAAGAAATGGGAAACCTTTCCAGGGAACCTTTGTGTCTGTCAGCAAGCTAAATAGTTACGTGTGACATGGTACTAAGTGGGCAACCACAGGCCCTTCAACACCTGGGTTGACCGGCTAAACAAATACAAAGTGAATACAATACATGCATGAATAACGTGTCAAATTGTGCGCACATTGGTCACTTAATACATACATAAACACTGTATAAAAAAATGGAAGTTAAAATATCGGGCACCTGGTTCTGAGAGCTCTGAGACTTAGAGTCTTTGGTTTGTTACTTAGTTGGTGCACATATATTGCAAACATATACACTTTAAAACATTTAGTTATATATATTTGTGTACATACACATTGTCAGATTTAAATGCTGATAGAAAAAAACTAACCTAGCTATCCCTTGCAGGAGTTCATTTTATCATATAGGTCTTACAGCTAATGTGTTCACGATGTATCTTCGTTGAATGTGTTTAGTTATGTTCTCAAAAAATGTCAACGTCAACAGGTGCGGAAAATACAGTCCTACACAATGGCATTCTTCATGTAGGTGACCTTCACAAGTACACTGTAAAAACGTATAGTAACATTTTGAGGTTTACCTACACATCAAGTCAGTTGTTACACTTCAGCAGCAATGGTATTGCAGAGCCTAATTTTATCTACTTTGAAAAATAAATACGCCATCTTGAGACTACGAGGAATTATGCCTATTTTTATGTTTGAATTGGTATTAAAACTGTTTACAGTCATTCACAACAAAATGTTTATTTCACCCTGTGGTTGTTCAACTCATCCAAATTTCCTGTTACAAAACTTTATGTCCATGTGACTAAGGTTGCCAAACGTAAACACCTGTAAACTGTGTGCCGTGCATTCACACAAATTAGTGACAAACCATCTTGTTGGTACTATATGAAAACATGAAATACAGAAGTGCTTCGTTTGTTTTGGTTTCAAATTTTTTATAGGATTCAACTGTTATGCCAACTGAAAAATACAAAATCCCAAAAGTTGTTTAATAATACATTACTGTGCAGTCTACCCATTGTAGGCCACTTTTGATTAATTGGATTATCAGTTTCATTAATTCGTTTAATTTGATTAATAAAATAATTTTAAAAACAATTTATATTTTTTAATTTGTGTGATTTAATATTTGATATGTATTTGCAAAAGTGTCATAAGGTTTACAGGTATTTATTTTTTAATTTTTGGAGAGCAGCAGCATCAATGTTGACTCTTGGACGACGACAGAGGTGGGCAGGTGTATGTGCAGGTGTATATATGTATTGTGTTATAATTTTTTATGGGTTGAATGTGATGCTGAGGAGGGGGAGCGGGGCATAGGAGTTCCTTCCCATTTGCCTTGGTCGTACTGACTGAGGTGGGAAGATGGGAGGGGACAAACATACTTCTAGCTTGCTGCCCTGTGATATACTAAATTCTAGATACATGTAATGGCTGAATAAAAAATTGTAGTTTTAATACTAAAATGTCAAAACAGAAATGATAAAAATGTGCCATCGATTTTGTAGACAAAATCGAGTCACGTGACCCTTTTGTTAAAATGCCTGTTGGAAAACTGCCTATTATGAAAATGCCAGTATTGTGATAAATAATTTTTGTATTGATCGAGTGATGTTTTACATCGGCAATGTGATAAATCTTCATGCTTCGGTTCATGGAAGACAGTGTGTAAACATTCTGAGTGACGTGCTACTTTAGTACTAACTCAGAGGTAGTTAATGTGTGTGGTTATCTTTTATAATACATGTGCTGCAAAGGCACTTATGGTTGTAAAACTTGTCGTCCTAACACTGGGTGACTAAAACTATCTTCTAATAAATTAATTAAATGATTTTCTTAATATATTTGTTATTTCATGACAGCAAACATATTGATGCTTAAGCAGTATTTTGTATGTAAGTAAAATTACAAATTTCTTACAAAAGGGAAACATAACCTTAAATAAATGCTTCAGAAAATCTTATATTGTATTTTACTGTCTCATGTTGCATAAGCATCGACTGTGAAGTGCTCTTCTGGACAAGGCCTTAGCAAAACTCTTTCATATAGCTTGGAGAGCATGACTTCAAAACATGTTACTATGGACTTCAAATGTCACAATAGAGTAAGACATTCTATTCTTGTGTGAATAGATTACTTAGAAAATTGCAATTTGGGGAAAAGTTACAAATTTGGTTAGTTGCCTACATTTGAACATTGAATAAATGCTGTGTAGAATTTGCATGCCTACAGATTTTTCCTTTTTACTAATGACCAGTCAGTACAGTTAGAAAATATGCATTATTTTGTAGTTGTGGTGCAGTGAAAAAGTAAATCTGGTTAGATTTTTAAAAATTATATGGAACTCAGAAGATTTACTTCTTAGTAATAGTTAACATGAAATAATACAAATGTATAGGGTTTAGCCAGGGAAAAATAATTTCGAATAAAAGGGAAAAGCCAGGGAATATTTTTTCACAATTTGGTAGCCACCTTGCTATTGAACATGGACTTACTATAATGCTTGATAAAACCTTGCGCTGCCCAATGTTTTTAACATTTTGTGAAACAAAGGATCTAAATATATGCTTTTAGGATATCATCGTTTTCAGAATATTAATTTAATTAAATTAGTATTCTATTTTATTTAAAAAATGTGTCATTTTTGTGCAAGGAGTGATTGAATATGTACTTCATGCAAAAAATAGCACATTTCGATGGATAGGGCATGGGTGTGTGTCAAAATTAGGGCTGGGTTGTCACTATCTATACTACGGTATCTATCGGTATTTAAGGTATTGACTTCTGAAGTAATTGGGCACAATAAATTTAGAACCTCTACACGGATACTAATCGTGCCATAGCAGACAATTCTGGAAAGAATGGCTTAGATCTTTTTGTCATATATACCTCACATGATGTACCAGTTTTTCTTTGAATATATCAGTTTTTTGTGATAACTGTATCAGAATTTTCGAGTGGCCATTGAACATCCCTGGATGCATCGTTCCGTAAACAGTGATGCAAACATTGGCCTATTAAAATAATATGCATTGTGAAGAATAATGCTGTTAAAAAAAAATTCACCTATTGTAACATGTGACATTTTAACTGGAAGGGCAGCATTATTAAAATTAAATATACATTGAATAAATGTATTTTTGGACCAGGTGAAAGCCAACTGTTGGCAGCACTACGGCACTATGAGACAGATAATCAATAGTGTTACTTTAAACGTGCATTGAGTTGTTGCTTTTGTTTACTTTCTTAATTACTGTAAGAGTATGTTTTTAATGTAAATAACTGAGCTGAAAATCTTCCACGTCTCAGTTTTATTGCCATTTCTTTAGCTTTTTGACACAATGTGCACCAAAAACTTGATATGTGGCGTTATTTTATTCTCAATTCGCACAATGTTTCAATGGCCATATGCACGTTCTGCAATGATAAAATCTCATGTGGTGGAATGGATAAAAAGGATTTTCACCACGTACAATTCAAAGAAACACCTGAATGCCGTTCACAACCGCAAGGTTAAAATGTTTTTCCCTCAAACTTGTTTCCGATACAAAATCATCAGATTGTCAAGTACGTTTGAATGATCCAGATACCAAAGACACTGCCGCACTTTTACCATTACCCTCAACATCTGCCACAACCACCATCATATAAAAACCTACTTTCCACACAAATGACAGCATTTTTGAAAAACATACACCTCTGGCAACTACAAGTAGTAGAGCACTTCATATCATTGAGCCCGTTGGGAAAATGATTTGTTCCGAATGCTGTCCTTTATGATAGTGGAATGTGAAAGGTTTGAAAACTTGATATGATTTCTGGAGCTGGGGTACACAGTACCTGACAGAACTACATTCTCCAGGACTGTTAATCCTGATTTTTACAAAAGAGTGGAGGATGAAGTTCGCAAAGTTTTAGCTCCAGTAGACAACATGTTGGTGTGTGACAGTACCATCTGACTGACTGTCCCTGTCCTGGGTGACTTACTCGACGTTAGGCAGGTCACTTCTCAAGGCAGTTTACTCAGGTCTGGGCACGGGGGCCCGTCTGGTGTACAGCACGAACCTGGTGGGTCGGCGACTCAGTTCAAAATCAGTCTCGGCAATCTTTATGCAGCGTGGTGCAGGTTTAGGGTAGGGGTGCAGTAGGGCAGCGAGGTGGTTCGGTACGTGCCGGTACTGTCTCTGTTCCCTCTACCAGGGTAGCACTTTTCTGAGGGGCGTTATGTGCGGGCATGTGGTGGCACCCCACGGCACACTGCTTTATTCACCCCGGACCTCTTGCATGGTCTCAGTGGCTCATCAGACAAAATAATAAATTATTATTGGACATCTGTCCTGGCCCGTTAGATATAACAATCGTGTAGACGGCAGAATTGTGACTTGGTAGACAAACCACCAGGGATGCATTTGGACTGATGAGTAGCAGTTGATTATTAATATTGAAGAAGATGCAGTGCATCAGTGTCATTAACAACTGACATGTGGTTCACACACACTCTGTGAAGGTTTCATGTGTCTCACCTGTCATTATGTTAATGACAGATGCGAGCAGAAGTCTTTGTGTCTGGATGTGATTCCATTTCAGCATCCTAGACGCACTTCAGAAAATATTTGTGAACTTTTGAAAGTGTCTATTCAAACATGAACTTAGATTTTAAAAGAAACATGCTGTAGGGACTGATAATGCTATAAACATGACAAATGCTATTTCTGTAGTCTCACATTCCCTGCACAGCACACACACTGCAACTTGTTATCAAGGACACATTTCTTAATCTGAAAAATATTTCTGATATGTGTGCAAAATCGAGAAGAAATTTTGGTTATTTCAAACACTGTGGCAGTGCCACCAAACATCTTAAATGTGTTGAAATCAACATGTCAATGCACAGATTTGTTAGAGATGAGCCAACACAGTTCTATTGCATGGCTTTTGCCTGAATTGAAAATGAATGTTTAGTTGTCATCCACAGAGTGGTGTTTGTTTGAAGAAGCTGTAAATATGATGAAAGTTTTTCACATTTGCTGCCCTCAACATGAGTCTTGAAAACACCACAGTTTCCAAGGTAATCGCCACTATAAATGGGATAAAAGCACAGCTGAGTACCATGTCCATGTCACAAAACAGTTCTAGCATGAGAGTTGTTCATAAAGACATGGTGCATTCACTGAACATTTGTTACAAAGGCTTGGAGACTAAAAAAATTTTGTCATCAGTTGCAATGATTTTAGCTTCAAAGTTAAAAAAATACTGTATTCAGTTCACAAGAAAGTGCCAGTTCTACAGCTCTACGTTTGTTAGAAGATATAAGCTGCACAACATTACTATCAGTTAACAAGCAATAGGAGAGCGTCACTAAAATAACTACAGATGAGCCACCCAACAAAATACCTAAAGGTCACATCATGACCAATATGAACAATATAGGTATACAGAATATAAGTTTTGATTTTAAATACGTTGTAATTTATTGTATAATGTGACACTCACATGTAGACCAGAAAGCACTCGTTAAATATTTTTTTAGCCTTTAAGTCAAAAAAAGCAGGACACTGTTTATTGTGTATTTTGTCAGAAAAATAAAAACCTTGTAGGCTATATGTAGATTCATTATAAGATTAAAATGTTCTAGGTATACTGAATGTATATTTTGATTAAAAATACTTTGATGTAATTGACTGGTTGTAAAATGTGACGTTTGCACATTTACAAGACAAAACAATTATTTAAATTTACTTTTCTATAAACTAAATAAGTACAGACATGGTTTCTTGTGTACAGGTCTGAAAATAAAGACTACTTGAATAAACTATTGGTACTGGTATCTGGAGTATTTGTGTAACTATTATCTGTACTGTGAATATCTGCAAAATTTGGTGTCGGCTCAGCCCTAGGACTCAAAATTAGCCAAAATTCCCCAAAATATAGGGACCGACTTCTATCAACGACCGTATTTCTGTAAACCAAGAGGGGTTGTTTTAATAATGTTCTACTGTAAGCTGCTAATGTATATTCCATTTCATTTCAGTAAAATATACAGGTGTTGTGACCAACCTACACAGCATGTAAACAGTAAATGCCTGCATTTGCAAATTTCTGTGTGAGCTGATGGTTGTTGCATGATGCATGTAATTATGTTGGTGGTTATTGCAGTGATTGTAAAATAAAATAGTAATCTGCATTAAAAATTATAATGTAGAAATTTAAGGACAATTACAACATTTATGGTTAAAATTATGTATAGAATAATGTACAATTTTTCTGAGTTACAGAGCAGTGGCTTTTAAAAATATTTAGAAATATTACGGTAGA
The DNA here is from genome assembly GCA_029891345.1 of Dryococelus australis. Lineage (NCBI taxonomy): Eukaryota > Metazoa > Arthropoda > Insecta > Phasmatodea > Phasmatidae > Dryococelus > Dryococelus australis. The sequence continues at coordinate 84,434,345 of CM056997.1, forward strand.
GCATGCAAACATTACGGTTATGTGAAAGGTCTCCACCAATCTCCCTTGTCTATGGTCTTCACCCACACGATGAAATGATATTGCCAGTGAGCTCTCTTCCATCATAATTTATCTATTTGGGAGAATTCCTTGCTGGTGATGTCATATTATTATATATGCAGTTAATTATTTTTATATTTGTGTATTTCATTAAGTGTAATTCATCGTAGGTGCCTTTTTAGAACAGTCTCCTCAGTGAAATGAATTACAGACACGTATCTTCCGCTTTGTAAAAGGGTTTGCTGTTTGTTGTGGTCCACCATTATCTGTGACCATCATGAAACGTGAGCAAACAAGATGGAAAGTTAAATTTGCTGAATATGTTTACATTGTGCATTTCGTACATCAGTTTTACAAGTGACGTATTTACTACGTTTTGTTCTTGTGGAAGGTTTTCAAAAGAACATGGCCTAAATATTAATAAATGCTTTTTTAGTATAGTTCATTATATAAAAAATGCAATTATATTTATGTGTTGAGTATTTCTCACATCGGTACGAACAATGACACATTTATCGCTTTTAGTTCTTTCAATGAAATAAAAACTTTTAGAATTATAGATATAGTAAATTAAATGCTATTTCCTTACGAACATAATTTTCCACTTCGTCATCAAAACAATGTAAGTTCCAATCGCCACTCTCTCATAAGAAAAACTGCAAAACTATTACGTCTCACAAAAGACTTTATAAACTATAGTAGTTCCCACCCCACCAATAAAATAAACAGAACCATAACTGGTATAGTATGTGATCATAACAAAAATAAAACAGTTGGAAATGGCAACCAGTTATAGTAGCCTAAGTACTGGGCAGAAGTTGTCAGTCTTTCAATGTCTGTCATTGGATTCGTAGTTTGTTTACAAAGATAGTTTTCTTCACCGACAGAAGAGCTGTGGCAGAGGTATACATTGTGGCCGCACTTCTTTTCCAGAACCGTCAGAATTTACCGAAGTTATATGAAATGTACTACATTCATTTTTGTTGCAAGATAAGAATTTTTGTCCCACTAGACTTAAAAAATAAGAGTACCACAAAAATCTGTACAATATTTCATCTGACCTTGTTGTGGTATATGTGTGCAGGAGGATGCTTGCATTGCGGTGCGAGTGCGGTCGGTGGTGTTCTTCGGAACTGTGTGGTTGTGTGGTGAGGATCCTCCTGTTTTGAAACTGCACAAGTTCGACAATGGTTTGAGCGAGTATGTGTCAGTCGTGGCATCATCTAGTCAGTGTTCTCTCTCATCCCCACCAGAGGAACAGGTATGTCTGCTTTTGATACTTCATTTACTATAACAGTAGTCAAGGCTGTGCAACATAGCATAAACTCGCTATGCTACAATGCAGGTTACAGATCTTCAGTACTTAAGTTGGGTTCGGCTAGTCTCAGCCGAATAGAGCACAAAAGTTAATTCACTGGATTGACGAGAAATAATAAGAGAAAATATTCATGTCAGAACCGGAATTGATTTATTGTTGAAGGTTTTGAAAACCGTTACATTGTGATCAGCATGACATTATACGACCAATCTTCCTTCTCATTTAACTCTCATAGGTTACAGAATCACAGTAGTGGTTATACAAAACTTAAATAATACATCTCGACTCGCGAGGAAAATTAAGAAGGCAAGGGGGAGGAAAAATAAACCTTCCCCTTGACGCCTATCGGCCTCACACACTTCTCAACACAACAGACCTCTTCAAAGTTGTTACATTATGTTGGTTCAAAAACACTCCACGACCTGAAGTCGTCGGCCTGACTTGTTGTCTCTTTGGTTTACATAATACGAATGTTCTCACAACAAAATCTTTACTCTGTGGTTCACGGTACAATGTGAACGAGCTCAGGGCCCGTGTCCCTCAGCTCGACACGTGCTGTTACCCCCACTTCAAACTACAAATCAAAAAATACCTACACAATTGGCCGGGGCTGGCAACCTTCTATTGGCTATACATTACATCATGACGCGGCTTCAAACTACAAAACTGCTGATGGCATGGGAAACATGAAAAAAACCTAATCTCAAAAGTTGTGTCACCTCACTCTAAAGCCTGAGAATCCAAAAGTGTCACGTAATACATAGAACAACTGAAATACAGCCTCACATTAAAACTGATAAAGTACTTACTTCTAAGTGTGGCGTGAAAGAAAAATTTGAACAATTACACTCACTGACAAATAAATCTGGGAATTTAACCAAAAGAGAAACTGAAAAAAAAACTATTATAAATGCAATTAAAATAAGTATAAACTGCAATGCTACAACTGGAACTGCCAGTCATACTTGACGCGTGACAGGTTAGTTGAATAGTCATGACAGTCGAGGATTTTATCCGCTAGACTAAAAGCGGGGTGAATGTGTATGCACAGAGATACAAATACTGCCACAACCAGAGAAGTCGATACTGACTCGTGCCTGAGATGGGCGGCGTGGTCCCGTTCTGCCTTTCTTTCCAGTGTTGTTTGAGGAAGGTCACTCAATTGTCTGGCGGCCAGAAGCACTGCGTGTCGCTCCCTACGCTTTCGGCCGTGCTTGTGGCTGAATGGTATAAAGTCTCTGCTCACAGGTTACTGGGTACACCTTGATGTGAACAAACTAAATACAAGTTATAGTCTTAAGTCCGGTTTTGGCTTGCTGACCAGGCTCTGTAAAGTCTCCACTGATTCCCCACGCTAGGCAGGCTGATCAGCGATGGGGAGCTGTTTGGGTCACCAATGCCACCACTGGATGTGCGTTCACATAGGAATGGATGGCAGGTCTCAACCCACGGTTTATCCGGCACTGGCAACAGTACTGTGGAATAAGGCAATAACTTGAGACTGTTGCCCCCCTCTTGGTGGTGTTACTACAGTGGTTGTGGCTCCTCTGTTCCTCTCCACCGGCACTGGAAGCAATGCTGTGGTAATTTGGAAAGCAACACGTGACCGTCTGATGGATACGTGAAAATATGACAGACCCCTGAAGGGCGCTTGTGGCTGAAGTTTTCGGTTATAAATTCCCCAGTCCTAGTCAAAGGTGTACTCAGCAACCCGTATCTGGCAGGCACACAGACTGATACTAGGTATGGGACGAACCCAGATTTTGGAAACGAACCAAACTAGAACTTAACCCAAAATATTTTCATCAAACCGAACCTGAACCGAACCTTTAATTTTGTACACAAACCGAACTTATAAAAAATATCTTATCCTTGCACATATGCCTTTACAGTTCAGCCTTAAATTTGTGTATGCGTGCGTGTGTGCGTGCACGTGCGCGTGTGCACGTGTGACAAAAAAAAAAAAAAACAATATGTTGAACCACCTTAAAAATACAGTGGATTATGGATGCTAAATAGTAATCAGTGTGTGCACACATGTATATCTGCAAATTAAGTACTTAACATTGATTACAGTGGTCCCGTGGATCAATTTAGCAGTGTTGCCCACTCAAGTAATGAGAGTTTTGTTACTGGACCTCTGGACTTGGCTACGAGGTGCAAAGTGAAAACAATATATATACATACAGCCTTCATAGTCAGCCCCTATTTGTTCAAGTATAAAAAACAAACAAATACAACCACATTCAGAATTTCATGTCTAATTCTTTAAACATGTAGGACTATAATAAAGAGTAAACACACACACACACATTCTGCACAGTTTCACAACTTATAGTTCCAATATGTAATGGCTAAATTTTTTCTAGAGTAGAAAAAAGGTGCAAAATTAAAATAATATTAACTTTTGGTTTTTATAGATTTAGTTGCTATGATAATTTATTGTAACACTGGGGAATGTATCTTTCTAGTCGTTTTAAACATGGTATGTGAAAACCACAAATTAGCAGTACAAAGAAAATGTTAATTGAAAATTTAATTTCCCAAATACTCAAGCAAATCACTTATTTTGTATATAATTATTTAAATAAAGAATATCACCTGGTTTTACGTACTATACAGTTCAAGATACAATGCTGTTCATCACTGCTACAAAAGCAATAATCAAATATGACTTGTTCAGTAATTTTTGTTGTGTTGCATTGTAATTTTTAACTTCTTTGAATTGAAGTACCGTATTTACTCGTGTATAGTGCACACCGTGATTTTTACAAGTTTCAGGGAAACTTTTTTTTTTTTTACTCAAAGGGATCAAAATTTTGTGGGGGCCTTGTTAGTAAGTATGTAACAAATTATTCTTTTATTTAAAATTAATTTGTGGCGATTGTGATGTATTTGGAAGATATTTTAATTAAATAACTCGTGTGGCTAAAAGCCAAAATATTGTGTTATTTTATAAGGTCACTTTACTTTAACCTTATGGTAGTTAAAAGAAGAATGTCAGCAACTGAGGTGGGCTGCTGGGGTTGGTTTTTTTTTGCTTTTGTTGGTATTTTTTGTTGTGCTGGTTTTTTTTTTTGCCGCTCTGGTCCTTTTTTTTTGCCATGGTGGAATGTGAGACACTACCATTCTCTAAAAAAAAACCTGTTGCCTCTTCCCTTTTCACCCATGTAGCAATCCTCCAGACTCTTCCACAACACTTTGCTTGTCATGGGACAGTTTAAGAGTAGATAATTTACAGCTACCACTCTACAGAAATATTTTCCTTTATTTTGGGGAAAAAATGGCACAGCTGTACATGAGTAAATACTTAAGTTCGTTTCAAAGTTTGTTAATGATGTTCCTTTCTAGAACATTTTCGAAATGAACACGCACTCCTGTAAATTTTTTGAACTGGACTAGAACCGATCTTTGACATAGCTGTAAATTTCGAACTGAACCCGAACATAACCTTAAAGTTCGGGTTCGGTTCGAAATTCGAACGTTCAACCCATCTCTACATACTCTAAGAAATAAAAGCTGAGAGATAGAAAACAACGGTATGTTTATTAATGTCTCGATAAAAATGTGATTCGTGCTACCTGCTACCAGGCAATTGAGTGCTGAAGGTTACTATGCTGGCCAGGTGTAGGCAACCTGGTTCTAATGAGAATGGGAAAGTTTTTGCTCAACGAGAAGATATATAGTACTTCTAAACTGTCTAATAAAGATGTCTTGAGGAGACGAAGTGAATTCAGCGTGTTGATAAACGTGTTTGCTGATTGTCAGGTCTGAACTGTCTAATAAAGATGCCTTGAGGAGACAAAGTGAATTCAGCGTGCTGGTTGTCAGGTTGACTGGTTGTCGACGGTGAAGTAGCCACAGGGGACATAGTCAATGCTTCGAAGATCTCGAGCAGTCCCAGCACTTGCAGCAGTGCTTTGGGATAATGCAAGAGATGAAACAAGAATGACTCGAGCTCGGTAGCATCCTGACTTTATAGTGGAAACTTGTAGACTGCCGGTGCAGGGTGTGGGGGAGGCATGACCTCCTGCCCTGGTTGGCATGGGAATACTCTAGTCAGCATTTCTGCTTCGTGCCTCGTTGGTGGTGCTTGGTCTTGCCCAAGATCTGGGCGGCTTGTTGCAGTATTAAGGTTTTGTCTCCTTGTGGCCAATGGAGTTGGTGGATAATCTTGAAGCTCTTCTTCAAATCGGAAAATGCTCGTTGTTGTTCCGGGCCCCATCGCTAACGGATGTCTTTCTTGAGAAGTGGGTGCAGTGGAGCCATATATTCCGCAATGTTTGGAACGAAGTCTCGTAGCCAATTACACAGACCCAGGTACCGTCGTAGTTGCCGCTTATTTGAAGCTTCCGCTTCTTCGATTGCTCGTATTGAACTGTGTTGCGGGAAATTCCCTTAGGGCGATATGACGTGTCCCAGATAATCTATTGAGGTCTTGCCAAAGAAGCAATTTTGATAGTTTACAAGTCATCCCATGTAATTGGAGTCTTTCCAATACTCTTTGCAGATCGTCCGGCAGATTAGTTGGCACACTGCCACTGGTTTACTTGTCTGGATGCTGGCCTGGGGCAGTTACTGACGCAGCTGGGGCGACTGTAGAAGTCTGCTGCTGTTGGTGCTGCGACCTGGTGCATTATTGATGCTGTTCGGGGCCTAGGATGGCTGTTACTGTTGATCCGGTTGCCCCCGAAGCAGAGAGGTGGGCAATGCCAAAGTGGACATCTTCGCCTCTGCGGATGGCAGCGACGATCGTGTGTGGGTACCTGGCTGTCTTGATGGGGGCTGATAACAAGGATTGGGAGGGAGTGGGAGGTGAGGCTTCTCCAACTGGCGGGTGGTTTGAGCTCGTTCCTATGGGGTTATGCTGCAGAGTGCAGTTGGAGCTGAGTTGTAAATCTTGCTGCCTTTCTGACCTGCCGCTGAGCACCACTCCTCTGGGTGTATGGCATACGTAAAGGAACAAATACCGGCCTCGAAAGAGGGAAGCGGGTGAGAATGGTTCCTAGCTATGTGTAAAGCCAAACCCCAATAGGCAAGAGGCGTACCCGGTGCTCCTTAGTGCAGTGCGGTGGATGCAGAGCAATAGGTTTCCTCAGGTGCCTGTCAACAATGCGTGGGTGTGGGTACAAAGGGGATGAGAGCTCCAGTACCAGACTCATACTCCTTCTGGCACAGTTTAGTGCAGTGGACAGAGTACATGCTTGGCTGGCTGACTGGCCACCTTATGGATTGTCTTACGACTGGTAGATGCTCTACCTTACTACGGGTGGCTGTCTAATGGGTGTGTCGTGACGTATGTGCATCCCGATGAAGGGAGCCCGCAGTCCTACACTATGATTCGTACTGGTTGAGGTAAGTTCCCAGTCTCCTGCTCTCCTACTTCACTCTGATGGACGTACTGTTTACTTAGTACTAACACAGTTTTCCTATAAAATGAATAAACGCAAGTAAGCGAAAATACGTATATATTCTATGAAGAATAAACACAACTGCCCATACTACCTCCTAACTATCCCAGAGTTGAACGGAAGTAACTCTTCCTAAGCCAGGTGTAGGGCCCAGGTCCTACACTGAATAAGGCAATTCGGCTATGTACCTATAAAAATAACTGACCCTAACTAATGCTAACCGTTGTCCAGAAGGGACCGTTGAGGACTACTAGCAGAGGTGGTAGTGATGATGCAATTGCCATTACCAGCAGGTAAGGCGATAGTGGTGTTTCCAGAAGGGACCTTCGTGTGCTAGTACCAAAAGTGGTGTAGTGGTGGAGCAATTGCTGTTATCAGTAGGTAAGGTAAGAGTGTTGACGGCATTTTCAGGAGCTGCTGGTGTAGTGTTTACTAGAAGGTCATTGAATATATTGTGGTAAGTTGCTGGCGCAGTCGCTGAACAGCTTCTGGTAGAGCGCTATGACGTTGAGGTCGTCAGAGAACTCCAGCACAAGAGTGGTGGAGTGAGCTGTCGGAACTGGTGTCTTCGGGTAGCGTGCAGACATAAGTAAATTCTCCTTGGGTGATAGGTGGAGTGGCTAGCGCTTCATCTTGAGCAAAGTTCTCTGCTGGAGTTGTCGCTACCGCTGCTAGCATCATCCCTTGGTGCTCCGTAGAACTACCTACATGACCTTGGGATGTTGGTCTCTGCAGTTCTCTGTCAATATTACACTTCAGGGAGGTTGTCATGACGTCTGACTGAGGGTGAACAGTACAAGCTGAAATATCTGTAATAAGGCCCCCCATTGCAAGGGGCGTATTCTGTTGGCACATTAGCAGGCCCCAGTACTGTTGTATCCCCACCTTGGTTGAAGTGAAGGCAAGTTCATATGAGGCGAAGTCGAGTGTGGTGTAGTGAGGTAATTTGTCATGCATCAATCCCCCCTCTGTTGCGACGTAGACTCATCTGGGCGAAGGGGAAAATGTTCTCCTGTGTGGGTGATGTAGAACTGTTGCCTCACAAGAAAGCGAGTTTGGTATCTATAGCGTTCCCTCTTCTTTGTGATCTCTCTGTAATGTGGCACGGCATGCTGCTTTATCAGCCGCCGGATGACATGTCACTTGTAGGGAAGCTGCGGAGTGTAGCGCTGTCTTCCTCTAGCGCTGGCGGACTGGCTTGCTGGGCGAGCGACTGGCTGGTGGGTTATTGCTCCCTAGGAAGAAACTATGTCATGTCATAGTGTCCACAATCAGGTGAATGCACATGTTTCTTCATTTCTTATGGCGCTCGCTCACAAACTCAGCTGAGGGCTGTGGTTATTTATATACTTGTGGATTAATTTACAGAGTATTCTGTAATTACATGCAAGCACAAAATATTGATACTTTAAGTAAGTACAATCCCACTCATGAGGTGTGTGCTGACCTCATCCTCCCAAACAAGCTGATGGGACCAAGTGTAAATTTGGCATCATCTGACTTCGGGACCTGGGTGGCCATCAGAGGTAGAGGTTCTTGTGGTGCTTCTACCTCCTCGGCGTGGCTGCTGGGCTGATCCTCTTGAACAGGTGGATGGGTCCGAGTATGGGCCTCGATGCCTCCTGGCACTGGGACCTGGGTACCCGTCAGAGGCAGCAGTTCTTATGGTGCTCCTACCTCCTTGGCATGGCTGCTGGGCTCATCCTTTTGAACAGGTGGATGGGTCCGAGTATCAGCCTCTGCGTCCTCCGATGTGACCAAGGTGTCGGCCGCGTAGTTCTGAGCTAGAGTGGTCTGGGTTGTTTGCTGGAGGCAGAGGTCCTTGGGGGTCATCTGCCTGACGGCATGGTGTGGTTTATCTCTTTCGGAGATTGCGCTGGGACGTGGAGGTCTCCAGTTGGGTTCCCTGTCCAAGCAACTTTGCCAGGATAACTCCGATCCTGTGTAGGTTATCCTGCCACATGTGACTGACATCCCTCCGGATGTAATCCCTTGGCATTGACGGCAGCATCCGGATGGACGTGCCTCCTTTGTACACCGGTTGAGGTTGATGAGTGTAAGTTGGTAGCTTCTACTTTCGACTTCTGGCTGACGTTCGGGCACCCTTGGCACGAGGGCTCGACCTCTGGGGCTGTGTGCGGAGGGAGGCTGTTCTCCTTGTCTTACTCTTCATCAGGGTCATTTTCTGGGGTTTCTTCCCTGTGGTCCTGGGCTCCACCGAGACACGGACATATCTGCCCTTGGTTACTTTTCAGATGTGCTCTTGGATGTCTTCCGCTCAGTATACTTTATCTTGTCTACCCACGACGTGGTATGGTCCTTCCCACATTTCAGCAAGGCCTGCAATGAACTGACCCCTTGCCTTACTCAGTGGGTGACTGCAGAGGATCACAGTCTCGCCCATATTGAATGTTTGCACGCCTCTGCGGGGTTGTGGGTGTGAGTGGTTGATGTACTGAACTTAGGCATCGCATGCCCTCATGGTCCTGTCGAAGGTGGCCAGGCAGACTTCTTCAGGCGTTGGCTTCTCTGTGGGCTTTTGCTCCCATTGCCAGTCCCTTGGCTGAGGAAGGGTTCACCAGAAGATGAGCTGGCTGGGGCTTGTTTTGACGGCCTCATTTTTGCTCTTCACCTGAGGACGTGTTCATTGCGCACACTGAAATGGGGGCTCTTCTTCAACTCCTGGTTATTTCTCTCAGTGGGGTTGACTTGTTGGTGGTATGAGGGAGTTGTCTAGGTTTCCACTCCCCAGTTTTGACATGCCTTCCTCCATTGTTGGCTTGTGCTGAGCCCCCAAACACGACGACGTCCGCTACAGAGGCAGTAGCACTACTAGAACCACTGCCTCTGGTGGCCACCTCTCTGGCATCCACGATGGGCGGGGAGCCTGTCAGTATGCTCAATCGCCCACCGGTCAGTTCTGGACAGCGGGCATGGGAGAGCCTACACCCCAGTTTCTGCCACGCTTACGCATGCTGCCTCAACGCTCCTGCCAAGTCACCGCGGTGCCAGGTCGGTACCGTGTACCGCCATGGAGGCTACCAACGAAGTTTGCATGGCCTACTCCACCACACGTGCAGAGAGAAAATGGGGCAGGCCTGTAAAGAAGAGCGAGGCAAGTCCCGTTCCACCCTACAACGTTCATCAGTGAGTGCATGAGTAGTACCTCCCACTTAGACGAAGTAGGTGTACCGTCGACTTATACAGATGGGGCAGTGTAGTGCTTCATAACAAAAGAGCCCCCTAGCTTAGCTGATGGGTAACTTTTAGCCTCTGTTCCTGTAAAAGGGAAAACCTGTATGACTGAAATGGACAGCTGAGTAACCAGCCGCCGGTATGAAAGGTATAGTGTAAGTATTTCTGTCAATATGAAAGTGCCTGTTTATAACACTTGTTCTGTTTGCTTTTGCCTCTTGTTAATGAGTAGATGATAAAGTACTATAATGTAATTCACTTTTGTTGAAATGGGTTTACAAATTTTCGCCTGAACTATAAAGTCGCTTTAAAGAAACCGCTAACTCAGAAATTTTGTGTGTGTGTGTGTGTGTGTGTGTGTGTGTGCGTGCGTGCGTGCGTGCGTGCGTGCGTGCGTGCGTGTGCGCGCGCGCGTTCGCGTTCGCGTGCGCGTTAAAGATAAGTGGCAAACTCTGTAACGTTCTAATTTTGAAAACTTGTCGTAAATTAATGTTCTTTGTGCACGTAATGTAAATCATAAATGTCAGTGAATCGTTTTGCAGTTAAAATTCTGTTGATGTCAGAATCGACACGTCACGTTTGAAACCAGCTGTGTTGGCAATAATTGACTTTGTGAAAGTAACTATATCAATCAAAAGAGTTAGTAAATTAATTTGTTTTTGAATACTGTGATTTAAGAATCACCATTATGTTGTAAATACTTGGGGTCTTATTTATGTATGCATGTAAAATTTCAGTTGAGTGAAATACCAGTAAAATCAGAACCATGCAAAGACATTTAATAACAGCAGGAACGTGGTGAGAAGAAAATTACTAATCTCAATTTGTTGCAAACTTGAGTGCTCTAATTTGTTGCAGGACCAGGGTTCTGGGTCTTACTTCTCTAAGTTGATGTAAGATGGTAAAGTGCGACTCTGTCATGTTTGCCGATACACTCGCTTCCCCACTTTAGTTCACAGGCGAGATGATGGAAGGTCTTGGCTGTGCAAAACCCCGTAGTTTTCATTCTCATTCTGCTGTGTGTTAAGATAGGGAGGCCAAAGGCAGGGCTTACACACACTACCACATCAGGCGGCCCGCAGCAGTTAGCTAGAAAACACGCCTCACATGTAGGGCTCTCGGGAATATTTTCTTTGTGATTTTTATATATATAATAATCTATAAAAATCAACTCCCAAGGGTCAAAACTTAATTCTGTGTGCCAGCCAATGTGTTTACTTCGATTTGTACGAATCATGTTGTCAATAACCAAGTCTTACAGCTGTGATGTAGGTCAGCATGCAATAATCAGAAGGCCATGCGTTATCACCGATACCCGATCCTCCTCACGACACTTATTCACTTCGCTTTGCTATGCCTCACGCCGCTTCAACTCACCTGCTATGAAAGAGAAGAGAGAGATAGGATGCAGACAGTCTTGTGTGTGACACTGAGAGAGATGGTTTCGTCTAGCCGACTCCGCTACTGCAAGAATACATTCCAGGCAGCACCTGCCTCAGGCCGCTTGCCCACACATCTGCGAGTAGTGAGAGCGAGCTGCAACTGGCACAGAGCCGGTACCCGTAAAGAAGCCCAGCGAGAGAGAAATAAATTGCTAATGTGGGGACAGTTCTACATTCCTGCAGAGGAATTTTTTCTCTTCTCTACTCATTGCTCGTACGAGTCTACCTCGCAAGGGAAAAAAAAGGGGGGGGGGGGAAATTGATGCATGACGTCTTCTTCAATAATAATAAAAGCTACTCATCAGTGCAACTGCATCCCTGGAAATTTGTCTACCGAGTCACGATGCTGCTTGCTGCCTACAAGATTGTTGTTTCTACTGAGCCGGGACAGACGTCCCAATAATAATTTATTATTTCCTCAGATGGGCCACCGAGACCATGCACATGGTCCAGGGCGAGTACAGCAGTACCTTCTGCAGCCCCGGTTTTTATGCCTAATGCCTCACACCCGTAGGGTTGGAGTTAAGAGACAGGACAAGAAGGCGAGAGCTATATTAAAAAATCCACAGGCGCTACGTATCCTTTCGAGCGGGTTTGGACTGCTTAGTCCACGTGAGCAAGCTGCATCACTGAGTCGTCTCACCGTACCAGCACCCAGCATCACATCTGTGGGATTGTTTGAACCACCCACCAAGGTCGCGGAAGGATACCACCCTATAGTGCAGGAGGCACTGTTCTGCGTTAGGTCTACCAGCACCTCGGAACCGCAGCCAAGTACCACACCTGCACATACCACCCCTTTGTTGAGTGTTACTTTGGTAGAGGGAACAGAGACAGTACCGGCACATACTGAACCACCTCGCTGACCTTCTTCACTACCACCTAAACCTGCACCACGCTGCATAAAGGTTATGGAGCCCGACTTTGTACCTAGTCTTTTATAGGAATTTCCAGTTGCAAAGTACCTATAACAGAACATGTTAAATATATTTGTGTTCTTTTTTTTTTTTGCGAGATCTACTGTGAAGTCTGAATGGAAAAAAAAAAAGTGACACTCTGGAATGCTCTACACCGAAAAAAAAATCATGTCAAGCATCTACAGATACATCTTGACGCATGCCAGCATGCTGCGCTACAGAGATGCGCACTGTACGGCTGACTTCGTCCCATCTGAGCACACCGACCATGGGGCGAAATCAAAATTAATTAGCAGTTGAGACTTGAAAATAATAATATTAAAATACTACATGCATTGGTTAGTCATCAACGTAACTGAACTTCACATCTAAAATTATGATCTTCCACATCCAATCAATAGGGAACAATATTATAATATTAATTATTTAAAGTATTCTATGCTACCCTGCCTGGCCAAGAAGTTCCAAACAACCCTCAAGATAGCAGCACCCCCGTGACCTTCTGACATCACGAACTGCCTGCCTCAGTCCAGGGCGCACAAAAATGTCATCGCCTCCACCAGGGGCGATAAGAAATTGAGCAGCGTTCCCGCAGCAGATAAACCAGTCCCTATGTTGGAAGGCTACGCAACCCCCCGCCCCCGGAGAATTGCTGCCACACTGCGATTTTCGTATAAATAGAAGTCCAGCCCCGTGGTCCAGCAGAGATGCCAGACTCGCCGGCCGCATAGGTTCGGGAGCTCTCCTACAGTCTGCGGAAGACTCTCTCCTCTCCTCTGCAGCCAACCCAGGGCTCAACCTCCTTCATCCCAACAGACGGATGCAGGGCTCGAAACTCTACCTTCAGCCAGCCGCTTGACTGCCATTTACAAGGGCAACCCAAGTAACTAGACCTTGTGTCTTGTATCGGTGGCGGGTGCCTTGGAATCTCAGTGATTGTGGCTTTTATCAGGCACTACCTCCTGAGGGATACAGAACAGTACACAGCCAGATAGAGACGTGAGGTTAATTAGAATTATTGCACAATTGATTGAACTGCAATTAAAAACAAAATTAATAAAGCAATAAAGAACGATGACAAAGGATCTAAAATTAAAGTTACGGTAGTCGACACACACAAGGGGTAAGTTTGTGATGTAATATTTTACTATGCTTAAGTCAACACTTTAGCAGAGACCCGGCGAATGTAGTAGACACTAAAAGCTAGGTAAAAAAATCTTAAAACACTAAATTTTATTGATTTGGAAATTTCTCTAATTAACAGGCGAAGGCGAGCCTGCGGAAAAATTAATTCCAAAGAAAATTCCTAATCAATAATAAAACCAATGTACACTATTTACAGCATGAGCGTATCAGGGGCTCTACCCAAAGGGGATGTCCGCAGGAGTGACTCCAGATTTCGCCCCGCCATTGACTGCTTGTCCGCAACCCCTGTTAACAGTCTTATTTTAATTGTAGTAGTTCACTGCTGAATGCGCAAACAGCACGAAGGTAACAGAAGCCATCAGAGGTGACGCAAGATGTGCCCACATGGAAACGAGCATTAATAAATCAACTAATTAATAACTCAATCCTTAGTACACTGGTCACTAGTGAACCCGAGAGTGACCATATTGATTATAGCATAATAATACCTCCTGACCACGAAACCCCCTTGAAGCACTTGCTAGGTTGGTGTGAACCATACGAAGAATCTGACACTGCGGAAACCCTCGTCCAACCAACCCCTACACAGTCATCGCAATCTATTACCGACATACCGGACCCTTCTAGCCGATTAAGTACCGTAAGATTGAAATCTGGCAGAATACTTCGGGTTCGACATCCGAGAACTGAGTACTTCCAAACTTCTGTACGATAACGTTGGCATCTGGAAAGAGAATCAGGGCTCGATTCCCTGCCAAGGTAGTTCCCCGATCGCTTCCAGTACAATCCGTAGCCAACTTTATTCCCACGCGACAGCCAACGAGGCTGCGGCGGAAAAACCCTGTCAGTTCAAGTCATATCATTCACCACACCACTCACTCACCTCTCGTTTCCGATTGAGCTTTTCACCCTTGTTGGGATAGCTGGCATCCCATTTATAGACATCCCTTGTGGTACGGAGAATAAGACTGCCTGGAAGGGATAACTTAATGCTCTGACTCCCACTGGGGTTTGACTCCCCTCCACCTCGCAAGGTCCGAGAAGGCAGTCAGCGCCCTAACCACTTTTCACCAAGAGGAGTGTGCGTCAAATGGCGCCCAACGTGGGTCCATAAACCCCATATAGCCAAGACTTGGGAGTTGAACCAAGCCACAGTCACAACTCTCCCCTTGTGTTGTTACGCGTGAATCGCACGTCTGTTCCGCCGCTGCTCGCAGGGGGGAGAAGTTTTTTCACGACTTCGAGGAGTCATAAACACCCCGTGCCACTCAGTTGCAGTATTCCACAATGTCGGACTATGAAGGAAGTCTGACAGAAACACACTGTGCCATCTGTAATTCAAATACTGACGGGACAAGCAACAGGTCTTGCCCCCTTCCTCCATGCCCAGGCACTTGCCTGAACCTTATAATGTGTAATTACTGCCAGAAAGAATATCACTGTACGTTTTTAAGCTGGGACAATATGACCAGATATGCAGACGGTCTGGAGTACCGCTGTGAATCATGCTGACAAGCTGAAGTCAGGGTCTGTCAATGGCCTGAGTGTACTGGACAGGGAAGATATACTGTCCATTGCATTCTGTGCAATAATATGTTCCACCACAGCTGTATTGGCTGGGTAGACGAGCCAGTTCGAAACAGTTCGAAACCCAGGGCAGGTCTATCAAAATGTGACGTTTGTCGAAGGAGGTAAACCTATAGACTGCATTACACGACTCACAGGTTAAGCCTGCCAATTCCCGGGCTACCCTGCGAGCTCTTCCTCCCCGACTTTAACGGGAAAGCAACTCTAATCCTGATAAATTTCTCGCGGAATGCGAATGAGAACTGAAGGAACATGGTATTCTATGTAAACAATTGGTGACTAGGGTTCACTGCAACTTCGTAAGTCCCGCCAGACAGTGGTGGGACAAATACGGTGAGTTTGTTGAAAGAGCCGAACCGATAGGCTGACAACGCGAAGCGATACTCCCCATTCCACCTCCGCTACGAGTTCCGAGGTTAGGCCACGTAGCCCTCTCATCCCCCTTCCTGCCCCTCCTCTGGCGATTGAAAGCCAGAATTTCACTGAGACCACGACCGCATGCGTTGTGCGAGTCTCCCCTACTTTCCTTTCTGTGGCTAAGGAAGTGTCCTGCCAGACGACGAACTGGACGTGGCATCATTTCCACTCCTGCCAGAATCGGTCCTGGCCATGCGTCCCCCTGAGTCGGCGGAGCATATCCAGAATTGGACAATAGGATGCAACTCCTGCTATCCTACCCTTCCTTCCCCTTCCCCGGCATGAATGGTATGAGTGGACGAGGTAAAGTTGAAGAGTCGACTCGGTCCTCGTCACCATCTACAGACTCGCTGGTCAACCAGGCGAACAGCCCCTTCAGACCATCGGTCCTAGCTGGAGAGCGAGAGAGTGATGCTGAGTTGCCCCAAGAGAGAGAGAGAGAGAGAGAGAGAGAGAGACAGAGCTTGTGATGGAGAGAGAGAGAGTGAAGACGCAACTACCGCAAAAGTAGGGAGTGCGAGTTTCCAGTCACCTGTGAACGATTCGGCCACCGGAAATAAAGCTCCACCGCTGGGAGACACTACAGCGAGTGCAGTTAGAATACATTTCACCCACGCCGCTGCTGCCAGACTCCGAGAAGCCGAGGTCACGCGGTCAGGTAAAGAGACCCGTGACGCTCGTAGAGAAAGCACGTACCAAGAAGCAGAGGAGCCCAGCTTCCGGATGTCAACAGCAGGTGCTCGAACCCAGGATGCTGGCCTCATGCTGCTATCCGTCACCGAGCCCACGTCACGAGTGGTCTTCCTATGCACCAGGCGCACATGTCACATGCCTGGGCGCTATCGAGAGACGCCATGGCGGGCACCTACATCATTTCGCTGGCCTGCCGCCGAGCTACAGAAATGAAGGCAACCTCATAGGTGTGGCACTCCAAACGTCAGCGCCCTCCACAGCCTTCAACATCTTCTACAGAGTGAGTTCCTGGCATGCAGCCAGTAAAGACTAGTGTGCCTGTTCAGTGTAATCCCCCGAATGAGCAGCTCTGAAAGAATGTTGATTATGTTAGAGTGCCTCGAACCCTAAGTTAAACTACCTTTGATAGCCTAAATCTTGAGTGATAGTGAAGGCTGGGTGCAGTTGTGGCACCAATCCGAATTAAATATAATGAAAATCCTAGCCTGAATGTTAGAAAGTGCTACTAGAGAAAGTACTATGT
Organism: Dryococelus australis; assembly: GCA_029891345.1. Taxonomy (NCBI): domain Eukaryota; kingdom Metazoa; phylum Arthropoda; class Insecta; order Phasmatodea; family Phasmatidae; genus Dryococelus; species Dryococelus australis. The sequence continues at coordinate 84,451,033 of CM056997.1, forward strand.
CAGTTCAAGAGAGAAAATTTTGCGTACCTCTGTAATTGTTTCGTAAAATGTTTATTTTTGCAAGGTTGAGAATTCTAAATACCTGCATTGGAAGGAACAGAGGCCAGACAGAAAAAGATAAGTGACCCAATTAACGTAATTAACCTCCTACCAATGGGCACACCTAAAGTAGCAGTAACAAAAAGGAATTATTTTGTTTCAAAATTGAATTGGTCCCTAGCTTCCTGGAATGAATCATTGTGGAGGTAAACTTTAACGTATCTTCGAACCCCGTAAGCTGACTGGAAAGTTCCATGTCCGCAGATTCGCTGAAATCCTACACACTCTCAAGTAAAGTCAGCATTTGCTAAATAATGTAAAATCTATATTTTACTTGTGTGATATCATGTACGACACAATTAACGTAATGTCAATAATTTCTGTGAGCACTGTTAGAAAGTGTGATCATGTAACCGAAGCCTATCAGCAGGCCCATAAACATGAGCTTGAAACAATCCTCACCATTCCTTGCAATGCGTCTGGGCGACATTGAGTAATGAACTTCCTGTAATTTGAGTAAGAGCATCAGGCGGAAACTCTCTGAGAGCACGATGCAACTGTCACCCAGGAAATTCCCACTCTTTTAAATTTCTTTTAAAATTAAAAGTGTTGCACCCTAAGCGTTAGAAACTCTCTAGTAATTTGTAATGTTCATGTAGAGGAGGAGCACCTCACGTAGACCCCTGTAGTGTTATCCTTTCTTGGTGCAAAATGTAAAATGTTCTCTTTCACACATGTGAAACTCCTGACTAATGTAACAAGTAGGGCTGATCGGTTATCTTATTTTTAGTTCGGTTTGGTTCGGTTTTTGGTAATAATGTCGGTTCTTGGTTCGGGTAGGTCATAGCTACACATTTTTATGAGTGCAATAAAGATTACAAAATTTACAACAGTTTTTGAGTTTCGACTTGTAAAAATTTGATTTAGTGAATATTTGTCTCATAAATGTTTTAAATTCATGCACATTTAGCACAAATTCAACTCAAAGAACTTAAACAAATATATGCCACTAGCAATGCAAGCGGTAGACGTCGCTAAAAAAATGCCCGCCCGAAGCAAAAATAAAAGAAATGTTCTTTATTATTCTTTTAACTACACTCTTGAAGTCAATGAAACATGGCCTCACACAATAGCGAGGCCATGGCTGGTTTATAATCAGGCTGTTAAAAAAAACTTGGTTAACCTAAATTGGTTGGTGTTGGCGAAGAAAATGACAAAGCGGTCAGGAAGCAGAGAAACATAGCAAGAAAAAACTATCCTGTACAGTATTATGTCCGTGTAATGAACAAAACTTACTTTCATCTGTTCATAATTTGAATATATGACCATGTTTAACAGAATGAAATAAAATCAGACACAATAAAAGATAAAACAGTATTCCTGTATTGGCAATGCATGGTTTATTGGGAAACCATAACCTCTTTATCCCAGGGAACTGCTTATGACAATTTTAACACTACAACACGTATCTAATAATATTGTAAATATAATGCCAAAGATATGCTACATACCATAATATAACTGGAAGTGTCATTATTTTGTAAATTATTTAGTAAACCCTCGGTTCAACGGACTAATTGGGAGGATGAATAGTCCGGTAAACCAGAATGACCGGTAAATGGCCAAGTACCAAAATCATATAAATCTGCTTGTTAGAGTGGAATGTATACAACGTATATTTGTGTGTAACACTTGGTCAGTGACGTGAGCCATGTCCGAAACTGCTACGAGACCATTATTTAGGGTTGAAATTTACTGAGGTGAAGTAGCACACTAAATCCTCAAATAGGTTCATAAAATCATCTGCTGTTGTTTGTTTATGTTTTATTTCCCGCATTGTGGTGGAAATGTTGGTATTTACTGTTTTTGAAATGCTGCACAATACATGCCCGTGAAAAATAGAAAATCAGGGATAAACATAGTTATTTTAAAACAAATTTTGTATGTTGTATTAAAATTGCTAAAAAAAAAAAAAAGTGATTGGTTATTTGAAATGGAATGTTAATTGCCGGGAGCAAAGAAATAACAAGAAGAATGATATTGGTTAGAAAGAAATAAGATCAGCTGTTTGCAAGACTACGGGGTTATGTGAAAAAACTTGGGAGAAAGTTATTTTATTTATTGATGGGGTGACAAACAAAATAACGTTGAAATTCCACAAGCTTGTAGTTTCCACCTGTGTCACATGTAGCGCTGTTACAAGCTGTTCGAAACCATCCATCTTAAATTGCTAAACCCTAATTCCCCAAATTTGCAATTTCGAACACAGCTTTAGAGACAAAAACATGCACTGGGGTTGTCTTTTTCCTGTTTCCTACCCGTAACCTGTCAAACCCATTTTGGTGGTGCCAGGCCGTCCCGCCCCATCTACTCCCAATCTCTGCCCGTTCCCACGTTATTTTTGTTGCCTTCCTCAAGCGTAGATGATTTTCTGGGAATGATCCCCATCGCCTTGCTTGTAGTTTGACAGGTGACACAACACTTAAATGTTTGGAACAACACGTCTGGCTAGCCGGCGGTTGGGCCGCTGTTTCACTACGATGAATACAGATGCATGCAGTGATAAACTTACAAGGAGTCTGGATATGAATGCTGTGGTGTTGAGAAACACAGTAAAGGGGTTGGAGCGATTTTCTTACCAAGCTATTAATTCTTCAGTTTATCTTTTGCTTTACGAATATCCGACACTAATTTCTGTTTAACTGTCAAATTCACGCGCTTTCTTTTTTGTTCTTTGGCAGAAGCCATTTCCGCCAAAAAAGAAACATGCATGGCGTCACCATACACCACACCCAATGCATCAGCCTAAAATTAGCTCTCATTCCTTTGCCGTGTAGAGCTGTCAACTCGCGTGTTTGCTATTCACTAAAGAACAATAACCGTGTAGGTCCCGGGCCGGACGTGTCGTTCTGTCAACTTATGTACAAATACACACCAATAAACCATAACTATAGTCCATTCCCGATTGGAAGCTTAAGAACTAGGTTAAAATAATATTTGATCTGTGAACTATTTCTTACCGGCCGTTGCCAACACGTCGCTGCTTTCGCTGTTGTTAATTCATATTTAGAAATAAATAAAGATAAATAGGTTATAGAAGATATTAAGGTAAAGTTTCATTTATTCAGTAATACAGTACGCTAAAGTTAACCACTGTGTTATATATTTGTGGAATACAGGATATTGAAAAAACAGGTTGACATATGCCTACAGTGTTTTTTCATAGGTTGATTTTCATAAGTTAAAGGCACCATAAGAGTTTGCAATATTTCGCACACTACAACTGGTATCATGCCTGTCAAAGTATCTATAGAGAAGAAACTTCACAGACTGGCGACAAGAACATAGCTACAGTTGAAAACTGTGGTCCCTCCTGCATTAAAAGATCTTTATGACTGTGAGTTATCAGTTACCAAACTGTTAATAAAATGCAGTGAAGGTGACTTATTATCTACGATGTCTGAGAAATTAAAGCAAAGAGAAGTATGTGCAGAAGAATGTGACAGGAAAAGAAAGCAACGCGAAGGTGATAGTTTAAAATCGTTGTTTGATTCTATGTACAAAATTGTTGCCAATTGATACTCAAATTTCAATAAAGAAACATCTTTCAGATTGTGTCGCACAACCCGAAGAAAACTATGTGCTTCACTCTGCGACATGTGTGAATGAACATCTGACACAAGCTCAAGATTCATGACGTGTTGTACAGCCTTTATTAGTGCTACTACCAATGCTCCATCTACATTGAACCCTAGTAGTCATGAAAGGAAAGTGTTTCTGCATACATACACCCAACTTCAAGCTGACTGTCGGTTTACAATTATAAATGTTTATATTCTGAGTAGTGTTCATACCATTCAGTCCAGTCGCTGCTTGCTGGCACGAGCTTGGTAAAAGTCTCCACTGATCCCCCACGCTTGGCGGGCTGATCAGGGACGTTGAGCCGTTTGGACCACCAATGCCTCGTCTGGATGTGAATTCAGGCAAGGTTGAACGGCAAGACTCAAGCTATGGTCACTCAAGCATTATTAATGCTCGAAGCAAGGGAATAACCTGGGCTTGCAGCCCCTCCTTGGATGAATGTATTCCTAGTGATTGTGGCTCCTCTGTTGCTCCCCTACAGCACTACCAGTGCTCAGGTGGTTGGGAAGAAACAGGCGGCCGTCTAATGGGTTTCTGTTGAGACTGACGGACTCCTGAAGAAGGGCTGTAGTCAAAGGTTTAGAAAAATACTCGGTTCCTGTCTACAGTGCATGGCGTGAATTGTTCCTAGCAGGCGATAGAAAGATACTCTGTAAATGAAAATGCATAAGGATGGAGAACAAAATTATGTTTATTGAAAAATCAATAAACACGTGACTCATGCTACCTTCTACTAATCAGTGGGATGCTGAAGGTTACCTACGTTAGCCAGGTGTAGGTGACCTGGTCCTAGGTTAAAAGGGGAAAGTTTGTTCTAGACGTGAAAAGTACTTTACTACTAAACTGTACTAAAGAAAACGGGTGTCTAGAAGAGACAAAGTGAAGTTAACGAGTGTTAGCATGTTCACTGTTCGTTGTATGACTGGTCGTTGGAAGTAGCCGCTGGGGACGTACTTAAGACTTGGTAGATCTTTGGAGGTCCCAGCACTGAGCAGTGCTCGGGATGTCGCGAGAAAGGATGCAAAATGACTGGAGCCCTGCTGCACACGGACTTGTATAGTGCGAAGTCTAGGCTGCCATAGCAGGGTGCAGGGAAGGCGCGTGACGTCCATCTGCCGTTGAGGCTGGCATGGGAGTTGGGAACCCTTTTGTCAGCGTTCCTTGGTTCGTGTATCTTCTGCGGCGCTCGGCCGCACCCAAAGTACCTGAAGCTTGTTGGTACTCAGCACGGGGAGGGGGAGGAGGCACTAGTTGTGTAACCTTGTGGCTACATGCTCGGCTGCCCGGGAGAATTAAGCGGCCGAAAATTCATGTGCAAGGTGCACAACTCTCTTGGGGTGGTTGAAGTAGACAACTCTTACGTAGGTTGAAGTAAGGGCATACTTCACATAAAGAGCAATGAGTCGAAATCGTTGTTGATTTGTATAAATGGCATGTGTTGCAGTTTTGTATTAATTTCAAGACAAGTGTACATGTGAAGCTTTCCCTCTACATAGAAATCTATTCAGATTCATTATAGTACGTTCATTTTAAAATTTAATTCTGGACAGTTGTCAATTTACATTGTTCCAGTTCCCAAATAAAATGTTTTTTTACCAACCCAAATGTGTAGCAAAGCACTCAAACACATACCAACAATTTGCCTACTTTATTATTTTTTTAAACAAAAAAAGAATATTATGTCTAACAGTACATACTTATTTTGTAAGTAATACTGATCCTCTCTATTGCAGAACCGTTTATAAAAAATCCACAGGTTGTGTTTTAAGTGTGTTACTTGTCTTGTTTTGTGTGTTCACAATTTTTATATACAGTGATTTTTTTGCTAGCATGGTTTGTTTCATTACTGTATTCATTTTTGGCCCCTGTAAACCGAAATAAGTTAGAATTTGGTTTTAATTTAACTGCACTTCACCAATATCATGGTTTAAGTATAGTAATAGCTGAAATCCAAGTTAAATGTAAGCAAAACGATTTTTCACACATCAGTAACACATTGATGAATCTGCATTACCGAATTGGCACATATGCATAGTTTTATGAATTGGCACAGCTCTAATTCCAAGCTATTGTCACCACTCCCACCAATCCAGCACGTCACCATAGTTTGCCACCAGGTGGTGGAATTGTACGATATAGTGTTACTGAGACCCAGACACAGACAGGCAAAGGACAGACATTTTGTACTCATCCAACATGATTTGGTGCCAGGTGCAGAGGTTGGAAAGAAGGCAAGTTGCCTACCTAATTCTTATCTTCCTTGGGAAGGAAACACACATACAATTCTATGTTGCTGCTGAGAGATCATTGTACCCCCCTCCATATTCCCTCTCCTACTCATCTTTCTCCAAGCAAGGAGGGAAAAGGAAGGGCATGGTTGCTGCAGGATGAGAAACCCTAGAGTCTGCACTTGGAGTGCCATTTAGTGGTAAGGGAAGGTAGTTTTGTTTCACCTTTCTGTGTGTATAAGCCATGTAAGTAGGGATGGCTGCTTTTTTTGCCTCTTGGCTTGTGATGGGCACAGCATGTTTTCCCCAGCATACTGTAGATGTGGAAGAGGCAAGGTGTAAGCAATGTTTCTCTCTCCTCCGAAGTTCCCGGTTGCATGACAGACAGCACTCTGTGTGTGCATATTCTGCATTAGGTGGTGTGTGAGGAGTAAAGAGTTGTTGCCTGCTTTCTCACTATATTTTTGTGGGAGGGACAAGCCCCTTTTTCACACCCCCTGATTTTACACTATGATGCGCCACAGGTGATGTTTCGTCACTCTAGCCTCTGCCACATCTCTGCATGGCTGCCCTTTCACCAAATAAGAATGTTGGGCTGCACATGCCTCAGGTTCCATTGATTTCTGGGTAGGTTGCGCAGGTCTTGTGCCGCTACAGGCTAACCACTGCACATCCAGGCTGCGCCACAGATGAACTTCTCTGTGCCTCTCCTCATGCCCCTGGTCCTGTGTTCAGAATATAAATACAAGCCATGAACCAGGATTCGTAACTGTTTCACTCGGCACTAGTCATAAAACATCTCTCTGCTCAAGCATCTATTGACCTGCAAGAATGTCAGCTGTCACAGCTTAGCGCTATCTCCCTTTCACTCGAGTACATGTACAGGTGGTCTTTGGGGTCGCCGTCACCCCTAATGTAGCCATGTTGACCATATGCAACCCCCAACACACTAGCTGCATTTGCAACCTAGTTACGGCCCTTAAGTTGTTGGAAAGGTAATGCCTGGAGCCTAGAAATTTTTGCATACTGCAAAATAATGGTAAATAATGCCAAACATGGAGAAGTTATGTTTATTTGCAAAATTCTGTTATGATTTCCTTATTCACGAAACAGCAGTGAAATTGCTCGTTAAAATGTTTCCAAAACCACAATGCTGAGCTACTTGTACCATGAAAACTCTAACAAACCGTTAGTTTTAGAGTTTTTAATGTATCATACAGAATTATGTCTAATTTATTTTACATGTATGCTGATATAAGTTAAAATTATTTGTGGTAATCACGTTGTTTATTCGACAAATGTAAACAAAGTTTTGCTCTCGAATGAGAACTATTTATATGTCAATCAGTTGAGAGGGAGAAATATTATCACTGTTGTAAGATTCAACATAACGACCTGATTTGCTAAGTGCTCGTTCACATGCGGAATCGCAGATAATCTATTTTTACTATTTTAATTGTGTGATATGAAAGTAGACATGTACGCATTAACACGGATGACTATTTTTTTAGGCCAGTGGAATAATTACGCATTAAACATTAATGCAGTATTTCTAACATTCCCAACCTTACTTGTCTTCTGTGATTTGTGGTAAGGTTTGTGATAAAGAGTGAGGATACTAATTTTAGTCCTCTACTTATGTTGAAAAATCGCTTAAGTATGCCAAAAATAATAACTTTTTTGTGTCCAGGAGTTTTAGAGTTAAGGTTCCTACATATTTAATAAACTGAACAGAATGCAAATACTGCTGTGTAAATGTTGAGTAGTGTGAAAAGACACTAGGATAAACACTGCTGCACAGTTGTGCTGTGTTCACAGTGAACAGTGATAGGGTGGTGCATAAAAAACAGCTACATTGGAAGGAATTTTGTGTAAAAATGCACCTATGTGTTGTTACTATACTTTATTGGTGGAGAGCAACTTCCTTGTGGAAAAACGTAAAGGAGTCACATACCCAAAGATATGGTGATTCTGGGATGTAAAGAATAATTAAAAAGAGCAGCATGTTTGTGTGTTATAATTCAAATTTTGTTACCGACACATGAACAGAGGCTCTGTGGGGGGGGGGGGGGGTAAAATTCTTGGAAAACTCAAATGATGTGTGTTAAGCAGTTTTAAATGTGTTGGCAAAGTACAAGACTGAGAAAACAAAATTGACTGCAACTCTGATCATTTGCATTACATGGTTAAGTGTACTCCCATCAAATGATGCTTTCATTCTTATTGTAAAATATTTTATACTGATTAAAACTAATGAATTACAAGTTCCATTTAGGTTTAATTAAAATTGTAACAAAAACAGCAGCATAATTTCCTAAAATTACATGTGCATTTTTGCTGTAAAATTAGTTTGAAGAAAAAAAATATTTTTATTATGACATGTTGAAATTCTAATGACAAAATCAGTTTGTTTTATTTACTATAAATGTAAGGCCCTAGTGATGCCTCACCTGTTCAGAGAGCCATTAACAGGCAGGCCTCATCACAGTCCCCTTGCCCTCCCCCATCCCCGCCTTCAACCTGTGATTCAGACTTGATCCATTTATCCCTTTCATGGGGAGAAAATCTACGGGAGTGGCCTGCACAGTGGCTAAGTCAAGAATAGCCCTGTGGATTTTACATAGGTGGTGCCAGCCATAGCACTGAGCAGGTATTAGAGCATATAAGTGCAAATTTCTCTGTCGTGAATTCCAGCCTTAATGCAGTCTTGACTGACTCATTCTGGTGTGGCATCCCAGGATGGTGCTTTGGGGCTTTTGGGGGCAGGTTGGAGAGAGCACGGTGAACGTGCAAGCAAGAGACAGTGATCGATCCCTGGCAGCCTATTCCCTCCCCAGTGTAGCAGTAGATGGACGCTGGTTAGATGTGTCTGCCGTAAAGGTATGGGTGAAAATGTGAATTTACCTTCACCACTGCCAAAAGCTCCCTGCGTGTCACACAGTAGTTCCTCTAGGGCTTGTGTAGCACCTTAATAAAGTATTCCAATTGCCGCTCTTTTCAATCGTGGGTCCGAGATAACACAGTTCCGATTCCAACAACACTAGCATCAGTATCCAGAATAAATTTGCCCCTCTACTCTGGAAGCCCAGTACTGTGGAAGATATCAGAATTTCCTTTAGTCTATTGAAAGCAATTTCGCACTGTGAGGTCCAACAAAATTTTCTTTTTGCCTCAGTCAATTCATGCAGAGGTTTGGTGATAGTGGCGAACCCAGGTACAAATCGACGGTAGTAAGTACATAAGTCCAGGAAACTTTGAATTTCAGTTTTATCCTTTGGTAGAGGCCAATCTCTTATTGCTCTGGTCTTCTCAGGATCTGTTTCAATTCCATGTGCTGATACAACATGACCCAAGAAATTAATTTTCTTTTGGCAAAGGTGGCATTTCTTGGGAACCAATGTCAGATTGGCCACAGTCACTTTCTGAAACACAGAATCTAAGCGTGCCAGGTGCTCTTCAAAAGTTCTTCCTGTGACCACAATGTCGTCTAGGTACACCTGACATATCTCTAAGGGCAGAACTTTCTCCATTAGTCGTTTGAAGGTGGCAGAGGCATTGCATAGCCTAAAGGGCATAACATTGAATTGCCAGGTTTCTTTCCCTTGGACTCAAAAGGCAGTCTTTTTTCCTTGTCTTCCCAGGCCATCTCGCACTGCTAATACTTGCTCTTCATTTCTAGAGTAGAAAACCACTGTGAGCCTGCTAGGTTATTGAGGGTGTAGTCTATCCTAGGGTGTGGGTAGGAATCTTTCTTGGTCACATTATTAAGTTGGCTGTAATCAATACAAAATCTAATAGAGCCATCTTTCCTTTACAAGCACAATGGGAGAAGACCATGGACTGACTGATGGCTCTATCACATCTAAATCCCTCATCTCTTTCAGAATACCGTCAACAACCTCATATGAAGATAGTGGTAGTTGCCTTGGTGGCTGCTTTATGGGTCTGGCATTGGCATCCCCTGTGTCGATGTGGTGGCATCCAACATTAGTTCTGCCGAGGTCATTGGGCTCACAGGAGAGAGCACCTCTATTTCTCTGTAACAATTTTGAAACTACCCTTTCCTGTTGCCAGTGTAGGTTTTCTTTTGTTCTTGTCAGCAGTTCCCTCAGAGCATCTGGAAGAGGACACTCAGTATGTTGTGACAGTGAAGCTTCTGGAACATTTGGAAGTACCTGTGAAACCTGCTTGCAAAACCCTATTGTGCCCCCCCTCTTCAAGGCGGACAGTACGGTCAGACAAATCATCCTAACAGGCAAACTGTCTGATTTTGAAGAAATCAATGTCCTGGCTACAATGTCACCAACGGGTAAAATGCCACCTTTCTGAGTTGGTTTGATTAGGCCCTATCGCCTGACAAATTTTCTCTGGCATTTGCCTGGAATTACAACTTCACTAGAAGCAGGGAACACAGTAGACTGATTACACACTACTGGGCAGATCATTGGCAAAGATGAATCTCGTCGTGTCGACACTACCATCTTGGTATTACCTACACGTAAAACCCCCAGTCGAGTATTAATACAGCATCCCAGCTTATGTAATACATCACGACCCAAAATGCAATCATCCTATATTTCCGCTATGTATATATAGTGCTCTATCTCAACGTTACCGAGCTGTAAGAGTACCATTATCTTGCCTTTGACTGGTGTGGTCATGCTTGTTACTGTAGTTATATAGCAGTGATCCATGCTTTTATCGGATGATTGCTGGAGGGAAGGCCCAAGAATGTTGGGTCTTACCACTGTTATAGTCGCTCCTGTTTCAACGACCATCTGACAAGAAACATCATCTGGGCTCCCCTCCATCAATATGGCATTGACGTCTTGTTTCATTGAGCGCACTTGCAAAAGCATTGGGGCCTTCTCTCCAGCAATCACGGATCTTTGCCCCCAAGACCGGTGTTTACAAGTTTCCCGAGGACATTACACTCTCACCTGCCCTTTGGTGCCTGCTCCCTTGCTGTTGCTGCTGCTGCTGCTGCTGCTGTTGCTGAGGACAGTTAGCTCTTCGGCCGTTCAAGTGGGTGATGGCGAGTCTTCGTAGTGCGCACCTTGGAGGCTATATCTCACATGGTCGTCTGTAAATCCTTCAACATCCTCATGACGCTGTCGTCCTCCCCTTCATCAAGCATCACTGCCCACACTGTACGCCGGGGCACTTGATGACTGCCGTGCTGACTCCACTTCCAGTGCTCGGGTCAAGGCATCCTGCATGGTTGAGGCACAGCTAATGCACAGCTTGCCACACGTCTGTGTTAGCGATAGCATCGACGAAGAAGCCGACTGCGATGACATCTCGTGCCTCTTTCGAGCAGCTCTCCAGAGACAGATGCAACAGCCTCACAATGTCCTGCCACAGCTCTTGCAGTGGTTCACTGGGTCGCTGGATGTGGCTTCGCAGTTGCGCATGGTGGGCGTGCCACTGGTACTGGTCTCCGAATCGAAGTTCCAATGCCGACACCAGTGTGGAGTATTCTAGACTATATCGTTCCAGCAGCGACTGCAGTATGCTCAACGCTGATCCCCTCAGTACAGCTGCCAGGTAATACTCCCGCTGCTCTTCAGTCCAGCCATTCAGGGTGGCCATAATCTCGAACTGGTGCCGGTACTCGCGCCAAGGTGTCTATCATAGGAGGCGGGCTTAATTGTGGCGCCTTTACCCACCCCTACTGGGGCATACTTTCACTGTAGAACTGCTGCACCTCCCCTGCAATAGCTGCACTGGCAGTGACCTCTACCTTCTTCTCGCTAGGGGCATCCATAAATTACGTGAGGCGTTTAGGGTGGGGGAGGGGGTCGAGCCGAATCTCACCCAATCTCACGTGGGGGGGAAGGGAGGTCCTAGCAAGTATCACGTAATTTTTTTTTCTGCAAGAAACAGTGTAAAATTGCAAGAAAACGGTGTTAAATTGAGTAAAACGTGTTTCTCTACTAAAATATGACTAAATTCTACACAATAATATTTATCACGGTTATGCGAACGCCACAAAGTAACACAGTAGCCCTTCGATTGTTTAGCCACCGGCTAGACGAACGCGCGATTCGACAAATGCTGCAACGTACGAGCCGCGTGACAGCGACGTATGGACAGGTCTTGACCTGTTGTGTTTACGCCCGTACATGTTTGGTTACTCGACGGCTCAGTCAACGCTGTCATTTATTTAAAATGAGTTTATATCATAATTATTATGACGCATACGTGAAAAGACACGTCTACAAGACAAAGAAGTTCTGCCAGGAAGAAGTTACAAAGTTACGGATCGTAGCAAAACAGAGGTTCCCAAAAAAGGAAGACTTGGTGCTGCACGTTCAGCATGAGATTGAACAGCTCCTCAGAGAAGCGGCAGAGAGAAAAGCCCGGACTACTCTGGCATTCCTTAATAAGGTAGGCTAAACACTTTTATTTCTATTTATACACACGACATCTCGAGATCGCGATACATAGTGGAAATACTCAAACCAATTATTTAGATGTGTCGGGGGGGGGGGGGTTTTCCACGCGTTCTAATGCAACAAAAGTGCAATGTTATATTTTGCACGCATTTAATGAAGAGCGCTATTAGTTTTTTTAACGTTATATTTGCCTCACACAAAATTACTAAAATGAACTATTTTCATAATTTATCAATTTCATGTCTTCATCGCGATGTTCTGATTCCAGGGAAACACTAAGACCTCCAACGATGCTTGGGCTCAGGCTGGGACGAGCGCTCGGAGTGTTCAAAACGTAGAATGCGCAGGTCAGGCTGGGACGAGCGCTCAGAATGTTCAAAACACTGAATCTGCGGATCAGGATGGGACTACTCATTAGCAGTCAAGGGATTAAGACGACGACGACCCTCAACTGGCGGGTTAGTATTCGCCTTCCTATGTCTGCGTGACGTTTTCTTCCTTTTTTCTCTTTTTAAATCAAAACGTTATTCGCTCCACAGGTGCTCCGAAACGGAAAACTCAGCGACGATGAGGATGAAGTCACATCGAACTCCACACCATCCGCTATGCGTCCCACTCTGGCTCAAGATATTATGAAGGAAAAGATTGCCAAACTGCCTGTGGAGCTGGATTTGACAGAAAGATACAAAAAGTCTCTTGTTGCTGACGGCACCGAACACGAGAAAGCGCGTAAGTTGCGGCGGGAAATTGATGATTATGAAAAGAAGCTCAAGCTTAAGGAAAAACAGAGTGTACACTATGAAACACAGGGAAAATAAGAAGCAAAAAATAATTGAATTATATTCTAAAATTCCCGATGCGGCAAAGTCGTTATCGCCTCGTGCTGGCCCTGGACGTCCACGTCTAGAAGAAGAGCAGTCTGAATTGCTGAAAGCAGTAGTTGATTTAGCTATGTTTGGTGCATCTGCTGAGGAGCGGCGTCGCTGTGAGATAGTGCGCACTGTCCATATGCTTTCACAGCTTACTGATAAACTAATTGAGCTAGGGTTCAATATCTCACGAAGTGCTACTTACTTTCGATTGCTACCTAGACAGACAGATACGCGCGAGGCTAAGCGCCATGTAGTGACTGTTCCAGTGAAGCTAAGCCGTCCTGAAGCTGATCATCATAAAGCACACCACGACCAATACTTTTGTGTGGCCTCCATAAGGTTGCTGGAGACAGTAGCCTCAGTACTTGGTCCTCACTCCGTGAATTTTTTATCTCAGGATGATAAAGCCTGTGTTCCCATAGGGCTCATAGCGGCAAACAAGCAGGTGTCCTTGGTAATGCACGTTGAATACAAAGTGTCGCTGTCAGATCACGACTTTGTAATTGCTTCTAGGCACAAATTGATTCCGAGCGTGCATGCTCTTTGTGAAGTGAAGCCCAATGAGATGGGACGGCCAGAAGCCGTCTCATACAGTGGACCAACTTATATAGCAATCAGAAGTGGCAAGCACTCTTCGTCAACTGCAACTAGTCACACTCAAGACTTTGACACTTTTTTAACCCTTGAGCCTTTTTACAATTTTATGAAGAACGGTGACGGTAATGTTAAGCCTGTCCTTATCATTTCGAGCGATGGCAGTCCCGATGAGAACCCACGATATCGCAAAGTGATCGCACACGCCGTAGAGCATTAAAAAAAATATGATCTGGATGCAATATTCATTGTGACTAATGCCCCTGGCAGAAGTGCTTTTAATACAGTAGAGAGGCGCATGGCTCCACTCAGCCGGGAGCTAACGGGTGTTGTTCTTCCCCATGATTTTTTTGGGACACATCTTGACTCCAATGGCAGAACAGTAGACGTTAGCCTGGAAAAGGATAATTTCAAAAAGGCAGGGGAAATTTTGGCTGAAATATGGTCTGCTGTGTGCATTGACAGACACGAAGTAGTTGCTAAATACATTGACCCGAACAATGACATTTCCAACGTCCCAGACCTGCCATCCGAAGAATGGTACGCTGAGCATGTTAGAGAAAGCCAATATTTACTTCAGGTATGCAGTAATTTGTTGACATTTAATAATTATTGTTTTTTTCCGTATGAATTTTCACAGTTGTTTACCTTTTATTTTTACCACGATTTGATGCATGCTTTTTTATATTTTTTTGAAATTTTTTAACGAGCGCAAGCGCTAACAAATGGATTTTTATTTAGAGGTCAAAATAATGAATTGTTTATAATTATTATTTTAGGTTGTGAAATGCGATGACCGGGACTGCTGCAGCCCACGCCGGAGTGCTCTGCATATGATTTTTCACAACCGTTTTCTGTCACCTCCATACCCTATCACTCAGGTTGATGGACATTTGACGATCCCAGACCCTGAAGAGCATGATGGAAAATCATTTGCTCCCTTCTTGATTCGCCACTGCTTACCGATTCAACCTTTGCATGCCTTCATCGGCATGCCCTATGATCTCTATTGCCCCAGTGTACGTCATGATCTAGAAGAGAAATGCTGCAGTACATGCGGTATCTACTTTTCATCCATCACAAGAGCTGCAGAGCACCGGTGCGTGGTCCACCGTGCACCAGCTACACTAGCGCGCAAAGTGCGACCCTCACGGATTGTCACACGTCGAGCTACTGAGCTTCTGTGTGCTAGCGACAACGGTTTAGAGTGGCTAAATCGGAACAAGTTTGAAGGAGCAGATGATTTTACTGAAAACCACATGGACATGTTGGTTCCAGTAGTCACTATTGAGACCGTACATGAGTCTCTGTGGACTGAATTAGAATGAATATTCTTTTACCAATTTTAGTAGTTCTCATTTAAGTATTTTATTGTTAGTCTCCGTGGTGACCAATCTCGGCTACTCTTCCGCCCCTGCTTGTCGTCTCCCCTGCTGCTGCAAGAACTCCTGCCATTCCTTCTTGAGGGTGCTCACCTCTTGGTCCACTTTACATTAGAAACTGTCTAACCTTTCGTTAACACTGTCCATCCTTTCATTAACACTGTCCCTTACAATGTCGATTTTCTTGTCCACGCAATCTATTTTATTGTTCACTAATTCGCTTACACCTTCTATCTTTCTGTCCACATTCTCATTCACACTGTCTATTTTCTTTTCTGCTAATTCACTAACACTAATAGTAGATTCACTAACACTATCTAGTTTACTATTTTCATTTACATTACTAATTTGACTATTTACAAATTATATTTTGTTATTTATTTGGCCACTCAAACTTTCTATTAAAGAACGAAGTGCTTCCATGTCTGCCGACATTTTTCTAGTTAGCATTCAAGAAATTCAAAACAATTCCTCTGCCCATTGCTCAAATATAGTGATATTTACAAATACTAATTATAATTGTTTAATTATTTTATATTTTTAGAATGCCTCTGACACCAGTGTTACAATTTCTCTCTCTAGAAATTAAATGGGCTATACCAAGTTCGTGAAGGGATGGAGGTCTAAGAAATTAAATATAATTTCCGTATTTTATTTACAATAACTACAGCAGAATTCTCTGAACTCAAATTCTCTCAATCAATTGAAATCACCTACTGTTCACAATTGACACCAATTAATAAAATTTATAATTACGACGAAGAAATCAATGAAATTAAATAATTAAAGATCAGTCCCAATAGACAGTGTATCACATATACAATTATTTTATAATTTATGCGTCCATATTTGACAGTTCGAATATTTACAATAAGATCATTATTACACTTTCATTCAGTCCCACCTCAGTTCAGTCCATGTCCCGCCAGTCGCAATGTTCTAGAGTCTTCCAAGCGCCCTCATGCGCAGTAGGCTTCACTCGTCGGTGTCGCACCCTCTCGTCCATTCAAGCCACGAACACTTCATTCGCTGTTGTCCTGCAATCTTTAGTTGTCGATCACACTTTTCTTGGCTCGTGCACAATCGCCAGGCGGCCTCCATTAAAGAAGGCCGGCCGCCGGCATTATATATAGTGTCTTAGGCCGCCACCTACAATCTTCCCCAACTTGCGTGATACGTTGCGGAGGGCTGAGGTGCCAGCCAGTCTCACCAGAACATTCTTGCGTAGTCGCTAAACGTATCGGAAACTCTAGCAGGCGGGAGGAGGTCTGTGACGCCAGCAAGTCTCACCGCTGTCTGCATTAACGGGATTCCCAGAAGGGTGGCAGATAGCCACGAGCGCATCGTTCCACTAAGAGGGGAGGGCAAGTTGGGTCTCCAATTACGGCGCGGGGCAGTGGAGTCAGCACCAGCTGCAGCACATAACAATACATTGATTCCTTGCAGCCAACGCCCTGATTCCTAGTATCGTTATTACTGCGTGTCGGCAAAGAGAACCTGTCACCACAACAAACTTGGTCATTACCGGGGAAATCGTTGACACTGCATTGCAGCTGCGCACATTGCTTCGAACAAGCAGAAGATAATTCCCCTGAACTGCTGAAAGAGGGATAATAACTCCCACCTGTCCGAGAAAATACGGCCTGCATCCGTTGCTTCAGAGGAAGCCTGCTGATCTAAGAGTTAACGAAATGGTTTCAATATTAAAAGAAACTAGTGACCTCAGTTCCTTAAGAACACTGCAGTAAAAAAAAAGTAGCAACCCTTAATTCTTACAAAATCTAAAAATAACTGATTCCTAATTCAATTTAAACATAGCTTAAATGACCTAACCTTTAAAATAAAGAGGAAACACTAACAAAACAAATAAAATCTGCAAATAAAAAACCGTCAGTAGGTTTCAAAAAGTAAAAGGATTTTTTTAAAATTATAGGAACTAGTCTAAAAGAGCGACTGTCAGTTAACTTTCCCACTGAAACTTCGACATCTAGCTTATGGTCACGACTGTTAAACGGACTTCCCTAAAACCCATTTTGTAATTTAAAAAAATCTATAAAGTATCTATCACCACCTTACTTATTAAAGAAGAAAAAGAAAAATCGTGTTTCTTAACATACAAAAGGCACAAGTAATAAGGAGGTTCTAAAACATCCCATAACAGCCTAATTTCCTGACCTAACCTCGAAGGATGGGATCGCCATATGAAAAATACTAAACAAAAAAATCAATTAAGAGTCGACCTATCGCATCTTAACAAAAAAAAAAGACGACAAAGGGGTAGGGAACTTCCTGCTGGCATAAAATCTAAGCAATCCGATCAAAAAAAGAGGTAGCCAGCAAAAATACCAGTACAGAGATCACGCTTAACAAAAAAAGCTTAATTTAACTGAAAATCACAAAAAAATAATAATAATAATTAACCCTAAAATTCACACCGTAACAGCTCTTTGCCACCTGAAGACATTCCTGCAGTCTACAATGGGGACACAAGAAACTAAACAACGTAGCACTACTTAAAGCACATCAGTCTGTGCTGGGCAACTTTGATTTTAAGACCACTTGTAAATGAGTTCATTATAAGTAATACAGTGCGTAGAACAACATTTGCCTTGTTCTGATGTAATTCTGAGAGACTTAAGCTGAGAGGCATTCATATTTCCTTTGCCTGTTTGTGTATTAAATTTAATAACTTTTCTTATTAAATATTCTAATTCTGTTTATTAATAAAACTGTGATGTATTGTATCAATAGTATGTAATGTTTTAACTGTTTGGTTTTTCTCTTACATTTTAAAAGAGAATTATCGCTTTAATGCTTCCACCAACTCAGTGGTCAAACTCTGCTTTGTGTTATAATTATGTGTTTTTCTTTAAAGAACAGTTTCACGTGCATAAAATCAATGTCGTACGAAAAGAAAATACACTTCAGACGTGTACAGATGAGTACTCTGACTCTCATGAATTAAAAGTATGAATTCGGAGACTGCAAAAATAGCGAAAAATGTTGCTTTGGGCTGCTGTGTATCAATATGAATGTGTATGTTTATAAAATCACCAACTTATTTTGTTTTACACCCTCAAAAAATATTTCCACTAGATTAAGCCCCCCACCCCCAATAAATTTCACAAGTAGGCGCCAGTGCATAGCGGATATTCAACAGGGGCCAGTACAGCTGGGATGACAATTGATTTTCACAGGTTTGAGTTGATTCGAGTCAAGTTCTATGAAAGTCAACACGAGTCAAGTCGAATTTCAGGTTGTGTGAAAGTGGAGTCAAGTTCAGCATAATTTTTTTTTAGTTAAAATTGGGTTTTCACCATAAATGTAAATGAGTATCTATGTACATGGTTATAATGCCATTCCCTTATAACTTCCTCCCCTTCGTATAGTCACAGTTTACCAAATAAAGTTTGGGACTAGTTTCTACTAATAAGAATAATTTTCTGCCTCGGTAAGTGAATCGCAGGGCTACTTTTTCCCCTCCCGCTAATGAGTGAATGACAGTGGTAAGAACGGTAATGTCAGCTGCCGCGATGCTGATATAACAGTTATAGGGGTGGAGTAGGAGGGTAGTTTTCAGGTTGCTATGTCAGCACGCCACCAGGTGAGCGAGCGGACAAGCAGTCCATGTTTACATTTTGTGTTACCGTCCTTTTTTCTTTATAAATGCAAGTTTTTAAAACAGTTATTAGATGAGAAAAGTAATGACAAGTTTACTGTTGTGCATAATTCTGCTGAAGGTGTGACGTGCCATGAGACAAAGGCTTTTCATGTTCAAATATTGTGCATCCTATGGTTGTACGTATTTGTGTCCTACTGAGACTGTACCTGTCAACCTTGACAAGTTGGTCCTGTTATCTGTTTTCACTAAGTGTTATCGGATGTCACTCAGGGTGGCAGCAAAAAGGAAGCTCTTCTCTGGGAAGCAAAATGGCTCAAGTCATGACTATAACGCCCACCGGATTTTGTCACAGCCGAACATCACAAACATCAACCAATTGCCAAAGCATGTAGCTGAGCTGTTGTTTTAATTTTGGCGCAACTTAAGCAATTCAACAACGTAAAATTATTCATTCACGAGACACAAAGGTGATTGTTAGGTGAAATTTAAATTGTGGTTTTAAGCAGTGTATTAATATGCATTTTGGTGTTATTTCTGTTTTATTGTTCTTCGCCATATAATCGTGCTTCAAGTTATGCCACTAAAAGGAGAATGTGTCTGCTTTTAATATGAACCAAAACAATCAACAGACAATTTTCGTGAATTTAACCTTATATATATTTACATATACATAGTGTTTCGCGATTCGACCGACATACGTTGGCAGTGTATTCTACAACTCATTGGCAACAAAAGAGTCGTGTAGATAAATGGGCTATGCAGCCCCAGTACCGAGTTACAGGGCCAGACGTACAGAGAGCACAGGTAGATGCAGTGGAGAAACCCGTCCATTGGTGTGATGACAGGACAGGTGAAAGACACACACAGTTGACAAAGTGTCCCATTAAACCACACGCAGGCCACAGCGTCTGGAGACAGGCATGGTCTGTCAGTGTTGATGTTACGAGGCGAGGAGACGCTTCATGTCAGGACTGTTTACACGAGCAGGGTACGCGGACATGGTGTACGTGTACAGATTCTGCGACTGCAATGGGCGTCGTGCAGCAGTGGTGTATCGTTGGCGGTTCCCAGCCTGCCGAGCGCCGCATCATATGATGTTCGTCAAGGTGTACCAGTGTTGGAGGCCTGCCTGCGACGAACACAAGAGCATGAGCATTGCCGGCATGCTGTGGCTGTACTGGACGAGATCGCGGAAGCATTACATACCAGGGAATGTGCGATTGCACGGACGATGGATGTCGCCAACGCAGGTGTGGCTGATATTGCGCGCCGATGGCCTGCATCCCTACTACCTGCAGTCCCAGGATCACCCCTCCCCCCCCCCCCCCGCATCCTGTCGGCAGTTTTGCGCCTGGATGCAGGAACATGTCGACGCACTGCTCCTCATTCTGTTCTTCGACGAGGCAATGTTCACACATCAGGGCATCACCAACAGCCGCAATGAGCACACATTGGCACATGCCAATACGCATGATGTGACAAAAACCAATTTCCAGGAAAGGTTTTCAGTCAACATGTGGTGCGGTGTGTTTGGCTCACGGATCATCGGCCCACATTGCTTTGCTGGCAGTGTTTCTGATCAACATCCTTCCCGTATTATTGGAAGATGTTACGTTAGAGGTTCGCCGGCGGATGTGGCTACAGTAGGATGGGGCTCCTCCATACTTTAGAAGGACTGTCACAGTGCACCTGAATACTGCGTTTCCGCTCTGCTGGATTGGACGGGGTGGGCCGGCACATTGTCTGCACCTCTCCCCTCTGGACTTCTTCGGGTGGGGCTGCCTGAAGAGTCGGGTGTACGACGGACCACGGTAGGACACATATGCCTGGTTACAGCAGGCAATTACGGATGCCGCCAATCAGTTATGCGCAGACCTGCCTTGAATGCAGTGGCAACACTCCATGATGCAATGCGTCGTAGCCTGCGTACGGGTGGACGGTGCACATTTTAAGCAGCTGGTGTGAGCCATTCCACATTCTTGTAGTCCAATGCAATAAAGGTGTTCCGTAAGGCTACGTGTGTTTTTTTTTTCACATTCGCCCCTGTAACTCGGTACTGGAGCTGTGAAGCCCATTTTTCTATATGAATGTTTTGTTGCCAATGAGCTGTAGAATACACTGTCGACATATGTTGGTCAAATAACGATATGTTGATCAAATAAGGGAACTCCCTGTGTATGTGTATTTGTGTGTGTGTATGTATGTATGTATATATAGTCATTCGTGTGAATGTTGCAACATAATGATTTTTCACACACGCACAGAGCTGTCACCCCCCCCCCCCCTTTTTTTTTCTTCAATTTCCCCATCTTTTCCCCCACGAAAAGTTTTTTCCTATAAATGTTTAAACAAAATTTTCATCTATATTAATAAACAGATATCTTCCATTTAAAATCGTGCCCCACAGAAGGATATCTGTGACTTCCTTTGTTGCCAGTCAGTTACAAAAACTGTAACAATGGATACTGCTTACTTTTTTTCTAAGCCAAAATTCAATGTTTTAGTGCTTCCGCGGTCTCCTTTTAAAGCATTAGATCCTTTTTTGTACCAAAATTGATTTTTTTCATCCTTTTCCTGGGAAATTCTCAAATTCACTCCCTGCTCCTTTTTCCGGCTAAAATTCTTTGTTCCACATTCCATTGTGAAAAACTGAAAGAAAATTAACTAAATGTTCCTTAAAAAAATTTGTACTAGCTGCACAATTTCAATTTAATGCAGAAAATAATTGGGAAATTCTTTCTTTGTTGACCTATGTTTTTTCCTTCTGCTATTACTTATTTGTTTTAAAATTCTTGCATATTTTAGTCACATTGAGTAGTATTTTATTAACATTTATAAAATAAGCAGGCATTGTTACAGGTGTAACGTTTACTGTTTTCCTAAAATTTCTTGGATATGTTCCAGAGTGATAGTGAACTTATGCTGGAAAGCTTCAGCGAGGATGAGCAATCTGAGGAAGCTTGTCAGAAGTCTCAAGGTGTGCCTGAGCAGAATACTGCTTCACTGGAGATTCAATGCTTGTTGAGTCGAAAGGAAGAGTTAGAGAAGAGGCAAGAGCACCAGGAAAGGCATCGGCAAAGAGTGCAGGTACACAACACTGCATTAAGCAAACACTTTTTTCACATTACTTCATATGTTACCTGTTCTATTTAGGTCAATGGGTGGCTCAAATTCTTCTCCATATTAGCAGAGAGAGATAAAACTTAGTGGTTACACACTGGACTCAGTCAAGAGCAATGGTTAGGCTTGATGGTAAAAGTACAGAAAAATGTAATCAGGCTCAAATACAATTATTTGGGGAATATTGTAACCAATTATAAGTAGAAATTATTTCAACTGAAAGTAATCAGTAAAGTAGTAATCACAAGTACTTGGTATTTAGTATTTCATAATATGAAATACTTTTTGAAGTTTCCCACACTGGCAAAATTTGCTATATTTTTGGCCTAATGGGGCCTAATTGGCCTAAAGTCTCACCACCAGGTTTAAGGTTCTGACTTTCCTTGAAAAGAACACTAAGTTGATGCGTGTCCGATTAGACTGACTTGGCACATTAGTCTAGGATTTTTTCCGCTAGACCAAAAGCTGGGTAATTTGGTTTATATAGTTAGCGTGTGGCAAGGGGTGTTGGCTAGTACTTACTCACTTCTGCTTCTTGAGGTTGTAGTTGGAGTAGGTTCGGGTTAGACGTGACAAATTCAGTCTATGCTGGAGCTGAGGTTTTACAGGTGTGCTTTGTTAGACCAGAAGATGACATCCCACCCTAAGCGCACTTCAGTACTGGTCAGGAGTCGTTTGACCACTGGGTGACACGTAGGATGTATGTTGATACATGGTGAGAAGTCAATTACCAGAACCGGAGCAGGCGCTACTGCTTGTCGTTTAAGTTTGGCGGCGCTGTCCCGTTTCACCTGCCTCTTCTGTGCAGGGCGGGGTAATACTATAGTGATACTATAGAGCAGAGTGAGCCAGATATCGTTCCCTGCGTTTTCCACCACTCCTCCTGTGAGGCATAGGAAAAACAGTTCTATAGTGTACATGATACACTTAGACAGGAAGTTTAATAGTGTAACCCAATAGTGACTTGCCGGCACTAGCTCGATAAGAGTCCCTACTGATCCCCCATAGTTGCAGACTGATCAGGGACGTGGAGCCGTGTGGGCCACCAAGTCTCTGCTGGTTATGTGTTCGCACTAGGATGCACTGCAAGACTTCGGGCTACAGTCACAGTGCACTGACTTAATGTAGATGGTGAGAAGCAACCTGAGTCTGTCTCGCCTCCTGGTGTGGTGTTTCTAGTGGTTGTGGCATCACTGATTCTCCCCCACGGGCACTGACTTAATGCTGATGCGTAAGTAGGAAAAAACAGGTAGTCATCTAATATGTATTTCTACTGATGTGTGAACACCTGGAAAGGACTTCACAGTCAGGCTATCTCAGTTTAACAAAACTCCCAGTTCCTGTTGGTCGTGCACAGCATATCCTATTTTCAACTGTTGATGCAAATAAATACCCTAGAAATGAAAGACAGGAAGGTAAAGAACAATGAGTGTTTATTGAAGGTTCAATAATGACTTTTGCTACCTCCTACCAAGTCGTGGATAGCTGAAGGTAACTGCGGTTCCAAGTGTAGGCGACCTGGTTCTTAGGAAAAAAGGAAAAGTTAGTTGAACACGAATGCAAATTAATTAAATTTAAACTGCTAAGAAAAAGGCGTCTTGAGGAGACAAAGTGAAGTTAAAATATATGTGATCGTGTTCGCTGGTCGTCGGGTTTACTGGTCGTCGATGTATGTAGTAAGTAGGATGGGTACTTGAAAGTAACAAACTTCTCCGAAGATCCAGAGCACTGGTATAGTGCTGTGAGAGGTTGCTAGAGATGCGAAAGAATGACTCCCGAGCTCGGCATCATCCGGACTTATATAGTGGAAGCTTGTAGGCTGCCGACACAGGGTGCGGTGGAGGCTTGACGTCCTCCGGCCCTGGTTGGTGTGGGAATTATCTAGTCAGTGATTCTGCTTCGTGCCTCGTCGGAGGCGTTCGACCTTGCCCGAGGTTTGGGCAGCTTGTTGACTCTCAGCTTTGGGAAGGGGGGCCTGTAGGCTGCCGGGTTGCGTAACCTCCAGGTGAGAAGGAATCGCTCATAGTTCTTGCTGCCTGTAGTGTAGGCAGCGTGTTGCTCATGTCTGTATTGGTGGAAGAGGTACTCTATGTGAATAGTCGTAATCGTATTAGATTAGTTGTATAAGTGGCATGCGTCAAAGTCCTCCTCTGATTCTCCAGTGACATATGAGGGGTGGCTAACCTCTTGAGTCAGGCGCACAGCTGGATCCTCAGAACTTTCCTTCCTTGGGCCTGGGAGGCTGGGAAAAACTCTCTATATGCCTTTGCTAAGGGAGTGCCGATGGTAGTGGCTTGACCTGTTGGCAGTCAAGTACCCAACTCTCTCAAGAGCAAGGACCCTCCTTTCAAACCTGATATAAGGAGGTTCGTGTCACAACAAAGCCATGTGTACCGCATTTACGCATGTATAACACCCATCTTACGTTTAAACAACAGAAATTAAAAATAATTTGTATTTATGTATAACACCCACTGCAAACACTGTCAACTCTCCACTCCTTGAGTCAGGAGATAATGGACACGCCCGGGTATTGATTTTTACAGCCAGCGGATGGTGACCTTGTTTTGTGTCAAGGTCACTCAGTTTAGCGTGTCGCTTGCACTGAACACATGTAATGGCCTTTTGAATCATAATATGGGGGAAATATGTAACAGTTATATAGCTGATATTTAAGTTACAAGTAGTTTAATATACTGAACAAAATGGTAAACTGGTGGCTGTGAGGAATTTTTCTGTTCACACTAAGTGTGTTCTGAAGTGGTGCACAACAAAATAAACGGTCCCTTGGGCTTCTATATACTGTACCAAAGGAAGATGGCATCTGCCAAATTTGTTAACCATGTGAGTACTTTTTTGGAATTCTTGATGTGATGTAAATAAAACTTATTTCATTTAATTTCTTTATTTTGACGCATGATGTCGGGTAACAGACGACATCATGGTCAGGTTTGGTGTGTCGGTCAGAGACATGGGCAATTTAATTGACTGGGCTTATCATAGATTGCTGAGCAGGTCCCAGCCGGTATATAAGATAGGACACATGGCTTGATGACACGGCACAAAGTCAGGCGTGGACTTAGCTGTCCTGCGAACTGGTTGCCACACTGCCATTGGTTTACCTGTGTATTGAATGTGGCCCGGGGTAGCTCTTTGCTCTGCTGTGTGTGCTGCTGAGGTCGGCTAGAGCTGGTGCCCAGTCCTTGGGCAGATATGGTGCTGTGGCTGGCGGTGCTGAAGGGTGCCTGCTGATGGCTGCTGGTCCTACTTCTCTGGAACTAGTGGTTTGCAATCCCCAGTGGAACATGACATCCCTGGAGGAAGTTGGTGACGATGGGTAAGGTCGGCCGGTGGTCTTGATTGGGGTCTACAATAAGGGGGGGGGGGGGCAGCTGTGGCGGCTTTTTGAGTTCGTTCCTGGGGAGTTATGCTGCATAGTGCAGTTGGGGCAGAGTTACAGCTCCCGTTGGATTTGGAGGCAGTAGTTACCTTCCTAACTTGCCATTTCGTACCACTCCTTTGGATGTATGGCATACAGGTAGGTACTAAATTTGGTCTCACGAAAGGAGAGCATGCGACGATGGTAGTTACCTTCTTAACTTGCCACTTTTTTTACCACTCCTTTTGGTCTATGGTGCATACAGGTAGGTACTAAAGTTGGCCTCACGAAAGGAGAGCATGCTATGATGAGTCATAGTTAGGTATAAAACCAGGCAGAGGCCGAGCTAACCAGGGTCGCACCCGATTACTCCAACCGGCGACAGTTCAGTGCAGTGGTTAGATCGGTGGGTTTACCATGGATGTACAGTGATGATATTGGGTGTTGGTCCAAAGGTGGGTAGACCTTCAGAACCAGTCTGTCACAATTCGGCGTGGTGGATGGAGTGAATTGGCTGGGCTGTTTGACTAGCCACCTTGTAGATTGAGTATCTAGTGGTTGTGGCTCTACCATACTGCACACCAGGTGCACAGTATGGGTGGCCTTCTAATGTGTGTGTTTGTGACGTATGTGCACCCTATTAGGGAGCTCGCAGTCCTAACATAGGTTCGGCAATTGGTTGTAAAAGACGCTGTCTTTTGCTTTCTCCTGATGGGGAGATATCTACGGGGGATAGAAACACAGTCACCCTAGAATTGGTACTCTTAGGTTCGTTAGAAAATGTATTTATTCCATGAGGAATAAACACGGTAGTCCATAATATCTCGTAACTAAGGAGGAACTGAAACAGAAGTAACTACGTAAACCAGATAGAGGGGATGTAGGTCTAAACTGGACAAGAGCAGATGCAGCTAGGTAGCTATGATACTAACTGTCCCTAACTTTCTTCCTTGTCTAGAAGGTACTTCTGGTGGCACTACCACAAGGGTAATGTGTGTTGAGAGGGGATCGGAGACTTCTTTGGGGGTTGCTGGTGCAGGTCTAGAGAGCTTCTGGTAGGTCGCAAAGGAGTTGGTATCAGCAGAGAGCTCCAGCACACGAGGTGGAGGAGCGAACTGCTGGAGATGAATTCAGCAACTGGAGAACAACTGGCATTTCCTGGCGGCGCAGGGATGCATATTCACCTTCCTGCGGGCTTGTCTGAGATGCGATTGTGCAGGCGACGAGCTCCTCTCTTGGGCGGAGCTTCGCTCTCTAGGATGATCCCTCGGTCCGCTGTGGAACTAGGTGGTTCTGTATTGCTGGGTTGCCTGTGCTATGATAGCGTAGGTGCTTAACTGGGCTGCTTAGCTAGCCTTTATCACATGTGACGGGGTTGGCGTGAGGTCTGTGATAAGGGCGAAACAATCTGGACTGACGTGTCCGTGGGTGCCCCGTAACTAGGGGTTCTCATAGTAAGTCGTTTTGGGGTTCCAATCCCGCCTGGTGTATTTATTGTGGTGATACATAAAGATGAGGTGAAGTCATGTTTATATCTATGTCAAATAAGCATCACAGCACGTATCAATTATATTTAGGGATTGGATCCTCGATACAGCAATACATCGATACCCTCAATACTTTATAGTATCAAGTATCACCTGAGAATATCCAAGATTATTAAATTTTACACACATTTTCTTGTACCATAACTTAGGTATGTGTACAATAATTCTGAAATTTGTATCGTAACTGTCAGAATGTGGTTGGTAATTTTTCGAAAAGTGTACCATAATTTAAGTACAAGTGTACTTCAATATACCATATTTTATTCATAGCATGATATTCACATACCTTGAGGTGTTTTTAGGCAACCCATACATACCACTAATATGACTGGCAGCTTGTTGGTACTCAGTGCGGAGGGAGGGGGAGAAGCGGCATGCTTGCTGGTTGCGTAACCTTGTAGCCACGTGTTTGGTTGCCCTGCAGATTTAAGCGGCATGCAACACTGTGTATTAGTTTTCAGTAGACAACTCTTTCATAGGTTGAAGTAAGTGTATACTTCACGTAAATAGCAATGAGTCCTAATCATTGTGTATTAATAGTATAAGCGGCACGCATCAATTGTGTGGTCTCACACAGGGCAGTCTTTTGGCTAGGCAGCTCTGGCACGTAACTTGAGAAATGGCACACTGGCAGGCACATGTGGGTTAACATTGTCAATCTTGATGGCAGGGGAGAACAGATAAGCTTAGTGACTGATGTCTATGTTAGATGTGTCTCTGTTCGTAGTTATACAGAAGAGAATTGCAACAATCAACAGGCAAAATAAATGCAGCAAACTTGGTTTTCAGCCTATGTTTTCAGCCTATTTCCTTCCAATTGTTCAGTATTTTGACCACATTTTTACAGTTCTCCAAAAAAAAATTCTGATTTGTGGAAACTGTTGCATTTTGCAAATAATTGACATTAAATACTTTACAATTGGATCACTGAAATTTGTACCTTTGTCATGTAGCATCCACTGTTAAGGTTTTATTGTTGTTGAACCTATTGTCAGCAGTAGCCAATTGAAAGCAAGTTGTGATGAGTTTTTAACAACTGGTGGTGGTAGTTAAAAATAATTTTCCAGCGTATGTCTCATAGTGCAGTGCTGGTGTTGTTGGCAGGCTATTCTGAGGGAGACTGTCGTGATAGTGGAGATTGAAGTGAAGCCCCACTACCTGGTGCCGGACACCAACTGCTTTATAGACTACCTGCCTTTGCTACAGAAGATCTCTCAGGCAACCTCTGCACTGCAGCACCTTCTATACACCCTCATGGTTCCCTTGGTTGGTTAGTGGCTGCACATGTTACATACTAGTTATAGTGGTGGTGTATGTAAATTATTATAGTCTTGTGTTAGACATCTCTCTTTCTGTAAATGTGACGCATGATGTATTTCCTGTCTATATTACACCTGACTTCGCCTCGTCTGAACGTGCCTTAATTTCAACCAGGCAGAGTTGAAACAGTACTGGAGGCTGCTCACATGCCTACAGGATATGTCCTTTGCAACGAGTGGCCTTATTACAGACACATCACACCAGCTTGTACTGTTCACCACTGTCAAGCCAACCTCCCTGAAGTGACATGTTGTACAATCAACCAAGCAGCCAAGACTGCCTCCAGACAACACCAGTAGACAGCTTCGCTCAGAGGCGGTCCTCGACACCCCACTTCACCCCCACATCTCAGAGGGCCCACGGGCGAGCAGAATATAAGTGTGCATAGCCCGAAGACGCCAGTTGTCGTGAGCTCTCTTCAGAGTCTGGCAGCTCTTTCTACCATGCCTGGTGCTAGAGTTTTCTGCCACCCTCAAAGTCTTAGGGACCTACTAACCAGCATCTTCAAGACCTCTCAGTCGAACTCCAGCATGCTCTATCACCTCATGTACTGGAGCTCTCTGCTGATCACCAGGTCCTCACAACCTACCAGAAGCTCGTCAACACTCTAGCAGCAGCTCCCGAAGATGCTGTCAACCCTCTTGCCTTACCCCCTCTGGTAACAGCAACCACACTGCCCCCTCTAGCAATGTTGGCACCACCACTATACCCTCTGGTAGTGCTTCTCAACAGTCCCTTCTGGACAATGGTTAGAATTATGTATGTAGTTAGGGCCAGTTATTTTCATAGTTACCTAACCGGATTGCCTTGCTCTCTTTAGGACCAGGTCTCCTTCATCTGGATACACGTAGTCTAACTTCCGTTCAACTCTGGAATACTTCGGAGGCAGTACAGCCCGCTGTATAGAATTCTTTATAGAATATATAAGTATTCTCACTTATTTCTGAGTAATAATTTACTAGGGTAACTGTTTAGTCCTGCGTAGACATCACGTCCGTTAGAGTGGAGCAGGAGATTGGGAACTTAACCTCAATCAGTACAAACCATAGTGTAGGACTGTGGGCTCCCTTCACGGGATGCACGTACGTCAAAGACACACCCATTAAACGGCCACCTGTACTGTGTACCTCTTGTACAGTAAGGTAGAGTTACTACCGTTTGTAAGACCTCCCTAAGGGGGTTAGTTAGTCAGGCCAACCTATACTCCGTCCACTGCGCTGAACTGTGCTGGAGGGAATAATTCTCGGTTCTGGAGGTCTGACCCCTTTTGGACCCACAACCAATTGTCATCGACATGCAGCCTTAGGAAACCCACTGTTCTGTACCCATCACACTGAACTGTGCTGAACTAAGAAGCACTGGGTACAACTTTTGTCTGTTCGGCTTCTGCATTGGAAGTACACATAACTAAGGGCCATCATCGCCTGCTTGCCTCTGTCGAGGCCGGTATTTATTCTTTGCAAAAATACTTCAAGATATGACATCGTCGGAAAAGAGGAGGGGTGATTGACGCGTAACGCATTTTGCGAATCCATGAAGCGCACTCTACTTGCGACTGCTTCCATCTTGGAACGCACATCCTCGTTATGGGCCAGTCCGCAAGCAGTAATGAAGGAAGAAAAGCACAGGACACGTGTCTGCTCAAGCGTCTTGGGAAATAAGCCCCCATATTAAGTCTTGAACACTTGCTCCTCCCAGCAAAGCAAAGATAAAATTGTGTCATTTGCGTGACCCCTCCGCTACAGTTTCAACCACCTGCTGCTCCAGGATGGCAGCGGACTTTCACAATCCTGCTGCTGGAGATCCAAACACTTCCCGCTCGAGATCCAAACACTTCCCGCTCCAGCAGTCCCAGCCTCCGAGTTGCGCAGGCTGGCCAGATCACATCAACACCTCGCAGCCCTGCAGTAAGCGCCGCAGATGTAAGAATCCAGTCACCTATGAGTGTGACATCATTAGGCCAACCTCTAAGGGGTGGAACTGGCTTCTCCCTTATCCTTCAGCACACTCTGAGCTGAGATTATGACTATAAAAGAGGCGGCAGGGTCTCATCTCAGGGCAATCTGCTTCACCGACTGCCGCTTTAAAAGACCAGTGGAAGGTGTCAGCCCACAAGAGTAAGCGCTAACCTCCCTGTCTCCCACCGAAGGGCCAAGAGACTTATCCATACAGAGATGTGCTAAGATCGCTAGAATCCTTCGCTCCCTGACTGCAACATCAATAGTTCCAAGGGTCCTCAACTTCAACGTCCACGGTACCTCCGGAAATCCAGCCAGCAATCCAGAGTGTCTTCCACCTCTTTGGCAATTGATCAGCTCCAGAGGCCTTCCAGGACACAGACGCTCCAAAGGGTCTCCCAAACCCGTGTTAACTATTCCTCAAATTTCCTTCTGGTAACCTCACCATCTACAACATTCCTCTGGTAAACTATCCTCAAGTACCCCAACAGCCACCACACTTCATCAGCGCCCTTCTGGTGCTGCATTAGTTATTTCCTTCAGAAAAAGTCATTAATTGAAATTTAAATTTAATTTAATCAGAGTGGCACACACACATATTTATCACGTAACACTAGTACTCACTTTAACATCGGTCAGGATGCCTTCTCCTGACTCAGCTTCATCCTTTTCTTTTTTTGTAATGATTATATTTAGGAGAGTACACCCCTATTTATTTCTCATAGCTTTTAATAAAAAACTCTTACCAGAATGTCATTTAAGAGTGTACTTTATGTTCCTTTAGTCACAAGGCAAACTGAATCACTCAAATATTTTATTCATTAGTATTACTATTCAGTCCCTTCTGGCAAATACTGATACGTTATTCAGAGAGAGAATAATAGACGCTTCATCTAACCATCATCATAAAGGTAGTTGAACACTTTTTCTCATGCAGAATTTGTTGATTTGAGTTTTCCCTACTCTGTATCATCGCTGTAAAAGGCAGAGGATTAGGAGAGGGGACCGTTCCGGTCATCGAACCCGTAGTGAAATCTCACCTGTCACTGCTACTCCTCTGGTATCATTTGCGTAATGTACTTTCCACCCACCGCCTTAAAAAGCCAGATGGAAATGCGCTGTGAGTGAGCTTGGGGAAAGTAAAGTGAACAATTTACAAGGCAGGTGAAAACGTGAAACACTCGTTATTTCTCATCCTCGGATTTTATTAAGGCATTCAAATGCCATATAACACGAAAGGAGGAGTCAAACATCGTCGCAGAGTCGATGTAGAGAATTTATTTAAATTAATTCTGCTATTAGAGAAACAGGTAAATACACCACCACCTTTATTTGAAGAGCCAATACTTACGAATAAACTGCCACAACTGATTTATTCATTGCTCACATAGTATCAAGACAGAGTATTAGGCTATGATCCTATCCTCGTCGCCTACCTTCCCATACCTACCTTTGGCTTGGATTTTTACCTGTACACACTTTTTCTGCAACCAACACTGGCTGATGTTCAACAGATGCCGCCAGCATGACACCAGGCTCCAGCAGGTAGACCGCCATGCCCAGTAGCTTCACAGGTCAAGCGTCGACCACATATTTTTTATTTCAGTACTTGACTGTTTCAATGTGTAAGCCCACATGCCCACGTTTGTAGACAGGCAAGGCCCCACTATGTGATATGCCCCAACAGCATTAGGTTTGACAATACTGAATTAAATTTGCTTTGTGACGCTGATGACACAATGTTTGTCGTGTACCTCTACCTATAGTAAACAATTCCCTTGTAGGTCTGAAGTATGTTACCAGTTTACGCTAACCCTAAGAGTCAGTAATTCGACTCCCCAAGCAGCCGTTAGTATTACTCTACCGCAACCCCAATGTGGCAGAATCTCCACGCCCTAGCCTGCAACTCTCTTATGTGATGGGCTTGTGACTCAGCTCGACCTTAGATAAAAGTTACGTTTTCAATTTGTGTAGTGAAATTATAATTCTTTTCCCGTACCTAAAGGATGGTGGTGCGACAGCACCCACTGGGATAAGACTCCATTATCAAGTCGTTACCCAGTAACCGCTGCTGCACTAAGAGAGATACTGCCCGTCTACAATGGGTCCGAGAGAGACAGCGCCTGCCAGCTTGCAAGGCCGCACCAGGAAAGAGACAGAACTGTACAAGGTCGTTACCCAGCGATCAGCTGTGAGGCTGTGCTAGGAGAGAAATAGCATTGACCCTGCAAGGAGTATGAGAGAGACAGAGCAAGCCGGTTGCCTGGCCGTGTTCAGAAAGAGACAGAGCTATACAGCCTGGACCACCTGCTAATGAGTTATGCAGCTCTTGTTTCGTAATCTAAAGATGCCAACACACAGAACAGAACCAACTACAGAAGCCAAACCACTTTTTCTTGAGGGAACAGTTCTACATTCCCTCAAACAAAACAGCACTCAGAGCCGAGCCAACTACAGAAACCAAACCAATTTTCCTTAAGCGAAGAGTTCTACATCTCCTCAAGCTAAAAATTTTTTTTTTTTGTTGTTCGCCCAGATGAGCCTCTTTTGCAACGGAGCCGTGCGGAAAAGGGTTTTGAGGAGGGGGGGGGGGGGCGAATTGATGCATTAAGTCTTTTTCCAAATGCTCATACTATTTTGCCTTATCAGTGTGAACGTAAATATCGCTACCAACGGGCACTATAAAAGTCTTCCAGAAGTGCCTACAGGAGTCACCCCTTGTATGAGGGGATATTACAGATAAATTGTACTGTTTACCACACTAAAATAAAATGCTCATTTCTGCAACCTGAAATGAGCTGACCACAAAGCCATTGATATGACTTTACGTAATAACTAGGGATTAACCAGCCGATACCACAACCATCGGCATTGGCGGCATCTGAAAATTGTTTGCAGATTATTATTCATTGATTAGTAGCACTAATTTATTTAACGCAATGTTAAATAACCCAGCATGCTACATCTTGTAAAGCATTAATATACTGCATCAATCAGATATTCTCACCGAAACCCAAAATATTTTCTGGACAATAGTTTTTTGATGATTTGTTCCCGTTGTTTACATTTTACTGTATTTCGTGTTGGTACATTCACCAGAGATTGTGTGCATAATTAGTTTTTGGACACTACATGAATGCAAAACAATGCAATTAATTGACAACTGGTGCTATCGATAGTATTGTTTTCTTCTCGCAAGGTTTTTTTGGTTTTAATTTCTCTTTAAGTTTTTACTGTGTTTACTGCATTCATAGGTTGGCGACAATGAGAAAGAAACCTGTATTCTTATGTGTTTACTGCACTCATAGGTTGGCAGCAATGAAAGCCAATCACACGTTCTTTGAAACGGTTGTTATTGAAAAGAGAAAGTGAAAGCAAATACACCAGATTTTAACAGGTGTAGTTCTTATTGGAAACTGTCGGCTGTAGTTTTGGTTAGAGTGTTACTTGGCAAGTAATAATTGGCAAAAATTGTCACATATATATCAGTTGTCAGTTTAACCAAGGGAATGAGTATGGCTCAGCCGACGAAGGAATACTAAGCAAAAATATTTAATATGAAAGGGATTTCAATAAGTTCTTTTTGATGATGCCTTTAGGCTGTTGGTTTAAACAAACATGCATGTTGAAGTTATGTATGGTATTTCTCAGCTCTCAAATCCACGTCTGCATCTGATTGCCAGAAGTTTTGAAGATATGCCTTTAATGATCTCGGTTTGTAATGAATGCTGTATTATCTGGTAACGGTTTTTCCCTAGGTCACTTATTTGCCCAGTTAAATTGCCTATCTTATCATTTATTATCAAAATTAGTGTTGTATTTCATTTCTA
Source organism: Dryococelus australis (assembly GCA_029891345.1). Classification (NCBI taxonomy): domain Eukaryota; kingdom Metazoa; phylum Arthropoda; class Insecta; order Phasmatodea; family Phasmatidae; genus Dryococelus; species Dryococelus australis. The sequence continues at coordinate 84,484,964 of CM056997.1, forward strand.
TACTGTAGACATGTAATACAAAGTGCATAAAGTGTTCACAAAACTGAATACTTAAATTTAAGTAATAAAAAGTATTTCCAAATATTGGGACTTGGAAATTATGATTGTGCTCATCAAAACTGGTATCTGCATCGCTGGTATCGGTGGCATCTGCAGTTGAGAATTGGTGTAGTTGGTATCTGAAAAATGTGGTATAGGCCCATCCCTAGTAATAATATAGCATGTCAAGGGATTGCAACACCGTGAAAAGAGCTGACTTGTGCCGCCTCAGGTGAAATTTGCAGCTGGCCGGTGATGTCACACACCCTGAGATCATCATGCTACCAATCCCATCACCCCCCCCCCCCCACCCCTCTACACCTTCAACCAAGGGCAAGCTTGCCAGTGTAAATACCGGTACATGTCCCTTATTCAAGAGTTCACACTACTGGTGCCGAAGGAACCATCAGCAGTAGCTCACTACTCCACTACTACACGTGATGGAGCCACCTACCACCATCCAGGTCTTCTGGATCTACTGTACGTTCAACTAGGCCTTCGTCGACGTCTTCAACACCCTCCAGAGATCCTGTGACAATTCCTGAAGAAGTCTTCAACCACACATAAATACCACTTTACCTTCAGGAATGCCAACACTTACCACTGGTCTTCTGATTAGTGGTAAATCCCTTAAGTCCTTTCTGGACACCAGGACTAGATAATTAGGTCACCTCCATCTGTCTACTGAAATATAACTTCCATTTAACTCTCGTTTGATGGGAAGTAATATGTACCACTAGGAAGTAATATGTACCACTAGCTTTATTCTCCCGGGAATAACCCCTTTTTATCCAACTACCAATTATTATTTCAAATGTGTTGTTCTAATTTCTTAAAACCTGTTAAAACTTCAGAGAACACACAACCTCATTACCAAATTCTTTTTAAGAGATGAGTAGCCCCCATTTGGTATAGCAAACACCTGGATCAGGGGCAACCAGACAACCACAGCCAACCCATCAGCGCACCAAGTCGTGGTGCCAGCTCCAGACAGCCACCACCAGTGCAGACGGAAATTTGGCTGCTTCCACAGGCTCTCCATCGCCCAGGTGTACAGGTAAAACCAAATCCAACCAGATGAAAGGTCGTTCTCACCATTCACTATTTCATTCCTAATCGGAAAACTACACTGCCCATTCTGTTTACGGACAAGTTCCAGGTACTTACTGAGTACGGCCAAGCCAAAGTAACCTGGTGTGTCTAGCCTAACAACAGCCCGACCGCGACTATTCACCATTAATCTAAGGATGTCACACATCAATATTGTGGGAAAATGGTGTACTGTTTTCGCTAAGCCAGGTTGTCATTTCTTCTTTTCTGCTTTTAGATGTGTTCAATTTATTTATTTGAAAGGCAATGATACGAGGCATTGTCAGTCATGAGAACTAATTTGCAAGGCAGATTAGGTATTAACTTTACTGCAACCATTTCATAAAATTTGCACTGGTTTTTTTTTAATGTGATAGTCCCAGTAGACTGACTAGCTTTTCAGAGCATCATAGCATTTTTCACAAACCCATTTTCACCACTGGCATGAATGATTATTAATCTCTCTCCATTTGATACTGGAGCATAAACACTCAGCACTATCATCACTCCACAATTTTCTACTCACATCAGAAGACAAAACATATATGTTTCATCCATAAATACTATTAGCCACCCTTCTTCTCTAAAGTGTGCTATGTTTTTATAAAAAACTTATTTCTTTTATGTCACTTTTCCGATAAGAATGTGCCGGTTGTTTTGGTTTTCTTCCAATTGAACCCTAAGTTTTTCAAAAGTCTTCTCATGCTTGTTGCGCTGCCCTCAAATTGATAGATTAATGTAGCTTCTGCCTAATTTCCTTCTACATTTGGTGCATATTTTTCTGTTCTATAAAAATTATACACAATTTTTCCTTTCCTTCTATGGGTGGTGGATATTTTTCTATTCTATAAAAATCATACACGATTCTTCATAAGACGTACAAGTTAAAATGAGCTAATAAAGTAACACGCTTATTATGTTTTACGTTTTAATTCGGTCGAGAATGATGAGTTACCTTCACTTCCTAAGTCCTTCGCTTTTTTTTTTAAATTTTACGCACTGTCCTCTTCGTGAGACCAGTAGCACACACTGTTCAAACTTGTCACAATACTTTTGAAAGTGTTTATGTGAAGATTGCCTACAAGAAAAAATGCAGTTTTGGATGGAGGTTATTTTTATGGGTATGCTTATGTTTGTATGTGCTTTTGTTTGCAATATCTTGTGCACCTACTCAGTTATCAACCAAAGACTCCCCAAATCTGGTGCAAGATATTTTTAACTTCAAAATCTGAGTATTTATGTGTATTGTATTTAGTAACCTACATGCGCACAATTTGCTGTGATATTCATGCATGTAGTGTACTCGCTTTGTATTCGTTTAGCTGGTCAACCCAGGTATTGAAGGGCATGTGGTTGACCACCTCGCAATCTGTCACACGTAACTATTGAGCTTGCTGACGGACACAAAGGTTCCCTGGAAAGATCTTCCTTTTCCTTTCTTAATTCACTGCATCAAGCTCCAGGATAGTAGTGGCGTTCCCCGCCTTCCGCGAGTAAGGCTTGTACATATTATAATTATTCGTACTTTAATCCCCGCTTTTGACATGCCATTGTTTAAAATAATTTGTATTTTTGGTTGTTATGTACAATTCCAATGTAATATCCACCAGCACTATGCTGGTTTATGTCAATGGCACGCATATGAAATGTAGGCCAGTGGGACATCCGACACACGAGGTTTCATGACCCTTAATCTTTGCAACACTTAGGAGGGGGGTGGGGTACACACTCTTGCTACATCAGCAAAGCCCGATATCCAGGGCCAGTGGCAAAGGAGGACACCGCCCGAAAGAGAGAGAGAATCAAGGTCGCCAGCCAGCTGCCGCCACTGTACATGTTTCGCTTCGCCGTCCGGACGACCAGAGCGCACAGGACGCGTGCCACTACAGCGGTCAAGCACTCCGAACTTAAAGGTACCGCCTAAAAATTTTTTCCTCGTGCTATTTACCTCATCACGTCTACAGACGCCAACCAGACCTTCCAGAGAGGGGGCCTATGCCTTTCTCTAGCACTTTTTCCACGATTAGTCTTCATCGCAATGGAGGGGGGACTAATTGACGTGTGCCACTTATACATCTAAACTTATACAGTTACGACTCATCGCCAAGAGTACCTCTTCCACCACTACAGGCGTGAGTGACATTTTGCCAACCCTACAGGCAGCAGGAATTTATAAATGTATTCTCTTCACCTGGAGGATACGTAACCCGGCAAGCACATGTCCCCCTCCACCCTATGCCACGCTGAAAGCCTACAAGCTGCCCAGACCTCTGACAAGGCCCAGTGCCACCAATCAGGCATGAAGCAGAAACGCTGATCAGAGTTTTTCCATGCCAACCAGGGCCGGAGGAGATCACGCCTCCCCTGCACCGGCAGCGTACAAGCTTCCACTGTATAAGTCAGGATGCTGCCAAGCTCGAGAGTGATTCTTGTTCTTATCTCGCGACTTCCCACAGCACTGCTCAGAGCTTGGACCTCTAGAGAACATTGAAGCATTGAGTACGCCCCCCGCAGCTACTTTACCGTCGACGATCAGTCAACCAGCGAACATGTTCAATATTGCTTTAAATTCACTATATCTCCTCAAGACACCTTTCTTATACCAGTTTTGAAGTGTTATATCTTTTCTTGTTTAGATATTTCTTTCCGGTTTTTCCGTTAGAACCAGGTTGCCTACACCTGGCCAGCGTAGTAACCTTCAGCACTCAGTTGCCTGGTAGGAGGTAGCACGCTTTGCATGTTTATTGAATGATCAATAAACATACTTTTGTTTCCTACGTTAATGCTTTTATTTCTGAGAGTATCTGTCTGTTTACCTCCTATACACCGGTTGCTACTTACACCATTGACAAGAACCGGATAATTTATATAACCGAATTAACTTCAGTAGCAGGTGCACCTCAGGGATCCGTCATATTTTCTACACACCCATTAGATGGCCATCTGTTGCTTCCCAACTGCCACAGCACTGTACCAGTGCTAGCGGAGAGGAAAAGAGGAGCCACAACCACTAGCAACACCTTCACCCAGGGAGAAGCAACAGTCTTGAGTTATCACCTTATCCCACAGCGTTGTTAGTGCTGGGATATCTGTAGCTTGAGACCTGTTGTCCATTTATGTGTGAACGCACATCCAGTGGCAGCATTGGTGACCCAAACAGCTCCTCGTATTGGATCAGCCCGCATGCGTGGAGGATTAGTGGAGATTTAACACAGCCTGGTCAGCAAGCCAAAACCGGACTGACACTATAAACAGTGTTTCGTTTGTTCACGTCAAGGTGTACCTAGCATACTATAAGCAGAGACTCGATGCCTTATGACCATAGGCATGGCCGTAAACATAGGGAACGAAACGCAGCGTTTCTTCCCACCAGACAGTAGAGTGCACTTCCTCAACCCACACCGGAGCGATATGCAGAACGGGATCGCTCTGCCCAACTGAGGCACGAGTCAGTATCTACTGTTGTGGTAACTATCTTATTTGTATCTCCGTGTATACGAATTCATCCCTCGTGCCATCTCGTGGTAAAAGGATTGTTAACCGGCACTGCTACAGGATTCGGCTGTGATAATGTCCACTTCTGTACAAACGAAGCTCACCTGTGGAATCGCCGGTTCGGCGCAGGCCAAGCTCGCTACACCTGGGTAAAACCCATTATGATCACGGCACCCAAGATGCAACAATAAGTACGTATTAGGCAACACTCCTTGTCTGTTAATCTGGACCACCCCGCTGCTTTTGGTCTAGCAGACAAAATCTTCGACCACCATGCCTAGTATCCTATCCGGGCACCCGTCAACTTTGTGTATATCCCTATTTTAATACAGGTGTGTTGTTGCAGTATGTATTTTTTAAATTCACTTTTAAGTTTTTCTTCTCTCCACTTCATCATGGAATTCAGTGATTTTGCATGGCATCTTCAAGAGGAAATACGCGGTTACTGATTTTATCTGTCCTGTTTCATGTCTTCGACCAGTGTGTGGCTTCTCTCACCTTTGTTTCTTGGAGAATCCTGCCATCTGTCAGGGTTTTCCTAGATCTGTACCAATCCATAAATTTTACAGATATCCGTGTTTTCCAATCTTCTAATATACTATAATAGGTAGTTTGATACTGTTCTGATGCAATTAAACTTTAAAACAGAGTGAACTATTCACAATAAATTTAGTTTACTGAACCACACAACAAAATAAAAAAGAAAATAATTCAAACAATTGAACTGAAAATACTTGCTCTAGAGTGTGCACCAACAGGTGCAATTGGTAAACACTCACTAATATTAACTTAGTAGCCGGGAGCTTAGAAACTAGTAATTAAAAACAGTGCAGACAAAAATCTTTTAAACAACCTTTTATTTTATGAAGGTGTTTCAATAATGCAAACTAACAGGAATTATTAGAACAAATAACCTTTCTTCATTAAGAAATAGGTACAGCCTTTGAAAACCTGTTCTCCATTAAAAATCTATGATCTAGGAAAAAACATCAGGTACTCTATAAAATGAGGTACAAATTTATAATGATTCACACTAAGAATTATAAAATTTACAAAACCCTGTAAGTAATTACTGAACAGACGGTTCTTGTCTAGAAACACATTTCATTACCACCACAAATGAGCCTTTGACAGGTGAGAATAAAATATACTCGACCGCAATTTCAGAAAATATACTAAGATACGTAATCCTCTCACCGGGCATTAAAACATTACCTAAATAAAGTTAATATACAATCAGATATTACTTAAGTTATTTGCTGCAGCTGAAGTAGGCTCAACGAGGAAGTATGATACATAGAATATCGCATTGTAATAATGTAGACCAGCCGAAGGATTATAGCACGGGCGAGAAACAGACAAGAAGTACTAGCCAAATATTAGCATACCAAAATGTCAGGGCTATGAACCTGGAACGCAAGCAGGGGGGGAAAGTGGCAGAGGGAGAAGCAAGGGGGAGAGGGGATCGAAAGTGTTTCATGGAGGTCGACACGAGCGCTAAAAATTGAAGTGGCTAGAGTACAAAGCAGTGCTGCGCTATTGTGGCTAAGAATTAATTAAGGCGACGGAGTTCATAGTTCGTAGAGGGCGCCTCAACACTTTAACGTTGGAGAAACGTCTCAAGACACATGGCATAACAACACATCGTTACATGTGGCACCCCATTTTTGACGCGACTTATTGACATAAAATGTGCAATTTATATTTATGTGAGTAAATCTGTATGGTAATTTGTGAGTAAATATGTAATTGGAACCAGCTATTTTTATCTAGCTGTTTCAGATATCGGCCAAAGTTCCAATATAGAAAAATATTGGCAGTATCTTTACTTGTCAATCCTGATCGGAACAGCTCAGTTATTTTTTTTTTTTGTTGGGGAAGATTGAGTTAAATACATATATGTATGCATTTTATGGGATGTGGGAGGAATCTCAAAACTCAAGTCAGAACTGGGTAGGAATGGTCATTGTGCACTGCATTAATAGTTAGCAGGAATTCCACACAACTGTATTATTCCATAAATTACCATTAAAAATGATGGTGTGGAAAAAATGGCAAGTAAAAGAATGTGAAATGACATAACTTGTTCACTGCATTGCATGTAAAAGATAGTTTATCATTTGATATGATTTGGGGTACTGTGAATAATATTTTAATGATAGATTGGCTATTGAACTTGCGACATGTTGGTCCAAGTCCTCTTTCCTCCATGCCAGTTACTTGCAACAGTGCAGAGTTAATTTATTTAATCTTATTGTGAAGAAAAAACAATTGACAGTTGGCATTGTCAGCAACTGAAAAATGATCATAATATTTATTTTTAACAAGTAACTATTTTAGTGTGTATTCAAAAAAGGTAAAAAATTTAATGTATTTACATTGTATGAGGTGTATGTGTGGTTACTAGTGCTGAAGGAGCTGGAGGGGCTGGCACGAGGTGGACGTGACAGGGACCTCATCCCGCTGGCACCTGTGAATCCAGAACATGCAGCGCAAGTGGCGGAGGGAGCCAAACAGGCACTTGCATTCCTGCGGTCGCGCCACACTGGGGTGCGCTGTGTGACATCACGGGGCACTGTTCTTGCTCCCACCAGCTGCACCATGGAAGAGGACACGGAGCCAGGCCAGGGTAATGATGACCGCATCCTGGCCACCAGCCTCAGCCTCTGTCGCTGCAAGGAGCAGGAGAGCAAACCAGGTCTGTGTCCCATGCTTCAATGATCATTGTTTTCAGGTTATCACTAGGGCCTAGAAATTTTTGTGGATGTGAAATATCGTGAAGTAGTGAAAAATTATGTTTATTTGTGAAATTCTGTAATAATTCTCATACTCGTGAAACATCTACAAAATGTCTTGTTTAAGTGTATCTAAAACCACAGTGTGAGCTTCTTTTACCACGAAAATTCTTACAAATGTTAAGTTTTACAATTTTCCAATTATCATACAGCATTATCTCTCATTTACTTTGCTTACGTGCAGATAACAAAACTATTTGCATGGTCACGTTATTGAAGTAATAAAAGCGTAAACAAAAATTTAAGTCACGAGAACAATTCATAAATTGATTGTTAGCAAGGTCGAAAGATAATCATTGCATGTACATTTCGATTATATCGCGCTGAATCACTCTGCCTTTCGTTTACAGACAAAATCACCCCTACTGTATTTTATTTATAAACGAACCACACTAGCGAAAAATGTTGGTGATATGATGAAAGTAAATACCTAGTATGCACTTATAACACAGACGAGTGTTTTTTTTTTTTTTTGGTGGAATGTAATAATTACACTAAACATTTGCGTGGTATTTGTAAACACTGCAGACTTTACTAATCTTTTGTGCTTTCTGATTAGGTTCTTGGCAACTAGAAAATACGACTATTGAGCTATGGTGGTGATTATAGTCTGCTGCTTACGTCGCAAAAGTGGTTGAGAATGCCAGAAATGTAATAACTGTTTTAGATTGTACCCATGAGTTAGAAAGTGGAGGTTTTTTTTAAGTAAACTGATGAAAGTGCAAAACTGCGATGTAAATATTGAGTGGGCAGGGTATAAAAAATAAAGAGACAACTGCATTGGAAGCAAATTTGTGTTAATTTTCATTCTGCCAAGAAAACAGAAAACAAATAGGTTTTTGCCACTTTGTAGAAACAATTTTACTATGTAAAGATTATTTTTTGTCATCAATAATTAACTAGTATTTTGTAGTAAGGCTGTGGATTTGTGTTGGAGTAATGTTGAACTGAACAGGATTTAATAAAAATATTGTTGTCTCCAAATAAACAAAAGCTGTAAGTTATGTGGGTGATATAAAAATCTTGTAAAAACTCAAACAGTAGTGAAGGTTCTTGGGCTGTTTTAAATGTCTCAATAGATTACAAGCTTTATCGCATGAAAATTACTATGACATGACAATGTGTGTGACATGACAAGTGTGCTCTTGTAAGGTTGTCCTTTCATCGTAATTGTTAAATATTTTTTAAAGTTGTCCACATAAATATGTACTGATTAAAAGAATAGTAAATTCCATTTAGTTTGAATTAAATTGTTTAAAAAATGGCGCTTATGCTCTAATAATAATAATAATAAATGTTTTTTTTTTGCTATAATATTTATTTGGCGAAACAAAATTTTTTTTGGATGAAATGGTGAAATTTATAATGATGAAATCAGCTAATTTTATGTATCATAAACGAGGGCACTGACAAAGTCTGAGGAGGTGTCATAGCATAGATGTAATGGAGCACTCTGATATAGGTCATGTCCACACCCAGTGAGTCAACTACAGACTTCTGCATTGAAAGAGGGGTTAAGCAAGGTGATCCACATCTCTGAAGTTATTTTCAGCTGTGTTGGAGATGTCAGTGTCAAAATTAAAATGGGCACAAAAAGGAATCATAATCAATGGCAGAAGATTAGTAACTTGAAATTCGCAGATGACATTGCACTCTTCGCCGACGATATTGAGGAACTCCAAACGGTGATTTCTGATCTTGCCTCTTAGTGTAAAGCTGTTGGCCTGAGCATAAATCTTTCAAAAACGAACGTTATGTCCAATAAATGGATCACAGTAGGGAATATAAAAATAAATAATATATCTGTAGAAAACGTCAGTGAGTAAATTTATCTAGGCCAGCTTGTAAATATGGAAGGAGATGCAAGACCAGAAATTTTCTGTCGTATCAAGCTGGGATGCCAAGCCTTTGGAAAACATTGTATTGTTCTCAAATCAAATATGCCCATAAATCTAAAGAAAACAGTTTACGACCAGTACATTCTTCCAGAGCTGACTTATGGCTATTATAGCTGGACACTTATTGAATTTACAAAATGAAAACTTAGAACAGCCTATAGAGCTATCGATAGGTCAATGCTGGGTTTTACTTGAAAAGACAAGAAAAAAGTAACAGACATCAGATCAGTTACTAACGTCGTAGATAAATTGGAGAAGACAGCCACCTTGAAGTTGCAATAGGCCGGCCATGTTGCTCAGATGAAAGACGTACAAAAACAGTGTTGGAATGAAGTCCAAGAAATCATCGGAGACCAAGAGGAATACCACCAGATCGTTGGGACAAATACATATGCAGGGTTGCTGGAGTTAACTGGCAGAGAATCGCTCAAGACCCTTCTTCCCGGAGAAGACTATTGAAATTGTACCTGAATTCCTAACTCTAAGAGGCCACATCATTTCATGATAGAACTGGCTGATGATGATGATGGTGAAAAGTGGGGCCCTAGGTATCACTAAGGTGGAACATTGAGGCAGTAAAGTGTGTGCCTTATGGGTAAGATAGAAAAGCAGTATGATAAGGTGGGTTCTGGATTTGGTTTCCTTTTTCAACCGGTAAACTAAAGTGAAGTACTATTTGTCCTATTTCTAATTTTTTCCCAGGGGATTACAAAAAAAATTCCATACTTGCAGGTATTCAGAGGTTGTGTATATGACATGTACAGGGCTGAAAAAAAAAGTGGTTTAAAAAACCTGGTTATTTGTTTAAACCAAGTTTTGGTTCACAAACGTTTAATTTAATGATATCTGATTGAAATTGAGTTAGTCACCACCTGACTGACAGCAATGAAAATAATAAATAACTTTCCCACATGTTAAAAATTAGCAAGTTAATAGTTCATTCACATAAAAAATATAATACTGTAGTGCATTTGTAATTATAATATAAAAAAATTTTATACAAATCTATTGCTAAAATATCAAGATGGTTATAAAAATAATAATCAGTGATACTATTATAGTGTGCAAAGACAGAGTAAAATCACCAAATCTTGACGTGCCACGAGTAACGAGCAACATCGTTCATTCATATATCCTTGCCACAGCCATGGGCCCCTCCTAAGAACAGCCGTTACGCCATGCACGCCACAGGATGCCTTCCAAGTCAGGGTGGTTTACCCGGTTGTTGCCGCCTGCTGCTACCCACTTGGCATCCTGCTGCCATTCTACCCCTCCATTACCTGATGCGTGAGGGGAAGTCTTTGTCGCTCTCAGTTACTCTCTTCTCTCCTTCACCTCTCTCCACACCCCGCAACCTCTACGCTGGCCATGTTCACAGAGTATAAATAGGACCTGCAGTCCTGAGTTCGAGGCCATTGTGGTCACGTGCCAGTCCTCTACAGAACGTCATGCTGCCCAAGAGCTACCACGTTTCTTGTCTTGCCTTTGCAGAACGTCACTCTGCCCAAGCCACCATCAACTTTTTCAAGTCGTCACTGCCTTCTGCAGTCCAGTCGAGAGTACTACTTCGCACGCCACCGCCTCGCTGCCCGATAGCATACCGAAGTCGCTGCACTTCCAGCTACTTTGTAGCTTACTCTCAGCTATCACAAGTGTGACTTCCGCTTATTTGGTGTTGCCTTTACCCCGTGCGCTGCCACGTCTTCCAAGACTAGTTAGAATACCAGTTGGCAACTTGGGACCTGCCCTTCAGGCGTCAGTCAGGGTACAGGCTGGTTGATGTGTGTTTGATTGAGCAATCAATAAAATGGGTATAAATCTGATTTGGTTGAGTTGTCTTTTCCAGCACTCGTGTAATTCCTACACCTTGTCCCATCTCTTTCGAGTTCATCACCTGTCCTAGTAAGACTCTTTTAGAGTTAGCCACAAGCCGAGACCTTGCTCCTTTTCTCTTTTATTGATAACTGTTTCGAAGTGCTGCTTAGAAAGCTTGCCTTCCTAGGCCTCACTAGAGCAGTTGTCTCTTTGACTTTCGACCTTCCAGTGCCAGGTTACCTGCTTGGAAATGATAGTTTAACACCCATCAGGAGCATCACTCTTCGTGACACCTGGGTCATACCGCAATGTCCCGGCCACCAGGGAGCTACGGGAGTGGACGTCCTTGGCCTCCTACTGTAACCTCCAGTTTGGTTCTTGGATCGGACCGCCACGTCCTGCATGCTAAGTCACTGGGTGGGAAACCAGTTGAACAGGCCTCCCACCTCACCTGACCTCAGCATCCTTCACTCCATCAGGCTGTATCTACACCTTACTGGCCACCCACTATCAACCTAACTGGTTACGCCCCACCACCTTATGCCTCATTATAGGGCTAGACGGGGCAAAGCTGCCAATCAGGGGTTAGCATAGGTTGGTGTATTGAGGGAAGGTGGCCCAGTTGGCAACCAAGTGTACTTCTGGAAAAAAGAGACTACTGCACGTCAGAGAGGGTCTGCCATCAGCTCATCACGCTCCACCTTGAATCTCCTCTGGCATGTGCCAAGTGCAGTATCGATGCTGCCTCTTACACCGCTGAAGAAGACTCCTACCTTCGTCCAGCCAGCCAACGTTATCAGGGTATTCAGGTCCCTTAATGTCACACCAGTTTATATTCCCACCGGGGTTCCCAGTTACCCATCACTCACAAACACGTCACCGAAAGCTCAACGCACAATCATAGAAGTGGCCAAAGTCAACAATCCAGACACCAGGAAAAACCTCGTTCAAGCAAAAACCACGTCTTCACCATCGTCCAGGAAGGGAAGTACCTTGGCCTCACCCACTAACTGCCACTCTCACTAGGGGTGAGCAACGGGGCCAAATCGTAAGAGTTTATAACTTTCTTAAATACATTTTCGTTCAGCCTTGATGTGTGCCATTTATACAACTAATCTACTACGATTACGACTCATCGTCAAGGCACCTACTTCCACCACTACAGATGTAACATGTTGCCTACCCTACGGGCAACAGGAACTTATGAGCGAATTTTCTTCGCCTGGAGGATACGCAACTCGGCAGGCACGTCACGCCCCCCCTAAACCTTCGCTGAGAGCCTTCAAGCTGCCCAGACATTGGGCAAGGCCGAGCGCTACAGACGAGGCACGAATCAGAAATGCTGAACAGAGTTTTCCCATGCCAATCAGGGCAGAAGGACGTCACGCCCTCCCCGCACCCCATGCCGGCAGCCTACAAGCTTCCACTATATAAGTCCGGATGCTGCTGGGCTCGGGTAGTATTCTTGTTTATCTCGCATGACATCCCACACCTTTACTCAGTGCTGGGACCTCCAGAGAACTTCGAAGCTTTGAGTACGTCCCCTGTGCTACTTCACCATCGACGATCAGTCAACCCGACAACCAGCGAACATGCTCACCAACACGTTTTAAATTCACTTTGTCTCCCCAAGACATCTTTATTAGAACAGTTTAAAAGTATTATATATTTTTTCGTTTAGCTAATTCTTTATCTCTCTCCATTAAAACCAGGTCGCCTACACCTGGCCAGCATAGTAACCGTGAGCACTTAATTGCCTGGTAGGAGGTAGCACATGTCACATGTGTGAGACTTCAATAAACATACTTTTGTTTCCTGCCATTCAGCTTTTATTTCTTAGAGTATTTGTATGTTCGCCTACGAGATACAGGTTGCTATGTACACTCTTGACAAGAACTGGGTAATTTATAGTAACCAGATTAACTTTAACTACGGACGTCCTTCAGGGGTCTGTCATATTTTCGTACACACCAATTAGATGGCCATTTGTTGCTTTCCAACTGCCACAGCACTGTACCAGTGCTGGCGGAGAGGACCAGAGGAGCCACAACCAGTTGTAACACCTTCACCCAGGGAGGAGCGACAGTCTTAAGTTATTACCTTGTCCCACAGCATTACTAGTGCTGGGATATCTCGTAGCTTGAGACCTGCCACCCAGTCCTGTGTGAATTCACATCCAGTGGCTGCATTGATGATCCAAACAGCTCCCCGTCTCTGGTCAGCCTGCATAGCATAGGGGATCAGTGGAGACTTTATAGAGCCTGATCAGCAAGCCAAAACCGGACTGACACTGTAAATTGTGTTTTGTTTGTTCACGTCAAGGTATACCTAGTAATCTGTGAGCAGAGTCTCGATGCATTAAAGCAGGAGGCACTGCCAAACGTGTAGGGAACGAAACACAGCATTACTTGCACCAGACAGTAGAGTGCACTTCCTCAACCTACATCGGAAAGGCAGGCGGAACGGGACAGTGCCGCCCAACTCAGGTACGAGTCGGCATCGACTGCTCCGGTAATTATATTATTCGTTTTTCCGTGTCTACGAATTCACCCCTCGTGCCATCGTGTGTTAAAAAGATGGTTAACCGGCACTGCTACAGGATTCAGCTGGGATAATATCCACTTCTGGACCAACGAAGCTCACCTGTGGAATTGCCGGTTCGGTGTGGGCCAAGCTTGCTACATTTGGGTAAAACCCACCACGACCACAACACCCAAGAAGCAGGAGTAAGTGCGTACTAACCAACACACCTCGCCTCTTGCCGTCTAGCTTATCTAAACCACCCCGCTTTTGGTTTAGCTGACAAAATCCTTTACCATCGTGCCTATTAGGCCAACCAGGCACGTGTCAGTCTTATTGTTTATCATTTCTTAAAATCAATATATTAACGTGTGATGCACCGGGAATTTATACTAACTTGTCTGAGATAGATGGTGTCTACCTTTTTGTCTAGGAATTAAGCCGGACACTCCTATGTTCTTAGGGGTTTCAGTTCTGAATGGGCACAGTTGCCTTTCCATTGTAAAGAACTGGCTTGGTCGCTTTGTGGCAGGGCACAAAATCAGGTGTGGGTAGAATAATTTTACGCTTGGATGCCACGGGTTCCTTAGCAATACCTGGCGGCGAGTTGCAGGAGTAGTGCCTGAGTTATTGGAAGCAGATGGTGGAATGGCTGAGAAGGTTGGTGTGAACTGAGGTTCCGCTCGAGGTGCAGGAAGCGTATCGCAGGAACCAAATAGTTGATGACTGCCGTAGGAAGTTTATCAAGCTGGTTCAAGTGGTCTGCTACCCACCAAGCGTACTCTGTTGGGCTGTTGTTCATTAGGGCATCAAACAGATCTCTGGGGATGATGAGTTCCACTGGGTTTTGTAGGTGCCTGAGGGCTTGGGTTTGAACTCCTGGTTCTAGGCTAGCTGTGTGTGACACCAAGTTGGGCTTCTATTCGTGCAATTGGCCAGAAGCCAACAGAATCTGTTCCACCTTCTCCTTCAGTCTCCTTCGTTTGGAATAGGGCATCAGGAAGTGGATTGGCCTTCTTGCTACTTTACCAAGATGGCAGGCTCCATGTGCAATTTACATATAGCACCACATGTGGGCCGAAGAGGCAGACACCTTATTCCAACGTCTGGCAGAGACTGCAGTTCACGATGGAAGTCGGGCCTCACCTGTCCAAGGTCGCACATGGGTGGCCCTGTCCTAGTCTTCCCAACTCAGGGAACGCCTCTCTCTTGGCGGTGACCGCCGTAAAGAGACCAATGAACACCGAGCCGACAAGCTGTTTCAGGACAGTGTACTATGTGGCTCCTACTTTCCTCCAACCAAGTGATTGACGGAAGGGTTGTCTAAGCAATTGTGTGTGGGTAAAAATTTAGGGTATTGGCTTGCTTGAGTAGGTATCCTAGGATCGCCTGCGGTATTGTTATGTGAGTGTAACTATGGAAAGGTGCTATGTGTACAGGAAGATCAACCCACGTTTTATTTCTGTAAAGGAAAGTCATGTGGTTAATGCACCCTAACTTCTTGTATACAGCACGAGTTTCAGCTGGGATTTAAGGTGAATGCACCCTAATTCATTTTAAACAGCATGAGTTTCGGCCGGGATTTGATGCGCTGACTGTCTAAGCAATCTCCTCTTGCATTGCTAGACTTGTATATTGTGTGAAACAACGTAACATAGCAAAACTGTCATGTGGTTAGGTATACTAAGCAAGGATATGATAGGATGAGTCCTGAGAAGGACTCGAGGATAGGTCAACTACATATACGTCTGTATATTACGGGATGAATGGGTTTTGCGAGGTTCTTAGCAGGGAGAGACTTTAACTAACGTAATGTTAAATTCAGAGCAGCTAGCGCTAGAAGCAAACCCTATCATAAGCGGGGCTTAAACGATGAGAACGGGATGCAGTGGTCCGTGTCCGAGCAACGTGTTCTGTAGACTGCTGTCCATCTGGTCAATTCCTGATCAGCGAGCGCTGGGAATGAAGACTACTGCTGAGATGTGGGCCATCTCTCCTTATATACTAATTTGGGCTGCTGCCCGACGCTGATTGGTGGCTGCACTAAAGTGAAGGGTTGTCGCAGAGCGGCGGTTAGCGAATGCATGACTGATGTCACCGACCAACTGGAAGGGAAGAAATGCAAAGGCAAACAGTAATCCTATTACTAACGCTATTTAGCGCGGAGTAAAGGAACTAGTTGCATCTCAGTATAGTTACGGTGGGCTGTTGGATATAACAATCTACATGGCAGACAGTACAATCTCACGTTACATTGGGACAAATAAAAATGCAAACTTCCGTCTCCTGGTTAAACTGAACTAAGGATGGAGCGGAAGTCATATAATTTCCATTGTTGAAAAAGTCGTAATGTGTCACTATCAACTAATAAGTTGTCCAGTTAATCAATATTTTATGTTAGTTGTTTCCTGTTTGCTATTGTAAATCATCGTTTTCAAGAAGTTGGTGTATTTTTGTGACATTTGTAAGGACATGAACTTTTTGGTGAATAAAATCACTGAAAAACGGTGAGAATAAATGCCATAAGCGGCGGAAAGTAAATTGTAAAAGTGGGGACAGTTATGTAAAAACATTTAGCTGTAGAAAAAAATTATATAAACACAATTATTCATTAGTAAGTGATTTTATGCATATAATTATAGTAAAAACATTTTATAGTAAAAAATCAATCTTATCTATATACAGAGACACATGCTAGAATGCAGTGCAGCGCTACTGTGCACTCTACGGACGACTCCGCCCCATCTATGAGCCACGTGCGCTCCGGGGCGGAATGTATAAGCGGCAATCCTGATTAAATGTATCGCGCTAAGAAGCCCACAAGCCTGGGTGGCCAATCACATCATTGTATGTTACATGCATAATTGCAATCCCCATTGCCCGTCCAAAATTATGCATGCAAATGGCACCCCCGCAATTGGAATTATTATAATATAGTATTCTACTATTCGTGTCTGGCCCCTGGAAGAAGTTCCTGTAATCACGAGAGATAGCAGCCCCCTTGTGACGTCAGAGCCGCCCCGTCTCAGAGACAGGGGTTTTAATTTGTCGTCGCCTCCACAGGGGGCAATAAGAAACTCGCAGCGCGTCTGCACCTCTGATAAATGTGCCCCCATGTTGGAAGGCTACACTACCCCCCGCACCCGAAGAACAGCTGACCAGAGAAAATTTAGTATAACTTGAGCTGTGGCAGCCAGCACCAGTGAGTGGCACCGGGCTCAACAGCCGAAGAGGACGCGAGTCCAACCCCCAGTCTGCTGGAGACACTTTGCAGTCTGCAAGGACTTACCTTCCTCCATTCCGCAAGGGCTTGCTACTCTCGCTCTGGTCCGCGGAGGACTCTCCTACACCCAGCTTGTAGAAGGCTGTCCTTTGAGTCCGGCCAAAGGCTCATTCTATTCCTACCACCAACCCTCCTTTCTTGACCCACACCTTAAACCTGTGTCAAGAATGTCTCTCTCTCCGAACCTGCACGTCGCAGAGGACCTGCATGGGAGACATCCAACAGCTACAGGTATATCCCACCTTTGCCCGGTAATCCTTACCCGAGTCATCTTCCCTTGACTCAACTGTAACAAGCCCTCGCTCTTCACGTCAACTACCTGTTTAGCTTCCCCTTAATTAATCTAGCCACTGTAAATTTTGTTGCTATAGTTTTTCATATTTAGCCGCTGTAAAGCTGCGGAGCTATAGATTACTTTTCTCAGGCTCGCCTTCGCCTGACCCCCTTTGTTTACATGATTCTTGTGTTATATATTTTTATTATTTCAATTGTTTGTAAGACAATTTAATTTGATTGTGCATTCTGTATTAGTGATTAGCATTGTGTTTACTCCCCAGCAACCAAACCCCGCAGTAAATACCCACTGAAACAACTCCCTGCTTCCATTTTATAAAATGTACTTTCTCTTTCCTTCACAGTTACTCTCTTCACCTTGAGTGGTGGTAAGGGGTGTCTAGGGGGATAGCTCGTCATAGACAGCTGAATGATAGAGGGAATTATAAAAATATGTATGTAATGAACAACAACTAATCACAATGAACAACTAGTAACAGTGACAAGAAAAATACTGGATATTGTTACGAGGAGGGGAGGGAAGGGGTAGAAGTGGGAAGTAGGTAGGTGTGATCTCCAGAAGTAACCAACCAAGGAAACTACTCTGCGTCTACATCAAATGTTACGAGGAGGAAAAGGGGGTAGGGTAGGATGAGGGAAAGATAAAATTTAGACTTAGAAAAAAACTAGTTGACAAATGAGTCAACACCAAAAGCTACCCTGAAAAGTCTCCACTACGTGCTGTAACTTTTACTTGGCAGGGCCAGCCTGTAACCTAACCGGCTACTTTAATATAAAAAAAGGCTAATTTAACCAAAAAGGACAGGAAGTAGGGAAATGAAAAGGAGGAGTGGAAGGTTATGGTAAAGAGGGAGGTTTATTCAGAAGGCAACAGAGAGGAAAACCGCGAACGCTTCATGGGTCAGTCACAGACAGAGACCATGCATCAAGGTAAAAGCTATTAAAATAGAACTTATCTGTTAATAGGCACCCAGTGCCTAAATTCTATGCTTCTAATTTTATCTGAGTTGTTCTAGAGGGGGGTTATCTTCATGAACTGACAAGGAAGAACTATGATTTAAAAATAAAAACATATATGTAGTTGTATTAAAAACAAGCAAGTAAATTAACAGGTTATCAAATAATATTAAATAACAGAAACAGTAAAAAGAATTTCCAGGATATGAGTAAAAAATTAGTTCTCTTCAACTACCAGGTATGTAGTTATAAACAAACAAAATTCATGAAACACATTTGCTTCCAGTAATTAAATTATTAAGGCCAAAAAAAAAAAGAATGTATTGTAGGGCTGACACAGGATGCACTTCACTCAGGCATTATAAAAGGGATCTGTACATCGGTAAATTTAAATTTGTTTCCAATCACCTAATGTGGTAGCGTTCTTCTATTTGCCTCCTAGAACTTAAAAGAGAGAGAAACTCAGGATCACTAAAGTTACTTTATTTACGGGCGCATATAAATTCATTCAGTTTATTAATAGAGTAACAAAATTTAATTTAAACAGAAACCGAAAGAAAAGGGCAAACGACTTTAAAGTGTATAAAAGAAAATACTTAAGAATTTAGTTTTAGGGTGGAACCATTAAAAAAAAATATCGGGCAACGCAACAAGTACTTCGGTTTCTCTCAGTACAGTAGGGCCTACACAACTCCACCACCTACGAACCCAACAATCTTCGGAGCCATCTGCACACCAGGCACTACTGATGTCCGTATCCTTACAAATGAAAACAATACTATTTTTAAAAAAAAGGTAGTTTCCCTCCCAAATCCTTCTTAAATTAATTAAAGCATGGGAAACTTAACTCTGATTGTCCCTCGGCCAGTACTAATGGAGAGTACATATTTACCTATGAAGTTGCTGCCCTGGTCTCTCGACACCATCAACGCACCTCGGATGTGACGCACTACATCGTCTCCAACTGAGCCCCTGTTTTACTAAGGTCCAACTATTTAAAGGCAGAGTGGGGTGCGTTTCTTCCAGCTAAACAGGGATGAAAGTCCTGACCACGCACAAAAATAAACATTTCCAAAGAAGACTCATCATTATTTTGATGTCGCTGCCTCCTTCGAGGCATTCCACCTGCTCGACAACCGGCCGCTCACAACAGCTGTCCGCTATCGTGTGTGTATGTGTCTCTCTCTCTCACATGCACGCACGACTCCCTGACCTCAATATCTACTACCAATAAACACCAGCTGCCTCGCTGACGTGACGAGCGAGGCCGGCATAATGGCGGACTAATCAGAGCCCACCACTGCCGGAATCGATACTTCGATACCTCGCAGCTAACGCCCTGTTTCCGCATACAGTTCCTTACTGTGTCTCATCATCACAACAGTCTTGCCTTTACCATGGAAATAGACGACCTAGCTTTTCAGCTCACTGCTGCACCCAATGCTTCGAATGAGCAGAAATATATCAATTTTTCCGAACCGCTGAAGGGGGAATTATAACTCGCACCTGGTTGGGTAAATACGCCCAGCTTCAGAGGAAGCCTCTTGATATATAAGGGGACGAAATGCTTTCAAGATTAAAAATAACTAGTAACCTCAGTTCCTTAAGAACTCGGTACTAAAAAATAGTAGCAACCCTTTATTCTTACAAAACCTAAAAATAACATGGTAAAATAACTGATTCCTAATTCAATCCTAGCATAGCTTAAATGATCTGATCTTAAAATAAATAGGAAACGGGAACTAAACAAATAAAATTGGCAAATAAATAACAGTCGGTAGGTTTCAAAAAGTAAAAGATTCCAAAACAATTAAAGGAAGAATTCTAAAAGAGCGACTGTCAGTTAACTTTCCCACCAAAACTTCAACATCTAGCTTAAGGTCACGACTGTTGAGACTGACTTCACCAAAAATGCATTTTGAAATTTAAAAAATCAATGAAGTATCTATCACCACCTTACTTATTAAAGAATTAAAAGAAAACACAAGTTTCGTAACAAACAAAAGGCACAAGTAATAAGGAGGGCTTAACCCATCCCTAAACAGCCTAATTTCCTAACCTAACCTCCAATGATGGGTTCGCCATATGAAAAATACTAAACGAAAAATTAATTAAGAGTTAGCCTATCGCATCTTAACAAAAGAACAGACAAAGGGGTAAGGAACTTACTGCTGGCATAAAATCCGAGGCATCTGAACAAAAAAGAGGTAGCCAGCAGAAATACAACAACAGATATCACGCTTAACAAAAAAAATTAGTTCAACTCAAACTGACAAAAGAAAATTTTAACCCTAAAATTCACACTGTAACAATATATATTCTTACAATTCTCAAGACTTTTTACTTATTACAGAATAGCAGACTACATTATGACTCAGTTATAATATTTTAACTCTGATAACCACAATGCAGTTAATCCCTGTCCTTGCCAATAATATTAATTATTGAAATGGGTCAGTGTCTCGATACCAGCATTGGTCCCTACTGCTACGCAAATTATGCTCAACCTTTATCATCTGCTCCAGTTGGCTTTGGAACCCCTCTGCCCATTGTTAGATATGTGCTCTCCTATTCAGCCTCGATAACATACACACTCAATACTTGTCTAAGTCTCTTGGTAAGTTGAGAGGCGAGGGGGGTGGGTGAAGCGCCAGCCCCCAGGTCTCTTATATAACCGGGCGATCTAGGGCATGTTTGTAAAACAAACCCGCCCGTCTATAATCCATAGTGCGCTCTTGCTAAGATGGTGTAGCGCCACCATATGATTCTACACTATCCCCCGGTCGAATAAGTAGCCATCCTCGGCTAGAAGGGATGAAGTAGTAGGTCTCCAGAGCGGCCATGGTACAGGAGTGTGTGAGAGACACTGGTTCCAAAAATACATCAGTATTGGTAGGCCTGGGGCGTAGGGTGATGTAGACGGTATGGGGGATGGCAACCCGGGAGACTTACTGCGGTATCAAGAGACCAATGACAAGTAGGAAACATCGAGCAAAAGAAAAGAACAAATTTTAGTGTTACAGTCAGTTGAATTAAAGTTTTGATGTTAAAGTTAATATTCATTAAGGGGCAAAAGGCAAGACGGGTAAAAGCTAAAAAATGCAAGGTTTACAATGAAGAAAAGGCTAGCCAAAATTTAGGGCCACTGAACACATAAGTGTCGCTGAGGGAGGAGAGGGTGGGGCTGTGTCCACAATCACATTTAATAATTGAACAAAAATAAATAAAAAGTTAACCCACCAAGACTAGACCCATGGTCACAGGGAAGGGAAAGGGTTGTATTATGGCCACAATTAGTGAGCGCTTGACAACCTGCCAGCGGGATTACGTAAAAAATTTAACAGAGTAAAATGCACTGCCATTCAGCTGAAAACAATAATAATAAAAAAAATTTGTTGAAGTTAACATACTATGTACCATAGTTAACATTTTAAAGAATAATGGAAAGATTTAACTCAGGATATACAATGCAAAAGAAAACATCCGACAGTTGGTAATCCGCATGGCGCTTAAACATAATATGACATTCTGCAGTTGGCTGCACGTCACGCATGTGCATCTGTTGATAATGCACAGTGATGTTTGTTATACAAGTAGTACTAAAGTGCAATAAGGTGGGGTTTTTAAAAATGTTGTGCACTCTTTAAGCATACAAATTATGGGACTACCTATTTCTATATCGCAAGATGAGTAAACATTTATCTTTAACATGCATTACACATATACGTTACCTGGACATTACAGTTATGATACACGTATGCATGGGCTACATGTACGTATTGATAGGAAAATTATTGCACAAGTTATTTGGCCTATTTACTAGGTTACGTAATTAGTGACAGTTGAGAAAAATATTAGAAAAACACATGACTCAACCTTAAGATTTTGACATTCACAATTGGCAGGATAGGAAGTTAATGTCTTAAATGTGGTAGCCATGGTATAAGCGTTGATTGTCTTTTCTCACGTGCACCGTATAAGTTTTGTTGCTAGAATTCACTTTGAAGGAAAGTTTGACCACTTTTAATCTTTATAGAAGTACTTTGAAGTTCAGTTTATGTGACGCACTGTCTTTGTACCTATGTGGGTGGAAAGTCATGTTTGTCACCACTGACTCTAACTTTCTTAACACTGCTAAATGTGAACTTGTTTGGCTTATCATTTTTTATGTTTGTTGTAGTAATACAGTAGAGTGCCAGAGGGCAGAATAAATATAACATAATTTATGACTGAATAATAAACATGGTTGAAAGCAAAAAACTTAACCAATACTATAATCTAGGTACAATCATTCTTACATGTTAGTGGAAGGTTTTTCACAATATTGTTTATTATTTGTTTGGGTCCAACAAAGTACACACCATAACACACTATATCTGCAGGTAAGGAAGGAAAAATATAGATGGGGTACCCCTTATCCTACTTAAATTAACATACTGGTCACAATTTGTGACTAAATTCAGGTGACAATAAAGTAAGTTCAATATTCCACTACTCTGCTCACAAGCCAGGTTAAAATATATTTAACTTGATCGAACATGCCTGTAGGACTAAAATATGAGCGTATTGAATATTTGCCTGTAGGCCTAAGCAAAATATAGACCCATGATAGCAGCAAAACATACAAATAAATATAATCCACTGTAAGGAGATAATAAATGCTATTTAACTCAATAAGAGTGACTGTGCATGGAACTAATAATAAAATATTAAATCCTAAGCTTAAGGGTACAATAGTAATGTGTGTGTTTTGCTGCTGTCTTCCCTTTATTCAAATAAAACCTAAAAATAACACGGTAAAATAACTGATTCCTAATTCAGTCCCACCATAGCTTAATTGATCTAACCATAAAATAAAAAGGAAACAAATACAATAGGCAAATAAATAACCGTCGGTATGTTTCAAATAGTAAAATGATTAAAAAATAATTAAAGGAAGAATTTTAAAAGAGCGACTTTCAGTTAACTTTCCCACCAAAACTTCGGCTTCTAGCGATCAACGACTGTTGAAACTGACTTCCCCAAAAATGCATTTTGAAATTAAAAAACCAATAAAGTATCTATCACTACCTTACTTATTAAAGAAGAAAAAGAAAACACATTTTTCTTAACAAGCAAAAGGTACAAGTAATAAGGAGAGCTTAACCCATCCCAAAACATCCTAATTTCCTAACCTAACCTTCAAGGATGGGATCGCCATATGAAAAATACTAAACTGTGAGACTGTTATCTGAAACTTCATATAGCCTCAGCAACTGGAGGCAATAAATATCTGTGAAAATAACAGTGACCACTGAAGTAGAAGCATGTAGTAGTAAAAACTGCAGTGAGGCCTTCAAGTCACACCACCATCAATATATATATAAAGCAGAGACCCATGTTCTAGCTTGTAATATAGAAATTCAATTCGCTGGAACAAAACACACATGTCAGCAGCCGGACTTGTGATCACAGTTGAATACACAACAAGCACCCTGGGAAGCACTAGGGAAGGGGGTATTGATTGCCCTCGTGGTGGATTACAAAAACAGGGTTGCACTGTGTATAGAAATATTTAAATGTGAGAGTCGCTGGAAAACGTTAGGCCTAAGCCGAAATATTGATATAGTATACTCAATAACATAAACTTGAAACTTGTTGGGAAGTGATATATTGTGTGAAACATTAATCAAGGGGTATACAGGTAAGCATAATGATATGAAATCATATACTGGGGAGCATGCATAGAAAAGGGGGAGACAGTGAATATAATGCAATAACTCATTGTTGACAGGGGGCAAAATATAAAATAATCAGACATTGTTACAGAGTAGTAAACAAAATAGTAGAGATGGGACGAACCCAGCTTTTGGAACCGAACCGAACTAGAACTTACCCCAGAATATTTGTATTGAACCGAACCTTTAAATTTGTACACAAACCGAACTCGAACCGAACTATGCTATAGTTTATCTAACTCAAATTGAACTTTAATAAAGCTCTTATCCTCGTACACATGTCTTCATAGTTCAGCCCTAAAAAATTGGTATATACATATATAACAAAAAACGAGAATGTAGAACCACCTTAATACAGTGGATTATGGCTGCTAAACAGTAATCAGTGTATGCACACATGCATATCTGCAAATTAAGTACTTAACATTGATTACAGTGTTCCCATGGATCATTTTAGCAGTGTTGCCCACTCAAGTTATGAGAGTTTTGTTACTGGACCTCTGGATTTGGCTACGAGGTGCAAAGTGAAAACAACATATATACATACAGCCTTCATAGTGCAGCCCCTATTTGTTCAAGTATAAAACACAAACTAATACAATCACATTCATTATATATATATATATATATATATATATATATATATATATATATA
The DNA here is from genome assembly GCA_029891345.1 of Dryococelus australis. Classification (NCBI taxonomy): domain Eukaryota; kingdom Metazoa; phylum Arthropoda; class Insecta; order Phasmatodea; family Phasmatidae; genus Dryococelus; species Dryococelus australis. The sequence goes on from CM056997.1 coordinate 84,509,521, forward strand.
TAACCTGCACAGTTTCATGACTAATAGTTCCATAATGTAATGGCCAAATTTTTCCTAGAGTGGAAAAAAAGGTACAAAATTAACATAATATTAACTTTTGGTTTTGTAGATTTGGTTGATATGATAGTTTATCATAACACTGGGATATGTATCTTTCTAGTCATTTTAGACGTGGTGATTGAAAACTACAAATTAGCAACACAAGAAAAATGTTAATTGAAAGTATCTGTAATTTTTCAAAAACTCAAGCAAATCGCTTATTTTGTATAAAATCATTTAAATAAATAATAGTGCCTTGTTTTACACACTATAAGTTCAAGATATAATGCTATCATCACTGCTACGAAAACAATCAAATATGACTTGTTCAGTAATTTTTGTTGTGTTGCATTGTTATTTTCAACTTCTTTGAAAGGAAGTACCGTAATTACCCTTTTAAAAGTGCACACCATGATTTATGCAACAAGTGCCAGGAAAAACAATATATATATATATATATATATATATATATATAATATATATATATATATATATATATATATATATATATATATATATATATATATATATATATATATATATATATATATATATATATATATATATATCTCTCTCTCTCTCTCCTTCTCTCTCTCTCTCTCTCTCTCTCTCTCTCCTCTCTCTCTCTCTCTCTCTCTCTCTCTCTCTCTCTCTCTCTCTCTCTCTCTCTCTCTCTCCTCTCTCTCTCTCTCTCTCTCTCTCTCTCTCTCTCTCTCTCTCTCTCTCTCTCTCTCTCTCTCTCTCTCCCCTCTCTCTCTCTCTCTCCTCTCTCTCTCTCTCTCTCTCTCCTCTCTCTCTCTCTCTCTCTCTCTCTCTCTCTCTCTCTCTCTCTCTCTCTCTCCTCTCTCTCCTCTCCTCCTCTCTCTCTCTCTCTCTCTCTCTCTCTCTCTCGTCTCTCTCGGAGTGCCTTAAGGACCCCGAAGTGCCCTCCCCCAAAGATGGGATTATGGTGTGTCTGAATGACTTCTGGGTTGTAAAATTTGTGAACAAGTGTCAATTTATTTGGGCCCTGGGGTGTATTTACTTTGAGGAATATTTCACCGTTGCTAGCATTCCGTAATGACAACTTAAGTGCCTATAGTGGGTGTCGGCCTTACCTGGGTGTAAGAGTGCTTGTTTAAGTTTTGAAACATGGGGGTCATTATCACATTCGCTGATGAATGGGGACTGAGAAAGGGTTACTCAACATAAATAGAATTCAGAGTTGTCGTTAATGTGAATGTATTCCTGCTCATGCACATGCACAGGGCGAAGTGGACTACAAGAACGGTACAATTGAGGACAGGATCAATACAAGTGGACATGACAGTGTTAGTGAATCATTCTCTAATTAACATGAATGTTAACATGATACAAGTCAGAAACAATTTTCAAGATTAAGGGTAATGGGTAAATGTCTTCATCTCGAATAACCTTAACTAGTCAATCTTTGTCCGCTGGCAACGAATATGATAAAATAATGTTTAAATTCTTCAAAGTACATCCTAAAATATTTAGCATCATTAGTAGCTATTTCTGCCGCCTTGTGTGTGTTTTGAAAAACAGCCTCTGCAAAGGCTGTGAAAAGAGACTGATATGATATCAAAGGAAGCTTTACATCAATGTACGGTTACCGACTTGGTAGGGACATGGGGTGCAGTGGGGAGCCTGCTTAATGCACCAGGTAGAGTATTCAGTGTTCCCTTAATGACGTGTGTTTGGAAATTAGATTCACTTAAGGCAATAGCCATTTTGTAAATATGCGCTATGTGATCTGTAATTGTACGTAAATACTTTAAACTAGCGTGATCGGTTTCAATGGTGAAATTACGTCTGTATAAGTATTGACGAAAGTCTGAACATAAGTATTTTATGGCGGATAGCTCTCTCTCGGTCGTGGACCAGCGTTCTTGAGTAGAAAATTTCTGGGATCCGAAGGCCACGATATTACGTTGTTTAGTTTTAGGATCAATCTGGATGAGTGCCCCTCCGACAGCCGAGTTACTGGCATCACGTGCAAGAATGATTTCGTGGTCTTCGTGAAATTTCTGTAAACTTGGCGCCTGAAGAATAGCTTGTTTTAAAGAAGTGGTTTGTTTAGTGAGGTCGATCAGTGACTGGGTGATAGAGGCATAATTTAAAATATACCTACGTAGGTACGAGGTCATTCCAAGGAAAGAGCGGAGTTGTTTTACAGTAGTAGGAGGAGCCATTTGTTCAATAGCCGCAACCTTATCTGGGTAGGTGGACATGCCTTGGGGAGTAATTATATGGCCTAATACCTTAACAGTCTGTTGGGCAAATAAATATTTATTAGTGATGACCTTCACATTAAAAAGACGTAGTCTCTGAAAAACTGTGCGAATATTGGTGATATGTTCTTCCAGCGTAGAGTCTAAAATAAAAATATCATCTATATATGCGATAGCGGCATTCCACCTGAGGGACTGGTACTTAGGCAAATTTGCATTCTGCAGTAATCAAACAAACCAACTCCATCAATTGTAAAGGCCAATTTATGGCTATCTTGGGGGCGTGGCTGCAACTAGTGTAATGGGCTCTTTCAAGGGAGAAATCGGTTGAGTAGATAAAACTGTACGGACAACACAACTACATGAGCATCCGGTATCTAATAGTGCGTGGTAGTGCCGGCCCTTGATGGTATCTAGGATATGTGGCGTGGCTGAACTAATGTGGGTCCGGTGAAGAGGGGAAGGAGGCGCAACGCGCGTCTGTTTATCTGTGCCAATTTGCGCCAGGGCTGTGCTCAGTTTGCTGGTCCCATTATCGCGGGCCTTGCTGGTATTGTTTAGAAAACATTTGGCACGCACTGCATCGGGAGTGGAAGTGGTATGGGCGACAAAAATGGTACGCTGACTCAGCCGGAATTTGTTTTTGAAATGCCTAAATCTGTGAGCTACGTCTGTAGAGAACTGAAAATCTTGTTTAGGAAAAAGGGGACTCTGTAGGGTTTTATGCCCGACATGAATGCACAATGCACAAGTGTCACTATGCAAGCTGTGCGGGCTCTGAACTGTAAGCTGCACGTTTGGCATATGCTGCAAAGTAACAACACTGGGTTCGTGCACTGGGCATGGGAGGTGTGGAAACCGCGACCTGCTTTATGCGGGCGGGAGGAGTGCTGCGCTTGCGCAGGCTGCTGAAACGAGGTTGTGTGCGCGGTGTTACAATTGTTGATACTTGGTGTGGCAGCAATAACGGTGAAGGCTTGGGCTTATGTTTACGAATCGGTTGGGAAACTGGGGCGCGTATCGAGCCAGCAGAAAAGTGTGCTTTATTGGGTTGTGCAAAATGTATGTGTGAGCGGTGTCGATTCTCGATGTCACCGCTAACAAAATGGCCCAATGCTGTGGAAGCTGGTGGAATGGAATATGTTGGAAAATTGTCTACCTTAGAGTTGAATTTGGCTATCTCGGCATAAGATCTTAGTGGTGTTACTTGGTTAAACAAGGTATTGTTCACAGCCCTTACCTGGCCACTTTTGTCGTCAGGGGTGTCGTGTCTTACCCCCTCGTGAGGAAGTTTTTTGACGGATAGCTGGGCTGTTGAGCGGCGTTGTATGGATGTGGTTGTGGCGGGAAAGAATTGCCTCGGTGGTAATGTGGCACATTATTCATTGGAGGATGAAAGCAGGGAGTATTTGACCTGCCTGAGAAATAGTTCTGTGAATAACGTGGCTGGTGGTGAAAATCTCTATGCCCCAAGTAGTGAGGAGAGTTGGGGTAGGAATTGGAGCGGTTGATGTGGGTAGGTTGGTAAGATTGTCTGGGATAATATGACTGATAATGAGCACGCTATGGGGGTTGGTAGGGGTGCCTATTTTCTTGAGTGTTGGCACGAGGTTCATTGTGACGAAGGGAGAGCTTTGCAATTTCCTGCTTTAGTTTATTGATCTCCGCGTCTAGCCTAGCAGAATCTGGATGAGGGCTGGTGTATGTTACTCTTTGTTGGTATTGAAAAAAGCAAATTTCAATGTGTTGCAGGTTCTCAAGAAAATGTTCTAGTGTGTCATTTTTCAACCCAATTAGCTTGTCTGCGATAGATGGCAAGAAAATTTTCCAAGTAACATTAACAAAATCATTGTCGGTTATGGTAGGGTTGTACTTAGCCCGTTAATTCTTAAGTATTTTGAGATGGTGCATAGTGTCCTTGTCAATGGCCTGCTTTTTGTTCTACAATAAATGTTTAAATTGTTCAGTGTTCACGGGACTCGTGAATACTTTAGTTAACACTGTTTTGATCTGTTGCCAAGTGATAAGTTGTTCTCGATGACGTGTCAAGTTTTCTAATGTATGCTTGATGATATTAGTGAGGGAGAATTTAATGCTTTTACATTTGTCAATATCAGTCCACCCATTAAACTCCGACGTCATCGAAAGCTTGTAAGAATTCGTCAAGGTTTTCCCTATTTCCCTGAACATTATGGGGTTTTTCTGGTTCCGTGCCATGTTGTGTGCTGATTGTGGTTAATCGTTAATGCAATTGTGGGTGGTGGGTGGGGGTTGGAATGCGCGTGTAGGGAAGGGTTAGTTGCCAATTTCCTCATCCAGAGGAAATCCAAAGAAATCAGTAAGGGGTGTGAATGATTGTGCAGGAGTGTTAGGAAGGGGTTGAATGGGGGGTGGAGTGTCAAGGGGGTATTCATGTTCTGTGCTAAGGAATGATGTATCTAATGAGGCGTTTTGGATGTGGCTAGTGGTAGGTGTATCTAAGGTGGGGTGTTCAATGCATTGCCTGTCACGTTCGTCTAACGAATGCTCAAAATATATTCATGCCAATCGAAACGGCTTTAATAAACTGAGAGAGTTTAGACTGTTTGGCCTTGCTACACGTTTCCATGTACCGGTGAACGTGGGTGTGTGGGAGGTGATGTCTGGTGTAATGGTGATTTGCACTTCGTGTAAACTTAAAGTAAAACAAACTACAGAAAAGGAAGAGAACTCACTCTGATAGTACACACAAATATAGGAGTGGTTAAGCAGGTAAGTGAACAGTAAGTTCAGTATACATGAAAAGCACTACACTTACTACAATAATAAAGCATTCTAAACAGGGTGACAAGGTGTGGGTGGGAGGGCAGGCAAGAACAGTAAAAGGCAAGGTTGCTATATACGTGCTGCGTCGGATACGTGGTAACTGACCTGGGAGAAAGTTTGCTTACCGTGAGGAATGAAACAGCTGCTAGTAGTGTGGGTGGATGAGGAAGTCTGTAAGAGGCGGGGGGCGGTGGCTTTCTCAGTTGCGTACTCTCACTTTCAACTATATGGATATCAATCAAAATATTATTTATATTTATTAACTCACTTGGCGTGCAGAGAGGGAAAGTCCGGTGCTTCCGCCAGTGAAACAACCTCCAGCCTCCTGTTTATAAAATGCACTTTCTCCTTCCTTCACAGTTACTCTCTTCACCTTAAGTGGAATTAAGGAGTGTCTAGAGGAATAGCTCGTAGGTAGCTGAGTGATAGAGGGAATTATAAAAATATATATTTAATGAACAACAACTAATCACAATGAACAACAAGTAACAATTACAAGAATTACAGAATAGCAGACTACGTTATGACTCAATTACAATATGGTAACTCTGTTAACCATGACGCAGCTAATCCCTGTCCATGCTTAGCCTACTACAGTGAATACTATACCTTCAATTAGGTCTAGGAGGCGCTGGAGGTTTTGATACAGCATTTGACGCTTGTGAGCAGGTTCACAATGGGTTGGGATCAAACCCCAGAGACCATACCAGACATCCCCCCCCCCCCCTTTGTTGGCTTATCCCCTGAATTGAGTTTCGTTCACGACTTCGTGAAATTGTTCTAAACACCCTGTGGCGTCCATAGATACGACAATGTTAGACTCTGAATTGAGTCAACATAGCCGGATAGCCGAAAACATCGCCGCCGGGGCGAGCAATGGCCCCTGTCCAGTGGCAGGTTGCCCTGGAATCAGACTCTATACGATCCAGTGCACCTATTGCCACCGGACCTACCATTACAGCTGTATCGGGTGGGGTGAGACCCCCTGCTATACAGATGGCCTCGAGTACCGCTGTACCGAGTACCACTAGGACGAGCGACAGCAATGTCAGTGGCTGGAGTGTCAGGCATGTGGAAGATGCACCGTCAGTCGTATCATCTGCCGGCGAGAGTGTATCGGGTGGCTGGACGAACAGGTAACCATACCCGGAATCTTATATCATGTGAGGTGTGCCGTAGGGAGCACATGTATAGCCCCTGCAACCACACTCAGGTATGGCCCAAGTATCCAGAGGCTACCAACCGAGATGATTTTGCCCAAATTTAATGGGAGAAACTACGCGGACCCCGCCATATTCCTCGCTACTTCTGAGGAGGAGTACTGCGAACACCTCCTCCCGCAGAGGCAATGGGTAAGACGTATTCACCCCCAGCTGACAGGCGCCACCAAGTGCTGGTGAGAATTCTACTGCGAATTCGCAGAAAGTTGAGCCCAGTTTAGGGCCCAACTTACATCACGTTTTTCCGGAGATAATCTAAGTGAGATAATCACCGACCTACACTCCCGGGTACAGCGACCCGACGAGGAAGCTGACCTTTTTATTAGGCGGAAGGAACGACTACACAGGCGTGTGTACCCAGAGCAGAGCGAGGCTCTACGTGTTAGAACGATCACCTGCACCCTCTTCCCCGCATTACGTAACCTTTTAATTATCGCTTGACCACAGGTGGTCGAGAACCTCGTAGAAAAAGCTAGGGAGCTTAGCATAAAGGAACACTCCCACGAAGAAAGAGAACAGATAGTGTGTGCCAGGGTTAAGGGCCAGACCCCTTCCCCCGGCAGACTTTAGGGCGTGGCACGACCTTGCAACTCCCCTCCACCCCCTTGACTTGCTGCTGGCACTGCCCAGGAAGGCACTTCAACCGGGACAGTCCCCTGTGCCCGCCTCAGATGGTACACGAGTCCTCTCCTCGCCCTCCAAATGCACAGCTGCGTTGTGGAGAGACACGCGACGCCCTGCAGGGATCCCGTAACCCTGAAAGGCATTCCGCTAACCCCCAACCTTTGAACTTATGCCGCATGCGAGTGCGACCGGTAGCACAAGCACCTCTCGACCACAGGTTGTCATTAGACATTAATGAGTGTGAACAAGGTCACACTAGGCCCAGACCCTCCGGTGGGAACCAAACCCCGGACACCCACGAAGCAGACAAAAGTCCCCCTTCCCTGCCATACCAACCCTCTCCTCTGGTACATTCCTTTCGGGAATGACAACCCCCAGCTGTTCGTTTTTCACCCCCAGTATCTCCCCCCTCCCCGATTAGAATCTTGTTGACCACCACCTCGTGAATTACCCTGACGTGATCCTGCGGACCGCCTCCCCCTCGACCGTCCTTACCAGAGCAGAAATTTAGTGAAGGGAAACCCCCCTTCCACCCCCTCAATGAGCGTTAGGTTGAGGTTGAGGTTGTGAATCTCTCCTGCCTCCTGCTTGCTCCACGGGCTACAGTCCAGGCTTGATCCCACCTACACCTCCCTCCGAGTCAGCGGAGCATAATGAGGATAGGCAACCCGGAACGTTCGGCACGTTACCTTACCTATCCTCCCCACATTCCTGGACAAGCATGGAGAAAGTGGACTTGTGGAGAGTGAAAACCTTGAGCCAACCATGCCAACACCTGAGGATAACATTGTCAACTTGGCGACTGCTCCTACCTGCTCGGAAAAGAGGATAGAGAGAAAGAAACCGCATCTACCGCGTTGAACGAAAACATAACCTCAGAGCCCGGCCAATGTGTAATCACGAGTTCTCTCCCACGACGGGATTGGCCAGACGTCAGTACCATGCGCCGGCTATCCGCTCGACTGCCATCCGCAAACAACAGTCAGATGCAGAGATGGATCCCACAACTGGTGACATCACTCACAACCTGCCTATAGTGAGTTACGAAAAGGAGCCCAGTTGTACCACTACCCACGCAGAAGCAGATGTGAACAATGCCTGAACGCTGGCCTCAAGTTGTTTGCCGCCACCAGAGACACCCTGCTGTGTGCCAAGTGCACATGCCACATGCCTGGCCAATACCACAAGTCAGCCTGGCGGGCCCCAGCCTCCTTCCGCTGGCCAGCCTTCTCCTCTACGGCACCTCGGAAGCGAGGGCACCCCCTAAAGCGACGAGTGATTAAACGTCCTCGTCCGCCTCCTGCATCCGCTTCCAGCACGGAGTAAGTACCTGGCAGTGGCCAGATCATCGAACTAGCGCCCCAACTGTGTGTATCCCCCTTGGCTATTAAGTAGGTTGTGATCGCATTAGCAGAAGACCCCATTCCGAAGACAATGCGAAAAAGTGATAGTTCGCGTAGTAGGGATGCCTAGGTGTCTATTTAAATGCAAAATCCTAGCCTAGTAGGAAGTGCATCAAGATGCCTCCCCCCATGTTAAGAATCCAGTTTTGTTAGCATTTAAATTTGTTTGTAACTGTAACTTCATTGTTTTTAAAGAAGAGAATTTAAGAAACAAAACCCGCATTGTCATGAAACGAGGCCCCGCAGAAAAAGAGAGTGTCCAAATAAAGTAAATTCTGCCTCATGATAAAGGACACCGTAAAGTACTGTAGCATAAAATTTTTATTTTTATTCAAAATTTAGCATTTGTTTTTCCTAGTTGCTTGCCAGAAAATGGTTTGCAGAGTCTAGTTAACGTAACTTCAAACCCAGTAAGCAAGCTGAAAAATTTGTGTATGCATTTCCCCGCAAACCCACTTAGTGCTCACGTAAAGTCAGCATTAAACCAGAATTTAATAATGTAAAATCTTGTTGTTTGTATTTGCAAGAAAATAGAACAACACGATTAATGTAGAATCCAAGAGTTCCGTGAGCACTTTTAGGAAGTGAGCATGTTAAACCGAAGCTCATCAGCTGGCCCGTAAACATAACGTTGATGAAACCTGCTTAAGAGCATGAGGCGAGAACTCAATGAGAGTATGCCATAACCCGCCGCCCAGAAATTTGAATCCTTCGTAACATTTATGAGTGTAACCTGTGTAAATACCTGTGACATTGCAAACTGTGTAAAGAGTAAAGTTTTGGACCAAGGTAATAACCTCATATATATTTGTGTAACCCTTGCTACATAAGATTAACATAACAGAATTACACACCCCCTTAAGAATCTCAAGTGCGAGTTAGACATGCCCTTAAGCTGACAATCACGAGAATTGCAATCTTGTCCCCATCCAGACAGGCTGACAGCCTTATGCATAATTGTAACAAGCAAACTATACCTTGTATCGTAGTAAGTCAACTTATGACCCTGTAAAAAGTAATCTTTAAGAACATACCCAGATTGTAACTTCACTAGGAGGACAACACGGGAAATCCTGATTTAGTGTTAATTTGCCTATTAACCGTCTTAGTAAAACACGCCAGTATAGTGCGTCTAGCCATAATGTTGTACATAACCTCTTTTACGATACACCATTTTAGGGTGCCTAAATGTAAGCATTTTACATCCCACTATAATCATTTCAGACTGGGATCTTATAGGTTAAGCTTTACCCATGTATAATTTTCATGTACGATACCTGCCAAAGTGTAACCATTGTTAGTATGTAAGAGTGTAATAATAATGTGTTTTTACGTAACTGTCTCACCCCCAGAGTGCATAAGTAATTAATTTCACACCTTTGTGAAATCCCCAAATAGAGTTGTGACGCACCATTCCACACTCTCATTGCGCTCACTTGCCTGAGCCCCCTTCATGTAACAATTAATGGAGGCCCACGCCTACCTGTGTTCATGAACCCCCTCTGCCCAGAGCAGACCTCTAAACGTTCGTGCACTCTGGTCGGATGAAAACCTTATACAGAAAATAATTTTCACACGAGTACCTGTGTAGAATAATCACTCTCAACTAATCCTGCTATATAAGGGAATATTATCTTACCCATTAGTATGTAAGTGTGTCTTAAACTTGTTATTATTATTCATGATGAAGTGTTATAACCCTTACCCGAAAATGTACATAACCTAGTTCGTAAGAGATAATCTGCAGTGTTTTATGAAAATGTTTAAAGCCCAGTGTATTATGTCACACACAAATGGTGCTGTACCATTTGAACCTCAAGAATAAGAATACAGAAATATTTTGTTTTACTTAAGTGTTTTTCCAGTGTCTTGTTCCCATAGTGCAATGCTCACTTAGTACCCCACATGTGTAATTGATAATTTTCTTAACTTATTAATTGATTAAATTTTACTGCATGCCGGATACTGTGCGACCATCAGACTGTAAGGAGATTTATTACCCCAATGTAACAGTATACCACTCCCACATGAGAATTTACTCGTTAAAATTCTACTTAAATTTTTCGACAACAGAAAAATAAATATTAACATAAAAATAATTTCTTACCTACATTTGTACACGCGCTGTACAAATCAATTTCTTTCACTTATTACTCCAGTGTAATTCTGCTTTCAAACTAGGAAGGCCTAGTATTAAAACGGCTCATTCCCCCAACCTCCAAACATTCTTCTTCCCTTGGTAAGCAAGAGAAACAAAATCGCTGTGGGACTGCACTGCTCAGCGCTGGAAAGCAGATGGCTTCACATCCCAACACCCAACCGCTACCAAGAGGAGGAGTGAGCGAAGAGGGAAAGAAGTAGAAGACTGTTCACCCGCCGCAGAGATTGCAACCATATGGTGCACGGCCCAGATAACGGGCGCCCGCTATTCTTTCTTTTAAGGGCAGCAAGCAGAGAGCGGAGGCTCGCCCAGAACCACAACTCACTGAAGGCAATGCATGCACAGAAGAGGTGTTTGCCTAGAAGCCCATCCAATGTTCGATGATTGGGACTTCCACCTCCAAGACCGGCAGCACAGTAGTAGAACCAGAGATGGGTCATTGTCGCTCAGGGGTTGGCCCATTGACACATGCCTGAATGCTGTGCAACCTGACTGCACATTCTACGGACGACTCCGCCCCATTTATGAGCCACGTGCGTTCAGAGGCGGAATATATAAGCAGTAATCCAAAGTCATTTGTATCGCGCTAGAAAGCCCTCAAGCCTGGGTGGCCGATCACATGTATGCATATTACGTGCACAATTGCAATACCCATTGCCTGTCCAGAATTATGCATCCAAAATGCACCCCCACAGTTGGAATTATTATTATAGAGAAGTCTACTATTCGTGTCTGGCCCCTGGAAGAAGTTCCTGCAATCACAAGAGATAGCAGCACCCCTGTGACCTTGTGACGTCACAGCCGCCTCGCCTCAGAGACAGGGATTTTAATTTGTCGTCGCCTCCACGCGGGGCGATAAAATCGCAGCGCATCTGCACCCCCCGATAAATGTGCTCCCATGTTGGGAGGCTACGTTACCCTCCACACCCCAAAGAACTGCTGACCAGAGAAAATTTAGTATAAATACAGTCCCGGCAGCCAGCACCAGTAAGTGGCGCTGGGCTCGGTGACCGAAGAAGATGCGAGCCGAACCCCCAGTCTGCTGGAGACACTTCTCAGTCCGCAAGGGCTCATCCTCCTCAGTCTGCAAGGACTTACCTTCCTCCAGTTCATAAGGGCTCTGTTACTCTCACTTTAGTCCGTGGAGGACTCTCCTTCACCCAGCTTGTAGAAGGCTCTTCTTCCAGTCCAACCAAGGGCTCCAATACTTCCTACCGCCAACCCTCCTTTCTTGACTCACACCTTAAACCTGCGTCAAGAATCTCTCTCTCCGAACCTGCAGGTCGCCAAGGACCTGCGCGGGAGACATCCAACATCTACAGGTATACCCAACCTTCGCCCGGTAATCCTTACCCAAGTCAACTTCCCTTGACTCCGCGGTACCAAGCCATCACGCTTCACGTCACCTACCTGATTAGCTTCCCCTTAATTAATCTAGCCGTTGTAAATTTTGTTTCTATAGTTTTTCGTATTTAGCCGCTGTAAAGTTGCGTAACTATAGATTACTTTCCTCAGGCTCGCCTTCGCCTGACCCCCTTTGTTTACGTGTTTCTTGTATTATATATTTTTATTATTTCAATTGTTTGTAAGACAATTTAATTTGATTGTGCATTCTGTATTAGTGATTAACATTGCGTTTACTCCTCAGGGACCAAACTCCGCAATAAAAACCCACGTAATGTTGAATACTTGTGTACCGTTACTTGTAGCTAGCAGACCTGTGCTCCCTATATGCATCTTTGTGTGTTGTTTGTGTTAATCCTATTAATCAGAGGTACAATAAGAAAGGTGGTGTTCCCAGTAAGCAAAGACGTAGGGAATGTCGTGCCCTTGCTCGAGCTAACGCTAATCAACATCCAAGAACGAACCATTGGTTAGGTGTCCAGATCAAACACCACGAGCTATTTAGCCTTTTATCCCTTTTTGGATATCTCATCCCCGCTAGACCACTTACTCTGTGGCAATCAACGGAATACGATGTTCAGGAACAAGTACTAAGTTAGGAGAACGAGGCTATTCCCCCTGACAACCCTGCTAGCCAGCCCCAGAAAACTTCTTGTGATGTTAAATTACAATCAGGACGACGTATCAGAGTAAAACACGCCGCGGGCACAGTACTCCCAAAATATTGTGATTTCAAACTGGTAACGGCAAAGGTGATCCAGGTTCGACTCCCTGCTGAACCCGACTTCTGTACCCGTGTGACATGCCCTTCTGTGGATTTTGTTCCAGCCTGTCAACTCACTTGCCCAACTAAAGTCTCATCTGCCAGGTCATGCACCCCCATTATCACATTAAACTAAACCTCTAATCATTTCATACGTTTGGGACAACTGGCATCCCCCCGAATATTGGTGACCTTAATAGCGAAAAGATCACGCTCCCTGGGCGGGAAACCACCTGTATCCGACTCACTCTGGGGTTTGATTCCTCCCCAGCCCATTGTAAACCTGCCCCCAAGCAGTCTAATGCTGTATCAAAACCCCTAGTGCCTCCTAGGCCTAATTGAAGGTATAGTATTTACCGTAGTAAGCTAACTGGGCTTGGAAGGGAGGTCAACGTTATCGTACTACCTTCCAGGATAGTCATTCCCCAAAGCACTCTCGTCAGTGTTTACTTAAAAGCAATGTTCATTTATTGTTAGCAAAATAAATTTTGCTATGTGGACACAACTACCGATTATTTGCTGGAATGTTACAGTAGAAGCGGAAGAAACTCCAAAATCTTTGTGCTTTTTATGGTTGTGTTTTTAAATTGTGTCTCGGCTTTCCCAGTTGACTCTGCAATTGCAGTCCAGTGGATTCTCTATCTATCATTTCTCAGCGGACTGACAAAATATTTCAATAGATGTGGACTTTCAATGATTGTGGTCTTGAAATGCAGATAAATAAAAAATGGGACCATATAATATTTGTATGGATGCAGGATTTCAATTCATCCTAATTTAATACGTAGAGGTTCGACTGTATTAGCAAAATATCACCAACCTATCTGTGGAATATAAAACATCTGAACAAAATTTCCTTGCCTAATCAAAGGTATTTATAGGTTTTGTCATTGCGACGTAAAAATTAAGTACAATTTGAAACTAATCCTCATTTTTAATACACATGCAATACACATTTATGAACTTGAATTTGGTGGGCAGTATTGTTTTCGTTGCATACACCATAACAATATGTTTGATTCAGGTGCACCTTGGGTTTTGTCGGTTTTTGTACTCTTGCCATGTGTAACGAAAAATCTGTACTTTTGAGAGCAATGATTCCTTCTCTTTCTAAAGTTTAAACAAACATCTTAATTTAGGAAGTGGTAGCAGATAACTGCTGCAATAAAAAGTAACCTAAATCATGCAGTGAAAAAATTGGTTTACTTTCAAAATCAGACAGAAGAATGTGTCAATACGTGTTAACACGACTGAACCACTGAACAATCAAATTTTTCTCGAGATTGCATGTTTCATCTGCTGTGTGGTGTTGAATTGCTCATCTGTATGGTGGTATATCATCTTTGGTGTTTCATGAGAAGTAAATTATGAACTCTGCATTATCAAACAACAGTGGGGAAATAAATACAGCAATGCATTTATTGCATTAACTAATATTAATATGACTGGTTATTAGAATGGGGTGTGATCAGCTTCCAGTTACAAGTTGTGATCATAATTGCATCAAAACAAGTGTTTACAATAGATTTAGCAATTTATTAATGTTCAAGAGTTTTGGTTATGAACCGTGTAAAAAAACACGTGTTTACAATTACAGCAGTATAATAATATGGCAGTATTTACAATACTTCAATTGGCGTGGAAAATAGTATTTACGTGTGGTATTTTTTTATTTAATTTTCTTTCTTTCTTTCTTTCAAATTTGTGGAAGTTACAACCTCATTTCGTGAAACTTGCAAGTTGCATGCTTTTATATTTCAAAAAACAAGATAACCGGATTCGCATTGAGACTTCATGAAATGCCTAAATTCACAATGAAAGTTTGGAAAATGCCTAAATTTGTGATGAAACTGCAGAAAACTGCCAAATTTTTTTGAAATAACAATGATTTTTCACGGTCACGAAAACTGCATGTTTCTACACATTGGCAGCATTATCAGTAACGGAGCAAGCTTTTCACGTCAGGTCCTCCTCACACATTTTTTTACTGTTCACACCCACTTCTGCCAGATATTTGCCAGTGAGTGCGTGACCAGATGTCAGTTGTCTTCACTAAATTAAAATTACCTGTCTGCTTTGGTCGTAACTGTAGTACATACTATTGATTCATTATGGACATTTGACCGGCCATCAAACCCAAGACACACACAGGGTTCATACGGTCCTGGAAAGTCCTGAAATTTTAACCATGTCATAAGGCCTTGAAGAGTCCTTGATATAATCAAGGCCTTGAAAAGTCCTTGAATTTTTGGGTCACATTACTGTATACAACCAGGTACCGCGTGCACGTTTTTTCCAAAATTAGCACTGCCAAAAGTGGGGTGTGCGTTGTACATGGGAATGCGAAATTACCAGGCCGCTGATACAATGTGAACCGACTTTGTAAGGACGGCGGCGGCTGGCTTGCCGCTGACGCCAGACGCCAGAGTAGAGTCACAGTGACCGGCCCCCAGCGGGGGAAGGGGAGTGCCTAAGAGACATGGCCTCCGTGCTACGATTCCCTCCTCTGGACCAGCCAGCCAACCAGAGCGTGTTGTATCCCATCTGCCCTGGTATGAGCATTGAGCAACAACTGGGCAGCACTCGGTATAATGGCAGTTGCCATTGCCAAACACTCTTCTTCGAAGAGAAACGTCAAAATCTTTGTATCTTATACGTAATGAAAAGTACATGGGTGTTTACGTTATTTCTCTAATATCTTTACTCGATGCCAACATACGTATTGTAGCGTCACTGAAATTGATTCATACGCTTTCTGGCATGCCAAAGCATATTATTGTACTCCAAGTGCTTTTTTCAATCACGTCACGGTGTATTACATTACCCCAAGCAATATCTTGTAGTATCTTTTTTTCTTTTTAGGCTTTTATTTGTCAATTTTTTGAATTTTGTGTGTTTGTGAAAACACAGTTATTTTGCACTTTCTTACTCAGCTGGTTTTATTTATTTATTTATTTATTATACTAAGTTGAAAACCATTAGTGCTATATGGTTATTTATGTATGTAGTGCAATGTGAGAATGAAGAGCTTTTATCGTTTTTCACAATGCCTCGGATTTGTGTGTTTAATGATTTGTGTTTGTTGCTGCAGAACCCAAAATTCAGTAAATGGCTACAAAAAACTGCAGACAGAAACAAAGCCAAGTGCAGTTTATGTAGGGCTGTGTTTGATGCATGGGTGTGTCAGCTTTAACCATTCATTAGCCTGGGGGGGGGGGGGGGGGTGGTACATACCAATCTTGCTAGTGAGAAGTTAAAACTGGGAATACAATTCTATCTCTGTGGTAAACAGATACAAGATGCCTCATCTACAAATTCAGCAGTGATGGCACCAGACATCTAGTCTTCCCGGCAAGAACAACAGATAGTTCTTTCATAACTGGCCAGGTCACCTTAAAAGCGGAAATTCTGTGGGCCCTTAATGTGTGCACCAGCCATTTTTCGTACAAGTCATGAGAAGATATTGGGATTTTTTTCAGACACATGTTTCCTGATAGTAGTGTTGCGAAAGGCTTCTCGTTGAGGGAAGCAAAGTGTGCATATATATTATGTTTCGGCTTAGCTCTACATTTTCTGTCTTTGCTTATGGAAAAAATTTTAAACAAAGATTCATATGTTTTGCTTTTTGATGAGAATATTAACAGAAAACTTCATTAGAAGCAGTTGGATTGCCATATTCTGTATTGGGATACTGACAAGGTTGTGTCGTGCTATATGCATTCACATTTCTTTGGACATGCTACTGCAGAAGATATGTTTAGTTCATATGAAAAGCTGAGTTCTGAAATTTGCCTTCCCAGCATGTCTTTGCTGCAGCTGTCTATAGATGGTCCACATGTTAATTGGAAATTTTTCAACATGGTTTGTGATCAGCTGTAAAAAGACACAAATAAAGCATTGCTACATACTGGCAGTTGTGGGTTACATATACTTCATGGTGCATTCAAACATGGGTCATTTTCATCAACCTGGGATGTGGAGAGAATTCTGTCAAGTCTGTATTACCTTTTTAAGGACTCGCCAACTAGGAGAGAAGATGAAAGCAACTGATAGCACTATTATTTTCCCCTTAAGATTATGTGCTGTTAGGTAGGTGGAAAATTCGACAGTTGCAGCTCGTGGTATTAATATTTGGTCTCATGTACTCCTGTATTTAAAATCTGTTACAGAAAAAAAGTTTCCCAACCCCAATACAAAATCTTTCATGGCTATCAAAGAAGCAGCAGATGACTCACTCACTCCTGTACAACTGCTAGTACAAATAGAACCATTCTTGATAGCATATCAGACTGATAATGATAAGCCAGTTTTGCCATTTTTAGGAAAGGATATGTTGTAGATGTTCCGATGCGTAATGGAAATGTTCATCAAAAACGATGTTATCAAGAAAGCAAATTCTTGTGGAAAAATTATGAGAATTGAAGTTACCAAGAAAGAAAACCATTGGCCAGAAACCAAAGTTCACCTAGGATTTGCTTTAGAAAATTGAGTGAAAGGTTTGGTTCACAAGAATGTGTTCAGGGAGCGTGACATTGTACAGGTATGAATGGAATGTCGTGATTTTCTCATGGAAATTGTGAAAAAGCTGCTAAACAAGTGTCCTTTACAATATTCTGTTGTTAGGAACCTCAGTTGTTTGGATTCTAGAGAAATAAATGACAAAACAAATTGCACTACATTGTTTTCTTCAGTATTAAAAATGCTGTTGGATCTACAAAGAGTTGAAGAAACTGACCATGATGCTTTGATTTCAGCTTACAAAGATTTTATTGTGGAGTTTGGTTTGTCACCACAGTTTCAAAACTAAAACCAGAGACTGATCGTTTGGATTCACTGCTATTTGGTTGTGTAAACTCTAGTTCCAACTATGCAGGATTATGGTCTGTGATGAAAATGCTGCTTCTTCACTCACATGGACAAGCTTCTGTTGAGAGAGGTTTTTCAGTAAACAGACAGATTGAAGTTGAAAACATTCATGATCGTACAGTAGTTTCACAGAGAATTATTTGTCAGCATGTTACATCTGTTGGTGGTGTTTCAAATGTAAAAAATTACTAATCCAATTACATCAGCAGCAGGACCACTGCAAAAATGGCAAAGCTTTTTGGAAGAGAAGAGGTGCAAAAAAGAAACTGTACAGCAGTATTTTAAGAGAAAAAAGTCACACATATGAAATAGAGGCACTCAAGACTAAGAAACAAACAATTGAAACTAATATAAATGAACTTACAAAATCAGCTGATAGATTCTCTGAACAGGCAGAAGCAACTGGTAACGTAACTATGGTGTCTAAGTCCAACAGCCTTAGAAGGACAGCAAAAGAAAAATCTGCAACACTTGCTGAAGTAAATCAACAGTTATTTGATAAGTTAAATGAGTATAAAAATCATTAGGGTTATATTTTGTTAAGATCATTTAAAGTTTTCTGTTTGCTTCTGTATTAATAACTGTGTAATCTTCTGCTAGTCTTCGAGGAGCCATCAAACACTACGCACACCTTTATTGACACACTTTCCTCCTTGACGACCACATGATGAGGGATGATGTGTACTGGCTGATTGTGCAACTCTGATGTAAAGGTTACAGCAGCCATCCCATTGGTACCAACTGTTAACGTTCTAATCTGCGAAATGCACCCTAAACTCACGTACATGTCCATGAACTGCCTGTATTCTTGAAGCAACTATGGTGGCGTACATAACCTATGCTACAGCGCCTGAAGTCGCTGAAGTGCAATACCATAAGAATCACCAAGTGTCCTCAACATTGACGCGCGTCTCTCTCTCCGAGTCAAGTGGTCAAAGCGCTGATTGCCCTCCTGAGTTCAGTCGGTGATCCTACCATGGTGTGTTTTCTACTTCTTTAGCCCGGTGAGTCGTGGAAGGTTTAGAAGGGGGCCGCTTCTTGGAGGGACCCCGTCTGAGGGGAGGGGAGTCAAACCTCAGAGTGAGTTGGACAGTGATCGCTTCCCGTCCGGGAATACGATCTTTTGTCACTGAAAGGGTTGCCAAAATGTAAGACGCCAGCTGTCCCGGGGGTAAGTGTTGTGATTCTTAACTAATCTATAGTAATAGTGGTGATGGGCGATTCTGTCGAAGGGGTTCGTTCTATCCACTGTGGTCAGGTGCTGGAATAGGATGTCCGCTGAGTTATTGTCCGCCCATGGTTCGATATGCAATTGAGAAAAATAAGGAGCCTGCCTTCCAGTCATTGGCAAGGTTAATGTACTGTGTCTCCTAATGGCCTACTCCAAGAGATGGGCTCTCAAGGAGAAAGTAAGGTTGACATTATTTGCTTCTGGATGCCTGCACGAGTACTCCCCGCTTTGGTAGCATCCATCGCCAGTCTCCAGCCCAGAGAGTAAGCAGAGACTATAAGGCACCTGCAGGATTCAATGATGCCAGAGAATCCCATGCACCTCTTCAGCAACCCCATATGCACCGGTCCTTCAGAGATTCCACAGTGGATTGCTGAACTGATTTGTCTATCCTTGACTCCACAGCCTCCTGTTGTTGCTTACAAGGTTCCCGACATCCTTCGACCTGTACCTTAACCTCAACCCAGGATACCAAAGCCACAGTCTTCATTGCCAATTGTTGAACGATCACGTCCATTGGTCCGTCACCCAGGTATACAGAAACGAGTGGCGCTCCTAAGCACCCAATTGTGTTAACACCTGCAGACGACTTCGTGCCCTGCTAACAGCCCACCAGGCTGGGTCTGTATAACGGGAAGATCCCAGCAGCCCGGAAGGACCAGACCCCAGAGACCACACAGGAGCGTTCTGTCTAGCTACTGGCAAAAAGCTGATGGGGCTACTCCTGGCGCAGTAACTATAAGCCCACACGCTCCCACTAATGCCTACAGTAGTAGTACTACATCACAAATATTATGTGTAATAAATATGCTTTCAAGTTTACCTTTACAATATTTTCTTGCATTATTTTACTTTAAAAAACAGATTCCTGGTAGCGACATATACTGCTTCTCTCTGATTTGGCCACTGCCACAGGTTTCTTGTCATTATTTTTGTGTTCTCAAACAAAAACTATAAACATTGATGCCATTGGGTGAGAGACGAGATGATAACGATACAGTTTTACCTGGTAGGTGGATGCAAGCAGTGTTTCCTGTACACCGCACTTGGAGACTCAGGGATGCTGTGAGTTCTGTGTGTTCATCTCACCCGTGCGTACTTACAAAAACACTTTCAATACTAAACATTGCACTGTAGAACACTTGGAGAAAGCTGGGTTCGACGCTACAAGAGTACATAAGTTTACACTGGTAAGTTTGTTTTTATTTACGCCAGTTACATCGTGCCAAATGAATGGATCTTACGTTTAACACTCAGACGTAACTAGCCAGTTCTGGTGGGTGATTCCCTTGGCACATTACTTTTCTTGCGCACTCCTAGATTGGTGACCCTCCATGGTGCATGATAACACAGTCTCCACAAGGTAAGGGGTCTACAACCACTGTGATGGACTGTAGATTTTACCTAGAGATGAGACAAAGAGTATGAACATGAACTTTACCATGTGCATTTATTTTAGTTGCTAATGCCTACTCGTCAGGACGTGTCCCCGAACCACGTGTTGTTTGGCATCTGTCAATACACATAACGGGTTAGGACGAAAAATAGCTAACACCATACAAAAATACATTACTATCACTGGATGAATGTGGGGCACCGCATGAACAGGCAAAATAAACACACGATGCGTGAAAACAGTATTACATGGCGTGGATGCCGCTGGATGCAGTTCTTAGCCAATCACGTATGCAGATGAAAAATGCATTATTTTACGTTTAAATTTGGCAATATTTGTCAACCAAAATGATTGTAGTATTCAGAAAAATATTCCTACTAAGAAACAAGGATAGAAGAGCTCGTAGCACGCCGGATGGCGGGAAAATCCAAACATATGAAATGAATGCATGGTCATACCCAAAAAACATCAAACATCAAAGTACATGAACCCTGAATGAAAAATAACACATATTACCCTCAGATCAATTAAGATGCACACGATGGAACACGAATTAGCCCTCTAAATGCAGCAATGGCGTGGATACAGACTTGGTGCTAGCTAACCACGTGGCCGTGGATGATGTGGGCGTAACACAATTAAACATGATAAAATCCTTGAAACACATATATACAAATATTACCCTTGAGATTACTTGCCGCAATTAAGCAGAAATTACAATGAAAAGCACTTAACATGGGCGGATGGTGCCTGATATGCAATTTGTGCGGGCCGCGTAGCCTCTCCGCCATTATCTCCTCTTATCTTGTTGTAAGTTGAAAAAGCCACAATGGCTGCAAATTATTAAGTTAAGCGGATAGCATTATTTCATACATTTTCACAAATAGATTTTTAATGTTGAATTTCTGATACTAATTGATTGTCTTTTGAAAGGCGTCTTAGCCTGAATATCATTGTCCTGTTCTTCAGCGGCGCGTGCACTTTGAAATTGAGTATCACAAAATTACTTAAAAACTAAAATACAAACATATTACGCTGCAAACAATTTTGGACCCTGAAAAGAAATACATAGCACTGAAAGAAATTATCCCATTTTGGGAAAGTCCGTGCAGCAGTACCGCACATGTGTTTACCACCCCACCACGTGTTCTGCTAGCGACTGGTGCTGGATCTTGCCGTAGTCAACTTCAACTTTAAATTTTCAGATGATCTTTTTTTGTGTTTATCACTTTCAGTTTGCTTTACGCAAGAGTCTCTATGATCTCAAGCGTTAGTGACATGTTGCAAAATTTACAGATTATAGTTTTATCATCAGTTGCATAAGTAATTAGGATGGCTAACAGCATCACTTGCATACAAGTGATGTTTTGAAAATTCTGCAGCACGTTGCTTTACAGTAGCGGTGTTTTTTTGCATTTTAAAGAGACAATTATATCATATGACAGTCATGATGCATTCCTGCACATTTAGGATGTCGATTCTACTTTACGACTTCGCCCCATCTTTGAGCATACTGTTCATAATGGAGCAGATCATGATCCTTAAACAGTACTGAAGAGGCAGGATACATGCCTATAGGCCGTTAATGATAAAGTGAGCACTTTTGAAAGCCTGCTAAAATGTTACTTTCTTGCCCATTATGTATCCTTCCACCACATGTAAACAAACATTGCCATGTGACAGCCATGTGATTGCCATATGTTAATAAACTCATGTTTACATTTTAGGACTGCTAAATGTAACATGTATATTATATATAAAACATGTAACATATATGATGTATATAACACATGGTTTTATATGTATATATCTGTGTGTGTGTGTAAAATATTCAATATATATAAAATTCGTAACATATATAATTGTTTGGGTCATGTCACAGCTCTGATAGACAAAAACTTTACACAACAAACAATTGAAAAATGAATGCCCTAGGAATGAAGTCATGGAAACTGTGAAAAAGCAAATATTAAACTTTGGCTGTGAACAAGGACCAACACGACACTTTAAAATAGGACACACATTAGTCAAGCCGATAAATAATTTGGAAGGGCCGCCAAATCCAGATGTTGAAATAGACTAGCACTACTACACATCCAAGGTACACCACCACTTGTCACACAAATTACCAAGCTTTGTTTGGCTTCAGCTGACTGAAGTGAGGTGCAACACTAAGCCATTAGGAAAAAACATACATCCTGCAGGCATAAAGTAGCGGTGTAACGTAGCAGATGTCTGAAGCGTATAAAGTAGACAGAGTGAGGCCATGCAAGGCCTTAATAAAAAATGACAAATCAAAAAATAATGATGCAGGACCTGGAAAGGGGAAGGCAGGGAAGCAGAACAGGGAGGATAGGCAAAATGATCTGAGCCGAGCAAAGGGTACACCACTGCACAGAAGTAGATGGTGCTAATAAACTTAACGTGACAGCGCAAATGTGGCCGTACATAATAATATGTAATATATAAAAAAATATATATATAAAATATATGCATGTATATGTACATTTTAAGGATAGTTTTATATGCACCTATATAAATGGAGCTAAATCTATTTCAACGTAGGCCTATAACGTATATATAAAATTAAAATAATTTGCACTAAAAATATAAACAAATCAACAAATGCAATTGTGTATATAAAAATTTTTTTTTTTACGCTGTTACTCTGTGTTCGTACCCTTCTGAGACCCTCCAAAAAAGAACTGAACATTTATACTGTGAATTGAAGTGGTAAAAGAATGTTATACCAGGCTTGTAACTGGCACCACCTTCATTTGTACAAAATAATTTTAAAAATAATGTACATTATTTATAGCTAGGTGAAATGCCGATCCGGTGATGGCCACATTTCCAGTGTCTCTTGTGGCTCAAAGGGGTGCGACATTTCCTTTTTGTCAAACCCACACACATACCTCAAGAAACAAATTTTACAGGTAAAGTGCATAGACTGTCATCATTGTTGTGGTTCCTTCATTACAGTGACTGCAGCCAAACTGAAAATTAAAATGAGAAAAATATTTCAAGAAAATTACTGTACTTGCAAAAAATGGTTCGTGCGTGCACACACAAAGCTGAAAGAAATGTCTTATTATTAATGTACAACCAATACATATCCACAAATGACAGCAAAATGATAATGTAGAGAACAAATTAAAGAAGTAATACTTACAGGCAAGTTACTGTGCATAGCAATAAGCACTTGGTTTAACTTTCCTTGTTACTATAGCTGTGCGTCAATAAACAGCCAATCAGAAGCCCCGACACTTATACTATGGTATTAATTGAAAAACTTATTTACAAATCAAGAAAGTGTGTATTTCGACTTCATTACGCGAGAAGATATTTTCTTTTGTTTATTTATGGATAATCACCACCACTGAAGTTTTGTAGCACTTTTAGGTAACATTTATAGTAAAAATAAAAATGTAAATAATTTACCGTTTCAAAAATGTCTCAAATCTATTGGAAATATTTATTTTTGAAAAAACCCACTACCAACTCTATGTACGGACCTTAATTTCTTTGGCACAAATGTAGCAACATAAACAAACTAATATTATTATCGTTATATCAATTGTAGCCAGTCCACTGTGCTTTTGTGTTTTGTATGTGCTTATCGCTACAACTGTGAATGTGTTTAGTATGCCAATTGTAGCCCGGCCCTTATTGAAAGCTAGCTCATACAGCTTCTTTAGAAATACTTAATTTAACACACACACACTGCGTAATGTAATCTAACCTTTACAAAACATGCACTCGCAAGTAAACAGGAGCTCTGTGTGTCTGGGGTGTAATATACAGTTACATTATATTTCTATAACTACAATAATTTTGCAGCCAATTAATATTTCCTCATGCTTGAGAATTTGTGGAATGAAAACTTGCAATCAGATATGCCACTATTTGAGGCTGAAAAGGGGTTTTTCTAATTTTTTTGTAGTATCATCACGAAAAGTAAAAAATCAAGTTGATTGGTTTTAAAACAAAAGATTTGCGTAAAAATAGATTTGATCACAAATGCGAATTTTGCATGCCTCTATCCATGGCACACCGTAATATATAAAATATTTGCACATCATTAGAAAATAATCACACCCAAAAATAAAAAAGATGTGAAATCCTGTAGTTTGTAGTGGAAAACACAATTTTATGGTTTAAACAGTTTTATGTTCAATTGATGTAGGGTTGAACGAGATATGGATTGGTAATTGAGGTTCAGCAATTTTCATGCTGGGCTCTGAGGGTTCTTTTGTGTAAGCCGGAATTCTCTTACTTTACCTGTTCTAAGATAGTAGAAATCAGAACTTGGTGAATGTTGGTGTGTTCTGCAGGTGAACCACGCCGCCTGTTCCGAGATGTGGTGCTGCTGACGGAAGATCGCAACCTGCGAGTGAAGGCACTGGCGCGGCATGTGCCAGTACGCGAAGTGCCGGACTTTGCGCAGTGGGCGGGGTGGGCTGAACCCTAGCTGCCCCCTGAGGAACTGTGACACACACATTGTGACGACACGACACCCTGGGGCAGGAGGGGTGTGTGCGTCCCGCCATCGACACCCATGGCACCCATGGTATGCCCAATCCATATTTATACATTCACCTCCGACTGTTTAGGAAGGTGGACTGGAACGATATTAAATATTTTAATTTAGAATGAAAAATTTTGAGTAATATTGGATATAAAGAGAGATTTTTTAAATTTAGAATTGAGGATCAAGTAATAATGTATTCAGTTGAGACATGCTAGCTTTTTCTCTCATTCTTAAAATATCCTTCACTGTTAATTGTAGTTGTGTCTAGGGGCCTAATTCTCTTACTTTTTACTGATTTTATATCATGTAACTATCTTTACGAGTCAGTATGGTAATCTGTTACTCTAAATGTTGCCCCAGCTGTCTTTATATAAAACCAGGTCAACAAGGTGTCTTTATGAATAACATTGAAAAGAAAATGAGAGATTAACTTGCCACTCTCCAGAGAGAGAAAACACACCCTAGAATACACTAAAGAGAAGAAATATTACATTATACAGTATTATATTTACACTGACGCACGTCGCTCTCATGTATTATACTACAATGATTACGACTCATCTGACTTAAGTATTACTACTCCACCCGAGAGAGAGTTAAACCCCGCCAACTTATTACACGGATATCTTAGATAGCCACAACTTTTGACCGCAATTCCAAACACGTGGGAAATAACGTTGCGCAAGCCAACGAGAACGCAGCTCTCCCCTCCCCCACGCTGAGAGCTTACAAGCTGTCAACCGCCTCGGGGCAAAACCGAGCGCCGCCGATTATGCACGAAGCTAAGCGACTGGGCGGAGGGTAACTACTCTCATCCTGGCCTCGTACGAGAGGGACGTCATGAGCAGACGTGTAGTATTCCGAGCGGCTGGAATCACTTGACCTGTTTTACGGGGTAGGTTGTGGCAATTAAGTGCAATAACACAATGCGAGCGAGAACTTCCTGTTGGCATCAGTTTATTGATAGCCATACATGGTGCACTATTACAAGGAGTCACAACTTGATTCGCAGTAACATATGACAAACACTTGTACACTTTGCTAGTCTTGGGATGTTTTATGGCGATTCCCCAATAGACTAATTAACCGCGGGATGCGTTATAGCGGTTCTCTAAAGGCTGTGAGCCATGGGATGCGTTACAGCGATTCCCCTAGGGCTCTGCGAGCTTCCAGACTAGCCGGGAATTCTCTTCACCATACTCTCAGAGCCTTATTTATACTGCTCCTCGGTATGCACTTCACTCTCCAGTTGAGGGTCTTGCGCACCATTGTAGTGCCAGGTGCAACTGTGCCCCCTTGAACTTACTCTCGCTCTAGGGACTCTTACATTTGTCTCTGTCTTACGATCCTCTCACACGTAATGCTTAATTACATTCTTACCCTTTATCATTGGTCTGAATAAAATAGTACAATTCTACAATTACACTACATGTCCCCCTTTATGAAAAAGAAACAAATTAATATAAAATAATTTGCTTTCTTTACAACCTTAGTGATAGTTTTCTTAGTGGACCCACTTTCGTGCAGCTCCATTTGGTCTGATGGTAGTTCGCTCTGTGAACTAGCAATTGAGCGTCTACCAGGAGAGTAGTGATCTGCATTATTTACACTAGGCATGTACAATAGTAGGCGTAAAATAGAATGATTGACAACTATTTTACTCTCCCTTCTTGGAGACATACTTCTTCATAGACTTACAGCAGCCACATTTGATACAAACACATGTAAATAATTCAATTACAAATTACACTAAGGTTACATAAGAACTTATAATTACATTGAACATTTGACTAGTGTGCTTTACTTTCCACTCTTCTTGCACATGTTTTTCAACCTCACTTAGTTTGTGACTTGCTAACTTGAAGTCATTTAATTGATTAGTTACAGTCTTTAGGGATATATTTAGTTTTACTTCATCGATGAGGTTTGACTCTGCGGTCTCACAACAGTCTATATCTAGTGTTACTTTAGGGATAAAATCCTTAGAACTAACATTTTGATTCTTCTGTGTTTGAGATACTTTGAGTACATTAACCCATAACCCTTACATGTATCAGAAAACTTTAATTTTCCTGTCCCCATAAGTATTGTATCAGAGGGTTCATTCTTGTTATAAACTAAGGTTAATTTCTCCGCATTTTGAGCGACACATAGCCATTCGTTGTTATCTAGTTGTATCTATAAAGTATCCTGCGTTTCGTCTACTTGAAATGTGTTAAAGTACCTTAGTGTTGACGCATGCCTGATTAGACTGACTTGGCACGTTAGTCATTGATTTTGTCCGCTAGACCTAAAGCGGCGTAGTTTGGTTTATATAGTTGGTGTGAGGCGAGGGGTGTTGGCTAGTACTTACTCACGCCTGCTTCTTGAGATTGTAGTTGGAGTACGTTTGGCTTAGTCACGACGAATTAGGTCTATGCCGGAGCTTATGTTCCACAAGTGTTCTTTGTTAGACAAGAAGATGGCGTTACCCCAGCCTAAGCGCACTTCAGTACCGGTCAGGAGTCCTTTGACCACCGGGTGACACATAGGATGTATGCGGATATATGGTGGGAAGTCAATTAAAAGAACCGGAACAGGCGCGACTGCTTGTCTAAGTTCGGCAGCGCGGTCCCATTCCACCTGCCTCTCCTGCATAGGACAGGGTAATACTGTCCACGGCCTGAGAGTAGAGTGAGCCAGATATTGTTCCCTGCGTTTTCCACTACTCCTCCTCCTGTGAGGCATAGGGCAAACAGTTCTATAAATCTTTGTGATGCACTTAGACAGGAAGATTGATAGTGTATCCCAATAGTGACTTGCTGGTACGAGCTCGATAAGAATCCCCTCTGATCCCCACAGTTGCGGGCTGATCAGGGACTTGGAGCAGTGTGGGTCGCCAAGCCTCTACTGGTTGTGCGTTTGCACTAGAATGCACTGCAAGAATTCAGGGTACAGTCACCGCGCACTGACTTAATGCGGATGGTGAGAAGCAACCTGAGTCTGTCGCACCTCCCGGTGTGAAGGTGTTTCTAGTGGTTTTGGCATCGCTGTTTCTTCCCCACGAGCACTGACTTAATGTAGATGTGTAACTGGGAAGAAACAGGTAGCAGTCTAATATGTATGTCTACTGACATGTGGACACCTGAAAAGAACTCCACAGTCAAGCGAACTCGGTTTAACAAAACTCCCGGTTCCTGTCGGTCATGCACAGCATATCCTATCCTCAACTGTTAAATACCCTGTAAATGAAAGACAGAAAGGTTGAGAACAATGAGTGTTAATTGAAGGTTCAATAAACACTTGACCTGTGCTACCTCCTACCAAGTCGTGGATAGCTGAAGGTAACTGCGGTTCCAGGTGTAGGCGACCTGGTTCTTAGGAAAAAAGGAAAAGTTAGTTGAACACGAATGCAAATTAATTAAAGTTAAACTGCTAAGAAAAAGGTGTCTTGAGGAGACAAAGTGAAGTTAAAATTCGCTGGTCGTCGGGCTGTCTGGTCCTCTGCCATGGAGGCGTACTTGAAATTAACTAACTTCTCTGAAGATCCGGAGCACTGGTATAGTGCTGTGGGAGTTTGCTAGAGATGTGAAAGAATGACTCCTGAGCTCGGCAGCGTCTGGACTTATATAGTGGAGTTTGTGGGCAGCCGGCGCGGGGTGCGGGGGAGATGTGATGTCCTCCGGCAGCGATTCTGCTTCGTGCCTTGTCAGAGCCGCTCGGCGTTGCCTGAGGTCTGGGCAGCTTGTCGGCTCTCAGCGCTGGGAAGGGTTGGGAGGGGGCGGCGTGCCTGCCAAGTAGCGTATCCTCCAGGTTAGAAGGAATCGCTCATAGTTCCTGCTGCCTGTAAGGTAGGCAGCATGTTGCTCACGTCTGTACTGGTGGAAGAGCTACTCTAGGCAATGAGTCGTAATTGTATTAGATTATTTGTATAAGCGGCATGCGTCAATTCTCCACCCTCCTCCGTTGCGATGAAGACTCATTGTGGAAAAGGTGTTGAAGAAAGGCTAGGCCCCCTCTCTGGAATGGAAGGTCTAGAAGGTCTGGGTAGACATTGGTAGACGTGTGAGGTAGGTAGCACAAAAAAAAAATTTGTAGGCAGGTAGGCGGGACACTTAATGTTGGTGTGCTTGACCCCTGTAGCGGTGCGTGGTCTGTACGCTTCTGGCCCGGCCGTCCGGTGAACCGAAACGTGTGAGACGTGTAGTTGTGTCGATTGGCCGGCGACCTTGATTATTTCTCTATCTTGCGGGAGGGCGTCCTTCTCTGGCCCGCACCCTGATTATCGGGCTTTGCTGATGCGGCGAGAGTGTGTATTCCCCCCTTGTGTAAAGATTATTGGGTTAGGAAGCTGTGTGTGTCTGGTGTCCCACTGGCATATATTTCATATGTGTTTCATTGACAAAACACAGCATAGCACTGGTGGATATTACAAGGGAATCGTACATAAAAACCTGAAGAAAAATTATATGAAATAAGGGCATGTCAAAACGAGGGGTTTAAACTAAGAATAATTATAATATGTACAAGCCTTACTCGCAGAAGGCAGGGAAATGCCACTACTACCCTGGAGCTTGCTGCAGTGAGTTAAGAAGGAAAAACGGTAAATCTTTCCAGGGAACTTTTGTGTCTGTCGAAAAGCTAAATAATTACGTGTGACAGATTGCGAAGTGGCCAATCACAGGCCCTTCAATATCTGGGTTGACTGGCTAAACGAATACAAAGCGAGTACACTACATGCATGATTAACGCTGCAAATTGTGCGCACATTGATCACTGGATACAATACACATACATTTTAAATGGAAGTTGAAATATCTTGCACCATATTTGGTGAGCTTTAATGCTCAGAGTGTGAACTAAGTAGATGCACAAGATACTGTAAACAAAAGCATATACAACTATAAGCACATACATAAAAATACTCTCCTATAAAACGGCATCCTTTCTTGTAGGCAATTTTCACATATACCTTTTCAAAACGTATTATGATATTTACTTGTGTGTCTACACATCAATTCGTATTTAGTGCTGAAAAGCATAAAAAAACTAACCTAGCCATCTGTTGCGGGAGTCCATCTTAGATCGTAGATCTAATGGCTATTATGTATATTGTGTATCTTCGTTGGAATGTTCAAGGTAAGTTCCTAAGGAATGTTCACTTTTGTCCATGCCGAAAAGACACTCTTACACGACGGTATTCTTCCTTTAAGTGATCTTCACATAAACATTTTCAAAATGTATTGGGATATTTATAGGTTTACCTACACATCAAGTCAGATTTAATGATGATCATTATAAAATATTAAAAGCTAAAATGTTATTGTAATGTCGAAGTCTGTCTTCAATGTAATCATTGGCACAATGATGAATGTCTTTACGTGATCCATTTATGGTAGCCATTACTGTCACTGTGGAGAGCCTCTATTCGTAATGCTACTTACTTAAGTGGGCTGTCGGCCACTGAAACACTTGATCCTTGATGTGTAAAATGGCTGTCAAAATTTACTGACGTACAGCTTTTTACGGCTGTATATAAAAAACTAATCATCACATAGTCGAGTAATTAATTACTGGTTCATTTACCTCGTTGGTTCTTTATACTTGAACTATACTGGATACTTTTAATTTAGCCTAAATGTGGTGGTTCTGCTTACTTCACTGTCTTTTACTTGCGACTAAATTAAATGTGGTGCATGTGATCTGTCTATAACGAGTAGTTTTTTCACATGCACGTAGTAGTGTAGTAGTAGTAGTAGTAGTAGTAGTAGTAGTAGTAGTAGTAGTAGTAGTAGTAGTAGTAGTAGTAGTAGTAGTAGTAGTAGTAGTAGTAGTAGTAGTAGTAGTAGTAGTAGTAGTAGTAGTAGTAGTAGTAGTAGTAGTAGTAGTAGTAGTAGTAGTAGTAGTAGTAGTAGTAGTAGTAGTAGTAGTAGTTTACAGCAACTATAGTCCATTCCCGATTGGAAGCAACTTATGAATATCAACCTTTGAAAAACTACTCTAGGCATAACATGTCAACCTGTTTTTTCAATAACCAGTATTCCACAAATATAGAACACCGTGGTTAACTTTAGAGTACTGTAGTATTGAATAAATGAAATTTTACCTTAATATCTTCTATAACTTGTAATATTTATTTCTTTTTAAATATGAATTAACAACAGCAAGAGCAGCGACGTGTTGGCTACGGCCGGTAAGAAATAGTTCACAGTAAAAATATTATTTTAGCCAATTTTTTAGTATATTATTTGTCAATTAAACGGTGCCTATTGAAATATTTAAATACTTAGTTAGCCCCGATGGCAACATATCTCATTTTTACAGTTTAAAATAACAGCGGAAAATATTGTGAGTGGGCCGTAATGGTACGGTGTTGAGCGAGGCTTGTCTCTCTCTCGCTCTCCCCCCCCCCCCCCCCCCCCCCCCCCTCGGGAAGGTTCACTTCGCTAGTAAGCATTTCACTTCGCTAGTAATAAAATATTATACATGTTTTCAATTATAGCATATTTCATACTTATTACAGCAAAATAATGATTTTTGATTTTGTAATTTACAGCTGAAAAGAGATTTTAATGTTTGGATACTTATTTTAATATATTTAGATTTGATGGTGGGGCAGAAACAAAGTGAAGTTGGCAGACGTGGTGAGCCATGACATGGCGTGTTGCTGTTTTACCAAACGAAGCGTAAATTATACTTACTCCGAAAAATACTTCAAATTAGCACATCACGTTTGTAGACGTTGTGTTTTTTAAACCTACCTAAGCAAGTTACAATGTTGTGATAAATCTGTGTTTCTGTGGCAGTAACAAATATACTGTTACGGTGTGTTTCGTTAACCACTGCGTGTGAAATAGCAGGGCATGGCTGCGTGGTTATCGTTACGCTGGATCTGTGTGTGATTTCAAATTTTCGATTTGAACTATTTATACGTTTTAAATGTGAACTGTTTTTATGATGAAGTTATTTATTTACATCCACGTCTGTTTATTTATCACAACTTTGTACCTTTGCCCTGGGTGTTTGAAACACAGTCGTGTAATGTGATTGATCACCAATACCAACAAAAACCAAGCGTAGCCCGAATAAATTTCAATAAACCGAATACACAGTAAGTAGTAATACATATAAATATGAGCGTAATAAAAGTTAATGTAGGCTTATTTGTGTACATGTTCTCCGCTATATTTTAAGTTTGTAAGACTAAAAATGAGCGAAACGAGTTGCGTGCTTTATTTTATTGTCTCTTTTTCGTTGGACTGGTTATTCCTTCGTTATTTGAACTGAGGCCGTCATTTTAAAGAAATAACCCAACACATATCAATAACAAAAAGTTAAATACTATAGTTCATTATCCCGCAGTTGTAACAGTGTTAAACACGGTTGCTGCAAAATATTAATGTGCATTACGTTTAATGTGCTATGTCGTGGAAAACTAATACAAGTTAATGTAACATAACGGTAAGAACTATCATCAATTCAAGTATTTTTAAAACATCATAAAGTTGATTTATGTAATGTTAGAGATCTAAACTGTGAATATCCGTACAAAATGGTTTTTGAAATAGACCTACGACAGAATTCTTTGAAAAGCTGTAAACAGTAAACAACACATTTGACAGGTATAAAAGTAAAAGTCACATTTCAATGTTTATATTTAGGTGTAGCAAAAGTATACAAACGCATGTACATACATGCATGCACATGCGTGTGCACACACACACACGGCATGTAAACATTGATTTTGACAGATGCTACAGGGCAGTCATGTGGTAATGTTTGTTTGCATTTGGCAGAAGGATACGAAATGATCCTGCAAGTAGATATTCACCAGAATATTCCGAGAAAGTTGCTTCCAGTGAGGACTGGACTATACACTGTTGTTAAACTTGGCGCACTTACTGCCTATGTTCGGTTCACTTTCAACAGACCACCCCTTTGGACGAAGTGTAACATGCAGAAGGTATGGCCAGATATACCTGGTTGTGGGTCTCTATGGCGATTCCAGGTACCGGCCAGGCGTGTGGGCATCAAGCATCGTGGAGCAGCTGGGGGCATCGTGGCATTTGCTTTTGCTGCTTCAAAGTGGGAGGGCACTCATTCAAGGGACGTTCAGGCAGTGCGGGGGAGTGGCAAACCCTCCACCCCGACTGCCTGGGTTCCTAACCGTAGGGCAGTATTATACTCTGACGGGGCAGTGCAGGGGAGAAAGGTCTCCACCCCGACTGCGGGCAGCACAGCTCGTCGTGGTACCAGGTTGTGGGTGGCATCGACTGTCTTGGTGGCCAGGTCCTGGGGCGAGGCAGTGGAGGAGAGATTCACGTCAACCTCCACTGCAAGTGATGTGCCTGTTGAGGGGTATTGGGTGGCATCGACGTTCCCGATGAAAGCGGTCGTTCACGTAGCAAGAAGGCGGGGCGAAGCACTTCCAATGTGGCAGCTTCATGTCCAGGTCTGTGGGTATTCCTGTGTTGCAGGACCTGGTGATGGAGCACTTCAGTTACAGCTCGATGCCCCGGGTATCAGAGTTTCCTGTCTAATAGCTGGCTGGGACAAGCACTCTTGTCCGAGCTTGACGTCCAAGCTGGCGGGAGTTCCTGTGTTGCAGGATCTTGACGCAGAGCACTTCTGGCATGGCAGCTCGACATCTTGGTAGGCGGGTCGTCCTGCGTAGCAGGTTCTTGGGGTGGAGCACTTCTGGCATGGCAGCTCAACGTCTTGATAAGAGGGTCTTCCTGCATTGCAGGTGGTTGGGACGGAGCATTCTTGTCTCAGCTCGACGTCCCAGGTTCTGGTGGTCTAGTGGCATCCTCAACTTCTTCGTCGGGTAACGACTGCGCTGAAGTTAGGATGACCTCGACTTTCGGTTATGTAGTTGTACCAGGTGGAGAGGTAGGCGCCTGGGTGATTTCCACCCCCCTCCCCCTCACTGAAGGTACTTCCGATTACTCACTAATGTGGCTTGATCGGCGGGGTGTTTGATGGGGTTCTCTGTCACAGTGACTCTGCCAGGATAATTCAGAGCAGCTAGATCTCGCTTTGGTTGCTATCTTCTCGGCGTAGCTGTGGCATCGAGGGTATTGATCCAATGGAAAGTGCACCTTGGCGTTGTTCTACCTCGGTTTTCCATGGCGCAATGTAACTCGGCGCCTTGTCAATCACAATAGGTGTCGGTTCAGGTCTCGTTGAAGGCTCTGGTTGTGCATTGAGGACTACCTCTTTTGGTGGGGGTTCGTCTTCATCCCTGGATTAGCCAGGTGTGTCTTTCAATGTTGTCATCCCCAAGTATTGGCATTTCCCCTGGGTATGGTCATATCTAATCTCTGGTGGCCTTACGAATCCGTCCGCATATATCCTTGGCCCAGTAGACATTGTCTTGGCTCGCTTGCCTACTATGTGGTTCGGTCCATCCCATTTGTCAGTAAGGCGAGCGCTGAATTGGTTGCTGGCTTTGCTGAGTGGGTGACTTCATAGGAGGACGCCTTCCCCTAAGTTGAATCGTCTTACTCCTTTCTTTGGTTGGAGATATTTCTTCAAAATATATGCATTCTGGGCTTTCTGGGCATGCGTGATACGAGCTAGGGCTGCTAGCAGGATGTCCTCTTGAGTTGAGGCATATCTGTGTGTTCGCTTTCCCACTGCCAGTCACCTGGTCGGCGCAATGGTTGTCCAGGAGTAAGACACTCGGACTGGTGTCAACGGCCTCGAAGGGCAAACTGTATGGTGGGGATGTGCTTATCCCATTGCCCACACTAATACGGAGGCACTTCTTGATCTCCTGGTTCCTCTGTTCAGTGGGGTTAGCTTGTGGGTTGTAGGTAGGGGTAGTCCAGGTTCCTACCCTCAGTTTTTATGGGCAGTTTGCCATTGTCTGTCAGTATGGCTTCAGATAACCCCATCGTGCGAAGATATTCACCTAAATTTTCTGCACGATTGGGGTAGTTTCTTGGCTGCGTAGAGGAAATGCCTCTACCCATTTGGAATTGATCTGTTACTATGAGGAGGTAGCGGTTTCCTTTTGTGCTATATGGTACAGGCTCATCAGATCGACGGCGGTGTGGGTCCAGGCCGTTTTGGGTCTCCGTGGTTTTGCGGTACGAGGGGGAACTGGGTATGCTTTGCGTGCAGCATGTGACGCAGTTGCTAACGTAATGCCGGACATTGCTGCTTTTTCCATCCCAATTGTAATGGGTTTCACTATCCAATAGGGTTTGCCTAGTACCCGGATGACCAGCTTGGGGATGGTCATTATGGTGCTGGCATATATCAGCTCATAGTTGTAGCGGAACCCAGATCTTCCACTGGGTATTGGGCTGCCCGCTACTTATCCATGCGTCATCCCGTAGTGCATACCGTTGGGGCTGTTACCGTAGTAGGCGTCGGATATCTGGATCCTCCTGTTGACTTAAGGTGATTTGTTGATGAGTTATTTGCAGCTGAAGAAGTCGGATTTGTTCTTCCTGACTTCTTTCGATCGGAGAGGGAACGAACGAACATTTTTCCTCTTCTTCCTCTCAACTTTCTCCTCCTACGTCAGGAAATGAGACAGGTCGTCTGGTTAGGTCGTTAACTTCCCTGGGCAATGTTGGACCTCGACGTCGAAACTCAGTGAAGAGCATGTCCCACCGGCCGAGCTTGGCTTTCGAAATCCGGGACTCTGATAGCCATTGTAGTGCTTTAGAGTCGGTTCGCAGAATGAAGTGTTGCCCTTTGAGATAATACCTATATTTCTTCACGGCCCAGATAACGGTCAGACATTCCTGCTCATTAATGTGGTAGTGTTGCTCGGTTTCATTTAAGCTGGTTGATGAGTACGCTCTCACATGGGGTTGTCCTCCTACATCTTGCTGGTGGAATACTGCGCCCAGTATGTTTTGACATGCGTCCATTTGCAGTATTAAGGGTTTGTCTCCCTGTGGCCGATGCAGTTGGTGAATATTCTTGAAGTTGTTCTTCAAGTCGGAAAACGCTCGTTATTGTTCTGGGCCCCATCGCCAACAGGTGTCTTTCTCGAATAGTGAGTGTAGCGGAGTCATATATTAAGCAATGTTTGGAACCAAGTCTTGTAGCCAATTACACAGACCCAGGTACCATTGTAGTTGTCCTTTATTTGAATGCTCTTCCGTTTCTTCAATTGCTCGTATTGAACTGTGCTTTGGGAAGTTCCCCTCTGGTGATATGATGTGTGCCGGGTAATCTATTGATGTCTTGCTGAACAAGATTTTTGACAGCTTACATGTCATCCCATGTAATTCGAGCCTTTCTAATACTCGTTGCAGATGGCCTAGATGTTCCTCCCAGCTATTGGAATATATTATTACATTGTTGAGATAAGCGAAGCAGAACTCGCCGATGTAACCTGTTAGTACTTCCGACAACATTAATCATTGAAATATTGCGGGGGCGATTTCAAGTCAAAATGTATGACTGGAAATTGCAAGGTTATGCTCTCGGGTGTCGTAAAGGCTGTATACTTTCGACTGTCCGGGTGGACCGCTATGTGCCTGTTTCCCGATTCCCTGTAAGGAGTACTGAATATTTTGGTCTTGTCAATATCTCATAGCGTATGAGACAAGTATATTGCTGGGGGAGCAATTGTGTGGGTGACTTCATTTAGCGATTTGTAATTCACGCAGAATCTTAATTTTCTGTCCTTCTTGGGTACAAGGACCACGTGTGAGTTATAAAAGGAATTTGATGATTACACGATCCCCTGGTCCTTCATGTCGTTGACCTGTTCCATGATGAGGTCACAACGGCGGGTAGACACTCGGTATGGACTGTTGTAGACTGGTACATAAGTTGTAGGCCGTATTTCAGGTTGTATGAAACATGTTTTTCGTACCAGTCCTCCTTGTCCAAAAGCGCGGGCGTGCACGTCTAATACGGCTTTCAATTGATAGAACTCTGGTTCTTCGAGTTCATGATTAATGCTCATTGGATCGATGGGCATTGGCGGGATGTCGTCTGGGTTTTGATCCCAGTTTACAGAAATATGGTTGTTTTCTCTCAGGTAGGCTCGGCGTTGTCAGTTATCTAGGATACATTGATGGCGGATGAGCCACGGGCATCCTAGTATTACTGATTAGGACATGGTGCATGAAACAATAAATTCTGTTGGTGTAACAATACTTTGAATTTTTGTATTCAAGGTAATTCGGCCGGTTACGGCTATGGGAACCGGTGCTTTCTCACTTAATCCCTGGATGGTGGGCCCTTGTAAACTGGGGGTAGTGGCCCGCTTCGTTCCCCGGCTTGGTTTCAGAGGTTGGTTTTTCAGCTGTTTGCGTCGGGTTATTTAACAGCGTGTTGCAAACGCTGTTTGGTGGAACGGCTGCACCTTCTGGTTTCCAAGGGCAGTCCTTGTTCCAGTGGTTCTCCTGACAGTACCAGCATTTGGGTACAAAAGCAATATGAGGGGTCGAGTTTGGTACACCTTTAGGAGGTGCAACAGGTGGCGGTCGTACCTCAGGGGCCTTGGTGGAGACTTGTTTTTTGAGGCTCGCCTGGCCTGCACAGTTTTGTTCAGCTTCTCGCCCTTGATTGACTAATTCATCCATGGGTCTCGCTGTTCCAGAAATTTGGCAGTAACATTCGACAAATTGATCGAGCGGCGGTGGCTTCATCGACCCCAAGAACACACTTCGAAACATTTGTTCTTTTCTTCGTATGAAGATTTCTGCTTCTTCGTCAAGTACCTGGGTCTGGCTGTAAAACTGTGTCGTTAGCCTAGCCAACACCTCCTCACTCGTGAATTCTGCTGCTATCCGGTTACTGAACTGCTGCCAGTCCGTTAAGAATTCTCCGTTTATTTCCCACCATGAGAGGGCGAGGATCTTTAAATGCAATTGAGCCTGGTCAACCCATTGCTTTGGTGGCAGGTCCGTTTCTTTAAATGCCTTTTCACATTCGTGCGTGAATGCGACGTGGTCTTTGTCCAGGCGACCTGCAAAGTCTGTTATTTAAATATCGTCGTCTATACCGGTGGCTGGATGGCTAGGTACCATTCCAGGTTGGATGTATATCCAGGAAGGGTTAGATCTGTGTGAATGAGATATGTGTTTTCTTCGACATCTCTCGCACTGGTAGGCCATCCCGGGCATAGAGACTCGTTCGTCGGGCCACCATATACATAGGTGTTGATAGGGTTCACTGCACGTCGTGCACCTGATGCGGTTTATGTCCTGCCCAGGGCACGTAACTACATTACAGAAACTCGTTGGCTGTTGACGGTAAGCTGTACAGCGATACTCTAACCCGTCTGTAACTCTGGTTTCTTTGGACCAGCCTAAGCAGGCATAATGGAAAAGTTTCGTGCAGTATGTGCATTCTATCCTTGATGTGCCATGTCCTGGGCAGTCGGCATGGCTACACTGTGTATTGGATACATCAAGTTCGTTGTCACAGTTCTTGCCGGCGACGGCATTGACCTCTGCACCTGACATGGTAGCAGTTAAGTGCGCCACGGGGTGTTTCAAAGACTCCCCAAAGTCCCTTTGACTGATCGTTTTGACCCTTAGTTCTTGGGATATGGTTGGTCTAGTTCGTGCCTTTTACTGCGCTCAGCTATTCCTCTGACGCCCCATGTTGGGCACCAAAAAAATCTCTTGACGCTTGCCCAATTAGATTGACTTGGCACGTTAGCCGAGGATTTCGTCCGCTAAACCAAAAGCATTGTAGTTTGGTTTATATAGTTGGCGTGAGACGAGAGGTGTTGTCTAGTACTTACTCACTCCTGCTTCTTGAAGTTGTAGTCGGAGTAGGTTTGGCTTAGGCACGACGAATTAGGACTATGCTGGAACTGAGGTCCCACAGGTGTGCTTCGTTAGACCAGTAGATGAGGTTGTCCCAGCCTAAGCTCACTTCAATACCGGTCAGTAGTTCTTTGACAGCTGAGTGATATGTAGGATGTATGTCGATACCCGGCGGGAAGTAATTACCAGAACCGGAGCAGGTGCAACTGCTTGTCGTCTGGCGGCGCAGTCTTGTTCCACCTTCCTCTCCTGCGTAGGATGGAGTAATACTTTTCAATGGCCTGAGAGTAGAGTGAACCAGATATCGTTCCCTGCATTTTTCACCACCGCTCCTCTCGTGAGGCATAGGGCAAATAGTTCTATATTCTACACGATGCACTTAGACAGGAAGGTTTAATAAACCCAATAGTGACTTGCTGGCATGACCTTGATAAAAGTCCCCACTGATCAGTTGTGGGCTGATCAGGGACGTGGAGCCATGTGGGTCCCCAAGCCTCTACTGGTTGTGTGTCATTGTGTTTGATGGTTGTCGATGTACATAGTACATAACCGTGGGGGCGTACTTGAAAGTAACGAACTTCTCCGAAGATACTGAGCTCTGGTATAGTGCTGTAGGAGGTTGTTAGATATGCGAAAGAATGACTCCCGAGCTCGGCAGCGTCTGGACTTATATAGTGGAGCTTGTAGGCTGCCGGTGTGGGGTGCATGGGAGGCGTGACGTCCTCCGGCCCTGGCTGCCGTGGGAATACTCTGATAAGCAATTCTGCTTCATGCCTCGCAGAGGTGCTTGTCCTTGCTCGAAGTGTGGGCAGCTTGTTCAGCTCTCAGCAAGGAAAAGTGGGGCGACATGCCTGCCGAGTTACGTATCCTCCAGGTGAGAAGGAATCGCTCATAGTTCCTGCTGCCTGTAGGGTAGGCAACGAGTTGCTCACATCTATAGTGGTGGAAGAGGTACTCTAGGAGGTGAGTAGTAATCGTACTAGATTAGTTGTATAAGCGGCACAACGTCAGTATTTGTTGCGGGGTGATAATGTGAGGGTTTAAAATTTCTCTTACTGCATTTATTATTGCATTCAGCAGGGATTCATACTGAACCCTAAGTGACTCTATCTCTATACTTAATGTGTATATGTGTTTGTTCACTCTGATACTTAGTTTTTGCTTACTTAACATGGAAGATAACCTTTTAGTATTATCATTGGTTACTGAGATGAGCTTTTCTATCCTCTTATGTGGGATTTTCTGATTGGCATAATGTTCCCTAATCATCTTATGAATAGAGTGTAGTGTTGATTTCACTACTAGTATCTGTTTCTTGCTTAATTTCAGGAAGTCCAGCTGTTCTTCCTCTAATTTCGAGATTTTTCGGTTATAAAATTCTGCATCTACCTCATCTAATGTGCCAAAGATTACCTGACTTATTTGTCCTATTAAATTTAATGGAAATATACTGCGCTTCTTTTGTAGACCTTTTCCCATCAACTCCTTGATTATGTCCCTTGTTTTACCTAGTAAGTTTACCTTGTCTTTAATTTTACTTAGGCTAGACATACATAGTGTCTTATTATTATTCATTAATTCTTCCTTATTACAAAGTTCACTGGTCACACTCACATACTGACTCAGCTTCATAAAGTTTGAGTCTGACTGACTGATATTGTCGTAGGTTGCTAACCTCCATTCGGTATTAAATAATTGTCCTTCCCCTTGGAAGTCGTAAAAAGTCCGGGTGAATCCTCGATTCTGGAATTTTGGATGTCCAGATGTTCCTTACTCGTTCCATTACTCGCGCTGATGGTAAACAGAATAAGGATAATCCATCTGTAACATTAAAAGTATGGCTTAAGTCTGTTTGCATGTACTTTCAATGCCCTCTTTCTTTAAGTCTGTAAAGTTACATTGACTCCATTTACTTCCGTAAGTGTATATGGTCTACGTATTGACTATACAATTTCTTTGACCTACCCCTTCTAAGAGTCTCTTCAAACAAAAGTACTTTATCTCCTATTTCGAATTTATATTCGTGAACACTCTTATCGTAATATCTTTTGTTATTCTTTTTAGTTGCTGTTAAGTGTTTTCTAGCAATCTGAAAGGTTTATTGTAACCTAGTTTTTAAGTCCTTAAGATCATCACAACACCAGATTTCTACCGGTTCCATCTGTAGAATACTTGGTAAATTCGGTAATTGCCCAAACGGTCATGTGGTGTGAATCCCGTAGTTTCATGTGGTGTGGTATTATGCACTACTGTTTCATTATTCACCTACCTATCCCAGTCGCACTGGTTGTTTGCAATAAAATGGCATAGAAATTCTGCTAAGGCCCTATGTAATCTTTCTATCGCTCCGTTGCTCTGAGGATGGAACGCACTAGTTTTAATCTTCTTGATTTTCAAAAGTTTACATATTTATCTGAACATTTCACTATAAAAATTGCTACCTGATCCATCGTCAATACTGCCTATGGTATCCTATATTTAAATACTATCTCATTCACAAAAGCTGTAGCTACTGCCTTGTTGTTTGATTCACCAATGGCACTGCTATTGTGTACTTCGATAATAAATCCTGGAAGGTTTAACATGTATCTGTTTCCCGTTCCGTTACTGGTAGCGGACCCACAATGTCCATACTACACTTTTCCCAGACAATCTGTTGCGTGTCTGTGATTTCTAAAGGCATCCTCACATGTGGTCTCGAGATTTTGTTCCTTTGACATGATTCACATTGGCGTATGTGTGTTTTTATATAGTCTTTCATCCCACGCCACGTCGCGTATTGTTTCACCTTGTTATGAGTTCTGGCCATGCCTTGATGGTCGCCTACCGGTGAATCGTGCTGCTCCCTAATAATTTTTTCTCTTTCTTCGGCGGTGAACCCCCTTTTATTTTTCTTTGACTGACTGCACGGTTTCTGCCTCAACTTCAACATGATACATGCGACTTAATGCGTCTGCGTGTGTGATCATCTTTCCTGCTCTATTATGTTATTTGAAAGGAATATTTGGAGAATTTCAGTCTCCACTTTAAAAGTCTTGAGCTAGGATCTGTAACATTAAATACATATTGTGAAGGTTTGTGATCGGTTACAATCTTGAATTGTCTTCCTAACAAGTAAGGTCTAAAATATTAAACCGCCCACACTATGGCTAGTATTTCACGTTCCGTGGTGGAGTAATTTGTTTCCGCTTTGTTGAGTGTTCTGCTTGCGAATGCTGTAGGTTTGTCTTTTCCCATTTCTCCTTGCGATAGGATCACCCCCAGTACTACCTGACTTGCGTCGGTGGTTAAGACGAATGGTTTGTCGAAGTCGGGATACTGTAGTACTGGCTCCAATGTCAATGCACTCTTTAACGCAATGAGTGCCTGTTTTTGCCCATTCCCCACTCAAAAGATACATCTGTTTTTACAAAGTTATATAAAGGTTTTGCTGTTTTACTGAAATCTGCAATGAACCTTCTGTAATAAGATGTTAACCCACAAAACATCTTAATCTGTTTCGCTGAAGTCAGTCTAAGATACTCCCTAATCTTCTCTATCTTCATTGGATCTGGCCTTATGCCTATATCACTGATTGTTTGCCCTAAATAAGCTACTTCTCTTCTCAACAATTCGCACTTCTGTGGTTGTAGCTTGAGGTTATGTTCCCTCAACCACTCAAATACTTCCTTGAGTCTTTTATGAACCTGCATGGATTGACCGTAAACTACAACATCGT
This sequence comes from Dryococelus australis, assembly GCA_029891345.1. Taxonomy (NCBI): domain Eukaryota; kingdom Metazoa; phylum Arthropoda; class Insecta; order Phasmatodea; family Phasmatidae; genus Dryococelus; species Dryococelus australis. The sequence continues at coordinate 84,551,646 of CM056997.1, forward strand.
CTAGGTACACTAGACACTTAATTCCTACTAGTCCTGCTAACACCATATTCATCAGCCTAGCGAAAGTTTCTGGGGCTGCCATTAGCCTGAACATCATTCGTGTCATCTTATAATGTCCATTAGGCATACTAAACGCAGTTTTAGGGCAGTCCTTGTCTGCCACCTTTACCTGCAAATATCCACTGTATAGATTGAGCATGGAAAAATACTTTGCTTGGCCTAGCTGGTCTAGTATTTCACTTATATTCGGAATCGGATGAGCGTCACCTATCGACACCTGATTGAGATTCCTAAGATCTAGTACAATTTGCCATATTTGTTTACCCATGACATCTAATTTTTTCGGGACAACTAATATCGGTGCATTCCGCGGACTCCTACTCGGAACTATGATGTTGACCTGGAGCATCTGTTCCACCTGTTTGTTTACTTGTTCCTTATGTATTTCTGAAATATGATAGGTTTGGTTGCGATTGGAGCGCAGTTTGGCGCTGTAGGAATCTTATGTTCGATCGTGTTTGTGTATGACAGTTTATCCCCTGGTACCTGAAATACATCATTGTACTCCTCGCATAGTTCTAACAGTCCTACTTTTTCATCTTTGTGTAGGTGATCAAGTCTTAATGTTTCCTTTAAAACCTGGTACCTGTTTGTGCAGCCTTTCCTGATCTCTAACACCCGTGTTTCTATGGGAAAAACATCTAACACCAGAAGTGGGATTTCCTGCTGAATCTCCTTTTCGTTGGTGTTAATTACCGCACATATACTTTTACCATTTTTCTCTTTAATAAGGCACTCTTTGATATAAACACCTTTCGTTATTGCTTGTTTCATGAAAATACCCAGGCCATCACTTACTGTGTTTACCTGAATTATTTTCTTGCTTCTCGCAGGTACCGAAACTATCGTTGGTTTCCTGTCTAAAACTGCATGGAATTAAATTAATTCTCCCATTACCCAGGTTCCATTCTTACCGTAGTGAATTACCTTCCTGATGATTGACAAGAAATCTTTCCCTAAATACACTCATGCGGGCAAGACTCAATCAAGTGGTCTTCCACATTGATGCCCTTGTGATTAACCCTAAAATTTACTTGTATCATTCCTTGGTCGTCGTCATTTCCGTGGCGAGTCCACTCAGTTTTATTGACCTGTCGCTATTCCTCCTAGCTATTACTTCATTACTCACTATATTTACCCTGATAATGGTTAAGTCTGACCTGGTATCCAGTAGGCATTCTACCTTCCTTCATGTTTCCTTAATGTATAGGGAAACAATGCCTTCTTGTGTCCCTGATTTCACTACTGTTTGATTATTCTGGTATGTGTGGTAGCTAGTTACCGTCTACTTTCAGTGTTCCTCGTTCGTTGCTTTACTCGGCCCCTTTCGCTTTTTCCTGGTCCTTGTCCCTTCTTATGTAGTTCAGTGGGTTTTTCCTGGACCTCCCTTGCTTGATTTCCGGTGTACCATAATCCTGAGGTGGTGTGGAAACTTGATGGTTTCTGTCACCCATGGTTTCTCTCGACCGTGCCCTGCAAGCTCTCGCATAATGGCCCCTTCTACCACATGTAAAACAGGTGTTCTGGTTGTCCTCATCCTGGCCTTTATCTTCCTTAAGATACTGATTCTGGTAACCTTGTTGTCGCATACTGCCTATTGCTTGTCCTATATTTATTCGTTTTTCTCTCAACTACCTTTCTCTCGTCCCTTTGCATAGTGTACAATTATTATACCAGTGTCCCCATTTTCCGCAGCTAGTACAAGTGCTCCTATTTTCCTGCACATCTGTTTCTCGACTGTGGGTTGGCTTATGCCGATCCTTCCCTGATAGTATGCTTGATTCTTCCTCTAATGCGGCTTCAATAGTTAGCCCCAGTGCGCCTACCTGTGGACCTTTGCTTTGGATAATTGTTTGAATACGTTCGTTATTTAGCCCTTGTATGAAAAATGCTCGTGCCAAGTGTCGGAACTAACTGCCTCTTGCTGCATACAAACCCGTAATGCTGCTTCCTTTAAATCGGTGACCATATTGGTTACCCGACTGCCCCAGTTAGCTACTCCCCTGCGTATTCCTTGCCTTGCATTGGATAATCTACATACATAATAATCAATTGTTCGGCGAGTTGCATAATTTTCCACAAAAATCTCTTTCACGTCCTCCCATGTTCCTGTACGTTCTCTAGCGAGTAGTTTAGATCTGGCATCCCCAATTATTTTTGACTTTATGAACTTCAAAAGTACTGAATGTTTATCTGGATGCACTAAGTCAAAAGCAGTGTGTACATTATCTATAAACTCCCATAATTTACCCTTATTTCCATCGAACGGTTGTGCAATAAGCGTTACTGTTGAAGTGACTGAAATAAACTGATTTCCGACCTCACTTCCCTCCTGACTGTCAGCCATCGTTCAATTACGTTTGAGACTCGGATAAAACTAATATTTTCTAAGAAGCCCCATACACAGCTTGGAATTATACTATTACACTTTGTGATCACTGTACATGTGGTCACCTCCGATCAGATGTGTGCCTAGCGCACAACTAACCTTAACATTCTGAAGGCTGGATTTCTGCTGTGCTGTGACTTCTCTCTTCGCCGGTCGCCGTGGAACAATCCTCTTGTTCTTCTTTCTCTCGGGCGCTGTCGTCGCCCGCCACTGGATCAACACTGCCGGTCAACCGCCTCTTGTTTACAGCTCCTTTATCTCTGCTGCCACACCGCCTGCTTTCTTCTTTACCCTGGACTGCCTGCTGCTGCCTTCTCATCACGCTTCAGTATCCTTACCCCGGGCTGGTTTGACTGTGGTCTTGTTGTGCCCTTCTCTCCGCGTTTGTTGCACCGCCTTTCGCATGTAATAAAACTGGTCTTACATTTACTGCAGTTACTAATCATGCGGCGTCTTCTCGTACACCTATAATTCTCTTCTCTCCTTTGCCACTACACTAATCGTCTGGCGTTTCCTCGTATGCATATAATTCTCCTCTCTCATTTGAAACTACCCCACATCTGACAACAGAAAATCTTGTCTTGTCTTGTGTTCCGAGTGGCTGGAATCACTCGACCGGTTTCATGGGGTAGGTTGTGGCAATTAGCGAGCAAGAACTTCCTGTTGACATCAGTTTATTGATAGCCATACATGGTGGACTATTACAAGGAGTCACAATTTGATTCGCCGTAACATATGATAAACACTTGTGCACTTTGCTAGTCTTAGGATGCTTTACGGCGTTTTCCCAATAGACTAATTAGCAGTGGGATGCGTTACAGGAATTCTCCAAAGGCTGTGAGCCATGGCATGCATTACAGCGATTCCCCTGGGGCTCTGTGAGCTTCCAGACTAGCCGGGAAGTCTCTTCACCATACTCTCGGAGCCTTATTTATACTGCTCCTCAGTACGCACTTCGCTCTCCAGTTGAGGGTCATGCGCACCATCGTAGTGACAGGTGCAACTGTGCCCTTTTGAACTTACTCTTGCTCTAGGGACTCTCACATTTGTCTCTGTCTTACAATCCTCTCACATATAATGCTTAATTACATTCTTGCCCTTTATCATTAATCACAATAAAATAGAACAATTCTACAATTACACTACAGACATCACACCTCCCAATGCAGCAGGGCACTGCACCTGTCCTTCTGAATTAGAATAGTGGTCCTCTTTTTATATATTTGCCTCTTCTAGACGTCCCTTGATATAGTTAAGTGCAACTGAGTTGTTTTCATAGACATGCAGGTTTGGTATAACTGGCAAAGCATGCCATTCCCTTGCGTGTCCTGGGTTAGGAGCATACCTGTTGTTTTGGAGGAGAGCAGGCTCAGGGTTTGATTTTCCCTTGGGTCACCGTAATGTTGCACGCTTCATGCGTCAATATGTTCACAATAATAATCTTCTCTGCCAGAAAATATCTGCTTTGAAGTATGATCTGCTTAAATATGGTAGTGTTTTATAAGGTTAGGTTAGGAATAAAAGTAAACAGGACAGGTTGTTGCAAGTATTCATTGTCTGGACTTAAAAATTATCAGATGAAATGTAATTGTAAACCCAGTTTAATTTATTGGTTCATCGACGGTAGTCATTCACAAGCCCAAGGCTAGGCAACATTACTTATTTTAGAGGGGAAGGAGCACAGGACTTACATATTGGTTTGATGCACACCATCAGACTTAAAACCATCATTGCGGCTATTACACCTCGCCTGGATCCCTCCTGCTGCAGCTAAAGACATCAGGTGACTTGAACAAAGGTTAGTCTGCCTTTAAGCTAGCGTAGATTCCACATGTCTGACCGCCAGTTACCATTTTGTCACCTGGCCTAGCTTGGCCACCACCTCCTGCCTGCATCCCCTCGCACACAACCGGTTCACGCAACTGCCGCGGAGTGGAAGTAAGAAGGAGCAGTATGTTCATTCTCGTGCACCCCTGACCCTCAGGACATCCATCGCGCCATTGAACCCTTATAAAATGCCAATTGTTCTTCAGCCATATATATATATATAAATATATGTGTGTATGTATCCCCCTCCCCCATACTCCCCACCAGGATAGTCTGATTCTTCCAACCACTAGCCAACTAGGACTATTCTCCCCACTTACTATGATGGCCAGACCACATAGTTTTTGATAGAGGTAGAAGTATCTAGTATCCAATCACCCTGCCTGGCTACTGTGGCCCTAAGCTCGAGATCCAGAATGGCCCATGTACTCAAGTACTGACAAGGTGTTGGTGGTCCTCACTAAAAGAGAAAGGACACGTAACCCAAGTCATACCTGGGCAGTGGTCAGATTGTATTAAATAAAAGTGCTTCTTAAAATTGGTGGCATTATAAACTAAGTAAATATGGTACTAAATATAAATAACCCTATCACAAATAGCTGGAGCAGAGGATTTGTTTATTGTATCACCCCTTGCCACCATGACTGCAGCAATAGAACACTTGACCTTACTCTGCTGTTAAAAAGCCCTTTAGCATCAAGCTTAGAACGTGCAGAGTAATCGTACATATGCTAATGCAAGCAAAGAAAACAATGCAGAATGACTGCAAAATTACCAGAGGGCTGGTTTGCTTCTACTTCTTAATACCCGTCAGTGGAAGGGGTTTACGCTTAGGAGTTGCTGCATTGCAATTGGCTGGATGGTCACAGGGATGTATTCGTATTCATTCCATTCACACGGTACAAAATGAGCATGAGTGCCATGGCACATCTGATGATGCCACAGGCTCAGCTAGGGTGGCCGTGAAGTCTAACCAGCTGGGTGCGAGATCAGTGCACCGTTACACAATGCCCAGTGGGTGGGGGGAAGTTGACAACACAGGCAACTACACCCATGAATGGGCATGCCCTTTCACAGCAGTTCACACATGCAAGAACTAACCAAGAACTTAAGTTATAATATAAGATCCTTTAGGAATAATATTGTGAAACATCCCCCAAACAAATTACATTTTTTGTAACAAATGGTAATATTTTCTCCAGTTTTAACACTTATTCGCCGAACATTGTTGTAGAAAATAGATTCACTGTATAGCAAACAAAAAGTTGTCCATAGACATATTTGAGCACTGTTAGGAGAAAATTTCACAAGTTTTTGTGCTTAACCATGAACACACATTAAAATCACTCAATATTTTATAATTATTGACTTAGACATAACCTGAACAAGATACAACCACATTAACTCAACTTGGTTGATGACAGCAATTTTCAGTTCTTCTGATGTACCTCAACAATGACTATAGGCAATTCATGATTACTTCCAACGTTTCTGAAGCACTGTTTAAATTCTACTTTCAGGATAGTTTAACCAAAAATAAGATAGTTTTGTAGTAACAGAAGTATAAAAACCATGTAATACATTACATGTTTAGTAGAGTTGTTCTGATACCGATACTAAGTATCGGTATCAGCCTATACTTCGCCTTTCCCTGATGTATCGGTATCTGGTATGGTATCGGGGTATCGGTTGTAGACAATTAAGTCTGGTTATTACTTTTTTAGACAAAAATTACCATATTTCGGTATGTATACAGTAAAACCTCGTTAATTCTAAGTAGATTAATTTGAAATCATATATAATTAGAAGTGTGTATTCGCCCTCAAACGGAAGAATAGGATTTTATGTGATTGTGCCAAAGTTTTCACGTTTGGTGACTGATTTTTGTCATCTCTACCACCCGCTGAAGAGGTAAAAAGATGCGACAGTGCCACGCACTTCGTGAAGTTTGCAAGAGTAGGATAAAGAAAATTCCAGGCTGCCTCTTGTGACAGTTGGAGGGAGGGAGGAAGTTTGGTGCGGTTTGGGTGTGGCTTGATGATGGAAAGAGAAAAGGAATGTAGCGGTGTGGGCGTGGCTGGAGCATGGAAGAAGGGAAGCAAAGTGGTGTGGGCGGCATGGCTAATGGGAGAGATGACTGTTAAAGGAGGGAGAGGACAAAGAAGAAGAAGTGAACGAGTGACCTTTTCAGAGGCCAGACCCAGCTTATGCAGGGATCACACGATGCAAGATGTATTTCGCGCAACATTTCGTACCAAATATTTTGTACGAGAATGTCCACTTAATTGCATGTGAAACGAGTTCACACGCAGATAAATGTGACTATTGTCTCGCATCAAAATTAGTTGATAGCGTTGGTGAGTACCAAACAGCCAAGGTATCATAATACAAAATATGAAGTTGCTTACCTCAACAAGGTATTTGTTTCAAAGCTATCCCTCCAATATATAGTTGTTATTATTTTATTCTCAGTGAACTGTCTAAACTTCAATCCACGCTTTAAAGTTATTTTCCAGCAATGTTTTATTTCCCTGTATTCCCCTTTGCACACCTCAGATTATGATTTTCTTTTACTCTATGGTTGAGTTTACAAAAGGTCACATGACCAGCATACAAGGACCAATAGGATCGCAACTTGCATCACCTTGCACGAGAAAAATAGGACCTGCTCTATCTCCTCATTTCGTGCAAGATGTGCCTTGCACACAAACTTGTGCAAGATCGGCATCTCGCGCATGATTGGTACTCATCTTGCATCGTTTGATCCCTGCTTTAGCAAGGGGCTGCTTGACACAACGCTGGCCAGGTAGCATGGGATTGAGATAACATTCGCCAGAAGTTTATTCATAGTAGAGGGAGCAAGAGGGTTCTGGCTACCACAGCTGCAGTTTTAAACCAAACTGGATGTTTACATATAATTAATGACCAAGATAAATGTAACAAATTTATTTTTTGGGCTATTTCCTTCAAATTTTTCCTTTTTCCAACTAAAAGTTTTATGGTTCCCCAAAACAAGGTTGTAACTTCGAAAGGGTAGTTATTCCCGGGCCTATAGTTGTGTTTACTTTGGAGAGGGAAAATGTGCATTTCTTAAGATGTTATTTTCTTTACTGTGTGTCAAGTTTAAAGGTTGATATAATTAAACGTAGAAACGGATTTTGTAGTTTAAAAAAATCTACAAAGTACAATAGTTACATGAATTGTTTTTTCTAACTGCCAATATAGTGAACCAAAACACAACCTAAAAACAAGAAGCAAATTGGAACTCATCCATCCTTAATATGTATGATTGTACTTTTTAGTTGAATAAGTTTATCGTAAGTTTTTTATTTTTGTTAATTGTACTGATTTATCTTTTTTCCAGCCTCCTGCATCTTACAGACGTGTCAGTACCAATGTGGATCTTCTGCTCCATTTAGCATGAAACCTCACTGTCTAGGAAGAAACAAATCAAACAAAATTGATGTAAACTGTGTAAGCATGTAAGTCAACAATGTTTCTGTGATGCATCACTGTTTTCATATTGTTTTTTTTGCAAAGAATGTCTGAAATATTAGGTTTTATTGGATGGTTAGCATGTTTGCGATGTTTTAAAGAGAGGCCTCGAGGTTACTGTGAGGTGAGCAGATAACTGATGAAATTTTATTTTATATGTAAGAAATTATTGTTCCTGCAAAGTGTACTAAAGTGTGTGTGGTCAGTGTGTATAATGTATGATTGTATATTTTTTTCTGTTGCTTTTATATTAATTTGTGAATTTTTTATGGTAGCATTTAAGTAATTTTTATGGTTAGTGTTTTTATTAGGTGACATTCCCACCTTTTGATGTCTGTAAGAAATATATTGCAGTGATTTGAAGAATGTTTTTGTTATGATAAGAATTTAGAATATACATTGCTGCTTATGTATTGGCTTGTTTGTATAAAGTATGTAATCAGCTGATGGACTGTATACAAGTTTTATATTGATATATATAGTGCAATTATTTATTGTGTGAATAACGAATTTCACATGAATAAAGCATAAATGCAGGTATTCATACTGTTTATTCAAAAAGGTGTATTGGGCACCATAAACTATGAAGTGTTCACTGCAGTTTTATATGAATTTCATCCTTTTCTGGTTTTACACTATTAAATGAAAAAAAAAAAAAAAAAAAAAAAAAATTGGTGGGCCATTTGTAATGTTGGAAAACAAAATGAATCACGCGTGGTTTATAAGTGGTTGTATTAGATAGACTGTTTTAGAATGGATTGTGAGTTTAACATCACTGTTATTAATTGTAAATAAATTATAGTGTATGTGTGGATTGCAGATGTTATCATATTATTGCCTGTAATTTTGGATAAAGAATGACTTGGAGATGTACTTACTGTGTGTCTTAAAACTGTAAATATAATGTAAAAATTGTTGGAAATCAATTTATGGAAACAATATAGAAATGTTGATTTCTAGACTGACTAGCTAGTATCAAGTGATCACGTTTACAACCCAAGTTGCAGACGTACTACTTCTTGAATATAGTTCACATCTCATTTTCTTCAACCTCTTATTTGTTTTATGTAATGTTGTCATCTCAGGAAATAAGATAAATTTGTAAAAGTTGTAAAGAAGTTATTATTATAATATAGTGAATTTTGCTCAAATAAATAATCGTTTATGCCATACATATTTTGCACTTATCCTGTAGCCGAATTTAGAAAGCTGACATTTATTACCTAACAAAACTATTACACACAAAAGTCACTTTTATGTCATCCGGTTCATTGACATCTGATCTTGTTCATATGGGTAGACTTTAAGGAATCATGAAATACATAATGCAAAAATTGTAGTCAAAAAGTAAGAACAGAAAAAACTTGCTACAGAAATCTATTCAAACATTGTTGAAAAGCCTGCAACATTTAATAACAATAGTGGTAGGGAGTCTACACATTTGTGCATCGCATGGTGAAAATAAATAACTGTTCAAATTCATTACAGTTTTCCATAGCTAGAGGGCACTGCATGAGCAAGGTTATTGATCTTCGGGCTACCAGCTGTTATGTGCACATGCATCCTCTGCTAGTGCAGTTCCTTTGTGCACGCTGTACTTGTCTGCAGAGATACACATGCACAGCACAGTACGTTCAAAGCCCTGTCCACAACAAAGGTGCCAGCCAATGTCAATACTGATGCATGCTGCAAGTGGAGGAAAAAATAAGTCTGCTTACACCCATCTGTTTCTTCCCCACCCCACCCATTTCAATCACCTTTTTACAGTTGCTTATTATGTACATTTTCCACCTTCGGTATAGCAGTAAAAATGAACTCAGGCTTTTTGCTTTCCTTCACCGAGTACAATTTGATTTTGCTTGGATTATTGTTCTGATTCCTATTTATTGACAATCCGATTATATTATTTCACTTAAATTTAGATTTTTAAATATTTTACATGTTATTATTAATTGCTGTGACACCGCTGTCCAGATTTAATTTAATTTTGATTCGTGTTATTGTCTTATGATGAACACATTACACTGTTAAATGAATTTACAGTTTATTTCATTAATGAAAATAATGTACAACTTTTCGTGTTATGCTTTCTACTCATTATTATTATCGACTCTGCATCATCACGTGTGCACCATGTGCCACCAAGGGAATCAAACCTCGATTGGCCACCTCCAAGGCCAATACCCACATAATGATAGGAAGTCACGTCATCACCCCCGCCACGTGTAAACCCGCTGAGAAGCAGTCACAAACATGCATGAGTTTGCCCCTAAGCGAGCGGCGGATACCGTCCACAATCACACTTAAACCTCCCTGTCACCACCCCGCCAATAGATAGCAGCAGCAGCACCGTCCGGCCCGAATCTAAAGCGGAGGTGGCCTAAGATTACTGAAAACGAACTAAGCACGTGGAAACCCTCCAGCCAACAGGAATATAATACCATGCACCTGGCAGAAACCCCAGTTGTTCACGTAGCTCACCTCCGCACAAGTCGTGCTAACGCTCTCTACTGCACAGTTACAGTTCTCCTCAGGACTATCCAAGACCTTTCAGTCTTATACCAGTTATTCAGTCAATGACGCCTTCTGTAAGGCAGCAGCCAAGCAGTCGTCACTACCTGCGGCACTTGCCGTTAAGAGCCACCACACCCGGCATGTACACAACACGTGGTGCCCAGGTCCCTTCAGGTCTAGCTCTTCAAGCCAACAGGCACTTTCACCTGTCTTTCGCTTGTACGCAGTCCGTTGATTACCTAGTATGTGTGGCAGTAGTTAGTACGGATCACCGTGTGTCTATTCTCAAGGGAATAAAATAAGTAGTTTAGCTAACTTCTGTCTTCCTTGCTCTCAAGCGAATATGTGCCTTTTCACCAAACTGTTATGCATCGCCCTCAAAGGGAGCGGCAGGGGACCGCGAATTGGCAAGTTTCCAAGTAGGACTGCACATCACATACAAGAACAAGTTTGATGGTCATTGATACTGTGGACCCGGTATGTAAAGGTACCTGGTGTACAAGTACAGTAGTGCCCTAGCCACTAGAAAGAGAGGCAACGAAGCATCTGAGCCAACTTAGTCAGCTAACTAATTCCCTCCAAAGCGTATAAACTCGCCGTAGGGGATGCCAGACCTGACGAGGCTTGACCCAGGAACTTCTGGAGTACACTTTAGCTAGGCGTTTGTTACCTGCTGCATTCTATAGGGTGACATTCGCACCTTTCCTGTGCTTGATGTTTGTTCACCGACGAGGGAGCAGGGTGAACGCCCAGAGGACAGCTGCTATCCTTGCATCTCACCACCACCCCCTAAGTAATCAATCTGCACCTGCCTTCAGTTGCAAGTCCCCATGGGAGAGAGCACTAGCCACGCGGCAATTAGTGGAGTTTCACTCAACTTACCTTCCTGCTATCCTATTTGGCTTCCCAGTTAGGATTTCCGGAGCTGCTCACCCCACCGCCGAAATTCTCTACCAGGGGTACACTATACCCTTGAGAGTGGTACCGTTCGACCTGGAGGACACCAGTGAGGCATTAACACCAGCTGACCTTGTGCCCGCCAGCCATCCGGCACCATCCGTGACTTATCGGCTAGTCACATGCCTACATTGACACACACTATATTTGCACATTAACGAATAGAGAAAATACATACTAAGACACTAGGTGAAAAGGGTGCGTGTATTCCAAGGGTCCATGCCCTGAAGAGGCCGAATGCCACGAAATAATGTCCACATGAACAGCATTCAATGCGTAAATTATGCAGTATATTTACCAAGGCTCTCGGGCCTACACTTATCATATATAATCACACTTCATGGCAGGTGCTGTAAAAATAGTGCCAAAACAATTAAATATCTGCAAGGTTTTAAGCTTCCCCAGGCGATGCAATCACTGAGGAAGAGGGGGGTGATGTTTAGGGCAGCTAAAGAACAATGGGTCTGGTTAATTAAAACTATGGGGATTGAATGATTGAAAAACAACAGTTGAAGGCTGCCTGAGCACAACTACACCCCCGAGATGCTCGTAGCTGACTGCCTGCATACCATGGGACACCAGCCGAGTTTGGTGTGCTGGTGGGCCATGTGGATCTACTTTCTTAACATTGAAAATTATATAATAACCCTTTGCGTTCCTTACCTTGCGCTGGAACATGCATAAATTATTCTTAAAAATAACATTTCATATGGAACACTGTTTACATTTGGGTGAATGAGATGAGGATGGCACACATTGTGAATGATACACAATGAAACACTGAAAAACAAACTTTACTTACTCCGAAATGCACTGGGTTTGTTTCCTTGCCTGAATAACGTAAATATGTGAACGTCCGAGTTTACATATTACACACAAAACCCTTCAAAAATATATCACTGAAAAACAAGATCTATTATATATTACTACGCTACAGGGGGTGCTCTGACATCACGTGCTCAAGTTTGCGTTGCGTTGCGTCCACACTTGCACTGCACTGCACTGCACTTGCTCCTCCGCTCGTCGAGTGTGCATCCCTACTGTGCATCTTTGTGGCGCCGCGGCTGTCAAACGGGCTTCGGATGAGATAAGTGACACACATCAGTCTGTAATTTAATATGGCGGCTGGCTGAAACAATAATAGCAAAAATAGCAACTATAATTTGGGGACTTCAAGTTTAAAAAGTGAGAAATAATACAAGGGAAATATTTAACATTATAGAAAATGTGCTACCTGTGTGAAAGGTCGGATGCATTCCTAAAGTTGGCAGTTCTGGATGGTCGTGCCATCTTTTGTCTTACTTGCAGGAGCAAGAACATTTATGATGCAATATACAGCCAGCGTGTTGTGCATTGTTTTTGCACAGGACAAATACTTGCGCACTATAGTGGCACACAATATTCTCGTTCTTAATATACAATATGTACCATGCATTACTTTGACTCGATTTTTTTTGGCATATTTTTGTATCTCTCAAAAATAAAAGTAAAAAATATATAAATTTCTGCAATATAACACTTGTTTCTCACAGTATACACTTCAAGGAAGGGATTTTACAGTAACTTTTCTAAATTTAAACATTTTAAAGTTATACAAAATTTGCTCAAAAACTTGAAATAAAGTCACCTCGTGGGTAGGGTGACTTTGTCCCACCCATTGAAATCTAGTAGTTACACATTTGTTTGTATATATGAGACAAAGTGAACCGTTTAAACTATTGAGATATAGTTTCTTAACCTGAAAAAAAATAGTTACAAACAAAAAAACACAAATTATTATTTATAATTGCAGAAACATAGCTTCTGAACATGTTATGAAACTACTGTAATACACAATTAATTAGAAAACAACAAAGTATGTTTTTCAATAGTTGACAACAATAAAAATAATACGAGAAATACATGTTAGGAATGAATAATGCTAACTATACAAAAAAAATTCACTGAAACACTTCAAGCTTGAATACTATGAACATATTATTTCTCTTTTTTGAGACGGGTTTTGGTAGCGGTATTTTCTCTCATACATTTCCCGAGCCGTACTGCATCTCATCTTTGTGTTGTGGCCAATGCCACGATATCTTCCCTTTTTTAAGACAACTAACTGTGGGTCCATCAGTGACGATCTGTACTATCTTGCCAGTGTAATTGTTGCCAAAGTCATTAATTGCTCAGATGTCTTTAATTTGTAGCTGCATCAGTGTTATTTTTTCTTGTGTACGAAAATCACTTGACTCATCCTCTGAGGAATCATTGTTGGAGAATGACCATGTGTCTATTTTAGATATTTCATTTGATGAATCATCGAAGGTGAGTTGCCGAGTTCTTCTCTTCTGTAATGTTGTTGGTTTTGGTGGTGCAGAAACAGAAGGCTGCATATCACCAGAACAGATGCTCCGGCCAGGTATGACATTAGGCTTCTTTCTTTTCTGGCGAGGTGCATCACCGATTACATCCCTTATTTTTGACTCAAGTGACTCCATGAAAGCAGCGCCTACCAAATCTTTGTCAACATCAATATTCGGAAGTCTGTCAAGTAATTGTTGTTTGTTCAGTGGGCAAATGCCACATTTCTCAAAGTCTGCGTGAAGGTTTGCTGCAATGTTTGCCTCCATATGTATCATCAGATTTTTTAGCAATGCTGGAAATTTTTCTTTGGGAACAGTGGGATATTTGTGTCCCTCTGAAGTCTCCCGCCATTCTGATAAAATCTTCCGCTAGCCACGTTTCATTGGTGGAAAAAGAGCCACATCAAAGGGTTGAGTAATGTGTTTAGAATTTTGGTTGGGGGGGTGGGGGGGGGGGTAAACATATGAATATTATGCTTTTCTCTTCGCAGATATTCGAACCATCTATGCTGATGTACGACGAATGGTTTGCTAATAATTAATTAATGCCTTACATCATATATCCCTTCAAAAACCTCGTAATAGTAATATTATTTCGTAAACTTTCTTTACCATAATCTTATAAATACCCAAGCATATTTGAATAATTCGCACTTACATTAAAAACTTCAATAGATAAGATTTATTATAGTTAGCACTGTCTAGTGAAAGTAACGTGTTTCCTACTATTGCATGTATATTAACTTTATTTTTAAGAAACGAAACAGGATGAAAAAATTAAAATATAATTATATGTGTAGTATTCCAGTTCAATAAATACATTTCAGGGATGTGTGAATATACAGCCCCGTGCAATTTAAAAACTTTAAATCTTAGTCAAATACGGGTTTTGTTACCACCATTTTGCAGAAAATCTCCACTAGATGGTAATTTAGGCAGATTCTGAATTCTCAGTGTATACTTGTGAAGTATATACATTTGCATACTATCAGTGATGTTAACTAGTTGTGTACTTGTTGAAACTATTCGGAAATGCAATCGCCTCATGTTAAACTGATCACGCATTCTGGCGGAAATATCAGACACTACGTGACAACAGAAAATTAGATGTACTGTGTTATGAATACATTACATCATCTATGCTTTTTAACAACGTAAACAAATAACCATGAGGGCAGCACGGGAATGTTTCTTTAAGGCCTTGATCAGGAATTTTGCAGGCTTGAAGGGCAAAAATAATTACATAGAATTTTTGGCATTCTGAAAACTTTGAACTTCATTAATTTCTAGACATGTGTGTACTTTCATGGGTATTCAATTCATTGATAGAGTATTCTTCCTATGCTAGTTTTTTTGCACTTAAAACTCCATAACTTACTGCCCCCATGTTATTCTTATGGAACTACGAAAATGTGTGAAAAAAACTCGCTAAAATAACTATTTTCTCAGAATCTTGTACAAGTATTTCAAAATTCATACACATGAACAGATGTTACGTAGAAACTCTTTCTCCCTAATTTTTTTTACAGCAAAATATTGAGTCGTTTCAAAAAATATTACACTTTTGTATGGAAATGTAATGATTTCCTAGTTCTGCTGCGTTCTATTAGCGCGAGGGTTGAAAACGCCAAGGCTCACAGGCAGCTGCAATGAGTTCTCTTGCCTCCTAGTAAATGTCGCTAGTCGCACGTGGGTGTGTGTGAGAGAGAGAGCGAGAGAGAGGAAGCAGACAAGCCGATTATCATCTTGTGAAGGTTCGTTCTGCCGAAAGATCTACGTGGCTACCGCAGAAACTTTTATTGGTATTCCCGCCACACTGAGTTGATGTGTCCACTTGCCCAAATCATACTTCGGAAACAACAGTGATGCAATTTTTATTATTGGTTTATATTCCGACATGTTGTAATGGGAAGAATAACAAAAGTGATAAGCAGGAAACTGAGGACTCATTTAAGGTTAGTTTATGTTATTACAAATAATTTTACCCACAGGCAGGGACTGAAATTTTTTTAAAGGACGATGCTTATCTGGATTAGATAATGGCAAATTATATACAGCGCCTATATAATACATATAGTTAATGTATATATTATGTGAGCCATAAATCCTTTTTTTTGGAGGGGGAGGAGGAAGAAACAGTACCTTCCCCTCCCACTCAGTCGGCGCGTGTGATGTTCCTTGATTTTACATCGCAATGACATGCTTGCAAGTTTAAAAACAAACATAATATTATACATATCAATAATTTATAACTAGGCACATGCTAATAATTGGAGTGTATTTACTATATGGCATAAACATAAATTACGGTAGGAGTGGAAGAAGATTTAAAATTATTTTGTTGATAAATACTCGGGAATTTACGATGACACAAATTCATTATAAATACAAAGAATATAATTTCTGGTAATTTTACAGTCTTGTCAAATTGCGAAAATAGTTTGAAATGCAAAAACTGTGTGTGAAAAATCGAAGAATAATGTAACTAAGTAAATTCAGTAGTAAATATTATCACTTATAAACCCATCTTACACATACAATTCGTCAAAATAGAAGAATGCAGTTATTAGAATTAATGTATCTGGCACTATAATGGGTTTATAAGAAAAAAAATATTTACAATTATCAGTGTTTGGATAGTAGTAGTATTTTTAGCTGTAGTGTTTTTTTTATCAGCAGTTGTATTTGTAGCAGTAGTAGCCCTTGAATGCGCTGAATTAGCAACAAAGCAGTGATGATCTAAATATTGTTGACGGTTTCGTTTACGTAATTTTTATTGCAGAAATGCTGATTAATTTTACTTTGATTCTATGTTATACTTGCTGTACAAATTTTGTATGTAAAATTAATCCAAAATTTCGAATTTTACTTTCGGTATTCATGACAATAGAAACATGTGTAATAGTGAACAGTGCAGGAGGATAAAAAAAAAATTATAAAAATTTCGATGACAAAAGTTGTCATCAAAACTGTATGCTCCCAAGAAGTCAAGTTGAAGAACTAGTGTTTTGAAATTGAGTGTAAATATGATTTTATTATGTAAAAATATACTTTGTCAAAATGCTTACAGTATGGCATATGTTTCCAGTAGCCTAAGTTATATGTACCTCAGCCAGTCATTGAAACACTGACTGACTATAAAGAGACACATATGGTATTCATTTAAAGTGAATCATGTGTTACAGGAATGCAGCAGCACGGACCAAAGCACAGCCATCTGTTCGGATTACAGAGTAAGTAAAAATGTGTTGTTCATGTAGAAAAAACTCGACAGAGTGTGTGTATCAATAGGAATAGGACATGGGCCTCTAGAAGAATTACTTAGTGTTGCTGACATTTCTCTTATGGGCCCTGATTTATTTTCCAAACATGAGAAAATAATAGGAAATGTATGGCAAGAGGTACTACAGCAACAGATGAATGAAGCTGCGAAGGAAGAGTGGAAACTAGCCAAGACAGCGCGACAGTAATTACTGAAGATTTTGTAGAAGTTGCACTGACAACTGCAATAGTTGATGGTGGCTGGAGTCAGAGGTCATACGGTCATCGATATTCAGCTAAGTTTGGATGTGCAGTTATTATTGGCTATTATACAAAGAAAATATAGTATCTGGATGTATGAAATAAGTACTGTTCCATTTGTATACGAGCAGAGAGAGAAAAGAAAGAACCGACAGCTCACTTATGTTACAAAAACTGGAATAGCTCATCAACTGCAATGGAGTCCGATATTATTGTTCAGGGATGCATTTACTGTGAGGAGGTATACAAACTTAGGTTTGAAAAATTTATGGGCGATGGTGATTCAAATGTGCATTCGGCAGTTATTAGTAATGTTTCACATGGTAGGAATGTGCCAACCAAGTTACTAAGAACCTGAAGAAGAATTTTTATGCAATGGCAAAAGGAAAATAAGCTAAGTATCTTAGTAAGTCTAAGATACAGTCCATATGCTCTTGTGCATGAGGATGTATAAAATACACCAAAGGAAATCTTCAGACTATGATGACCGATCTCATAAATGTGCCGAACCATATATCTGATGACCATACATTATGCTGTCAAGAAACTTGTGACAGATCTGACATAAAGGTACCATCTTGTGCCCTTGATTACACTCCTTGTGAAGTTATTACAGGAATTAGAGTTCTGGTCGACAAAGTACACTGAAAATCACATGCACTTCTCATGGACTTGACAAACAACAATGCAGAAATGTTTATATCATTAGTGGCAAGAATGGTTGGTGGGAAACAGATAAATCGTTCTCAGTAAGGTTCATATTCCTGCAGAACAGCAGGCGCAGGTTTGCGTTTCCAGCTACGCTACAAATGACACAACGACCCATTTAAAACATTTACTGGACGCATCCCTGCAAATTACCGTCAAGTGATTGATGGCAAAAAGGAAGAAGCAACAAGCTAATTGCAGAAGAAGATTAAATATGAGGAATGCATGCGAAACCTGACAGGAGCTATGGGCCCCTTGCAACTAAGCCTCCTGCTACGGGCATGGAACTGGAAGTGCTGACAGATTCTGTATTGAAGAGCATACAAGTCAACTATTCAGAAAGGGATATGCTTGAGTCTCAAACGAAACAGCAAGCTAATAGTGAACTATTGGTCAAAGAACGAAGACAACGACTAACTGCATCATATTTTGGACGTGTGTGTAAAATGGGAGAACACACATCATGCCACTCCACAATATAAGTGATTGTGTACGGAACCACATTGTCAGTTGCAGCTGTGGTACTTGGCACAGCTAATGAAGGGGTCGCTATTTCGCAGTATGAAGAACTCACAGGAAATATTATCCAGAAATACGGTCTTTTCATTGACACAGAGCACATGTTTCCTTGCTGCCACTCATGACTGCATTGTAGGCGACAATGGAATTCTGGAAGTCAAGTGTCAATATTCTTCCAGGAATATCTGTCCCACTGATGTCACGAGAGAGCTGAAAACATTTTTCGGCACTTTATCGGATAGATTATTTCTCTCAGGTTCAGGGTCAACTCTATGTTACTGGATACTCGTGGTGCGATTTCGTTGTGTGGTCATTGAAGGGCATCTCCATTGAAAGAATTGCAAAGAATGACAAGTTTTAGGAAAATAAAATGATTGCAAAACTCACTCGATTTTACTATTGCTGTCTACTGCCGGAGCTAGCAGATCCCTGACGTCCTAGAGGGCAAGCAATTAGCGAGCCTTCATACATAACAGATGCACAAAGTGCGACAAAGAAACACAAAAATGAATAGAATTACTTTGAGTACACTGCAATAACTATAATGTGTACGATAAATTACCTATGTTGTGAATATTGTCACTGAACTATGATAATGATAACTATTTTACTCTACTTGCATGGCTAGATACTGAAGTATGGATACGTAATTTAATGATTTTTGTTTTGTTCCTTTCGAGTAACAGTAACTTGCTTTTATGGATAGATTTTTTTATTTCGATAGTGATGGCAGCAAAGATTTTACAATTGGTTCAGTTGAAACAAAGATCATAAAGCTAGTGGTTGAACTGTAAATAGTATAAATGAAATAATTGTTCATAGAATTTCCCATGCAAGGCCTTAAATAAACTAATAATAGGAGCAATAGTGGGCACGTATCATTTACTAGTGATGTTATTTTTCATTTGTTTCTTCGTAACTGTGTATCACATGATCACTTCAGCCATACACTGCCATGTGTGTGAAACTGGATTATGGAACATTTATCATGTCTGTACTGCAGATGTGTTATAGATACACATATTATTACTTACATACACTCAAACGTTTTCTCCATTCAAGAAACACATTTATGCTTTGCGCTCATGTTCTAATCCTGTAGCTGCAGTCTGTTGCTAATGAAATGAACACCTTGGCAGCAATATTTTTAAGTGTTAACATTTCAATTATGGGCTCCTAGAAATAAATTTATTATTGTTTCATGTACTCAACAAAGAAAATGGCAAGAGTCGCACATTAATATTCATACCTAAAACTTGAATGCCATTACTTCACCAGCGAACTGCTACTGATAATGGGTTTATTATATTGTTTCAGAATAATGATAATGCACTGTTTCTATTCTGCAAACATGCATTTAGGTGCCAATTAAGAATTCCACAAATTAATATATGTACTAGTGGAATGTCTTGTAATGGCTTGTTACTGTATTCTAACATCTTATCCAAAAATATAATTTTGTTGTATTGCTATTCTGTAAGCATGACTGCATTACTTATATGACTGTCAAGTTGACAGTTGTGTATCACACAAATCAGCCCTTATGGAAGGGTGTTGCTGCAGAAATGGGGCTTTGCTTTCAAAGGAGCACCAGAATCTCGTCCTTCAGGAACTATTACTTTTCCTCGCAAAACGTCACACAAAACTCTTTGCCGGTTTTCTGGATGTCTATTTTTATATGTATTTTATAGTGCTCATTTTAGGTTAATGTGAAATAAAATCCTGGGTATTATTGCATGCGCACCAAACTCTCCAATTCTTCATATTCAGAATGTTTACTGCTACAATGAGAAAAGAGAGAATATAAACATATATTTTTCAGACTTTTGCTTTAACCTATAATGCCACATCTCAAACTTTTTACTAGAACGTGTCATCACAAAGTCATGCGGTATAATAGTTTGAAAACCATGAATATGTTAGTGTACATCTAATTTCTATAGTTGAACAATGTTCCAAAGTTCACATATAAAATGGTAGATCACTTTACGTAATGTAGCTAATCTGTGGCAAAATGTAATTGTGGATTACAATAATAACATTCCAATTTTGTTCCTACCTCAGGCATGTTCAAGGGATGCGTTGAGGGGAGGGGGATAGTGCCAAGTGGAGCATGCTGCCCTACAGGAAGGCCAAACTTGTCATTGTCAGCCAGCCTTAAGGATTAGTGTGTTGAGAAGAGAGAGGCCTGCAACTATGATGAAATGGAAGGGCAAAGACAATGGGAGCACCCTGCGAAAACCCACCAAAAGCATTGCCATATGTTTTGTGGATTAGCATGTTGAAAGAATATGAAGCAAAGAGTTACACCTACTTCACTGTGCAATTGTATGTATGTGAAAGTATTGCAGGGTGTCCACTGCATTTCCATTTTGGAATTCCCTAACTTTTCCTTATTTACCAGGCAGTATCTTACCATTTTTCCAAATATATATTTTCAGGAATACTGAAACACGATATATACTGTATTTTGTCATCGTTTACAGAACAAAATGCAATCACTGAAGTTGCATTACATTACACTGCAACAGACCAAGCAAGCAAGACTGACATTTGATTCAGCCCATTGATATTTCTTTCAATGCACGGTATTGACTTCACATGAGTGCCCATTACAATCACACCAGTACATTACTTTGTATATATATGTAGGCTAATGCTGTGTGATGGCTCGGTTGGGTGAGCAAGATGTTTTGAGGGGTGGTGAGGTTAAGGTTGGGAAGTATTGTAGAGGTATTTGTTACCCGACTAGGTGCATTACACCACATGTGACGGTGTCGAGGTTGTTCGTGAGCTGGAGACTCGATGTTCTCAGGAACAGCGGGCCGATCCCCCCTCACATTTATTATCTGCAGGGTTCACTAAATGGTGGGCCTTTTAAAGGCTGACCCACACACCTGATACTGAACTGCTGACTTATTGCATGATTGAAAGAATTAGACTCATAACACACTGTACAAAGGTAAGGTGGTTTCGGCAGGCTTTGGAGGGTCCCGTGCCCTGATGTGCACAAAGGTTTGGTGAAGGAAAAACACATGGTAAATAGGGTCTTACTGAATGATCACGCTGGAAAATTGTAATCTTACAACATAGGAATGCCTTCAATGCACATGCATTCCAAAGATGAGATTGTTTGATATGAAATGGACCTCCATAACCCACTCCCACAGTCTGGAACAGCCTTGTGGTCTGAACCCTGCTGGTTGGCAAAATGCCCATTATCGGCTGGACAGGTGACTTCTTAAAACGTAAGCACACACATTTTGAAATTCTTGATCGTATCATGCATTTGCCCACCAAAATCCAATACCTGTGTCTGATGATAGAATGCACAGTGCTGACACCTGCATGTAGGGACCAGGCATGGTAGTAATCAATGACCAGATTAGTGAGGTGAAACTTCTTGGGTAATAGGATTGGATGTTTTTCATCTAATGATAACCTTGTGTTTTGGATATGTCTACCAACTCTAATCTGGCCCAGAGGACCAATATGATTTCACTCACTTGCATGGAAAATAATTAGTCACTTGTTCGCAGGTCGTTACACACCCGATTATGTACATGTCTCCTCACAAACTCATTAGGAATTCACAGCACCAATTCACAAAACAACTAACGCAAATGTCCAAGGTAGTCCACACTCAGTCGATGTAGCATTTGCAATATCCTGAACACCCTATTTTCCCAACTTGACGACTGGACACAACCATTCCCAAATGGAGTAAGCAAGGTACTAACATGGCAGACACAAGCATGCTGCCCCTAACATCACCAACATGGCCACCACCACCTTGAATAAAACTGACTTGTCCCAACACTATATATACACACCTTATAAAATATTTATATTTTATAAGGTATATTTAATAAATAACTTGCCTGTGTGTTCTTCTGGTCTGGATTGGAGGAGTGATGTTTCCATGTTCAACTCTCATCCTCGACTGTCTTTTTTCCAGATTTTATTGCCATATGGGCCATACCATAAGGAAGGGAAATGAAATTCTGCGATGTGATTGGTTGATGCAAGTAAGAGTGGAGGAAGAATGCCTGTTGTGGAATCCTCTAGTAATGTTTCATGGAACTAAACAAACATATCCCATCCCATGGTCATTGTACACAACTTTTCCAATAGTCCTTATATATAAACTATTCAGAGTTTTTGTTTTCTCTATTTTTGAAATCAAATTTTTTTTTTGAAAGTGGGTAGTTTTTTTTGGGGTCGGATTGTGATTGCAGCTATATATGCAATGAAAATGATGTATTTTTTCAGTGATTTTTTCGATCAACCGCTTTAATTTATTAAAAGTAAAAAATTGCACTTTTTGGCGATTGTAATTTTTATTTTAGTAGTAGTCTGTTTGTACTTGCAACTTGAACGTGTTTTACCTTCATTCTTGACAAAGTTCAAATGACATTGCTCAAATTTCAGATTACTGGTTTTCGATATATTGACATTAGAAAATAAAAATGATGAATGTACAGGTGATAATTTGATCGAATGTGATTCTAAATCACTCACTGCTTGCTTAAACTGTAAAGACTGTAGATCCATGTGCCATCCTTTTCATACCTACTACACTTTCATAGATCCCAAAACCAGTCTTATTAAAATAATTTCCTCCAACAAAGAGCCTGGCAAGGGGTATTGCATGTATTTGGAAGATAGAGGCCAACGAACTTGCACAGCCAAGAACGGCGGACAATGGATGCTTATCTCGGATGGTAATGATAGGTACTTGTGGATTTGTGGTTGTCAATACCCGAAAATTTTCATTTCTCCAAATTTGTATGCCAATTGCACAATATTTTCTGGTTGTCCATTTAATTCAAAATCTACAAACACAAACAATCCGACACAATGGAACTCGTTTCAGGAAATTACCTGCTAATGTGGTCCCCACACCAGTTTAAATCCTTTGCTAATGGCGGACCTTTATGCACAATACCAATGTATTTCGAGGCTGCACATGATGATTTCATCGATTTTGTACTGATCAGACTTGATTATCTAGACTTGAAATTCAAATCCTTATTCATAGATATTCGACAACAAAAAATACCAGATCCTTACAAAATTGATGTCTTGTCTGGTGAACGGATTCTCAGCGATAAGGTCAGCTCGTGAAACTGGAAAGGCATGGTTGAATATTACTCGTACGATTCACATTACATCCCCATCACTTTTGAGCATGATTACATTCTCAACAATAATGGTCGATTACCGACTGGAATGGTTAAAGTTTCAGATTCACAATGTCCTTTATTGGTTAGCAAAACACATACCGTCCAAAAAAATTGTCATACAAACCTTTAATTGGCTATGCTTTCAAAGTTGAAGAGATAAACATATTGATTGATTTAGAGGTTTTTTTTTTTATGAATTCCTAGTTATCCTTTTATCACTACAACAAGATCCTTGTCATCCCTGGCATTTTTCTACCATGATCCTACAGAAGACCCCAATTATTCACCCATCGATAAATCGTCTAAAATCGTGGATGTAAGACCTATATTCATGTGCTACGAATTCGATAATTTAGTCAATACCATTGTACCCAATATTAAAAGATCCTGTTTTGCATTTCGTGGCATAAAGTCATTTAGAACCAAAAAAAATTCCTACATGGGGTGAAATTATTTACACATTAAATTCTCAAGAGCTTCATTACCTATAATAGGAAAATTCGTCTCAATATTACCACAGAAATCACATTGAACAATTTGACAAAGAACATCTCAACAAATGTGAATTCAAACCATATTTCATACCCCGAATGTTGACATGTCTCGATGGAAACATCTAACATCACAAAGCTCAATCCAAAAAATACAGGAGTATTTATCATGACCTGGCTAAAAATATTGCCTACCTGATATCTTTGAATGAGAATCTCATTAACAAGTACTGTGCATTAGTTCCTCAATACGCTCTCGAAACAGTTCAGTTCTGATACACTCCCAATGTATATCTCAATTGCGTCATTGTCTACAAAGATATAGTAAGAGTTCGATGAAGGATTTTACCATTTTTGCAATTTATCAACTTTGACTAGAACTTCTCAAGTCAACGCTTATTAAATCGTTTCCCACAACAATGTCAAGTACTACGCGATTTTTCGTTTTTCATAAGCCAACCATTCTAGTCATGAACATCGAAAATTCAGTCCTGTATCTAATTTTCAACTTGCAAGGACCAGCATTTCGACCACGATGCACAAAGACACGTCATTTCACAGATGCAATGATTACCTAAACACACATCACAGTATATTTATTACTGCAGTGGAGACTGACATTTATCACAGCATCGTAACTTGCTTAGGTAGGTTTAAGAAAACATGTCTACAAATGTGATGTGGTAATTTGAAGTATTTTACAGAGTAAGAATAATTTATGCTTCGTTTGGCAAAAAGCAACACGCCTTGTCATGGCCCACCATGTCTGCCAACTTCAATTGCTAATTGCCCCGCCATCATATCTAAATATTTTAAATACATATTCAAACATTAAAATCTCTTTTCAGTTGTAAATTATAAATGCAAACATCATTATTTTGCTGTAATAAGTCTGAAACATGCTACAATTGAAAACATGTATAATTTGTTACTTACTAGCGAAGTGAAACTTCCCTAGTGCGAAAGAGATAAAGAAAGAGAAAGAGCGACCAGCCTCGCCCAGCAGACAGGTCTCTTAAGTTGCTTTCTCTCTCTCTCTTTCTTTCTAAAACAACACTGTAGCATTACATCCTATTTCAGCAGCTGTTTTAAACTGTAAAAATGAGATATGTTGCAATCGGGGCTATCTAAGTATTTAAATATTTCAGTAGGCACTGTTTAATTTACAATCAGTATACTAAAAAGCTAGGTTAAAATAATATTTTAACTGCGAACTATTTCTCACCAGTTGTTACTAACATGTCGTGGCTCTCGGTGTTATTAATTCATGTTTAAAAAGAAAGAAATATTACATATTATAGAAGATATTAAGGTAAAGTATCATTTATTCAATAATACAGTACTCTAAAGTTAACCAAAGTGTTATATATTTGTGGAATACAGGTTATTGAAAAAAAAACAGGTTGACATGTTATGCCTACAGTGTTTTTCCAAAGGTTGATTTTCATAAGTTGCTTCCAGTTGGGAATAGACTACAGTTGGCACGTTTTGTATGCTCAGTCACATTTAGTAAAAATCATCCTTGTTTGGAAAGTGTCGAAAAGGGTTGTATGTAGACACGTATCCAGTCACCACTAGTACTGGAGCAGTTGTGCGTATGCTCAGTTACGTTAATCTGTAGTGGCTCTTACTTTTTAAGTGGAGAAATCTAGTCGCCGAACAATGTCCCTAATGATGTTTCTAAATTCTCGAAAATTGCATATATGAGGGTACTTGTTGCTGGAAGAGACATCACCATGTGTATACTAGCGCTATTCAAATTCCCAGTATAGTACATGCAGGAATTATACTTGGTGAGTATTTGAAATTTATACTTGTAGAGCATACAACATACTTACGACAGTTGCCATATTGTATTTCAGGTGTGAAAATTAACATGTATGTTTTGTGGTTATAAAGCTCGTAAATTTTAAACTTAATAAGTAGTGTTTACAAAATGTTGTTCTGTTGTATGTGTAATAATTTCCAGCTTAATTAATGTGCTTTCAATAATGATTAAAATTCCGAGTGTAGTTTAGACGTCTGCAGCATATTCCCCAGGTGTATGCATAAAATATTATTACAATTTCAATCCACATTTTCAAGATATTACAAACCTCATTGAGTTGTATTTATATTTTTTTTTTGTTATCAAAGTATATAGTGAAGTGAATGGGTTGTGCAAATAATTGTCATGTTAATAAATGTGAGCATTTTGTAGAATTCTGCAGCATATTTCCGATGTGTCTACATACAAATAATATCACAATTGCATTCTGCATTCCCAATTTAGTACTAACCTCATTTAATTGTTTTTATATTTCTTTTGGTATCAAACACATGATAAGCTAGGTATCGAGGAAGATGTGTCTTCCCCGATGTCTTAATTTATTTATTGCAACCATTTGGTCTTTTTTCGTGTACAAGTTTGTACAAAGGCATCGGACAAGTCAGAACATGAACACATTATGTACAGAACACGAACACATTATTTACAGAACACTATCAAAACATCAAAGTATTATAATATTATCGAAATCTAAATCAAATATAAAATAAAATACAAATAATCTTGAATTTTCAATATTTAATCTTCATTCTTCAATTTATTCTGCACATCTGTGCTGCATCCCAGACCACTCCAATCTATAAAGAAATAAAAAACAAAAACAAAGGCACACATTCTATTGGCTTTATACAGTACCTCACAGTGAATATCCATGGGTGTTTATAGTCTTGATTAAAATAACATACTGGTCAGTATGTTTTGTGTTTATGATAAATATTCGTATACAGAATAAAAAATTTTGCTTATTAAAAACTCGTTTAGTTCTTTTTTTTTAAGAGTTTCGTATCTGTAATGTCCCTTTCCATGCGATAAATAAATGTAAAAATAAAAATCCTATAGCAACTGCTCTAATTTGTTTACAATCTTCTAATGACGTGATAAAGTAATATCGCAAGGCTATTGGTGTGGTATGAATATTTGTGAAATCAACAGATAAGCTGAACAGATAAACATAACCTCAGGATACAGTGGGGCAAGAAATCTTATATTCCTGCTATGGTGTAAATTTATAATAAATAGCATCTGCAATGTGTGCGACTAACATAAGCCTATTGCTGCCAGGTTATTGTTTATTTTCACACTTAGGTGATCCCTTGTAGTCTCTCTTGGCCCTATGTGGTTGCATATTTCATATAACAGATGGTACATTTGCCCAAAAAATTAGAATAAAATAGTGGTAACCATATGCAGAGTAAAAACAAAGTAATTTGCAATTACCAGCATTTGTGAGTGCAGTCTTCAAATAAACTGTGTATGTTGTGAAAAATAATGGAAAGGTAATGGTGGAGGGGAGGGGGGTTAAGACATTGTAGAGAAAAGGCATTTCATGTTAAATTGAGTTCAATAGAGCATTGATATACGTTATAATTGTAACAATACATGTGATGGGGAAAACTCAGGTATTTATCGGGGAATCGTCTCTTGGATCAGGGAAAATATAAATAGTTGCTACTCTGCAAAGTGTGTTAGTTGTCTGAATACACAATACTGTAATTATGAGCATATGCGTTTGATTGTATGTTTTGTTACAAAGGTTGTGCATTTGGAGTTTGTATCTGCAGTGACTAAAACCACATTCCTGAATGCCTTTTATTGTTTCACTGCTTGTAGAAGATTACTTAAAGATGTTTATAGTGATTGTGGCACTAATTTTGTTGGTGCTCACAAGGACTTTACAGAACTCCATACATACTAGAGAGATAAATTCAATTCAAACCAAGTAGCAAGTAGTCTGGCACAAAATGGTATCCAGTGGAACTTCAATCCACAAGCGGCCCTTCATTTTGGTGGGCTTTGGGAGGCTGGCATCAAATCAGCAAAATGTCTTGTGAAATGTGTAATAGGGCAGCTAGTATTGACCTTTGATGAATTGACCACACTGTTCACTCAAGTAGAGGCAGTGTTGATTTCAATGCCATTATGTGCTCTTTCCACAGATCCTAATGACCTGAGTGCCCTGATTCTAGGACATTTTCTCATTGGTTGTGCATTAGTAGCTCCACCAGCTGCTGACTTCACAGAACTGCCCACAAAGCACCTCGACAAGTTGTAGCTGCTACAACCATCTACACATCATTTTTGGCAATGATGGTCAAAGAATATCTGCACACTCTCCAACAAAGAAGTAAATGGTCTCAGCAAGGGTCTACAGTAAAGGTAAGAGACCTGGTATTAGTATGAGAAGACCACCTTTCTACTTGTTGGTGGCAGTTTGGTTGCATTAACACTTCAACCAGGCAAAGATGGAGTTAGTCCTGTGGCAAGTATCAAGACTTGCCAGGGAGTAATCAAGAAGGCAGTTGTGAGGTTGTGCCCCCTCCCCACTCAGTAATATCTTCTTCTGTGTTGTACAAAGTGTAAATAAATGTTGACAATTCTTAAATTTGTACCAAATTTGGTGGGCGGAATTTTGGGACACATCAGTTTCATTCAAGGTGGTGGCAGCCATTTTAGTGACATCAAGGGCAGCGTGCTTGCATCTGCCATGATTGTACCTTGCTTATTCCAGTCGGGAATGTTTGTGTCCGGTCGTCACAGTTGGGAAAATAGGGTGATTGGGGAATTTTAAATACTATATTTACCGAGTGTGGACTACCCTGGACATTTGTGCTAGTTGTTTTGTGCATTAGTGATGTGCATTCCTAATGAGTTTGTGAGGAGACATGTACATGCATCAGGTGTGTATCAACCTGTGAACAAGTGACTAATCTCTTTTCTATGCAAATCAGTCAAAACATTTAGTGTATAAATACATTCAGTAAGGTATATTATAATACTTATTCCTTATTCCTCTTTGGCTCTAGGAGGAATGTTGATGTTTCTTTGTTCAGCTCTCACCATCGAGTGAAGTTTTTTTCAGATTTCTCTGCCATATAGGCAAACGAGAAGGAGGGGAAGGGAGGGGAAATGAAATACTGCAATGTGATTTATTGTTGAAATTAGGAGTGGGGGGGATCAACAATCAACCAGAATGCACGACAATATTGCTTCGATACACATTACCAAATTAAGCCTATATGGGTGCGAAATCTCGAAAGAAGTCAGTCGGGGAGAGAGCTGAACTTGGAAAAATCACTCTTTCATTTCAGAGCTAAAGAGGAATAATTAGTAAGTATAATAATAAAGAATAATAAATATATATATACTATTTAGTATTTAGTATATATATTATATATAGTGTAAGGTATATTATTATACTTATGCCTTATTCCTCTTCAGCTCTATGAGGAAGGCTGATGTTTCTCTATCCAGCTCTTGCCATCGACTGAAGTTTTTTTCTAGATTTCTCTGCCATATAGGCAAACTGAAAGGATGGGCAGGGAGGGGAAATGGAATGCTGCAAACATGATTAGTTGTTGAAATTAGGAGGGGGAATGCCAATAATGGAGCTCTCTGACAAAATTACATGAAACTAAACAAACTTATTTATTAGTTTCTATAAAACTAATTAAAATTCAAAGTTTTCCTTGTAACTCTCAAGTTATTAGTAATGTAATTTATGATGATGTAATGTCATAAACTTTACATCGACTTGGAACCAATAATGCGTGATGTATATCTATCATATTTATCTGAAGGATTGGCCTTATGACCTCATCACTCATACACAGTTGTTTTTTGTAAATAGATTATTTTTTATTTTCTAATTTTTTGTATTTTTAAATTCTTATATATAAAAGAGAGTTATTTCCATTATTTGAGTGAGCTTAGTCAATTTTGGTTCGACAACAACAATCTGGAAACATTCTCAGACTGGATCGAACAACAACAAAAAATAAATATTGTCCGCAATTAACAAACACGATAGTGTTTCGATATTGAACAATTTTTTATTTAAAAAAAACTATACTTCATTGTTATATTGTCAACAAAATACTATTTGTAATTACCATAATATTATATTTTGGCTGTTGGGTGTTAACTTGTTTGATAGCAATACCCATTAGTCATGAAATTTTTTTTTCTATCGCCAGATATGGCAAACTTGAATACTATTGCAAAAATATTGGCATTTATGTTTTTTGGTGCTTAGGGTTAAATGCGTTAGTTTTTTTTTATAATGGTTATGATTATTATATATCTATATTATTGAGATAATGTGTTTTACAAAACCCGACTATGTAAAATTGTGTACACACATTGTGTAATTTTGTAAATTAATATATATATATATATAATTTACACTGCTGTATTTTATTTGTAATTTTTTTTATTCTTATTTATAAAGAGAGACATTTCCTCTATTCGAGTCATAAACTTCGCAGTGTTTGGTACAAAATGTGACAGCGGCAACAATAAACATGGGAAAATATCTGGAATGGATTTCCAAATGCCCTCGAAAGGTTAATCACAAAACTGAATTTTCAATCCAACAGCCCATCACTCTTGCAAAATTTAATCGGTTTGTGGGAAATGCCAAACCTACACTGATTAAAACTTGGTAAAATTGTCATCATGTCACCAAGCCATGATGAAGAAACTTGGCTGTGAAATCATTTTCAAATCCTCCAATCGGTGGAAATCCAAATCTGAAATTACATTAGTCTCGTATCATTACCTATCAACTCAAAATTTACTTTCGTCGGCGGGTCGAATAAAAGTTTTTCTGGGGCAAGATCGTACCTGTAGGTTGGAGCAAACCAGGGAAAATTGATCTTGTTGTTAGTGATTTGAAGCTTGTTGCTTTGGAAGAAACATAGCGAATCATTCATTATGTATATTCCAATAGCAAGATGGAAATCCAAATTACTTTTGATCGTGTCAAGTAACCAATTTCGCCAATGAAATCTAGCCTGATCACGTGGAGAAACGACCCTTTATCGAATGTGTCGCTGTAAGTGAACAATTGTAATATTATGTGGATTAATTAGACAGCAAGATAGACCCGTTTTCCTCACACATGATTTACTTTTCGTCCCCTTTTCACTTGCCTTTCAAGTGCATAATTTCAAATTGAGTTGTTATTATGTCGCATTCGTTAAGGAATCGGTAACAACAAAGTTTTTGTTCTCATCGACATATTGGGTAAAATCAACGTTTAGAGGGTAGATATGAAATGGGTATTACAAAATCATCAAAAACCATATTCCTGGCATCTACAAAATTGATATTGTGGTATCAATTCCATTCATATCATACCTTGTGGAAAAACATGGCCGTTTTGATCATTCGACTGGTTTGTAACATTTGAACGTGGACAAGTTATACTCAAACACGTTCCATCAAGCGGAATGCTCTCTCGTGCCGATTTCACTTCCCACTGATGGTCTGTTGTATTTCCACAAGGACAAGATCGTCAAAGTAAAGAGTGAAAAAACAACTGATTTGAAGTTTGTTTGGCAAACTTTTTTAAAGTATTTAAGAGTAAAAAAATCCCTAAAGTAGTGCTCAAACAGGGAGTGTCGTTGGCAGACATGACTGTGAAATATCTTAGGCGATATGCAGCATATAAACACTTCGAGGCAAAGGCCTTGGATACTGAAAATATAAATGTCTTTGAAGAGATGTTTCCCGATTATTCCATTGTAATTTACAAGAGTAAATTGAACAATGTTATTCCCTGAGATGTACTAACTTGTGCAGTGTGAAGACATTGTGGTTTATTCGTTTTTCATTCTGGAATACGAGGTGTGTTATGATAGTGGCGAAATTGTATTTTGTAAATTTCGCGAAAAAAAAACAAGTGCCAATCCATCAAGTGTAAGTGAAAAGACTACATTGAATAAATAAGGCATGTATATGTTATTTTTCAAATTTCACAAAAAGTTTGGTACCCCTATTAGTCTGGGAATTATTTTAGCGTGTTTCATAATTTTACTCTTAAAATATGCCATAAAAGTTATTATCTAAATGAATAAAATAGAAACAGACATTTTTCATTTTGTAAAGATAATACAACATTATCACAAACAATACTTGTCGACAAATGTTGATGATAGCAACAATCTCATAACAAGAACATTTGAAACTAAAGATACGCCTTTACCTCAATACAACTGGCTACAAGACACCGAGCAGTTTGGTAAAATGATTGAAGTTTTAGGAAACAGATGATTAGTACAATGAACGAACGTTCAAAGTACTATAGATCAACGGATATCTGGAATTACATGAAATTTGCCATACAAACCACATTCAGAGCAAGTCACCGATACCACCGACAGACTGTGGGGTACAATCTGGTATCTATTTTCAATTTCCTTTCCATGGTTTCTCATCATTTCAAATTTTATCTATGCATATTTATTTGACGAAATTGATAAAACTTCACGAAATCAACTGGTTAGTGTGATTAAAAATTATTTACCCACACATACAATAAGTATAGGTTGGCCTAGATCGAGACCAAATGCAGTTATGATGGTGGTGCCATTCGTTGGTGCCCATGTTTGGATGGATAATTTAAAAAATGAAATCGGGACCAAAGCGATGCAACATGCATTATCGCAATTGAAATTCCAAGTGGTTACTTCTAACAAAGGTTTATATCCCGATGGAGGGTATGTGTTTTACGAAACTCTCCCAGCCTATGGTTATATATATTCTTCGGCTCAGGATTTTGTCGCCCTGCAAGAATTTTTCAATATAGATTCAAAGGCAGTGATTGATAAAGTGAAACGGATGTTGGAGTATCCGACAATCCCACTACATTTCGGTCCCAATTTTACGAGGATGCCGAGTTTGGTATCTTGAGATAGAGGTGATTATGATTTCTTTGTGATTGATTCTATAAAAACAGTGATGGCCTAGACAGAAAGTGGATGTTGCAATTCAATGACCAATGCTCTAAACTCTGTTTTTACTAATCTGACCAAATGTATATTAAATGGGGTCAATTTTGGGTCATGGCTCACATGTTTATGTATGCAAATTCCGTTACAAAAATTCGCCAAGAGTTTTGCACTTATCATCCCAGAGTCATTAGTATATAAACAATAAATTGGTGTCTATGGCGACCACGACAGAAACCACGACAACATTCATTCCGCACGTGCCTTTTCATGAATTGCCCATTTGGATTCAGTCATCTGTATGTATAATGCTTGGACGATAAATAATTTCCAACTAAAAGTAACTTAATTAATTTTAGTGAACGAAACAGTCTACACCGTCGCCTATAAAGTACAGTCTACTTCGCAGACTAATCGCATTCCCATAAAAGTTTAAGTACATTTTGGTAAATGCATCATATCTTCTAATTGTTCGTTCAATGCGATGCCGAAGTACCAATTTGATCAAAACTATTCGTTTGTGCATGTGGGTTCTCCAGAATTGATCAAAGTAGTTGAATGGAAGATAACGAAAGGTTTGATTCTTTGCAGTGCACACCAAGTATTACCGATGTGGTTGCCTTCAGCACAGTTGACGAAAATTCCGACAATGTACAAAACATCTAGGAGAATTTAATCGAAACTTATTATTACACTCTTTATTTAGAAAATGATAAATTATTTCTCGAGTACGTGAATGTAAAGGAAGTATCGATTGGTGTGAAAACTGACACTATCCATTTTGGAATTTGATGGCCCGATGATTAGGCAAAAATATGGTGCTGTTGCGTAAATCATAAACTGAATTTATTTTGAGGGAAAATACTTTACCTCCGCTTCGTACATGATTCTAAATGCGAAATTTATAAACGTTGAGATTAAACCACAGATAAAATAAGACAATGGATGCACTGATGCTTCAGTACGAAATTGTTCATTTACCTAGACAACTTCGACGCATTGTAATCAGTACGATCCACATTAAAAATTTCTACTTGATACGTAAATTGGCCTTTATGGCAAAGAACCTTTACCTGGCCAACGAAATAGACAATTAATAGGTTGATGTACGATACTATGATAATAACATGGCTGAAATTTCAATGAAAACCATTAAAGCATATAATTTATTTGCCCGGTATGAGTACATTCTTAATGAAATCGTTTGGTTACGATTTCATGTACAAAGAAAAACCCTATTACGTCGATTATTTGAATCAAAATGTTTTTTTACACGAACAAATAAAAAAAATTTCTAACACTACTTGCTAGTGTCTCGTACTTTTCAATACTTTTCAACAATTTGTGTAAAGTTTATAGATTTCCCTTTCCCGTCACTTTTACGATGCATCAGTTGAACAGTAACGATAATCAACTAATGATGGATTATGAAGGTGAAGATGATAATGTGTGATTTACTACAATAATTCCGTACATAATGATATATAAGAAGATGAATAATAAAAACCAAATATAGCTGTGGATGGGTATTGGAACCATTTTAATATTAGGGGTTCTGGCCTTTGTGATTTGGAAATTTAAAAAGAAACTCAAAACCTCCATGAGTACACATTTTAGTTCTAGTGGCACATTGTTAAAAACAACTACCCCTGAGGGAACTGCTAAGACAACACAGAGTTAAATCAGCGAATACAAAATGTAAAATATGAATTCAGTACGAGGTACTTGTCGTTTTGGGGTGATGCTGACTACAATTAACATATATTACGGTTTTTTATTTCGATATTTGTATTCGAATATGTAATCAAAATATTGTATATGATGTGTATATAATCGACTATACTTGTTTTGAGAAAACAAAAGAAAATAAATAAATAAGAAAAGTAAGGAAATAGAAAAAAATGTGTAATCATCTTTCTGGTGTATTGGTAGCTGTGACGATATTCGCATGCATATTTTTTGTAAACCATTTCCATACGAAAAAATGAAAATGTGGACCACCTTAGGAGAATAATAAACAACATGCATACCTTTTTACCCCAACCAAAATCACCTTCTCCAAAACATTTACCAACATCTCTACCATGCGAAACCATGCTCAAAACATATGTGTATACATATAATTTGGATTGTTACAAGAACGGTGTGTGGATTGACAATGTGGAAATACGGATGTTGGGAAAAACCACCAAACTAATATAAATTTACTAATGTTTCCTTCTACTGAATCGAGATTTACACTATAAAACAATAACTATTAGATATAAATTATATATATATATATATATATATATATATATATATATATATATTAAAGGGGTTATATAAGAATCATTTTTTGTACATAATCAATCATGTTTTCTTTAAATTATTTGTTAAACCCAAAATGTAAAATGTAATAATAGTAAACAGCTAATAATATGTACATCGGTAGTAATACTAATCATCAACATACTCTTGTTTATAGCAAGTATTAACATTTGCTTGGAACCAATCACCAGGTTGTTGATAATTTTTAATGGTATCTTGGCAGTCCATATCACCATCGTCGCCATCAAACTTCCCAAACCTCTAACTTGCAAGTTATAAAAAATAAGTATAGCCACATAACAATGTTGAAAGCTCTCGTTAAATTTGCCCGTAATGTCGACAAGGCGGGTGAATGTGCAATGATTCGGTATTCGCTAGTCCCGAATTTACCAAAAGATTCAGTTTTCAAAAATATTTTTAACAATCAATCTTTGTATGGCTTGAAAATGATTGCAAATTGTAAAAAAAAAAAACACTACGAATTGGCAACATCATAATTGGTGAATTTATGAGCAAGATCAAAAAAGGCCAGTTTGATGCTGCTCTTGGTCAAATCGATTCAACGACAAAATGTGTAAAGTTTTATCGTGCGAAATAAAAAAAATTACCGGGTTATGTGCTGCATAAAATTCAGCTCGGATCCAAAAAACTGAACTCGTTGAATCCAGCATTGAATAAAGCCGCTAATTCTAACGATGTTGTAAAATTAATCATGACCGATCCCAAGCTCATGAAAAAAAAAAAAAAAAAAAAAAAAAACACTTTTTCTCACGGAGAACAAAACTTGTTTGTTACACCGTTCTTTCTGCCGTCGGTGGTTCGGGTCTGGCCGCCTACATCAATAGGTACAGGAAGGCGATAAGTGGATGCATTCGCTACGAAAACGAAAATGGAAAACTCAAAGCGTGTAAATTCAATCATCTCAGGTGTCGGACGTTTTCCAACCATAGTTACTTGGATTTATGCGACGAGGTAAAAAAGCCCGGTGTTTGGGGGCGGGTGGTGATGTTGCGTGCATTCATTGTGACAGTGCTCGAAACAATCCTCCAGTGACCGACATTGACGTGGAATATCGTTGCGTCGATGCCTCGTGGACGGATGCGATCGCCGATATATTGGGCAATGATTTGAAGAATGTTGTGGCTTTTGGCGGCGATGTATTCGACTATGTGAAAAACATATTTCGGTATTTGTATTGTGGATTAATTTTTATTGGTGGGTTCATTATTTTGGTTTTGTCGTATACATAATAATTTTTTTTCGGTTGTGGTTAAAGGTTAAAAGAAAAATAAGTGGAAATGACGAGCACGGACAATGGGAATTCCATATTCAAGCTGTTTTAGGTGTACGAATCTTGTCGCAGATACCCAATTTAACCGATCTGCATTTCAAATTACTCGCAAATATTTTGGCAACTTATTGTATAATTGATCGCTCATTAAATTCCCTTGCCGACCTTTCATTAACCGAATATTTAACCGTCTATTTTGCAAATCTCTTTCCAAGCGATTTGAAAAACAAAAAATTATTTACAATCGATGCTCAAAATCAATCTCGAGCGGTTGAGGATGTCGTGAATAAAAAAAAATTAATAATTCCACATTTTAAGAACAGTTATATTTTATCTCGCAAGCGTATCGCTGGTACTGTAATTTTCCGCTAAATCTTGTGCACCCCATCTATTCTTTCGAACTGAATTCTCTGCTCGGAGGAATCGATGATTTCAACGAGCAGTTTGCACACATAATGCCAAATGGTAAACTGATACTTTCGCTCTTCCCCAAGATGGTTCGTGGGATATTACAACCAATTAATGTAATTTATTGACCGATCTCGAATTGAACACGCCAGACTTTCAACACATTGTTGATATCTCACACTCATTTTTTGTTGACTAGTTTGCATATTCCCCTGTTTTTGTCCATGACTTCGTCCCTAAGCTGTTTTATCGTTTCCTCGAATTAAAATAAACTCCTGCAGTTTATCACGAAAGTAATCGTTATTAATCTCGTTGGATCTCTGAAAGTAAACACTCATCAATTTCAATTTTAATTTTGTCCAGCAATCCACAATGTTGACGTAATTGACGTATGTATGAGTTGTAACAAATATCTGCTTACTTCGAATAAAGTTGTCTGTAGCAATGCACAATTCATCAAGTCACGATTTGTCATCCATAGAAGTTTCCGAAAGTTCAGTGCATTTCGACTTCACCCTATTTAAGTACTCTTCTTCGAAATTTATCGAAAATATTTGGCCCATTTCTAAAATTAGTTCTTATTAATAAAGAATATGTCTGATCTAGTCACGTTGAACATCTGTATTCTGTAGACCGCATTTGTTACGAGTATCAAAATGATGCGCGAAGAAAAACTCTAGACTATTTTATTCGAAAGAAGCAGAGTTACGATGAGACGAGATTGGACCAATTCCACAACAATGACAAGAAGGAATTGTTACTCTATTTGAAAAATGTCAACCAGACGTCCGATAAATACAATAGAGTCTTGAAAGAAGTCAACGAGTTGTAAACTTTTAATTTAAAATCAAAGTTTCTCTCATTTTACAAACAGCTTGAAATTTACGAAAGAGTTCAAAGATCAATTTCTTTGGCACTACGATTGAACGATGTTTGGTGTTCGTTGAGAATGGATATTGTGGAAACTTTTAAACATTTTAATATTTTTCCACATTCTTTTGTAAACGAGGAAAAGGATATTCTTCACACCTTGTTGGGCTGAAAAAATAATTATTTTTTTAAATAAAAAAAAACAACAAACGGGCATGTAAAGAGACAAGAGCGCCTATTTGTTTCGCATTAATTGTTTTCCTTTCGTAAGAGAATATCAATGTTAGGGCATATAGAACTGGGAGATTTGTACGATTTGGTATCTCTAGAGGATAAAACTTACAAGTATTCGGTGCGCAATGATCCACGCAAAACCTTTATCACTGCTTCGACATGTGTTTCAAACACTTTTCCAAAATTTCAGTCAAAGAAAATGGCCTCTTACATTGTGAATTCACCCAGGTTTTCCATCGGCCCATATGCTGATTTCCGAACCAATGACGAACCGGTAGCCGCCATCGAGGAAAAATGAAAAAGAAAAATCAGTCTAGAAGCTATTGATTTGGGAGTTCAACTACATACAAATATCGAAAATTACTACAAATAGAACGAACAAAAACTACCCGATGCGATAGACAATACGTTTACACTATATTTTGATTTCGACCACGATGTTACCCAAGCCAATGGCTGGAAACCTTATGCATCTGAGCTCAGATTACGAGATGTTGATTTCGCTCTTAATGAAACTATCGACATGCTTTTCAAGTCCAAGCAGGGTGATTTGGTGATGGTCGATTGGAAATGTTCGCCAAAGAATTTCGGAGAGTCTCGTGGCGATTATGGACTGGGACCTCTATGCAACGTATTAGCATCATAACTAAACAAATACTCGTTGCAGCAAAGCATTTATCGTTATATATTCAAGACGGAAAAAAAATTATATTCGACCACACGTGCGGACTGAAAATCACTGGAATGTATCTACTGCAAATTCACGCAAACCTGTCGAATTACAAGTTGTTGTCGGTAGTTGAATTTGATGAAAATGTGATTGAGAAATGTTTAATTGGCCTAATCGATAATCAATAAAAATTGTTTGGTTTTTAATTCGTGTCATCTTGAAATTTGATGTATTCTTCTTCATTCATTGTTCTTGTTATAGCAATTGATTAGTTGAAATGATCCAAGTTTGGCCTGAAGAAAATTCGGCCGTATGTCAGGATGCTGTTCCGACACAGTTCGTAGATGGTTTCGAGATGCAAAGTCAACAATGTCAATTGGTTTGCATTTTCGAGTACTTCTAGCGCCGCTTCATACGAAATGTGTTGACTCGCGTAATTTTCCTTTGGTATCTGTACGGGTAGAAATTGATTGATTGACTATCGTGAACGAGAATGGTTCGTCTTGAAAGTTTTCCAATCTCGCCATATCATGTATGGCCATGACGTTTCGAAAAGTGAGATATTGTGGTAGAGAAATATTATGAATCATCCGATGTTGGTATTCTTCATCCCAATCCTTAAGATGGTGATTCTTAAACTGCAAGAGACCAATTAATGCGCCGCCACATCCTTCCTCCGAGGGCAAGTTGATAAAGCAAAAGGCATGGGTTCGGTCGAGGATTGTAGGTCTAATTGATTTTTTGTAATTGGTTGCAGCTACAATTAAAACATTATTTTTCATTTGAACACTTCCTTCGAGACTGGTTTGTAGGGTAATTGCCGCACTTCACAAATGGGGTGGAATTGCCAAGTTTTGCGAAACTATCACATCGATTTCGTTCAGAAATATCACGAATAGCTGGCTCTGGTTCTCGATTGTCATCTTGAATAAATTGGCTAATTTGCTTTCGGTATCACCGATGGTGGGCAAGGATAACTGCCCAATGTTGAGTTGGTATGTTTGGCTTTCCATTCGGACGCGATTGCATGGGCCAGCGTACTCTTACCTGTACCCGACCCGGAGGACCAAAAACCATTATAAATTTGAATCGTGGGTTAAACACTAGTGTATAGATTAAAATTTTGAGTTCTGCTTTCAACTGGTCCCGGCCAAGTACATCCTTGAAAGAAAATTGGGGTTCTATTCGCCATGGGTCCAGCTCGGATGTAATCTCCGAATTTGATTCTCCTCCAAATAAATTGCTCGCATTCTTGGGATTCCGAAAGTAAGCCAGAAATAAATTTTCAAACTGGGCTGTTAAATTTTCGAGATTATTTTTCGTTAACAGAGTACATCTGAAAATTGCCAATTTTTGTACCAAGTACACCCACGATTTGTAAATAGTGTAGATTCTTGCTCCTTTAATTTTTTTGAAAATTCTTCACCTAAACCAAATAGCGTAGTCTCTAAATCATTTAAAAGTTTGTCACCTTTCTGCGAAGCGATTTGTATTTTTTTTCTAGGGAAGATAACAAAAATTCCGCTCAGTTCAGCATTTGAGATAATTCCTCCATGTTTGTGTGTTCACCAAATGCGATTTTCGGCGCACATGTAAACTGAATTAGACCAGCTTCTATGACGGCGTGAATTTTTTCATTCAATGTTTTTTTTTAAATCTGGGTTTTCCGCAGTTCTTATTAGATTCATTTTTTACTGTCATGCAGCACCAACAACAGCAACAGCAAAGAACCTTGTTCCCATCGTTGCAACTTCAACCACTCAGACCACAGTGCACAGACTCTGACATTCTCGTAACGAATAAGCAATATTCCTCTCAGCTGCTAAACTCTTTTCCTTCCCCTCCACAACAACATCCAACTACGTCTGAAATGTCCATTCCTCGCATCGGCATGCGGATAGAGCCAGATGATAAAAATTACATATCTCGATTCGTGGAAATTTTGAAGGGAATCCATACGAGCATCACGCAAACAAAAAAGGTAGTCGGTGATTCTTCTTGTGTGCTCAATACCTTGGTGGCTATGAAACGAGTAGCTATACATTTCGCCGAGCTTGGCCGACTAGAATCGGAAATGGTGAATTATGGAGAAGCCAGTCATCAGTACGTGGAAATCATAAAATCCATCCTCGATTCGAGATATGAAGACATGCCAGAAAATATAACGAGGTTCGGTCGAATCCTCGAACAACACAAATTCCTAACCACATACATTCTCATTCAAATGTGGCTGAACGGTTCCATCGAAACACAACCTGTACTCAACACCCACTCGTTCATCAAACACATTAAATTTGTTCCACCTTTGCAATCTCCATTCAATGCATTTATGAAAGCTACTTTGGAAAAATGAAACAACAGAGAAAAAAATCGACTACGTACTTTGTCGTATAATATCAGGCAATTTGAAAAAAAAAAAAAAAAAAAAAAAAAAGTGTGTCACCAGCGAACTCTACCACTGAGTGAATCAACATTCAAGAATGCATATTTCAACCCCTTCAAAGAACAGTTCTATGTATTGTATAAAAAAACCTTTATTTTTTCTCGAACTGATGAATAAAAAAATTTGCGATGCATCTGATGTATATGAAAACATTCAAGTATCATAAAAAATTTATTAATAAAAATTTATTTTTCAAGTTGTTTTTTTTTTAATTTATATATTTTGTATATGTATCTAACCCATGAGTTTGAGTTCTGTGCTCTTGTCATCAGATATATTTTCCTTGTCACATTTGTTACACTCGAAACGTTCAAATACTTCCCATTGGGAAAACAAATGTTCAAAATTATAAGCTACCATAATACCTAATATAAGAGCGAAAATAATGGCAGGCGAAATCGTCGGTGAAAGTGTTTTTATTTATAATGACCCGATCCGTATTCATACTTTTAATGTTGATTTAGCGATTCACAAAATCCTTAAAACTTTTGATTTAGGCTTAACGGTTATAAAGAATAAATTCCTCTTAAATTTAAATAAAGCCAATATTGATAATGTGCGATATTTGTTTAAGAATATTTCACCAATGTTGGATCAATCACTCAACTATTACGACTACACTTTGGCTGGTGCTTGTCGAACGAATTTGGTGAAGCGAACGCACGATATCGACCAATACAAACAGCATCTTCAATTCACGGGCAATGAGAATTTCGCATTCGACTTTCCCAACAATGTGCGTGAAGTAAAACGTTAAAAGACACCACCTGAAAGAATCACGATAATGAACCCGGTTCAGACATCACCCGTGTATTTAAATGAACTATTGGCAATCGACACACCTCATGTTTTCGACATGGACATGGTGTTTCAATCAGATGTTTCAAACAACTATTCATTCGAGAATTTCGTACAAGAACAACAGCAATTACCAGAGCAAACCCAATACACAAAATTTCGTACCTAATAATTACATACCCAATAAACAACTAGAATTACCAAAGCAAGAACAACAAACTATTAATTACATACTTGACGAGCAACAACAAAAATTACTACAGCAAAACCAACTTACCCCGAATTACATACCTAACAAACAAAATATTGTAGAAAAAGTACAAGAGTGGTACACTAGAAAACCAGGCCGCCTACATGGCAAAACATCGACAAGAGTCGATGAATGGATGCTATTGGTTGAAACACCAAATATTTTCGAACAAGCAATGATTGGATTGTACAGTAGTGGTTGTGAACTACGAGCTTTCATCGAACAGGCACTAAATTCGGAAACTTTCAAAAATAGTGGCGGTGTGGAATACATCATTCTAAAAGAACAACTTTCAACACTGGATTTTAAACTTGACCGAGATTAAACAAAATACAACATAAGTTACTAATGTATATATATATTAAGATTATTTGATAAAATGACTGATGAAATCGTCGGGGAAAACGTTTTACTTTCCAAAAACCAAATCCAAGTTTTCAGCTTCGATCCCCAGACAGCAATTTGAAACGTTATTAAATCATTTGATATTGGTTTGACAATTTTGCAAAATATCTTGGTGTTAAATTTTTACCTAGCATATAGCCACGAGGTTCAAGATTCATTCAAAGTGAAAGTTCCGGTGATTGACAATTACATTTTGAAAATTGTGGGAACCTCCAGAAGCAGGCATCAGTCGCAAATTCCTGCAAAAAAAATCCGACGGGCACATTAATGAATCGAGTAACTTTGATACCGTAAATCATATTTAATTAACGGGCAACGAAAATTTCACTTTTGATTTTCCAAATGGAAAAGTACACCAGCCGACCAAACGAATAAAAGTTGCGGATTCGATAATTGCGAATACACCACAACATCTTAAGTCACAGCCAGTAGAACAATCCAGTTTCAATTCGACGGATATTCCGCATTTGCAAGATGTCTCCTCGTTAGATTTAGACATGATGCAAGTAAAACCTCAAATAATTATATCGACTTTAACAAAGGGGGTGACAGATAATCCCCAATCACAACAACAAGAATTA
Organism: Dryococelus australis; assembly: GCA_029891345.1. Classification (NCBI taxonomy): domain Eukaryota; kingdom Metazoa; phylum Arthropoda; class Insecta; order Phasmatodea; family Phasmatidae; genus Dryococelus; species Dryococelus australis. The sequence continues at coordinate 84,594,700 of CM056997.1, forward strand.
ACTACATCCCCAACTCTGCCATTTTCGATTCAAAACATTTAACCCGATTACAACCTATCAGATTTTTTTAACATTCCAGTCTCCCAAAAACTCGTCTGTGTGTTGTAATCAACAAACATCACTCGGTGATTTAATGTCCAATGCCTTACAATCGTACAATCTAACCCCTTCGAATGAAGTTGAGATGGCTGAGGGAAGTGGTATCGGAAACGATCCAACACGGATAAATGAGGTAAAAGCACTGGTAGAATTCGACCAGACGACTCAAATTCAAATAAATGCTCTTCTCGAGGGTAATTTAACCCTTGTTCCACAAGTCGGTACATTACCCGATGAGTTTCAATTTGCCACGAGGGAAGAAAACGATTCATCGCCATCGTCGAACCAAATTGCCACATTGTCTAACGAATTCGTCATCAATTTGGCAAAGGAATGCGGCAAAAAATTAGTAAAACCATTAACCCCAAAGAATTACTTTATAGTTTTCACTTTTTCAAAGAATTCTTGGAACGAAAATACGACAATCAAGTAAAAGCAGCCTTTTCTCTCGCTGGAATGCATTTATTTAAATTGGCTGCCGAAAAGAAAATTATCAGTGAAGTATGCGACAATCTAAGAATCGCGATCGAATCTTATCAAACAGCCAATACATACCTTACATAATTTACCATTCTGGAAAAAAAAGTGTGAAAATTAATAATTTCGTAAAAGTGAATAGTTGTAAATAAATTTTTTGTCCGGGTACTCTTTCATCACCTCGAGTCAACTGGGAACAATAAATTTGAAAATTGAAGGTGTGATTAAAAACTTGTAGTGTATTTCTCGCAACGATAAAAACGAACAAATTGCCATCTTCCGCCTTCTCGGCCAAATTTGCAACATCTTTATATTTTCGTGTATATTTTTTAGTATATAAATATTTTTTGTATTTTATAAACGCTGTGTATAAAATCGAAGAAAATTTCTTGTTGGCATCGATGATTTCCATAAAATCCATCAAGAAAACACCTGCGAAAAATGTCTCCAAATACAACTTTGAATCTACAGTGTATTTCCTATATTCTAATTTTAGTGTAGGTTTAATGGAAATTATACTTTCTATGAAAGGAACTTCACCGAATTCAATTTTTTTTCTCTTGAATCAGCATTCATACACTTCGACGCACTATTCTGCAGTTTTTATGAAATATTTTTTAATTTTCGATTTGCTGGTTGTAGTTGTTTAGTCCTACCACGTTGTGTGGATAAAATCAATTCGTTCGTATCCGGCACTATTTTAAACCTTAACTGCAGTGATGGGTATTCGGGAAAATGATAGGGAACAGGAAAGACATCGAGAGTGGGATTTCCACAACTGCCTGTGTCTACATTGAAAACTTTATCGACGTAGGGATAAGTCAGCGACATCTATCACATTCGTAATACAAATATTTAAATTTTTGATCACATTCTTTAAAGTGTTCGACTTCACCAATTCGGAAATAATAAGCATTGATCTTATACTGGTGCACTATATAACCACTTTCGTTTTACGAACATTCGGGTTGTAGACAGTTTATTCGGCTTTGAGAAAGCCCGTGCTCACATAAAACAATTTCTGGTAATCTATAATTACAAACGATGTAGGCATCGTTCACGTAAGGCAATCTGATTTTGTTCAATTTGTCGACACAAATGTTGGCAATATCCCGTTTCATCATAATCGCATCATTGTTCGTACGGCCTGCGATGCCATAAAAAATCATATTCTTTGGGCATACTTCGAAAATCCATTTACGATAGCGCCCGCATCTCATATACATATCCTCGAGTTTTTTGTTTTTGTTTGCGGATTCGGAACTATCAATGTTCATCAAGTTGCAATACTGTTCGTATGTTATGTAATCGATTTGGTTCTGATTACTACACTCGCTGTACATCAACTGCAGGCCTTCGGAAATGCTCAGTTTCGGGGAGATCGACGCATAGTTTAGGGGATTTAAATCACCGCATAGCTGGATTTAGTAATCCGTCCTGACTTTGACGAGTTTCTATGAAAGTGTTTGCGTGTGACTATGTTGGAACCATTTTTGTTTCTCGAAATTCCATCCCTGTTCGTGAGGTGTTTTGTCCAATTCGCCAATAAAATTCACCTAGATTTTCGAGCTTTCTGCATTCTCTGTGTCCATCGCAAAAACTTTGTACTCGCAATACGTAATCCTTTTTTTCACAAAGTGACAAATTTAAGTTTTTCATTTTTCACTGGGTTCAACCTAAATAAATCTTTACCCAATTTCATGTGATCGTATTTTGGAGTTTTTGCATGTAGTAAAAAAAAATATACCAACAATAATACAAGCGATAATACAGCTTGAACAATTATGCTAATCGAGTAGGAATCCATTGATGCATTTCTTTCTCATTCACACACACTCTCTCTCTTAGGAAAAAAATTATAATCAAAGGATTACTTTCAAAGCGAATGTACATAAAATATACCAGCCAATATCAGCTGCTTCAACACAAATAAAATCGTCAAAATAACCACCCATGCAATAAGGTAGAAATAATCAAAGGTATTTTTAAAAGTATTTACTAAAATTCGTATATGTAGTTTAGTCTCGATGGCTTCCAGTTCCGATGGTAATTGGACCATTTCGCCAAAGTCATCCACGTAAATAAACTACGATGAATCGATGGAAAGGAGCAGATCGAATAGTCTAGATGAATTAAATTTATATTTGAGATACGTATCATTCATGCTTTTATCCAGCATGTATAAAACTCGGCCATTGGATGTGTAAGTTTGAATCAAAGATGCACACATAATTCAAATACTCGATATTGAGCGAAGATTTTTTTTACCGAGCATCTAATTTTTTTTCTAATTATTGGTCAAATTCATCAAAGAATCGAACCACATCCACTATAGAAGAAGGTGCCTAATCTCCATAAAACCAGACGTTTTCGCATAAACCGACTGCCGCTTGCACTACAAGTTCCGTGAAACATTCTATGATCGCCAGTTGATGATCTTGGGGTGTGTGTAAATGACATTCAAGGTATGGTACGCTGCTGCCAAAATATTTTTTGCGATATGTTGAAGTTCATCAAAGGCAAGTGTGTCGAGCTGGTTAAATTCCAACTGCTTATACCTACATTCCAATAACCAAACTATTTCAGCACGCATGAAATTCTTCTCAAAAAATGGAGAGGAAAAAAACACGATTGTCGTTGATAAACATGCTCATTTGGCCGAAATTCACTACTGCCTTGGCAAACATCAGGTAACACAAGGGCCCGGATACGCACGGATGAGCATTTCTCAAGGTTTTGACAGTGTCCAACAATCCAAGCAAAATGTGCCCAAAATTTTATCGGTATTATCCGATGAAAACAGTTTTGATATTTGCAGATCGTTCGATAATACTTTGGACTTTTTTTATGCGAATAATCCTCGTATTTCCTTATTTGTTCTTTCCCATTAAATGTAAGAGACATGTTTTCCCCTGCTTTACAAATCAGAAGCGATGGTCAAGATTCCGATGTGGTTGACGATTCCAGGTATGGTGGTTTGAGAAAATGATTTCGCAATTAGAGAATTGCCAGCGCAGACGAAGACGATCGCGAACTGGCTGAAAAAAAAAAAAAAAAAAAAAAAAAAATCACAAAGAAAAGGCGAGCGCAAGGCATCGCAGTTATCGACTTAGACGGCACTTTAATAGACGAACGTAAAAACGAATTCCATAGAACCAATCATTTCATAGCGACTTTGGCAAAATACTTTAAAGTGGTGCTGTGGACGTGGAGCAATGAGGTGCACGCGAAAATGTTTATCGAACAGTTTCCACAAGCCAATAAATTTGTAAAAAAGTTTTGTGTGGGTTGCACAGAAAAACTAAATCGGTATCTATCATTCATTAACAACTTCCAATAACGACGGGCCCGTACATTTTAATAGACGATTAGGTGCATAATTTGAATACTGGTGGGTACGATATACCAGTCGATGTTAAAAAAATACTATAACATACCAAACATGAAAAAAATATATATAAATTATAACTCATTACTGAATGATTTATAAGATATGGTAGATGCTTGGCTCGAATCTATGAGTTAACTCACTCGTCCATCAATGTCGCATTTTTTTCATAACCATGCAACAGATTAATTAAAAATGCTTCTTGAAGAGCCGTCAGATGTAATGGCAGTGTCCAAGTATGCAATAACTACTTTGTAATCAACTCCATGTATTCGTCAATGTTTCTATTCGTGTGGCTTCTACACATCCAGTATTTGCAGTGAGAATAAACAATTTTTTTTGTACTTGAGAGTGTCCAATCTGTTATGCTCCCTGGCAGGGAACAAAAATTATGTATATGGTTTCACACCCAATATAGTTTTTATTTTATGTGGTTGCATTTGGTAATTGTAACATATTTTTTCGGATCAAGAGAAACATGAATGAAAATTACATACTTCAACAAACCATGATAAATAAAAACGAATGTGTAATGAAAAATAAAAAGAGACAACACATGGCCAAAAAAAACGACGTAGTTTCCCAATAATAATCGACTATCAATTCGCAGTTGCTGGTAAAAATATAAAAAACTTCATCTTGTTCAAACAAATTTTTAAAGTAATGATATGTAACTTGCAAAATTCCTTGATTTCCACTACAACACAATACGCGTTGGAAGAATCTACAAACATTTCGGCAACTTTGTGAGTACCAGGATGCCATTCACGGTTATTTACACTGATGAACCAATATCGTAGAAAGTTCATGTTTAGAAAATTTACTGGGCAGTGTTTCACCAACAGAAATGCAGTATTCTGTTGGTCGTTATCATAAAATCTAGATTCGATGGAGTTAATCTTTGGCTCGGTCTTGCAAAATGATTCCATGTCATCCAAAGCATTTCTAACAGCAACATTGGAATGGAATACTTTTCATATATATATATTTCATGTTGGAAAGAACAACGATGAATGATCTTATGTCATTGCTTTTTTATGTGAGTCTTTTTTCAATTAGTTATGCAAGACATCCAATGAGGCATTGTAAAAAAAAAAAAATCACAACCTCGGTGGGTATATACGACGGCATCGGCCAAGAAAAATCACTCGTTTTCGAGCCAGCACTTTATCAGCATACAACATATTTCGTAATCTGCACGGCTTATGTGATAACAATGGCGAATATGTGCTGAAGGAACTGACAGTCACCAACATTGATGGTTTCCCCGAAAGGCGGCTCTTCAAATCTCTGTATCCATGGAAAGCATTGGATGATGTAAGTAAAAAGACAAACTATTGGCTGAAGGAAAATATTCACCAATTGGCATGGCAAGATGGCGAAATTTCCTATTATGAAATTGAAAGGGAAGTATTTAAATTTGATAAGGAGCCATTACAACAAATATATCATATTTGTTGCGGGTTCACATCAAATACAATGGCTAAAGAAGTTGTGCAAATTCGATCACTATCTCGAAATTGTGGATTTGCAAAAAACTTACAAATGCCCATCATTTAAGACTCTGGTAGCTATATATGGGAATGCAAGCCATTATGATTGTTGGAGATACATTTGTTTATTTATGTGTGCAAATAGAAATTCGAAATTATTGCATTTGTGGTTCCGCGATAATGTCGTGGCAAAACGGGAAGATTTCCAACAACAACAAGATTGAAATAAAGTGTATAAAAGACTTTACATTCAGTGTTTGGTGCAGGTTCACAACATAAGAGATAATTCGACTGAATTACTGCAGGTCAAATCCCCACATCTGTGGGCCAACTGAAGAAAAGTTTCCATTGATTGGAGTGACAAGATGGAGAAATTCCCTGCAGCAAAATTGAAGACGACTGACCAATAAAAAACCACATTGTCTAACTATATTATATATTTCACAAATGTATTTTTTTGTATTTTTCTTTCATTTACTCGAGATGTAGTAATTGGTTACATAAATTTCCCACACTTATCAAAACAAAGCCAGATATTACTCTTATGTTCGTCAAATTATCAGAGTAGGCCAACATGAATCCCAAAACTAAAAATAACACTTAGGCCCATCAAATAAGCTTTTCTGTTTGCATTATCTTATCCCTTAATGGCACAATTGTATTATGGTGATGGTATAGTAGTTAGAATTCAACTATGATTTTTAATTTAAAAAAAATATAAAGTTGAATTTTGAAACAGTACCAATTACAGGATACCAGCTAAAAGTCAATTATTAAAGTTTATTTGTTTTTTGTGTATATATTAGTAGTTGGGCTTTTCTTCAAACCATTACAACTGCAACATAGTTGGACAGGAGATATCTTCGGTTGTCGAATTCCCAAAAATAAATTTATTGTAGAGTTTAACAGTTATTGTGAAAATGTCTCAAAAATTCAACTTAAAAAAAATTAATCATGGGGAATAATATAAAGAGTTTGTAAAAGAGCTGGATTAGATACTCTAACGAATATGAACTCATGGAATATCATGTCCAGAATACAGGGAGAATTTTAACAAAGCCACAGTATTTGCCATTGTTCAGCACGAAGATCATGTCGATGAGAACGAGCCGCTCGAAATTAGCTAATTAAATGAACCTGAAACAGAAGTCATTCTTTCTGACGAACCGGTTATAACATCAACTGATTTCAATTTCCACAAAAACAGAACAGAAATTGAACTTGTAAATACTGCTGATGAATCCACAACAGTACCGGTGGAACTGAATTCCTACAGAACTGAGCTCGAAACCACATTCTTGGAAATTGAAAAGCCAACAACCGCACCACGCCAAATATATTTCAGTGAAAGTGAATCGAAAACCGAAATCGAACGCGAGGAAATAGTAGCACGGAAATCACTTGAAGAAAATACTTTAGATGAGCCTGTGTTGGAGGAATTGAGCGAAATGGAAACCAATCTCAAAGAACCTAACGAATCGATGGGGGTGGATATGGATTCGGGCGAAATTAAAACTGAAATCGAGCTTTACTTAGTCTGTTTGATGGAAAATGACTTGTTTGACTGAGTGAGAAAAAAACATAAGCTTTAATGAAAAAAATTATTTTAATTTGCTGTGGTTGCATTTCCCTTAACGTGGCTACGCTTTGCATACATGCAACACATTGGATGATTCCCAAAAATTACGGCGATCGAATCGAGCATAAAAAATTTACAAATAATGGCATGTTTCACAAGACGGTCGATTGTCTATCACTACCGTTTCGCTGTATCGATTCGTCAGAGTTTTTTTTGTGATCTATTGAAGTTGAATTTCAATTGCGATGAAAACAAATGCACTCCACGAATAAAAGCAACACCTGCTGCAGTAACAGCAACAACAACAATAACCCAACAATTACCCACAATCTCTTCCCATAGCACAAGCATTGTTCCATGTGATTCCAAACACGGAATAGTCACAGTATTAAAAATCACCGATCATTTGGAAATTGAATGGGCTTGTATCTCGACTTACCCACCCGCGTGGAATGATGACGGGACTCAGACTCCGTATGCCTGCAAGGATGGAATCGTAACGAGCGATCTGACAACGTCCAGTTTTAAATTAAACGATTGGAAATGCAGGGCCGATATGATATTGGGTGTTTTCGAATTCCAACCACATGTACTGGTATGTTTGCCATCAACTCACATTAATTTCCTGACAAACTTTTATGACATTCAAAATATCAAAAATAATAATAATTCATAAGATGCACGTATTTATATATATTTTATTATTATTATTATGGATAACCAGGGTCGTAGTGCCTGCGGCACCGAGATTAGGAACACTTAATATTCTGGCATGAACGCCACCACAATGAGACATTAAAATAATATTGAAATTCGTAACAAAACTATAGATATGTAAAATAATATCTAATATAATTTGTGCCATTTTATTTTAAATATAAAATATTTCACTCGGCATACATAGTACTTCCGCTTATGTGAACCCAATAGGCGGCCATGATAGGTCCGTGTGACGCTTGTATCTGGACAGTCGAGGAGAGCTGGTGAGGTAAGACACTGTCATGTGCTCACTACAACTTTTGTTCAATGATGTAGGTTTTCATACTCAATGTAGTTTACCGGTAAATCTTTTCTTGCGTACATTTGTGCCAGACATTTTCTCCAGCATTATGCTTCCACTTTGCTAATTCTTACGCCCTTGTGGCATTTTTAACTTAATAGAGGAGAAGGAGGAGAAAGATGTTGGAGAGGTCATGCGAACCACACATTTGAATCAGACGCCATCTGCCCATGTTTACAGCATTTCAGTGCAACTTCTGCTTAATTGCTATATGCAATGTTAAGAACTTTTCATTAATGTATGTATTTAAGGATAGTTTTCATGTTTGAATATTTTATGGCAACATCACGTATGACCACATGGCCGACTCAAGCCAAGTCTTTGTATATGCCATCATTGCGTTTTAAGAGCTTATTTGTATAACATCGTATGTGCAGTTATTTATTTCAGGGTTCTAAGTATTCTTCATTAGGGGTTTAATGTATTTTTCATGTAAAATTGATACTTTTGTACTTGACCATGCGGTCACAGTAATGTTTGATTTCACCGCCATCAGGCATGTTACAAGCCTGTAACGACTCTTAATCGTAAAGAGAACCACTTGCTCAACACGAATAATATTTTATCTGAATTTAGTTTGCCGTTTCCACACAAAAATATTGCAATTTCACCTGCACAACGTGGTCCTCTATAAACTTCATCCAGAGGAATCCACGCCACCTAAGCTTGTTTTCACACATGTGTGTGTTTATTGTGAATATTCATCTCGTGCCCCACCTTATTTCATGTATCATCCAAGAGTCTATGTAATTGTGTAATTATTGTATGGTGCAATTATTCCCGTCCTAGCTGGCTCTGTGTAGAGGCCATCTTCACACTAACCACTTGCCGGAGGGCGAGCCCCGACGAGTTTGCGTAAGTGATGCCAAGTAATTACACGTGGTAATGTGTACTAAAGGTTTTCATTTGTATTTCACCGTGCCCTGTCTTCAGGGAAAAACCTTCAGTCCACACTAGCGACTGTCAGCCCTCTTCCCTTGTGATGGCTGTGCTTTCATGCACCTCGGTGAGATCATCCATTTAGGTGTGCGCTAGGTTAATTACGGGCTGGGGAGCATCCAAGCGGAATTGGCTAGTCATGACCGAGATAACCATTTCATTGGCACGTTGATGTGTATGAACAATATCAATAAAAACAAGTCTACAGTGAACTCAATTTTTTATTCAGTAGTGATAGTGTCCTAGACACATATGTTTTATCAGTTGTTTATTTCAGTGATTGTTATTAAAAGTTTATTATTGCCAACGTGTTTGTAAGTACTCATGGGTGCGACGGACACACAGAACCCACAACATCCCTGAAAATGCCGAGTCTCAATAGTGCGGTGATTGGGAAGCTACGCTGGCGCCCAAATTACCATTAAGTATTTGTGTCATCGTTCGTCTCGTGTCTCATCCGACGGCGTCAAGTTATTGGATTTGAAAAATCATAATTTCTTTTACGGCATCTACAAAATTGTTTATCTTTTTGATAGAAAAAATAATATATGGTTTAAAGCAAAAGCGGTTGCCGGGTTATTGGGATACGAAAACTACAGGAAAGCTATTACGAATAATGTGAAAGAGAAATATAGAAGAACTTTCAACGAACTGGCAACAAATGCTACTTCAGTTGTAATTGTCAATGAGCAGCCCCAAGCCACCTTCATCAACGAACCGGATATTTACGGACTGATTACGTATTCCGAAATGCCCTTTGTATAAAATCTTCAAGATTTTATTTACGAACACATTCTCCCGTGCATTCGCGAGGGTAAACAGCGCATTTTTCAGAATCACATCGAGTATTTGGCAAAACAACTCGGAGAAAGAACCAATGATGTGGAAATTATGAACAGACAATTATTAACTCGAGCTGCAAAAGATTCTGTCATCGCCAATAACACCAAAGAAAGTACAGACAAAATAAACAACTGTTTGAAACCAAATTTATTGGTGTTGAAATTGAACAAAGACAATTTTTATTTTCCGTATTATGTAATTTGCATACAAAAAAAATTTGAAGAGGCAACTCAACTTGCTTTGAAAGAAACATCCCAACGCGAAGGAATTGCTGCATTTAGAGTATAATTAATAGTCTCGAAACATGATAAGAATGCATTGAGTGCACACTTGAAATTTTTCAAGAATTACTTTATGATTAAAAATACCGAATTGAGAGAAAATGAAATGTTGATTCAAATCAGTAATATGAAAAAATGAAGTGTATATTTACATATATATTTTTATTGTTAATTTTGCTCGATTTACTGAAATTATTTTACGCATATGTAGTAACCATTTCCAACTACTTGACACCCACCTTCATGTTTTTTAAACTTGTTTAACTTTCTACTCAAACTAGTATTTCATCTCTTTGGTCAGCGTCGAATGGGTGACGAAGATCTTCTATGCAAAAGACTCGGTGATCTACTCCTGCTATGGCTACACCATCTTCGTCTATATATATATATATATATATATATATATATATATATATATATATATATATATATATATATATATGTGTGTGTGTGTGTGTGTGTGTGTCTGTGTGTGTATTTGAAATTACTTATTTAGTAAACATCCAATAATATTACCCAAAATGCAAGCTGCGAGCACGTAGTTGTATCTATCATGACGTTTGATAAAAATGTACCCTGTTTTGTGTACACATTACACAACAAATTTAGTTCTTGTAAATAACGTTCGGAGCTTAGCGAATTCAAAATGTTTTCTTGAATCTCCTCAAAAACTCTGTCATTTTGGTCGGGATATAGGTTGAGTTTCAAAAAGACTAAATATTTACCATATACACCCGTTCTCCTATATTGAGCTTCGAGAAATAAATTATCTGCGAAAATTCTAAACTCCTATTTTTTTTTTTGGATAACCGAGTTGGGTGATTAAAGTATCGGGAAATAAGTTGTGATTAAATGGCATCATGTCCATCTTACTATTTGGCATAATTGACAAATCCTGCAAACCCAATAAATACTCGAGCCTAGAGTAGATATGGGTACGGCGGCGGAAGAAGACGCAGTCGACATCTTATCCCCACAATTATCATTGAGAATGCAATTTTCCTCATGTTCGTCGCCGATTTTGGGAACGTTTTGATTGTCTGGTGCCATCATTACCTGAACATCATCACCATTCATTTGAGGTATTATTATTTCGGGAGATGTAGACATCTCATAGCTGTGGTAACTGTCAACGTCGCTGAGCGAAATTCGACGACGTAATCGTCTATGTTCTTGGTATTCCTCTCTGAGTTTTTGGTTGATTGATTTAATCGTTCTATTATGTTTGAATGGTTGGTATAAATGATTTTCAGAGTTGTTGTAGATGGTTTTGGAACGGGGTGGAATTTGACGATCGATTAAAGGTAATCCCACCCTCTCCTCTATATCGAAACCTTTAGATGGTAAGCAATTACCCTCGTACCTTCTGGTTTCATCATCACTGTGATTCGACACTTTGTTAATACGAGTTTGTGAAACAGAGTTGAATATGTTTGTTGACGAGACACTATGATGACGAGCATATTGCCGGCGAGGTGCAGCAGTATCAGGAAAGGTGATCTTAGGTCCCAGTGTATATGTTTGATTGGAATCTTACGATTGTGGACATCTGGATGATGATTGTGTTAGAGTTGGGGGTCTGGAACTAGTGCAAATAGAACATTTTTCATAAATATTTGCGAAAATACATTTGTTTTTTTTTTCTGTACGATTAAACACCAACATAACCCCCCCCCCCTTCTCCACCGAAACAAATCGGCCACTTTGCGAATCACCATATTAAATATATCACACTAAAATTGGGTAAATCCATAAATATTTGTGGAGGTATTTTTCCGGTAGAGGTACAAATTTTGCCCAAAATCTCCCTACATACTTGTACATATGTGTGATGATGGAACTGGTCTTTGAATATGAGCCATGTAAATATATTTTTTCACAGCACATCCAAATTCTAGGGGAACATTTTCACCAGCATAAACGCCAAATTGAATGTCGATGACTATCGTTTTATCGAGTTCCAAATCCACTCCATCTGTAGATGATATTTTGATGTAGTTTAATTGTGTAATTCCTTTCAAAGTTGTGGCTTGATTGCATTTTTCGAGAAATTCTGGCGATGACTAATCTTCTATGGTAGTTCTATGGTAGCTTATTTCCAGAAGCTCATTTCGTCATAGTCCTCGGCCCACTCTTAGGGTGATTGTGTTTGTTCAATGTCCATTTCGATACGAAATGAGTTTTTGCATTTTCCTTATATACACACACTTGTTTACGCACAGAAAAAATGTATTGCGATCTTCCATTGCCCTTTTCACATCTTTAGTAGTTAGATCCCAAATCAACCGAACCATGAGTAGGGCACAGGCCCAAGACATTTTTTTTTAGAATGGCATTGGCAAATTTTTCCAAGTCCGTTTGAACCACTCATGTGGCAAATTATTATTTTCTTCCTGGGCACTCTCATTTTTTTTCGTAAATATCTAGCCTGCTCTTCATGTGCTACAATTATAAATTTAATCCAAGCTCCCTTCAAAATTGAACGAACTGTTTTTAGTATGATTTTTTCTCGTTAATTTCCCAGGGTATTCCATGCTCCTTCGTGTACAAATTGCGATTTTGTTCGAGATAGTTAGACATACTCTTTACTAAGTGTATTTATGGAACGTGTCTAGATATATAAAAAATGTTTGACCCTCATTGTGTAGCATAGCCAAACTCCAATGGATATTTTTTCCCATGATATAAAAAAATTTAAAATCAACAACTAAAACAGAAGCTAGACTAATACTTTCCAACAGCTTACGTTTTCTTCTTGCTTTTTTCTTCTCAGAGTAGGTTTTTTGTCCTCTTCACTAGTGTAGCTTGAAGACCCTAAACACCCATCACTACTGTTGGTACTACTATGTCTTTTCCTTTTTAAACTAAATATTTGCGCTTCCTTTATATTAAAGTCTTGTTCGTCTTTTATATCAAACCGTTTCTCTTCTTTTATATAAGACTTTTGTTCTTCCTTTACATCTTCATCAGTAAAATGTACCTCTCTTTCTTCATCACCAATGTCACCATCAGTATTCCATGTTGAACACCGTACTTGTTGTTGATAATGTCTCCAGTCGTCTCTCGAAGAACATTGTATGGGTTCAGCTTCAATTATACCATTCAAATGCTGTAGTCAATGCTCTTTAGGTTCAGCTCCACATTCATTAACATCTTGTTGAAATACCACATCGTCACTGGAAATAGTCGAGGTAGTTATCACTTGGAAACTTCTCGCAGTAACTGAAACTGCACGAATGACTGCTCTGTGATTTGCGATGCCTATATATATATATATATATATATATATATTATATATATATATATATATATATATATATATATATATATATATACGAGAGTGTGAAAAAAAAAATAAAAAATTCTTTATAAGACAAAAAACACCAACCTTAACATGTATGGAATTACACATCTATTTGTTTTCGCCATTTCTAAAACTCAAGTTTGCCAAAGAGCCTGTGACATCGCCAAAAATAACTTTAATTTTTTCGGCATTATACACATAGTGTAACACTGCTTTCTTATTGCCACACATTGAAGATTCTGATGGCATGTTTTTACTGGAAATTGAATGCTTATTACTTTTGTTGCGTAATTAATGGAAAAAAAATACCATCAATGAAAATTTTAAACATAATTAAAGACGAATATGTTCGCCATCCAAACAACAGGCGAAAAAATATCTCTATGGAAGTGGACGTTCTCAACAAGTGGTCGGCCTTCGATGTGACCGGACCCGAATATGGCGAAACTTTAATTACTGCCGAATTGCATAGGGGATGGAGTGGTTCGAAATCGACTTTGATGTTGATATGGTTGCATTTAATGTTGGCTGGCGAAAATAGTCGCAATATAAATGATAATTACGCCAATTCTTATCAGAGTTTACTTGAAAGATTGGATTTTTTATCCTGTGTTCCATGTATTTCGATGGATACAGAAACAAAAAATCAATGCTTAAAATACTTGTGGAAAATAACTTCCTGCTAGATTTTATAATGGTATTAATTCATTTGAGTATCGAGGATGAGAAAAATTTTCACAGATATATAATACCTCCGGGGTGATAGTTTTGCTAATGCTCGAGTATCGGCAGTTGAAATTATGCATATTGGGCCGAGAGGAAAAACAAAAAACCCTTATTTCTGTAAACGAAACCACTTGGCGGTGGGTAATTGAAAACAGCAACAATGATGAAGGTGGAGAGGGGGATGATAGCAGTGGTGAATTTTGTAAATGTAAGCAACATTCGAGACATGAGAAACTGGGCGAGTTGATCAAAATCTACAAAAGTGTTTTTTCTTCAAAAAGTTTATCATATATATTTACATTTTATTCGTGAAAATTTCAATTCAAGTAAACATGCCTGAATATTTTGCAACGATGGATAAAATTAATCTCGTATAAATATGTAAAAAGTTATTTACAAATTTCAGTCTGAAACGATTGATTATGATTACATGGTTTAAAGTACGAAAAAAGACTAAGGTTATTTTATTTTTGGCAGGATAATGCGAAAAGACTGTTTTCGAAAAAAGAACATCGAGATGAATCGCTGATACGATTAATATTTGAAATGTGCAAATGAAACAATGAGAATTGGCGACAAATGACCCAAGATAATAGAGGCCATTTATCATCGCTCGGATTGTATTATTTTGGAAAAGGTTTGTTTCTCAGCTGCTTAAAATGTGGCAATGTAATATGCATTTATGATGAAAATTGTAATCACGAATGTATTTGCAATAAATAAAAAAAACTCATTTTTTTCATGGCTCATTGTTGTTTAATTTCCCCCCCCCCCACCCAAATCATTCGTTTGTAAAAAAAAAACAATCTAAAAAAATATTTTTTAAACATCATAACATTGTATATAAGACAAAAAATAAATTGTCTTTCTTCCAGTCAAACACAAGTCGATGTTGTCGGACGACACCAACGAATACTTGCGGAATTATCTCGACTGTTTGTATTCTGCATTTCTGGCGAGAGAATACAACCCAAATTTTTTCCTGTATTTCACTTCGATCAACATTTTCGTCTCATTATTATTTGTAAGTATTATGATATGCGTCTTATTTCGCGAAAAGGATTATTGACTCGAGTAAAATGGATGTGGAGCGGGAACATATTGGGAAAATTATCAAACACATTGAGGAAATTGGCCGAGTAACTATCGATGCGAATCTGGATCACATAATAATGCAACTCGTTGGCCAGTATGACAGAAAATACGAGCGAAACAAAATCATCTCCATTGTTGGATCCAGTGAACTCGGTAAAATCACCCCGCAGGAATTTTCACCCTTTGATTATAATCTTTTGTGAAAGTGTATGTTAGCTCATTGGTCTGCAAAAAAAAATGTGGAGAAGAGTACGATTGTGGGCTGGTTGCACAAAAAAAAGTTTGGCTTACCAACACATAATCTTGGACTTTGACGTCGACAAGGAACACAATTTCGACTCGTACGAAGAGAACCTCGTTTGGTGCGATCGTGTGATTGAGTTTGCCAAGAACTTTACTGCAGCCACGCACCCATTTTACATCAAGTGGTTTTGTCTGGTGACACATCGGCCCAAAAAGGCCGACTTTCAACTAATTCTACCCATAGTGATGGATTTTGTTAGCACATGTGTATTTTTTGCCATCTTTATCATATATACTCGCAATCGAACGAGAGGTTAGCATTCAAGTTTGTGTTGGACAATCCAGCAAAGTGTTCCTTGCCGAGATCACGTCCGCTAATGGCTGAGCACCTATGATCATTAAAAAAAACTAAGCCCCATCAATATACGGACTCTAAAGGACGAGCTCGTGTATTTCGTTCCCTTTTACGATCCCTTCAAGGAGGGTGACGCTATCGTAGTTTCCATAACTTTCAGTTCATAGCGAGAAGGTTTTTCTTTAAAACTCGATCGGACCGACGAATACGTCAGACGATACATGTTCATCCATCAGGCAATCAGGCAAATGCGAAATGACGAAGAATCAATTGCGGCAAATGACCATCGGTTGCAAATATAAATTGATGTTGGTGGTTATTGCGAGGAAGGTTGGGTAATGTCATCCATTGGATCGAGAGAGTACAGATTTGGATTTGAGTATATCGCTGTGTATTTCGTTGTGTGTGTTGATGGAGAAATTACTCACAAAATTGAAAGTCTAAGTGGAAGTGACAATGAGAGTGTAATTACCAAGATGTACAAACTGTATAGAGTCAGCACGATCGAGACAAATTTTCAGTTTGAGACCATCCAGTTGGAGAACACTTTGTTTAATGTGAAAATCCTGGACATTTCATCCAACGTCATATTTTCCGAGTACACATCAGGTTCCTTTTTACGATTGTGAATTTTACCCCTTCAGTAAAAATTAATTGTATATGATTGATCATTTTGAGGAGGCGATACAGCAACCCAACATTGACTTTGATCATTGCAAGGAAAATTTCATGCATGCACTCATAGATGATTCATTGGCTGAAGATTCGAACTTTTTTTAAGTGGCCTACACTTCTACACAGGTTATTGTAAAGCAAATAATATCGAAATTAAAAACATAAACATCATTGTTGAAGTAAATGAATGGCAGAACATGTGGATTTTGGGTAAGCAACAACGGCGATGGCAAGATCAGCACAAACATAAATATTCCAAAAAATGGTTCGAAAAGAAATAGAGAAGAAGAATATGGCGATGAATATGGGGAATATGGGGAAACACAGTTATGTGACGAGCATGTTGTCATTATTCATTCGCTATGTCGACAGGAAAAATTTAATAAAGTTATTGGATGTGTGTTCTAGTTTTCAACCCGAACTGGTACGCAAAGTTCATCTTGAGCGGTTGGTGGACCCACAAAAATGTAATCAATCATTTGTATGCAGGATTCTATAAGACCGACGTTCTTTACTTTTTGTTTCATCTTTATGTGAAGGACCTCTCGACTGGGCAAACCTGTTCAACGTATACAAAATCTTTGGCGAATCCAATGGTCGAGACAGTGGTGGTGATAATGGGGATTCGTCCTCGAATAAGAAAAAAAAGAAATCGTCATCAATGACAGCTTGTAAGGCGACTAATTTCTTCTTTTCAGACATTGCGATGTGACAACTTGGTGTTGTTGTCTGACAACAGAAAGTTTTCGATCGTTCGTGAAAGTGACTTGTCTTTTAGTCTCGAAATACAAGAGTACGAGGCAGTTCTCGACCATCTAGGTTACAAAGTCTTTCGTGATGGGTATGTGTTTAACCCATTACTAAATGTATTTGAAACAGCTTCGCCTTCCCTGACATGTATGGTGGCTATCAAGCACTATTACGGCATTCCATAGTGATAATCACCCTGGTCCATTTCCCTCATGTACAAGACCTGTGTTTCGACATCTACCTTAAATCACCACATTTATTATCGCGTTTGCAATACAACAAGTTGATGGTGATGTTACTCTACCCAATATCTCCAAAAATAGTGGCAAAGCAGTACAATCGAACCTGATTTCAAACCCCTCGAATACATCGATGAAAATTTTGTGATTATGTTTAATGATTTGACTCTAAGCTACAAATGGCCTCCACAACTCATAGAAAACTTAAAGCTTATTACTGGCACCAAATTGGTGATTGCCTTCAAGATGTTTGTGTACTTGCTATATATTTTAACTTAGAAATATGCAGTGAACCCCTGAAACGAGTTACTCCATTTATACATTCAATTTTTGGACAACACATGCTGAAACTACTCTGTTTGGCTAATTTTACTTTCTACTCGTAAAACATTATTCAGTTTTACGATTTATTAAAGAATGGCATAAGAAACAAAAGTGGGGTTGGCGGTAGAGAAGGAGACTGGGACAATGAACATGATCGTGGTACAGAAATTGACTATGACGATGAAAGAACGACCACACCATTCAACACTTTGCAATCTATGAATTCTTTTTATGCAACAATCGAGAATTTTTTGCATGTAGAACTAAAAAATGTCATTGCCGAGAATAATGCCAAACAAACTGAAAAAAAATTGTGGCTACAGCTTCCTTGCTGATAGATGGTTCGTTGTCCCAGCCAGATAGTCCCGAGTCCAGTTTTCGAATATCGCAATTGTCAAGTTCAATGTCCACACTGGGTGATTGAAACGAGCCGCTCAATGAGTGTGATTTCGGATTTGTGGTGCAAAACTTGAAGTTTGGAGATGAAGGGCAAATCGAATCGTCCATCGAGCTGACTGAGTTCGAAGATGGATTCGTATGTAATGCATTCACTATCTTTTCATGGTTGTTACATATGGGGTTTCACAATTCCTATGCAGATGGACCTTTTTTTTTCGATATTTACATAAAAATCGCTTCGAAATTTATGATGATATGTAACAACTTGCTGTCGAACATGTTGGCCAACCCTTGTACATGAATAATGTAAAGGACCTTGCTAATTTACTGCGATCATTTTGTGAAAATTAGCGAGTTCACCTTCCTGTTCACATTGAGCCACAGATTAAGTGGCACTATATCAAAGAACTTTACGATGGGTACAAACACTTGAACGTCTACCCAAGAGAGTACCAAACCATATCCAAAGAGGACTTTTTACTCGCAGAGTACTTTTATCATGTGTATATTGGATTTGCATCGATGATTTTGTATGGCGAATTCAACATTGATTTGATAGTCAATCTAACGAAGTTAATGGCATCTTTAAATTTCCGAGGTAATGAGTTGCAGAATTCCCTAGTACTTTTCGGTAAGACTGGTGCAGAAAAAATCATACTTTCAGAAATTCTTTTGAAGCTACACAATATGGGTACCTCGAGCCATCTTGTGTTCAATTCAGCCAAGATCCCACACAACAATCACGATCCCCTATCACTTGCCCTGAGTCACAATACATGTGTATGCGTTGACAAGTTGGACTCGTTTAATGCCAGCCACATCAAAGTGTTTTGTAACATGGGATGTATGTTCACAAGGATCATGTACTCAAACAAGTGGGTCGAATTACCTATAACTTCTAAACCTATAATTACCAGACAGAAAATGCTTTCAGTCATGGACATGGCTGTGATGGGTCGATTACTTCTCATCATGAAAAGTTTTTAATACATTAAGTTCAATTCCAATAACCCGCTAGGCGATCGCTTGCTGGACAAGGTGGAACTTGGAAATCACAGCAAAGTGACCCCTCTATTGGGTGGCATATTATTGACACAACATGTACCAGAATTTACACCAGGACAAGATATTTTGGGAATCCACCTTCTCAATACGATGTTACTCATCAATTTGTTTTTTTTTTTTTACAAAACAAACAGGCCAGTTTCCATGACCAAGCCCTTGTACATCAACACACAATATCAAGAATGAGTGTTGAATTAACACATCACTTCGAAATTATTTTCGATGGTAAAGGTATAAGTTTTTGGAAATGCGACTAAAGGAATTTACGGATGTGGTATGAAAATAATAAAAGTTTGTTTCTCGAAACCAAATTTAATGATTTTTTGCCAGGAAGTGTGGGACGAACTAGACTAACATTTTTATAAATGTGATAGAACCTACAATATTCTATCGACTCTTCCGAAAATGTAATGCTTTTGTTAATAAAATAATAATAATTTGATTTCATAATATTCCAACTTCCTGTATATTCTTGCCAATGAGTGGCTAGTTATTTGCAGAAATCTGTTCGCACATGCATACACACACATTTATTTGTCGGCCCGACACCAAGCAATGTAAATAATGTACATGATTTTTTATCACCTTAATCAGGCTTTCATAAAAAACATTTTTATATATATTTCAAATAGCCAAAGATCGGTTCATATTTAATGTACTAATATATTTAGATTGTTGATACCAATAACATTTGTAGAGGTGGATCACCAATACCAACATCTGGTACAAATACCATCATCGAAATGATGGCGAGCATACAAAGCAATCTACTCAAGCTTAACATACTAATATACGCAACCTTTTTTTGGACACAACGACCTTTTCAGAGTTGGATAACATGTCAAGTCTGGTACAAGTACCATCAGGATAGTAAACGGGCTTACAAAGGAAGATGTTCTCTCCAGCAAGTATCTTTTTTAAAATATAAACAAAGAGTTGTTTTAGTTATATATTTGTGGGTGAGAAAAAAATGTAAATGTTTACATTATTTGGAGCACAAGTTAATATAAAGGAACATTTATTGTTATACTTACCCTCTTTCCTTCTGCCCTGGGAGAAAGAGTGATGTCTCCAAGTACAGCTCTCATCATTGACTGAGGTCATTTTTCAGTCCTGCCGCCATATAAGCTAAACTGAAAGGAGGGGAAGTGAGGGAAACTGAAATACTGTATTATGATTGGTTGTTGAGGGTAGGGGAGGGGGAAGAAACTTATCCAATCATCGGCTCGGAGTATGATGTCCCACGAAAGTGTGTGTTGTAACCACAGTTGTTTACTTTCGAGAAATACTACAAAAGTGTGTTGTAACAACAGTCGTATACTTTCAATAAGAACTACAAGTGTGTGTGTTGTAATCACAATTGTTTAATTCTCAGAAATGTTATTATAATTTAATTATGAGAAAAGTTATTAAAATTTAATTCCAAGAAAAGTGGTTAGTAAAGTTGAGTTAAATCACTAATAATTTTAACAACCAATCCTGTTGTGGCATTTCATTTCCTCTCCTCTCTTCAAAGTTTGCCTATATGGTAGAGAAATCTAAAAAAAAAAAAAAAAGACTTCAGTCGATGCCGAGAGCTGAACAGAGAAACATTAACCTTTCTCCACTCCAAAGCAAAAGGAATAAGGCAAGTATAATAATTCTAACCTGGAAGTTGTGGACTCGTTAGACATTACAGGCACTTTTATAAAACTGCAGAAATGTATTTTTCTAAATGCCGATTTGCTATTTTAGTGTAGGAGTTTATGGAATTAATTTGTTAGTAATGGCAAATCATCTCGTAAACCAATACAAAGCTACACCTTTTAAAAACTCCAATCTTACAATTTTTTCTCCCCAAGTCAGCAGAATTGCAGTGACAAACAAGAAAGCAGCTGTTCATCAATACAAGAATATAGGCCTACAACCAAATCAGTTCTCATATTCTTAATAGCTACAGAATGTAGCATTCATGATTAGTAATTTCCATGGTTTCTCTTACTCATTCTATGTAATTTCTGGGGTGACTCAAAAAAAGAAAATCTGACCAATTCTTTCCTTATATTCCCTTCATTGTGTTCTTGGTTTACCATTCTCAAATGAACCTTGCTGTTGACAAGATGTTAAGTTAAATAAATAAAGTTTACTTGTGCATTTAGATGGTTTTGTATTTAATGGTAGGCTGTAATCATTACAGTGAATGATGTATCTATACATTTCATCATTTTCCAAAGGTAGTCAAAATAAAGAAAACTTAGAAAAAGCCAATAACCTATAACTACACCATCTGCAAAATAGACAAACATATAATGATTTTCTTTAAACTCTATTTCCATTTCTGAAGAATTTTTTAATTTCTAATTTTGAGGGAAACTAATTGTACATAACTCTATTTTAATATTGATGATGAATCATGAATATTTAGATTAAAATGTTTAATTTTTTAAAAGGCTACTTATAAATGAAAAATGGGATAGCGTTTATACATTAACTGATACAAGAATTGCCTGGAACAGTTTCATTAATACATTTCTTTGTCATTTATTCTTGCCATTTCACTCAAATTTGTAAAATGTAGCATCAGCTCTAAAATCAAATGAATTAGTAAAGGCCTGACAGTCTCAGGACAGAGGTTAAAAACAATGCGTCAAATGCTACAAACCCAGGGGAAAAACAAAAACTTTACTGTAAGCAATATGAAAAATTATATAACAAGTTACTCGGAGTAGCAAAGAAGAAATACAATGGGGGAAAAAATATGCTCTTTCTCAAATAAAACAAAAGCAATTTGGAACATTATTAATAATGAATTTTAACCTAAACAAGGACATGTTAACCTTTCCTTGAAAGTTGATGGTATTAAAATTGAAAATAGCAAGGAAATAAATAATAGTTCTAATGAATATTTCTCAAACATCCGACTAAAATTGCAAAATCACCACATAGCTACAAATATTATTCCTGCACACATACCCCAAAGACCTAACACTTGGAATGCTAACACACTGTTTTTCACACCTATCTCTGAAGAAGACATCATACATGTAATTAAAAATTTCAAAGTAAAAGTTCCTGTGGAATAGATGAGGTACTTATGACTCTGGAAAAAAATCTTATTTAATAAAACAGCCTATGACTTACATTTTCAACGAATGTCTTGCCCAGAGAATTTTTCTTGGTAGACTCATATATGCAAAAGTAGTACCAATACATAAAAAATGACAAGGCATTTAAGGATAACTATAGGTCTATTGCTCTTCTTATGTCCTTTTCAAAAATTTTAGAGAAATTGATAGCAAATAAACTGACACAATTCTTAATTAAAAAACAAGGTTATTTCATTGCTTCAGTATGGATTTGTAGAGGGCAGATCTACAGAACAAGCTAATTACAGTTTTACAGAGAACAATTTTTAACTTCTTTTAATAAAAGGCAATTCTCAACTGGTATATTCACAGATCTTTCAAAAGATTACGATTGTGTCGATTACAATATTTTATTGCAAAAACATGAACAGTGTGGAGTAAGAGGTGTAACCAATACTATGTTTAAATCATATCTTGAAAACAGAAAACAGATCACATCCATAAGCTATTACGACAAAAATCACTTTACATATGTTATGTCCAATACCAGAACTACTTGAGTAGGAGTGCCACAGGGATCAATACTGGGACCAGTTTTATTCTTAATATATTTTAATGATTAACAGAACAAATAACCAACTGCTCAGCTATAATGTTTGCAGATTACACAAACATTTTGGTAACTAGTGCAAATAATACTGTTCTTGATGAAAATATAAAACAAACAGTGACTGAGATGTCCAGTAGATTCCATTAGAGTAAATTAATACCTATTGAATGTAAACAAATATGTGCTCATGAATTTCATGCAAAGAAATAAACATACAATGCAGAATGAAAGATGCACAACAATAGAAGAAGAATGGTTACCGACATTAAATAGTAGGCTACTAAATTTCCTGGGGCTCATTATAGGCAGTAATTTAACATGGAATGAGTTTGTTGATAGTATCTGTAAAAAAAATTGAGTTCAATGTGGTTTGTGGTACATACCTTATAAAAATATTTGTAATAATAATACAATACTTGCATACTATTACTGAAATATTCAGTCCATGATAAAGTATGGAATTATATTTTGGTGTAAGTCGACAAAATGGAAAAAAAGCTTTTCTATTACAAAAGAAAATAGTGAGATTAATACATAATAAGGAAAAAGAAGCCATTGTAGGTGACTATTTATAAATAACAAAATTCTCACTCTTCCATGCATGTATATGTACCATAGTATTCTTTATTACTTGGAAAACATTTTTTAAAAAGTTAAAAATAGTGACATGCACCATTACTACACCAGACAAGCTAATCATCTTCACCTATTCTCCTACAGAACCTCAAAATTTTCATCAAATCCATACTATGCTAGTGCAAAACTAATAAATAACCTACTCAGTCATTTGAAGTCAAATAATAGATTACAGACATTAAAAAAAGAGCTGCTAAATTATACTTTTTAAATAAGGCCTTCTATTCCTTAGAACAATACTTACATAAAGCTGATTTTTTTCTATAATGCGGAATAAGACTGATATAAGGAGACTTAATGTAATACCTTGTGTTTCAATCTAATGTAGACTTTACATATTTATACTTTAGTATCTATCTGTTCATGAATTGTAATAATTTGTACTACAGCCAAATGTAGTCTTAACATGTTTGTAGAGCTGTTAGACCACAACCAACACACCCGTCAATCGCGCATCTGGCACATCTATTAGTGATACAATCAATATACCCATCAACGGTGAGGTTTTTGACATATCTATTTTTTGTTATGAAATTGAAAAAAAACTCATACGAATGGAACCTTCACAGAGGAGTTACTCAAAATCAACTATCAACTATGTAGTAGATGTGGGTTTGTCTAAAGGCTGGTCAAGTCGAGCCAGGTGTAGTACTGTATTTTAAAAAAATAACCTCATATATATATATATATATATATTATCTTTATAAAATCAAATAGCACAGATGAAAAATTTTTTATTTGTATTTTTTTACAATTTATTTTCACATCATCTATGAATCACTTGTCGGAAATGACACATTCACCAAATTCTTTTGGAAATCTCCCATTTGCAATATCCAAATGCACTTTGTGTTCAGTTAGATAAAATGTTTAACTTTAAAACCATTTTTTAAACAATTCATTGACTGTTTTTGTGTATGTTTTTATGGAAGTCTAAGGCATGGCTGCATTCAAAATTGCATGCATGACTTTTACATAATTGTGTAGATATTTACCATAATGCATCTGATACATTTAGGGCTGTGGCACATTGTTAATTTTTATCTATGTGGTAATTTGGAATACTTTTCCAAAGTCAAGTATCAATCTGCCTGACAGTCATCGGGATCGTTAAAGAGCACCGTTTTCTTACAATCAATATAGGAAGAACCGGGAACATCAATGCACCCTTGAGGTGCAGATGAGTTTCTGAGCCTAACCAACTATATTTTAAATTTTCGTACAATTCTGTCTGATCTATCAAATAGAGGTAGTTGTAAATGACAAACAATACATTTTCAAAATTGGGGAATTTTTTCAATTTATAACAGTTGGTTACTTTTGTCATATTCACAAAGAAGAAGCCAAGTGCAGCAGCATAGTTGTAGATTCGTTTCACGAAACACGATGCATTGTGCTCTTAACCTTTATGAACAATAGAACAAAGTTTCTACACATCTTGGTTTGGATTACTGCTAAATACACTGTAGTCAATCAGTTTTGACAAATGTAAGTAGTTTTTCTTCACTAGTGAACTAGATGCGAATATCTCAGTGCCTTCGAGAACTTATTTGTTCATTTACTCGTTTATCAGTTCGATAAACCTGTTACTGTCAAATTTCAAAATATTTGTAAATTGATACCCATCAGTATTTGCATCAAAGACCATTTCGTGATATTCTCGAGGAATTTTGCAAACAACTGCCCGGAGTTTCGTCTCGTCGTACACAATCAGTTTTTTATTTGCTTTAGATTAGAGTAGGTATTGTAGGCATCTTGGCGAATGAAATACACCAACTGCATGAACTCTTCTTCCATCACAGGTTCATGTATTCTGAATAATTTTTGTTTTCGTCTTCCATCACGTACAGAGCAATTACATCATTCCTCGGCATTTCATCGAATGCGTCGCGGGATATCGGAGCATTTTCAAACATTAGATTCAATGCTTTGGCGCAGCATTAACCGATGGTCGATCTAGAAAGTCATTTAATGTTGAATAGAATAATGTTCCAAAACATACAGTGGCTTGCAAACACCACAGATCCGGGATATCCTTTTTTCGCATACTTGAACTTTGGTTTGGTGTGAATTGTTAGACCAATTCACACCAAACCAAAGTTCAAGTATGCGAAAAAAGGATATGTCCATTACAGACGTTCTTTCGGCGAGTGACAAACATTTCAGATCGGGCATGGCCAGTAAAACGGAATCATTGCCCTGGTATCCCGGCAACATACCAAAGGATAGCGCATGGTGCAGATACGTGTTCGCGACCTGGCGAGAAATGGCATCCATCGAACTGTCTTCGAGATCGCAGTTAAAGAGATTGGCCAATTGGTTGGTGAAAATTGCCTAATTAAATTTGTTGTAAAGTCCGACTACGGCCACATTGTAAATTAAAGCCTTCTCCATGCAGTAGAAAACGATATAGTCTGCGTTTGTTTCGCCTGCAAGTTTACGCCAAATGCTACCACTAATGTACTCGGTGTGGCACACTTGCATGTTTGTGTATTGAGCGTTCACTGCACCAAACTTTTATTTGTTGTAGAGCTCGATGTGAAAGATATTTCTCATACACTCGTGACGAAAGTCATCGTCTGTGATGGTGTCATCTAGAATATAATAAATTCGCATAAGCACAGAGTTCAAATTGATTTTCCTAAACTTTTGACTCAAATAGTTTTTACACAGGTTCCTCAATGACAAATTCCCACTCGCCAATACACATTATTTTTCAAGATTGTCAATGTATCGAATATGATACCGTCGCGGTGAAAACGAATGAGCAGAGCTGTCGCTAATTTTCTGAGGGTTATAAATGCTTTTACTTCGTGTTGCATATTGAGAACCTGCAAGCGAATCAATAGGAATTTCATATCGTATTCGATAATGTTGTGGCCGACGAAATAATGTGGGCAATTTTGGTATCCCGTAAGCATTTTCAGCAAGTATCCCTGACTATACCGAAAGAAAAAAATTAGTAATGAGATCCTTTTCGTTTGAGAAACCTTGGATCCAAATGCATTTCACCGCCAGTCTTTCGTATTTCTTCCACATTTCCACGTCGATATCATAGGGCATGCTGCGACATTTTAGGTACGAAATTATACTCACTTCGACATCCAGATATTCACAATAGAACAAAAACATGAGCAGTTTTTATGGAGCGAGACCCCCAGGGGCAGGTCTTTCAAATTATCCACACCAGTCGCGATGTGGAAGCTCACGACAGGAATGTACTTGTACAGATGAGTGTAATCACAAGATGTGTCAAGGATCAGATGCTTAGACTCGATGACTGAGTACACACCATTTAAACGAAATATATTTTCCACCATGAGATTACCGACTCCATGTTTTGGTCTGCGAAACTTTAGTTTTGCAAGTTGATTTAGTTTGACGGATGAATTTTGCAATATCCCCTTTGAAATTACAGTATCGATGCACAATTCCATTTGCAACATGAAATGCACATCAGTCGACTGGATGGTAAAGTAGTAATTTTTTTTCATAATTATTTTCCACGAGAAATGTGTAGACTGTGTTCAAGTTACTCGTAGTGAGAAATTCAATTTTTACCAAATGATATGAAATTTACAATGTGTTTGCCGCATTTTGAGTCAAAATTTCCTGAAACGATTTTGAATTAGTTTCCAGAGAGATTGTCGTGTCGACGATTGAATCGATATACGGTTCACACAACTCAATCAGCAGTTGGCACATTTCGTATTTCATGTTTTCAGCAACTAGAAAGTATATCGAGAGGGGGTGAGTCAAGATTTCTTGATGCCTCTTCATCGTGTTTCTTTGCAGAAAAAAAAAACAAAATTGACAAATTGACGACCAACATCAGCTTTCGCTCACGTGCAAGTACAAAAATGCTATTCATGAGTCATCACACAACTGCTCCCTGATTTATGATTCCAATCAAACCACGATGGAATACACACATCTTTCGACGGGAATTACAAGGAACAAGGACGGCACTCCTCTATTCACGAAATTGAAATTACGCAATGTGTTTGTATACAAATGTAATAGCAACTCTATTCGAAGATCCGTCCAGTCTTAAATACTGTCTAATGCCCTATCTTTAAACAAATACTTACATCACCGTTGAGATTTGTCCATTTAGTTGATAGCCTACTCCAATCGGGAGACTTCATATACAACCAGTTTAAAGAGTACATCAGTGAAAAAATTTAGCAGATGTATATATATTGTACCTAAATTGGAAGAATATGCCGCTAGCTGGAGAAGTGTATTCTTTCACTTGCTCGATATTTATACAGGAAATATAAAAACTGTGTTTACAACTTCTGTAAAAACCAAAAATGCCACGTCGTACGGCATAAGACATTTCGTCAAACGACCAGCTCATAATTTGGCATGTTCAATCAAGAGTAACCGTTCACACACTTGACCAAATGCAAGTGACTTTCAATGTGTTCATGTTACCATAAATTCAGATACAACAGGACAAATAATCACTTCTCCAAATTCACTAATCATGAATGCGAGTTGCAATCGTGTTTTACAAGCTCAGATAGAAAAGATTGGAGAAAAGGATACGGCCAAAATGTACCAATTTTCTTGTTATTTCGAAAATAATTTGATACGAGCTTTTTACAAAGTGTTTGGTCGTTCCAACAAAATGCACACTTTATTTTGCTTGCCAAATATTTTCTTAAATTCAGTTTGGTTGAATGAGTCTAAACACTTTATTCAACTTCAAAGAAATGATGATTCCTGAAGGTAATGTAAAAAATGAAAAAATTTGTCTGAATAAATAAAATTTATTTTGAAAATAATATAAATATAAAAATATTAAAAAACATAAAGAAATATAAATATATAAAAAACACAAAATATATATAAAATTAATAAACTCCAGAATTTTCAAATTTTCACTCCTCAGGACCCCGGCCACCCACCCTGCAATATCTAATTATTGTGTATCGCCTTACTTTGAAACAATCATCTACACTTTGTTCGTAAATACAATGTAAACACTTATTTTCCCACACCACTTTACCCCCAGTACAACCCCTACACAGCTCAAATTTGGTTAAGAGCCATGGTTGGGGTTGAGGTGGTGACTGGGGATTTGAGGAGTGTGGTGGGAACTGCCACTGTTGAATGGAAATAAGAGAAGTCTGGATACATGCAAAACATTTGTCTGCCCATGCGATCGCCCTTATATTGCATATGATACATTTTGGGACTTCAGGCTGCTGGGGCTGTGGTGGTTGGAGTTGCTGGGTCTGGAACTCCTGCTGGAGTTGGAACTCCTTCTGGGGTGGGAACTCCTGCTGGAGATGGAACTCCTGCTGGAGATGAAAAGGCTATTGGATGAACCGAATTCTATACTCCAATGGCTGCCGCCAGAGCCACTGCCTTTGTGGCGGTTGGCATTTCAATCCTCTCACCTTCTTTCCTAGCATTGGCTGGTGGACATTCTATAAACAAAAAAAAAACATGTTACAATCTGTTTTACCCTAAAATCAAACAAAAAACACACTTTGAAAAAATAATAATTTTACCCTAAGCCTTTTTACTAAATGTACTCTTTTTGTGTAATATTATGCTGGCAATATTTTCGTGATTTTTTTTTTCCATTTGTTTTTCGGGAAGTTTTATATTTGTGCCATTCTTCCAGAAACTCGTTATATTCCTTAACCAACTCCTTCCCTATTTTATTTGGAACCTCTAGCATTTTCTATAATTCTTCCTTTGCTTCTGTATATTTTTCTAATAGTAATTGTATTTCCTTTTCTGTACTACAATGCATCAAACACCTATCATAAATATTTCTAAATTTATCCTTCATTCCTTCAAATAACCCATCTAAATCTACTGTATTCACTCCAACAACCTTGTCCATTCTTGCAAATATAAAAAATTACTGACAGCTATCTTTACAGTCCTATACTTGCTATCCTAGCACACTGACTCTAGACCAAAGTGCATGATGTTTTTATATGCACCGAGTAAATTTTTTATTTCGTATTTCAGGGTAGTCAGGAGGAATTACTCTACGAGTGAAATTTTTTCTTTTTTACTTTACGCACTCGTATATTCATGTTTCTTGTTTTTTTTTCTCGATGGTATTCCTGATATGCACTCACTCGCTCAAAGTCATGACTAGTGTTCGTACATGGGCCGGTGAGGCGACTGGCATACATTACTCAACTTGGCCTCATTATTATGCGAGAATTATTTCGGGGCAGAAATATTTTTTTTACGATGCAAAAAGGAAGTTCCCCTCATGTTCCCCCTCTCTATCAGCTAACTTTTTATATTTTTTCCTAGCATCCTGGGTAGGAGCCAGAGTATGTTTTTCTCCTAGTGTCCTGGTAAGAGCCAGAGTATTTTTTTCTCTAAGTGTTCCAGTCGAAGCCAGAGTGTATAACCAGTGAAATTTGCGACAAACAACATCAACCATCAGCCGATGGCCAACCGACAGTGCATTGTGTATAGTTGTCGCAGTGGCCGAGATGGCAATCTTTGACACCAATGATGCCGTCGTCTATGTCGAGGAGGCTATCAACATCGGTGACGAAGATGCCATTGAGGTGACGAACACCTTCGATGTTGAAGAGGCAATGCCTTCGACTTTGAAGATTTTGGAATCTTCAACTTTGAAGACCTCATCGCCCTTGATGACAAAGACGCCCTCTTCTTCAATGCCGAGGATGTCATGTTCTTCGATGCTGCAGAGGCCATCTCCTTCAACGCTGAAGAGGCAATCCCCTTCAACACCGATGTCATGTTCTTAGACACTGAAGAGGTCATCGTTCATGCCGAAGATCCCGTCACCTTCAACATCAAGGATGCAGTCTCCTTCGATGTTAAGGATGTCATCTCCTTCAACGTCAAGGATATCATCTACTTCTCAGAGGAGGATGAGGCCTGTTAAAAGAAGGAATTCACCTTCGGCACCTTCGGAACTGTAGGCACCTTCGGAACCGTCGGCACCTTCGGAACCGTCGGCACATTTGGCATCTTCGGCACCATCGACACCACCATCCTCTGTTGGTGCGCATGTAATGGGAACGGCACCTCTCGTACCAACTATAATGCTGCCTAGAGGGTTTATGCAGATACCATTACAGGTACCTTTACTCCCTCCATTCATTTCATTCTGTTTTAAGACTGTTCATTTACATAATAGGACTTAATACAGTAACAATTACTAATAAAAATAAATAATTATTTTTTCAATCGTGTTTCATTTCTATATTTTATTATAATATGTATTTATTTCTTTTACAGCCAATATTATTGATTATTATAGTCGTGTTGATGGTTTTAATAACTGAAAAGTTTATATGTACCCAAACATGAACATTTTGTAAAACCTCTAGAGATATCTAATCAATCTCCACCAACCTTGCCACCTCCCACTTCAGTCGTCGCTGACAACCGAATATAATACCAGCCATAAAATAGCTATTTATTTTGGTTTCAGAAATAACTTTGTAATCCATCACTCTGTCGATTTTTGTTTCGATTGTAATGCAAAGTCTGCTGACAAATATAAATGGAAAGAGTCTTCGCGAAACTTGTACGTAAATTTTGATTTGACCAGTACGAAACATGACATGCTGTCTTTTGCATTTGATTTTATTTCGGTAAAGCTATTCAATTTATATAAAAATGACTACGTTATATATTTTGCCCTAATAAACACCGTCGACGAGTCGAAATGGACTTTGAATTCGGCCTTTACGATACTTCAAAATATTGCCAAACAACTCGCAATGGATGTGGCTCGAGACTAGGCGATTCCTTTCTTCAAGAGCGCCGTGTTTTTCGCAATGGAAAAACAAAACAATATGGATCCTATGATGGAAATTTTGAGTGAATAGCATGTTTACACATTTCGACTATAAGAAATACGATAGCTTGGTGTGCATACACTGGACTTTTGGCAACTTTAAAGATCCCGTCGACGAGAATGATGTGTTATTTCAGTTATGCGGTGGCGGCCGAGTCTTGCTGGAAACGGTAATCATAAAACCTTCGGCTCCCCCCTACGACGAAAGTGATGAGAGTGGCGATATGGAGGATGGTACCCTCATTTTATTAGATAATGATTCCGAGATTGGCATACAAGACAAAAAAGCCAATAATGTAATTATTAGGAAGTGTGTGTGTGTGTGTGTGTGTGTGTGTATATATATATATATATATATATACACACACACACATATATATGGGGATAAAAGAAAAATGGACAGTGTTGAAAAACTCACAAAGGTGGTAGGCCACTGTTGAAAGACTGATATTTCGTCAATTTTTTTAGAAATTTAATATTACAAACATGTAATGAAAAGATTGTATGGTATGAACGAGTCTGTAGATTTCGCCTTAAATAACTTGCACTCTCACAAATTTACGAAAAAAATATTTAATTAAAGACGAGTGTACAGATTTGGAAATTGATACCATTCTAAATCAAGTCCAGCGAAACAAACAAACTTTGCACGAACTCGTCAAACTAAAAACAAGTGGAATACAAATAATTTCAACTGGCATTTCTTTAGAAATTGTACGAATTGGCTCAAATAAATGCAAGCATTAATCACGAAGAGTTTTACTCGAAATTACTAAACATTATTCACGAAAACAATATACAGACAAAAATTTCGTCAAGTCGTACTCTATAAGATTTTTGCGATGGTTACCTACATGTCTAAGAAAATTCCTAGTATACCTACTTATATGCTGGCAGACATTATGTGAATCGTCAACGGCCTGCACTGAATGGTTGAAAACAATATACAAACAATCTAAAAATTCAGGAAATTATGCACTCCAACTATGTACCAAACAACATCAATGTGGTCAATTGTCAAAAAAACGAATTGAGACGATGCAACATTGAATATGTATCCAAATACAATTTCATGAAATTACTGAATTCTGATTACATATACTTAGTAATAAAAAAAACAGGTAGAAAATGACAATAAACTAGCATTATGTAAGACGTAAAAAACATCAATTTTTAATTTGGGGGGGGGGGGGGACCATCTTCCAAATTGACCGAAATTCTTAGGGGTGACCGGAAGTCCCCGCTTCAAAAATTCGGTTTATTTAGAAGGTGATTCAATCCCTTTTTTTATAAATCGACTCGGTTTTATGACATCGCATATATGATACATTATGTAGTAAAGGGTTAAAATTAAATTTAGACTTAATTCCCCCGCCTTCCACAGTTACAAAAAAATATATTTTTGTAACAATTCGTACTTATACACTTGCAGACACTATGCGAATCGTCAACAGAATCGCACTGAATGGTTAAAATAGCCCAACTAAACTCATGTTTACAGACCACTATATGAATATTGATAATAACAAACAAAAAAAAATATATGTATTACATTGTTTATAACAAAAGGGAGAATAAACCATTTAAGGATAAACTGCTCTTCTTGCTGATAAATTATAACATGTTAGCTTTAAACATAATACTAGAATTATAGTACTGTAGTAAATGATGATAACTATGTGTATATTGTGTACGAGTTCAGACAGGATCAGTTCTTTTACAATATTTTGTCTTTGGCTGCCAGTCTTTAGAAGACGATAACATTTGTAAACTCAATGACTACTGTCGAATGTAAGTGTGGGTGTATTGTTTTAATGTTACCACAATTTGCAGTTGTATGATAATACCTCAGTAAGATACATGCACGAAAGATTATCCAGGCATTGTAAATTATGCACGGACATGAACACATCAAATGAACACACAAATACCATCACTCCAAAATTATAATTGCTACTTAATAAATAATTATTTTAGATAAGGAAAAAGAAAAAAAGGTATCTTTGAAGCATTTGCTGGGAATATGCGAGGGAAACAATAAAATACTATAATGCTTAACACAGCAGAACATATGCACTTCACTTAAACTATAATAAAAATTAAATTATTTTACTAATATTAGTATTCTGCCGCCAGTGTCATAAATTTAGATTCTACCTAAGAGATCACCACATTTAACACAGTATGGCCAGACCACATAATGATAATGTTTGAATAGGGTCCAAATTAATGCTGTATTTTACTTACGCTTCGGGTTTGATTCGTCGGCAGAGCAAGCTTGAAACTCAAATTTTCTATAGGCCACTGGGCCACAAGAACAGGTCGCGGTTTGATCAGTTCCATTACTAGTACAGCTTTTAATTTAGAAATTGCCAAAGCTAAGAAAGTTACTTTTAGTTCACTTACACTGGACGGCAGGACACACCTTAGGTAATGAATGGAGACTTTACTTGACAATGATTCAGCAAACGGAGATGGTTGCAGGTCTGCCATTAACATCTGGAAGGGATACCGGTATCTCACCTCGTAGATAACCAGGCGTCCTCTCGGATCTATCGCACTAGCGTACTGTCCTTCTCCATTATGTAGAACATACTCTCTCTTTTGAACTCCTCTCCTTAGTTCTTTAGCAACATTCGCTAGTAACAAATAGTTTTTAAGTTAAATTTTAGATTTGAACTTGGCAGCAATTGGCATCGATAAAAAAATTAACCTCTTAGCAAGCTGGCTAAGGTTATAGAGTTCGTCTGGCCAGTAATGTTGGCAAATTATGACAACAGAGAAACATTATAAATGAGTTTATATATGTGACCATCAAAATGCTAATTTGAATTTTTGTTGATGGTAAGATTAATAAATGTGTTGAAAATAACTGAATCAGTGTTTGTTTAAATAGAAATAATTGCTTCAGCTTATTATTATCATAAATCCATTTTCCTCATTTTCTTTTCCAAACCTCGAAAAAAAAAAAAAAAAAAAAATGATAGTGCATAGAACTAAGATAAATAAAGACATTTACTTCTCCTTTCAAATTTAAACTGGCATTAAAGTAAATAAACAAATCAAGAACAATATTTTGGAACTACTGTAAGGGCAAACCCTTTCATCACCTTCCAAATATAATTTTTTTTAAGGCGATTCAGTCCAAGGGGGATATTTCCAGTCCCCTCAAAAAATTCAATTTTTTGGAAGGTGATTTATTTCCACCCTAAAAAATAAAATGTAGACTATCCCCACCCCATCACCAATAATAACAAAAAAACATTTTTTGAAACGATTCTTATTTATTGAATGGCAGACATTATGCGGAACATCAGTAAAATGGTAATCATGGCGTTTGCAAATAAGTTTTTACAACGAAGCCCACAACTTGATTAGAATTTCAACCAAACATTTCTATCGAAACATTGTGATGTACGGTGTAAATTAGGAACATCAAGAATTGGCTTCGGAACTACCTTGTGGGGTCCCGAATTATTATCGGCGTTGCATAAACTCGTACTATACTCACGAGTTGGAAAATCATATACAACACTGCAACGGATCTGAACACTTTAAGTATTGTAAACGTCCGGCCATGACGCATCTTCAGTGTTTTAGTGTTCCCTGCAACACCAAATGCAAAACATATTTGAAAACTGTCAAAAGGGAAGAATTACATTATTATAATTTTGATTGGCAAATTATCTAAATCATGTACATTAAAATTGACCGAAAGAAAGAATTACCATGTGTTTATACATATATGGATTGCGCGAGTCCTCGGGATTCGGAAAATTGCGCTGTAGTAATTGAAACCATGGAACGTCACGAAAGAGAAGAGCATGTTACATATTGTGATCAACTTAGGCACATTACGATGTATAAGGATCCAGTACATCCCACCAGATGTTTGTGGAGTAAACATGCAAATTGCCAACACGAATTCAAACAACAATGTAATTTATCGAGTAATAAACACGAGTTGATGAAAATGATAGAATATCACCAATTTAAATAAAAAAGTTTGTATTTTTTTTACCGAAATAAATTGCTACTTTGTTATGTGTGTTTTTAGTCATTTATCCTATTCTCATTGAGTTTGTGTAGTTTTGGCGACTATTTACCACAGTGCTCCACGATCAATATGACATCCACCCCTCCCCTTATTCAACAACCAATCAGAGTACACCATTTTATTCCTAAATTTTTTTTCAGCTGGTGAATATTGGTATCTAGATTCGAAACCAAATTGCCGCAAAAATATCCAAAAGTTTGTCACTCATTAAAAAAAATTAAAATTTCTTATATACGTTTTGTTTTAAGAAGGCCTGTTATGCTACCGAGCAACACATTGTTAAAATTTAAATTCTTTCGAAATTGTTTCCATAAACTGTTCGTTTCCTTTCAATTGTTCTATGATTACCTCCACTATAGAGTCGTGCTCGCGAATTATCGTAAAAAAGTCTTGCATAAGGATCATTCTCACGAAAATGTACAATCTATAGTCCATACTTATTATCTACAATATTATTTAATGTCTGTGTTATTAGGATTACTCATCATCAAGTGAGAACTGAATAAAATATTATCTTATATTTAGTTTCGAGGAAAGTTACAATTTTTATTGTTCATAAATGGCAAAATTGTACTATGTCACCTCCGTGGCCTGTCCAGAGTAAGAGACAATGTTAAATTTCTTCATAACTTTAACAAATACCTACTGCTAATTAAATATTTAATGGTGAACATACGTGCTCTATAATTTATTACTAACATATTCACTGTTCTAAACATCCGTATAACAAAACGGATTAATTTGTAGTATGTTAACCATCTGTTCTATAAAAATAATCAAAACAATATGGCCTCTACTTTAAATTGATAAAAGTTTAATAATGTGTAGCAAAACCAGGGGGTGGCTATGTTCTATAACTTGCAGTGTTATCAAGTAAAGCCAATTCGTAGTGCGGAGTTAAACGGTTGTTTTCTGTTAAAAAATGGTCACGTGGCCAACAGTAGACCAAAAACATTGCATCGGCCTGTCTTTTACGTGTATTTTGATGAGCATTAAAATCGACATAAATTAATATACAACCATTTTTGACATAAACGATAATATACATAAAGCATGAGTGTGTTTGTGTCAGATAACTAGATATAAATTTCACCATTAAATATGCAAAGTTATCAATTATTTACATTTTAATGGAAGTTTTGTATATGGTATTTAGGTTGATTTGCTTCCCCTTCCCTATATATTTGCCTTGAAAATATTCCAGGAAATAATTTTCTGACGATTATAGGAGCTTTTCAAAGTTATGATAAAACATTAACCGTACTAAAATCGAATAAAATACGCTATTCAAGTGGTCTGCGAGTGCGTTACAAGTGAAGCAGCCATGCGGGAGAGAGACCACTTTTGTTTACTTTGACATTGAACAGACTTGCGAGTGTTGTATGAACTCACTAGTTGTTCTGAATATTCTCTAAATTTGTGTTATTCTTGCGTTTGTAAAATGTGAATTTGGCATGTATACACGTCTTAAAACTATAATCTATATTTTTATTTATTCGGCGACCAACGAAAAGTAAAATTAATGTATGAAAATGCGTACGAGCCGGGCCGTGCGCTTGCAATGTTTAGTGCATTCGTATATACCGTGGATACATTCGTGAAAGATACCGCACAATCAGTGGGTGTATAGGGAAATTTTTATCTGCGTAAGTTTGCAAATTAACAATTGCAGTGTGTTTAATTTTTGCAAGTGCGGTTGCGATTACTAACGTGCTGTGAATCTAGGTATGGTACTGCAGGGAGACCTCGGATGGAAAAAAAAAAAAAAAAAGGTAGAGAGGGGTTGCAAAGGGAAGAAGGGCTCTGGGTATGCTGGGAAGGGTGCTGGAGGGAGTCAGCTGTAAGGTGAAGGAGAAGGCGTATGGCACAATGGTGCGGCCAATGTTAGAATATGCTGCAGTAGTATGGGACCCGTATGTGGAGGTGGAGGTGCAAGAACTGGAAAAGGTGCAGAGAAGAGCAGCAAGATGGGTGAAGGGTAGATGGAGAAGGTAGGGGCAGTTCTCATATTTTTAATAGCTAATGAATGTAGCTTTCATGATTTGCAATTTTCATGGTTTATCAAACTCACTCTATGCAATTTCTGGGGTGACTCAATAAAGAAAATTTGACCAATTCTTTCATTGTATTCCCTTCATTGTGTTCTTGGTTTACCATTCTCTAATGAACCTTGCTGTCAACAAGATGTTAAGTTAAATAAATAAAGTTAACTTGTGCATTTAGTTGGCTATGTATTTAACGATATGCTGTAATCATTACAGTAAATTACATGTTTATACATTTCATCATTTTCCAAAGATAGTCAAAATAAAGAAAACTTAGATAAAGCCAATCTTTTCCTATAACTATACCATCTGCAAAATAGAAAAACATAGCGCGATTTTCTTTAAACTCTATTTCACTCTTAATGATTTTTCAAATTCTAATTTTGAGGGCAACTAATTGGACATAACCATATTTTAATATTGATGATGAATCATGGATATTTAGATGAAAATGTTAAAATTTTTAAAAGTCTACTTGTAAATGAAAAATGGGATGATGTTCACAGAACAACCACGCCACTGCAAAACAACCACAAACCAAAATTTTCTACAACCACCGCGAACAACCATGCTGGAACAAACATAATTTATACATTAACTTAACCAAACATTGCCTGGAACAGTTTTATTGATACATTTCTTTGTCCTTTTAATCATGCCTTTCTACTCAAATTTGTCAAATGTAGCATTAGCTCGAAAATAAAAAGAATTAGTAAAGTACTGACAGTCTCAGGACAGAGGTTAAAAACAATGCGTCAAATGCTAAGAACGCAGGGGAAAAATAAAAATTATACTGTAAGCAATACGAAAAATTATATAACAAGTTACTTGGAGTAGCAAAGCAGAAATACAATGGGGAAAAAATAGCCTCCTCTTCAAATAAAACAAAAGCTATGTGGAACATTATTAATAATGAATTGAAACCTAAGCAAGGACATATTAACCTTTCCTTGAAAGTTAATGGTATCAAAATCGAAAATAACAAAGGAAATATCTAACAGTTTTAATGACTATTTCACAAACAACCCAATAAAATTGCAAAATCACCACATAGCTACAAATATTAGTCCTGCACACATACCCCAAAGACCTAACACTTGGAATGCGTTTTTCGCACCTATCTCTGAAGAAGACGACCTAAATGAAATTAAAATTTTTTAAAGTAAAGTTATGGTGGAATAGATGAGGTACCGATGACTCTGCAAAAAATAAAGTTCTTATTTATTAAAACTGCCTTTGACTTACATTTTCAATGAATTTCTTGCCCAGGGAATTTTTCCTGACAGACTCAAATATACAAAAGTAGTACCAATCCATAAAAAAAATGACAAGGCATTTATGGATAACTATAGGTCTATTGCTCTTCTTACATCCTTTTCAAAAAATTTAGAGAAATTGATAACAAATAAACTAACACAATTCTTAATAAGAAACAAGGTTATTTCATTGCATCAGTACGAATATATAGAGGGCAGATCTACAGAACAAGCTAATTACAGTTTTACTGAAAAAAATATTAATTTCTTTTTAAATGACAATTCTCAACAGATATATTCGCAGATCTTTCAAAAGATTTTGAATGTGTCAACCACAATATTTTATTGCAAAGACATTAACAGTGTGGAGTAACAGGTGTGACCAATACTATGTTTAAATCATATCTTGAAGACAGAAAACAGATCACCTCCATAAGATATGACAAAAATCACGTTACATATGTTATGTCCAATACCAGAACTACTCGAGTAGGAGTGCCACAGGGACCAATTTTATTCTTAATATTTATTAATGTGTTTACAGAACGAATAACCAATGGCTCAGCTATGTTTGCCGATGACACAAACATTTTGGTAACTAGTGCAAATAATACTGTTCTTGATGAAAATATAAAACAAACAGTGACTGAGATGTCCAGTAGATTCCATTAGAGTAAATTAATACCTATTGAATGTAAACAAATATGTGCTCATGAATTTCATGCAAAGAAATAAACATACAATGCAGAATGAAAGATGCACAACAATAGAAGAAGAATGGTTACCGACATTAAATAGTAGGCTACTAAATTTCCTGGGGCTCATTATAGGCAGTAATTTAACATGGAATGAGTTTGTTGATAGTATCTGTAAAAAAAATTGAGTTCAATGTGGTTTGTGGTACATACCTTATAAAAATATTTGTAATGATAATACAATACTTGCATTAGTCAGTCCATGACAAATTATGGTATCATATTTTGGGGTAAATTGACAAAATGGAAAAAGGCTTTTAGATTACAAAAGAAAATAGTGAGATTAATATGCTAGAAGGAAAAAGAAACCATTGTAATCCACTATTTATAAATAACACAATGTTTAATTAATAAACACAATGTTTTGGGTTACTGTCAAGATGGTGTCTAGAGTCCATAGTTAAACCACTTATCTCCAGCAGCTTCACCTACGTCACAACATGCCATCTTCTGTATAATCTTAACTCCATGTTGGAGTTAGTGTAAGTATTGTATAGAGTGATTTATGTACTGTGCAATATAAGAAAGGGGAAACTGTTGCAAACATTTATCACCTCCGTGTCAGGTTAATTAAGGTAAAATATTATTACATATTTAATTCAATTTGTCATGGGTATAATAAGTGCTTCTTGTATTACCAAAGACAAGTTTTCTAACAAAAAAATTATAGAATCTGTGAACAAAATACTTAAAATTTGTCATGTCCGTGGCTGTCACTTCCATGGTCACTTTATGACCACGGAGGTGATGTAGTTAACATGGAGGTGACAAATTTAACTCGTACATGAAACCAAGTCTCCATAACTTTTGAATTCTGTTGTGGTGATTCTTTTATTTGTTTTACATACTAATTTCAGAATGTATTAAATAAATTTGGTTATTTTACATTACATGGTAGCTTTTTTATATTCAAAATATCAATTAATTATTTATGATGCTTATGGGCCTTGAAAGGGCAGATGAATAGTGTATATAATAATGATAGTTGTAGGTGTGGCTAATTTAATATGGCGTACCTATTTTAACTACTGCATGGATCTATTTACAGGTGTAACATGAGAAGAGCAAAAAAAAAATTATCTGATGACGACAGAAAGAAAAGGAAAAGGGATAATATGAAAAAACTTAGAGAAAAATTAAGGAAGACTTCACATTATACGAAGAAGCTAAAATAAGGGGGGGGGGGGGGGGGGGGAGAGATACTTCAAGCGCAAGAATGACTGGAAAAAAAAAAAATGTACATCAGGTGACTGAAAGAGATTAGAGTAGTGTGAGAAAGTACTGGATTGATAACATTTGAAGACATTGTCTGTCAAAAAAGAATGGAGAAATTCTTCAAAGATTATTGGACATATCATCTCCATCTACTCCTGTGAGTAACAAAGTTAGTGACAACATTCAAGATAATGTAGTTCAGCCAGGTGAAAGTGAAAAGAATAATGATACAATAATCAATTCTGATGAGAAAAAGAAATGGAAATCTTCGATCACGAAAGAATAGGGAAGAGTTGAAAAGAAAATTGGCCAAATTGGAGAATACCATAGAAAAAAAAAAAAAAAAACATTTTCCTAAACGTGAGACACCAAGGACAAAGGTACGAAAGCTATTGCAGGGACAAGAAGTATCACGAGAGGTTAGGAGAAAATTGTTGTTAGGTGAAGTACTTACAGACAATTTAAGAGGGGCATCGAAGAAACAAAATGTAAAAACAGGAGGAAATTAATAGCTAATTTATGTAGCACTATACTGAGAAAATACAAATGTCTAAGCCATATGCAAAAACTTACTTCATGAAGACTCATGGCACAAAGGGTAAATAAGGCCAAGAGATTTTTAGAGGCACACAAAAATTAAAAAGCAGCAAAATCCTCTTTATAGAAAGACGAGTCAAGTCGCACATGTGCAGGTAAGAAAGAAACTGCCACAATGAAGAAATTGAAGAAGCGACGTAGAATCCTCAATGACACAATGGAAACATTACAAAAAAAAAGTTTACTATAGAACGTCCAGAAATGAAACTCCGCTGCAGCACGTTCTGTAAACATCGTCCGTTTTGGGTTTTGTCTCCTACAGCTGCAGACAGGAATACTTGTCTTTGCATAATTCAGGAAGACGTGCCTATGGTAGTTAATAAGCTCAAAATCTAAAAATTGTTGGTTATTTATAACCTGATGAATTATTGAATTACCTGTGCTATGAAGATCAGAAAGAAGAGTGCCTTGAAAGAAACTGTAAA
The DNA here is from genome assembly GCA_029891345.1 of Dryococelus australis. Taxonomy (NCBI): domain Eukaryota; kingdom Metazoa; phylum Arthropoda; class Insecta; order Phasmatodea; family Phasmatidae; genus Dryococelus; species Dryococelus australis. The sequence continues at coordinate 84,636,517 of CM056997.1, forward strand.
CTGTGTGAAACTGCAGAAATAAATATTAATGACTTCAATGTGGAAGAAGAAACAATTTATGGTAAATGGATTAAAAAGAAAGTGACGATTACAGTAAAAGGGAAAGAAAAAACCTCCATGAAGACAGAAAAAATTGAAGTGAAATGTACCAAAATAGGACTTGTTACTATTATGAAAGATTCATTGGTAAAATATATGAGACATGTTGCAAACATAAGACACCAGTACCAGGCATTGGACTCTGTCAAGAAAGAAATAAAATAAACCAACATTCTCATTAATTATGATTTTTCGGAAAACTACAACTTCAAGTATGCGGCCGAAATACAGTCGGCACATTTTGGTGGCTCCAAACCTCAAGTTAGCATTCACACTGTAGTTGTGTACCGTGTGTGCCCTCAGTCTCTAGTTATAAAACCATGTTCATACTGTACTCTCTCAGACATACTTCAGCATGACCCAGTAACTATCTGTAGTCATCTTACACCAATTATTAAAGATGTGAGGACTGTGATGCCTGGTTTAAAAACTGTTCACTTTTTAAATTATGGTCCCACAAATCAATACCGGAATCGCAAAATTTTTTACTTGATGGGAAGCTAATTAAGAGAAAACTTAGAAGCAGATTGTATTCAGTGGCACTACAGTGAGGCAGGATATCGCAAGGGAGCACCAGATGGTGTGGGAGGTTCCCTGAAGAGGACAGCATATAGATTGGTGGCAACAGGCACTGGCATCCCAAATTTTAATAGATTAACTTAAGAACTTGAGAAACATAGCACAGGAATAAAAATATTGTTTTTGGACCCTACGATCATTCACATTGTTCAAGTAAAACTTCCAAACTTTATTCCATCATTCAAAGATACAATGCAGGCACATCAGGTTATGTGATCGAAGCAGAAGTCGTATGCTCTTCAAGTTCGAAGACTATGGTCTGGGAAACATCTCACTGGAGAAACAAAGCCATATAATTTTTTATAGTTTACTTTTGAGTAAGTACATGTTCATAAACAGATTTAGCCTATAGTTATTAGCTTTTCTCACTTTGTCACTCTTCGATTGAGTAAGAAATTCAGCATGTTTAGCCTTCACAGAATCATAATACCTGTAATGCATTTAATGTAGTCTTTTCATATAATACAGTTGTATTGATGGCCAAATGTCCCTAACTACAATTGTTCAGATCTGTCAACATCTGGTCAACAAGCCTTATGAAAGCTCCGATACACCAATGTTTGTTCTTCTGACAGTGATGATAGTGGTGAAATGGGTATAAATTACACAATAGAACAATCCGTCGTGCTAAAAGTGAATGACTTTGTTGCGGGGAAAAAACTGTAAAACACTATGTAGCTTTAGTGCTATCTCATGATATTAGAGAATTTACAGTTAAATATTTGAGGAAGTCTGCTGGCAGAAAATTTGTTTTCCCCCACAAGTCAATAGCGATGAAAAAATTCATGATTTGGAATGTCCACTAGAAAGCAAGAGGGGTTACAGTTTTGGTGAAATCGTATCAAATTATGAGAACATGTGTTGATGGCCTTGTTTCATTGAAACATTTGAATGTCATTATTTGTTAATATTTATGATATAATTTAAGTACATTTATTTTTCATATTCAAATTCATATTATGAAAATATTGATAAAAATCACTTCCTTTTTAACTTTTGTATACATCAGCGCATAATATTGTGTATTTTATCACAGAAAAAATAAGTTTATATATATATATATATATATATATATATATATATATATATATATATATAAATATTAATATTGTGTATTTTATCACAGAAAAAATAAGTTTATATATATATATATATATATATATATATATATATATATATATATATATATATATATATATATATATATATATATATATATATATATAAACTTATTTTTTCTGTGATAAAATACACAATATTATGCGCTGATATATATATATATATGTATATATATATATATAAATTTTAAAAATATAAAATACAAACTAATATAGGTAAAGAAGAAAATAAAGTATAAAATAAAAAATATATACCAGCTTGAAGACGTTCATGTTGAGGCGCGCGCGTGCACGCACGCACACACACGCGCGTGAGTGTGTGTGAGAGTGAGTGATTGAGTGAGTGTGTGTAGAGAGCTTCCTTGTCGCTTAATGTAGTGTATTATTTTTAACTTAGTAATTTGTAAAATTTATAACTTATTTGCAATTTTGAATCCATTTGAATTTCGCTGTCACCGTCACCTCCATGCCAATGGCTGTCACTTCCATGACTAAGACTTTTCGTTACTATCACTTAAAATAAATATTTATTAAAGGTTGCAGTCCTTACTGTCATCAGTGTTATACATACATGTGGGACAATTGTACTAAATAAAAAGATACAATTGAGGTATTTTATCTTTACAACTTTTATATTTACAAATTGTACATTTTCATGAAAATGACTCATAAACGAATAACTAAGTAAATAAACATTGAGAATATTTTTAAACACAGATCTAATTAGATATATGCACTTTGATGTTTAAATTTCTTTTGTGCTCATCGTTCGAACACCAAAGGCGAGGAAATAAACATAGATGATTGCCAGCTTCTGACACCGGTCGTTTTTCCCACAGAAAATGAACGGGAACATTTGTTTATTGAAGTCGTCAAATTGTAGTTTCTCGTTGACTGCTTCGATTAGGAGCAGTAAATTATTTATGTTTCTCTCAAGCAGACTTGTGCACAAGCAGTGTACTTGGTCTGTTGTAATTTACTCTTTGCCCGAGGTCCAAATAGTTTTCAGTAAACACCATTGCAGCATGGGTAAAATAATTTGTGTACGTTAAGCGTGGACGCTTTGCTGTTGTCGTGTCTGAGCAGAGGTGAAATGTAATGCTCAAAGAAGGCGTCGGGTTTGAAGACATTTTTCAAAAACTTGAACAACAAATTGCACAAAACATCATCTGATCCCGTGTATTTTGTGCTTAGGGACTCGCGGGTAAATCGTTTTGCTTTTGCACTTCTACATATGTATGTTTGGCAAGTGCGAATGCTAGGCAGAAACCCATCACTGGTACAAACAATATATGCAGTAGCGAGCTTACTTGATCAAATTCAGTCACGTAGAATCGGAAAATTAATCTGACCTGGGAAACCATGTTTACTTGATTGGGTTTTTCCACGAGCCTGAATACATCTCGAGTAAAGTCTTCAATAATTATAGGTGATTTATTCCTCAGGTAACTCACAAAAATTTGGTTTTGTTGGTTTATTATCACCATATGTTCGCCCTTCAATTTTGGAAGAATTTTAAACATGTCGTAAAAACAACTTTTTGTAGACTTGATTAGATCTTGAACTATGGATAAAATGGAATCAATTTTGAGTTTCGGGTTGAGTTTCAACAGAGTTTCGTATTTGATTATACCATCAAGTAGAAATAAGATGATTTTGACAATTTTTATAAACTTTTTTACATCGCACGTGAAAACGATATTGACTTTTGAAAGTTTACTCTCGAATATCCAACAGCTTAATGTATTCGTCGCTCAATTTACCGTATTTTTAAATTGCTGTGTTTGAATCAACTGGTTTCTTAAAAGTGTAAAATTTATAAAAATCACTCAAGGCAATGTCGATAGTAGGAGCCATTTGGGTTATTGTGTCCAATTACTTAATTGATCATATATATATCTCGTGTAATTAAACTTGTAATATTTTAAAAAAATATCGCTGTTTAGTAAAAAAAGTATTGCCAAGTGGAGAGTGGTAGTTTATTTGAAGAGTGTTTTATGTTTTTAAAACTATATTCAAACACGAATCTCATATGGAGACCATCCCGAAACCATAATCAAAAAAATTGCATTGGAAACACAAAGTCTGAATTACTTTTCTCGCAAATGGCGGGCTATCTCGCATCTAATGGCAGGGAATTGTTTGCAACGCAATTCATTTCAAGATTGGTGATTGTAGCATAATATGAATTTGTAATAACTACATACCAACCGAATATTAATATAATTTTGCACAATTGAACGATCTTTCAACCATCCAATGATATTTGTTTACTGTCGTTGACAACTCGTGATTTATTACAGTAGTTTTAAAAAATTCGTATGGCAGCAACAACAACACGAAATTCTTTCTAAATTGCCCGTCGAGCGCTAGTAATTGATCTTTAGAAAAGAAATAGTATTTGGACTTGGCTATCTTCTGCCAGCAAGGGTATAAACGAATCGTCGAAAACATTTTTGAAATTTTGCAAACCGAATAAAGGAGCACCCACAAAAATACACATTTTACATATTTGTAAAATTCCACCTCATCGTAAATTTCCAATATTATTCGCACCAGTGAACCACCCAAAGAATGACCCACTACGAAAATTTCCAAAGGAAATGAGCATTTCGATAAGTACTTTTCCATCGAAAGTTTTACTGACTTTGCAGACTGCAATAAATCTTTATGCTAACGCACGCGATTCCTTTAATTTTAACTTTCGGAACACATTCGATATAAATGAGAAATGAATCTCGAATATACATATTTTCCACACTGAACATATCACTTTGCCGGGTCGTAATGAATCGTAATTTAACAGTCGCTGAAAATCTTTATCCGATATTTTTTTGAAAGGAAACAATTTGTTTGGAAAAATTGTAGTTTTAAATTTATTGTCTGTAAATAGCAAAGATCCGTATAATCCCGGCACAAGCTATATAATTTTACTAGACATTGTTTTACACAAACACACACAATCATGAGTAATGAGTTTAAAAAAAAATGTATTAATGCTTACATGTACCTACTGATGAAATAATGCATGGAGTAGTTGCCACATCATAATCTGCACAGAATACATAATCCTTTTTTCTGCCTCCTAGATCGATGACAAATATAATAAATTCTTCGCACTTTACGGTGCAGAAAGTAATAATGTTGTCCTCAACACAATGAGAAGAAATAAAGTGAGCGAGTTAAAATGTCGGAACTCGGAGCAGAGGTGGGCGTGGCGATGATGTGATATCATGTGTGACGATGTTGGAAGGGGGGAAATTTGGAGAAGGATAATTATGAAGAGGGGACAAGCATGCCGATTGGGTGAGGGGTTAGGGTTTTTTTAAAAGAGAAAGAGGGATGGAGGTCTCACTCCAAATATGGTAATGAAATATACCAAGCATACTGATTGGGTGAGGAAATAGTTAAAGAAAAAAACAAGAGTGGGGAGAGAGGGAAGGAGGTCACTCTCCAAATATGGGGATGAAATAAACCAAGCATGTGACGATGGAAGGAGAAGTAGGAGAACGAACCCAGTGATCCAGACAGTTACGAGTCTTCCTCGGTGTTACATAAGACCACCACAGAACTGCTTAGGTAATTGTTCTGTATTGTGTATCGTAATAGGAAAACCATACTAACATTTAGTGTGTACTATAAAATATCCATCCCAATTGTTTACTTTACAGTCTAGTGCCATTTCGCGTATCCGTCAAAGTTTCGGTTAGCGGATCCAAATTCGGCAACTATTGTTCCATATCGCATATCCAAAAAAATTTTTCTGCAAGTTTTCTCTCGCGAATCACAAGATTGTGTACGCGGGATGTAAAATCACAATGTTGAACGCTAGGCAAGTTCAATCCTCGCCAGACATAAACACGTTTCTCATCAAGCACGACATTCTCAAATCGACAATATGGTGCAAAAAAAGCAGGGAAGACGAAATTGGTGGAAAACAGGGGTTTGTTATGCTGGTGCCGACGGCGAATGGAGGACGGTACTAAATGCAACTCTAAAGTGTTGGCAAGACAGGGCAGTTTCATGGGAGATTCAAACTTACCTCCGGGTTGTGTTTACTTTGGTGCCTGATCAAATAACCTTGACAGCAGACTATAGTGAACGAACTTATGTGCTCGCAAAAGACAGTCGTTCCTGGTCGAGTTTCTGCGGCCAAGTGTGCATAAACTGGGTGTTGATGCACAGGAAACGCATCGGCGGACTGAGTAAAGTGGTCAATATCGACGAGTCAAAATTGGGCAAACAAAAGAACCACAAAGGACGTAAAGTTCATGGCCAGTGGGTTTTCGGCGGAGTGAAGCAGGACAATCCAACAAAATTCTTCCTGGTGCTGGTGGAAAAGAGGAACGCGATGACCCTAACCAAAATCATTTGCGAGTGGATCGCTACGCGCATGGCAATAATTTCGGACTGCTGGTGCGGTTACAGCAACTTGGATATTCACGGCTACCGTCATATGCAGGTGAATCACAGGAGGGAATTCGTGTGCAGCGAAATGAACGGATTGGTAAACACTCAAAACATGCTAAAGATGAAGAGGGGCGAGACGTCAAGGGTGCACACTCAAAATATCGAGAGAAGTTTGTGTTCTGTGCGATACAGCATTCCCTGCTTTGGCCGACGGAAAAAATATTGGGTCGGCTACCTGGAGGTATCTGTTTGTTACGGTTGTTTTAATTTGCAGGCATGAGCGAGATTGAGTTGCAGTTGCAGTTTAAAATAATGTTTGAATGGCGTGTTATGTGTTTTAATTTACAGGGGCGAGTGAGACTGTGTAGCTGTTTGATTTAAATTACAGATGTGAGTGTGAATGACGTGTTGTTTGCCTCAAGTTAAAATTAAAGTGTGATTGACATGATGTTTGTTTCAGTTAAAAAAATAATCTTTTGTTGAGTTGCTGCTTGATTCAAGTTTAAATTAATGTTTAATTGAGTAGCTATCTGTTTCAGTTAAAAATTAAAGTTTAATTGAGTTGTTTGATTCAAGATTAAATTAATGTTTAATTGAGTTGCTCTTTGATTCAAGTTTAAATTAATGTTTAATTGAGTAGCTGTTTGCTTTAATTTAAAATTAATGTTTAATTGATTAGCTATTTGTTTTAATTTAAAATTAATATTCAATTGAGTTGCTGTTTGATTTAATTTTCAGGTGCGAATGAGACAGTGTAGCTGTTTGTTCAGGTTAAAAAATTTGGAATGACTTGCTGTTTGATTCAGGTAAAAAAATAATGTTTGATTGACATGTTTGTGTACACATTCATTTGCGATCTGGAAGAAAGCCTAAAATAGTCGAGTAGGTCGTAATAGGTCCACCCGGCGACGACGGGTGTACTTGCATCTGTTGCATCCACAAAACTTGGATCTGCTAGTTTCAATTATTGAGATAAATTGATTTTTTTTTAAATTACATTCATTCACAATTCCGAAAAGGCATGGCGTGGTCGTGTATTGCATGACTGGTTTGGCCGGCGACTGATGAAATTGCATACGCTGTTGCTTTAGCAGTCCTTGGACCTGCCAGTTTAGAGTGTTGTGATTTATAAAAAAGTGCTGATGTATATTTTAAACATTTAAATCTATATGGTTAGATTTATAAAAAGTTGAATTTTTAACTGTACAATGTTTTACCATAATAAAAGGTTAAAATTATTTTTAAAAATGTTCATAACTATGAAATATTCTCTTAAAAATATACAAAAAAAGTTATGCATAGCGAATCATGTTTATTTAAACAGGGATGAGAAAAATGTGAAAAAAAAAAAATTTTGGATGCACGATAGGAAACTTTTATCATTAGTTACTTTTGGCACCTGGATACGCCACAGGAAACAAGTGGTGTCTTTTACCCTATATTCCGTTTTCGGTTTGGATATGCTACAGGAAATAATTGGGTGTAGGTTGAAATCTCTACCCCTACTTGGCTGGATACGCATTTCAAAACAAGTGGGTTATGGCACCAATTTCCCCCCTTCCCGCTTGGATACGCAATATCGTCCTTTTCGGTCCTGCGCTTTTGTCACCTGAATATAGAAAGGGAAACTTTTGGTGAAAACCAACTTTTTCAAGGTTCGCTGCATGGACAGAGGGAAACTGTATTTTATTTGGGCTTTTTCCGGGTCGTGGTTGGATACGTAATTGGTTGTTTTTTGTCTTGACTTTTGTACCATTGGATACGTAATACAATGGTTTTTGAGCGATTTAGATACACAATATGGAACAATCACCATAAAAACTTATGAACTTAAGATGGTAGAATTATTGTGTACTTATCAGGGGGCATGTTCTCTCTGTTAATTACTGATTCCCTTTTAAACTAGTTAACTCGATCCTCCAATTTTATGATGCAGATTACATCGCTACCATTAAAAAGCATTGAAAAACTTATGTACAAGTTATGAAAAAGTGAGGTTAACTCCCCAAGTGTTCGAAGCTTACAGCGGTGAACTTAAGGGTAAGAGCAGCCAACTCAGTGTGCAATTTGATACTGCTCCGAGTACTGTCCACTACTGGTTTACTATTATTGATTTGGTTATGTGGGTGTGCTCAAACAAATGCTTTGTTTGTTTGCCATTTTTGATTTTTAGTGCAGAGGTAAGTGCCTGGAAAAAGTCTGGCTTTAAGGACCTCGTACACTTAAGCAAAAAAAAAAAAACACGAAAACTCGCATAATTCAGCACCCCACCAACCCAGACGGCCTGCCATAATGCTTGGTAACAGGTAGGATGTATTTTTTTATTTCTGTTCTTCTCATATTCTCAGATTTGTTTTTACAATAAATACTCTTTTACATGTATGCTGTTCACGCATATATTTTTACACATATGGAGTGAATGTCTAATGCAATTACTAGCATTTGTTTGTAGTCATTACCTCAGCAGAAATTATGCGTATATTTTTCATGTAATTAACATGCCCTTTATTTGTATGTAAAAATAAACGAAAATTTCATAACTTCAAAATAATATTACTAATTTTTTTATGCAAGCGGTTTAATCTTACTCAGATGGGTAGGAATTCCGAAATGGGTTTCTTTAAGAATTGCATCAACATATGACTGGAGTTAGGGCCAAAAACTATCAGAAAAAATTATGATTTTTGGTGCAGTCGGTCGAGCTTGAATCTACGACCACATGAAGGAGACACTTATTAATTATGAACAATTCTCACTTGAGAAAAACAATTCTCACCGAAAAATTGAACCTGGTTTGTTGTAGATATAGGCGAGTGCTCTAGTCGCTACACAATCATGGTGCTGGAAATGGGAAGGAGAGTAGGTATGTGTGAATGTGTGTGTATGAACACTCATTATTTGATGTTACCATCCGCTACTGGCTTACGTCATAACAAAGTGATGTGCATGGATTCAATAAGACGTGAAACATCTTCTGTGCGCATTATGCGCGTGTAATCTACTATTAATAATTACATAAAACCCTCTTAAAATTAACAAACACAACAATTACACTGATGATAAATTTGGATGTGGTATTTCCACTCACCGTGTTTACATTAGTAACGTGACTTTCTCTGCATGTTGTGAATGGTGCTCATTGAACACATTTCAGACACTGATTTAATAACACAAAGCAATAATAATGCAAGAACCCATTTAAAACACACAACACTCTTAGAATTTACTATGATTACATGTAGAGTATTACACACCGGTATGTCAACATACACATAACCTTTTTTTAAAAGGTTGGCTGTAAATGTTGTTTACACTGTGATGTAAACAAATGTAACATTTAAATGAGAACACAAAACATTCACCGACTCTACTTTAACACATGGCAAGCAAATAAAAATTATTATCAACAAAATATTACACTTTAATTCACATAATGCATTTATGCACACCACTGATGTGGTCGAGGCACTAAATGAACACACACTTGACGTATTGTTTTGCACTATAGTCGCAGCTTGGCGCACGTGTATGTTGAATGCTGTGGACGAGGTGAATGGACTAGTTTAGGGAAGCGTGGAACACATCAGTTAATTGCTCCATGGAAATGATTCTGCTATTTGTGCTTTGACTCGGCACCACATCCTGTCTCATAATATATTGACACGTTTGCCATTATTTTATCATCCAGAAAATCACGTGCAATTCTTTCACATTCATCAACTGTATCATCGACAAAACTTGAATTAGCACCATGCTTAGTGTCTCTTACATGCTGTCTGACATTTTGTGTGTTTCACTTTCTCTTAGCGCATGTAAAGAGCTTATAAGAAAATAGGATTTTTTTTTTCGCTCATTATAATATTTTCGGTGTGGTGACTAACATGGAAATGCATTTCTTACAACAAATCGTTTGCCAAAGCAAAATTCTCTATGAAACACGCTTACTTTCAGTTTGTTACAAAATCTGAACTGATTAATTTCCTCCTTTAAGGCTCCACGTTGGGCCCCAATCTATAGTATTAGGTATGCAGAGAGGCATGTGATTTGTTTCGGAGAAACTTAGCTGAGGTTGGAAACTTTATATTTTTCAAATGGCTCAGTGTACTAGCTCTAGCTACACCACTACATAAAATTATTGCAATGTATGTGTGGTCCTCGAGAATACTATTAAAACCTAAAATGTGTGTGTGTGTGTGGTAAAATTAAAATGATGTTATTACCTTTCATTCACATACCAAAATGAAAATTACAAAACCATGATCACTTCTGCAAAAGGAAGAAATAGATGTGCCAACACTTACAATTCTGAGCTTGAACCTTATCACAAATATTTAGACACTTTTAATAAGGAATAGTTTTGATGATTCAAACAAGCAAGATTTTGTTTGTCAATTAAGATTCTGAGCTTTCCTTTCACAGAGCTAACAACATAATCATCAGCTTTGATATTGTACCACATGATCATATTAGTTATTTGTAGGAGTTTCATGTGTCACACACACTTTAAAATAAAATTGCAAAATATCTAATCTACAAAGAAGAGACGACATTTACAACACTAGCAACTTGATTTAATGATCATGAAAAATAAGCAAAATTACTATCGACTTCAATTATCATCACCAATGGAGAAAGAAAAAAAAAAAAAAATATATGTATATATATATATATTTTATATATATATATATATATATATATATATATATATATATATATATATATATATATATATAATCTGCTGAAATATTGCCATGAAGTATAAATGTGTTATATTCAGACTAGCCATTTTATGCTCTGATCACCTACTATTTTGCCTTTGTAACTCCAAATACCAAGAATATGACTAATTAGACATTAACAGAGTCATTTGAACAAAAGGATTTTTTTTTTTTTTTTTTTTTCACTAAACAAGCTCATCAATATTTGTAGAACACGCGTTTCAAACTGATTAGTATCATGGGCTGCTGGTTTGTTCAATGAGGTAATTAACAAGTTAAAGCCCTTGTAAGTTTGTCACAAATTAGTACTTCTGCAGAGTTCAGTGAGATAATTCTGAACAATAAATTGTAAAAATCATCTTTCAAAGAGTAATGAACCTCCGATGGCTCTCGATTTGACACTTCAGTTCTTATTACAACAGACGTCAGTTGGATCTTATGAGAGGGCATCATGATGCAGCGGCTGACAGAATTCCAGTCTTCAAAATTCTGGAATCGATGGTACAGCGAAGAAAAATGAGCCTCCAGACCCATCTCTGGAACAATGATCGCCTCTGTAGACACACCAACTAGACCTCCGTAGATCTTCTTAATTACGGCCGGCTGACAGCTCTCAACTTAATCGCGTCTGTTTGCCATGGTGGTTCGGTGAAGAAGAAGGAAACTTATCTAGCCTCTGTTAAGTTTCTAACAATCGTCAATTCGTCATATCCAGTGGCATAGCTTCGTAAGATTAATATAACTTAATGTAGATTCTTTAGTAAACTTCACTTACTCTCATAGTAAAGCATAGAGGAAAAAAAAAAAGGTGTTTCAAGGTCTAATATTGAGATATCAACCTCAAGTTTCAAAATGTAGTTTTCTGTAGTATTTAAATAACAAATTTTAATATAATCATTATTTCCATTTAAAATGAAAATAAATATAGTGTGGTTACCAATGTTATGAGTTGGTGACAGTTGTTTTGTGTTGGAATTATACACATTGGAGTGAACGAGAGTGATAGCTGCTTTTGGGGCAAAGGAGGTTATTGGAGGCTATTACTGAAGATATTCCAGACGACGAAGCTCAATGGTCTTCTAAGCAACAAAATAAGAAACAAGATGCTCTGTACTTCATAAAAACTGTGGTGGATGATGCGTCACTTAATGACGTCAGATATTGTACAATGGCGAAAGAAGCATGGGAGCTGATAAAGGAGATTCACAACGTGGGTATGATGCGCTTAGCTACGGTTCTAGAGGAACTTTGTGTGTATAAGAAGAGAGAAGCACTATCAAAGAGAGAATACATGGATAAAATAAAAAATTGGTGTTATCAGTTGGCGGAAGGTGGCATGCCTTTTAAAGACAAAATTGTTGCTGCTGCTTTTATGTTGCGGAGTTTACCCAGGAAAATGTATGAGATTATGGTAAGAAGTTTGGAACAAAATGAAGAAGCAATTAACATACAAAATGTCAAGAGCAAGTTACTACTTGAGAAAAGGTTGAAAATGGAAAAGGAAAATACTGAAAGTGAGGTTAGGGCTTTGAGTGCTAGAAAACAAGCAGCGCAGAGGCGACCAGTAGGTAGAAACACTGCAAAAGAACATAGTAAAACTCTAAGAGGCGCGCAACAGCGTACCAGAGGTATTTTTTAAAGGTTACAGTGGTGGAAAGACTGACTTGAAATGTTATAACTGTGGTGTGGGGTCATGTTTCTAAATAGTGCATCAATAACCAGGTGGACAATTCAGTAATGTGTTTTCATATGGCAAGCTTGGATACATTTCTGAAAACTGTGAAGAACGAAAATCCTATGAACCTTCCAAGAAGAGTGAAGATAAGAAGAATGAAGAAGGGAATGATTTTATTTATTTAATAATTTTCACAAATACCAATCAAATATAACAGTTCACATACAAAAAACAACAGTACAGAGTGCTTCCAGTATAATTATTTTTTTGGTTGACCCCCTGGAACAGAGCTCTAAAATGGGGTTCTTTTACAATGAGACTAAAATTACAGTTGCATGGCAACTGATATTACATAAAAAATATACAATTTAAAAACAAGTAAAAGAAATTATATTATGTAACCTATATATATATATATAAAATTCCAAACACTGAGACAAGTAAACATACATTAAGTGTTTTTTGAAACTCTTATTTTATGTATCTATATAAAAGTAAGACATTCAGTCAAAACCAAACATTGTATTAATAAGCTAATAAAGTTTCAAAATAAAGAAGAGGAAAATTTATAGCTTGTTCTTTACTTCTAAAGAAATCAAAATAGCATTAGTAAGTTATTAATTAAAGTGACACAACAAGACAACTTAATTAAAAACTCTTTTTTTTAAATGTTTTTTGAACATTTTGAGGTTGGCTTTATTCTTTAGTATGAGTGGGAGGGTATTATAGATAGAGTCTGTGCCCTTGAAAATGTGAATCATGTCTTCCAAATTCAGTGTTTATGGTGATCAAAATTTTATCATTAGCATGCCTAGTTTCATAGTTGTGAATAGCATGTCTATTGTCTTTATTATTGGTAATCATTGCAGAACAAATTTAGGGGATGGTTTGTAGGTAAAGCATTATTTTGCAGAGTTGAACGACAATGTGGGTGTTAGATTCTGGCTCATCAGACCACATAACTCCTTTGTGTTCAGTGTTTGTAACGTTTAAGGAACTAAGTGGAAGAGTTAGACTTGGGAAAGGTGAAGTGGCTGTAAAGGGTATTGGTTCTGTACACATCAGAATGCCAGATGAATGTGGTGGATGGACTCGTAGGGTTGAGTGATGTTCTATATGTACATGACTTGGAATATAATCTATTATCCATGAAATGGCTTGCCGACAAGGGTATCAATACAGAATCTGATAGAAATTGTGCTATGGGTGTAGACACTGAAACGGAAGAAAGAGCAAGGGTGTTTTTCGCAAAGGAAAATGGTGGAATTTACTTACTTGAGACTGTTAACAAGCTCGAATCAAGAAGTGTGGTGGCAGGAAAGGAGCAGCAGTGGAAGCAAGAAGTAATAGATGCAGTTGCACTATGAGCAGTCACAGTGTGGCCCAAGAGACTTGGTCATCTACATGAGGCAGCACTTGTGAAAATTCCAGGGTTAACTAATATTAGTTCAACTAAGGCGGGTGAAGGTATTAAGTGTGAGGTGTGCATCAAGGGTAAGATGACGAAAGTTCCTTTCCCGAGGATAGGCAACAGGTGCTGTATAAACCTGCTAGAATTGGTTCACAGTGATTTAATGGGCGAGTTCCGTCCACGTTAGTTTGGAGATGAAAGGTATGTTATAACACTCATAGATGATTTCTCCAGGTTTGTTACGGTTACATTTTAGCACAGAAAGAGTGACACTATGAGTGAGTTTGTTTCATTCATGGCTGAAGTGGAAAATGCTCAGGGAGTAAAGATGAGGCTTTGCAATCTGATGGAGGGGGATAATATTGTAGTAGGGATTTTCAGAAGTTTTTGTAAGTGAATGGAATCGTGCACAGAATAACTGTGCCTAGGTGCCCTCAACTATATGGCGTTGCAGAAAGAAAGAAAGAATAGGACACTGATGGAAATGGCAAGATACATTTTGATACACTCTGGTGTTCCCACATACTTGTGGGCAGAGGCTGTAAACACTGCATTTTCATACATAATATGTGTCCCAGTGAGGCTATTGCAGTCAGATTCCATATGAAGTGTGGTCAGGTGAAGGGGTTACTGAGAAAATGCTGCAGAGGTTGAAGGTATTTGGGTGTAGGGTTTGGATTAGAGTCAAGCCATCTAGCAATTTTGAGCCAAGGGCTGTTGAATGTGTGTTTGTAGGGTATGCAGATCACAGAAAGGGTTATAGAATCTGGCATGCAAGTGAGAGGAAGGTTAAGATTGCACATCATGTAACATTTGAAGAAATGTATTTTGTTTCAGACAATTCGAAGTGAGTGACATAAAGGAACCAAATGCAGAAATGTTTCAGTTGTTAGATTACTATGACGTTGCTTTTGATGATGAACCCCATGTGATACCAGACGATAGATTTAGGATCAATGACATTAATGAATGTGAAAGCTCTGAGGTAGACAATGTTGAAATTGTAGTAGGCAGTGATGATAATATTGTAAATACAGGTGAGCATGTTAGGGAGAGAAAGTTGTAAATGTTGTAACTCTCAATAATATGATTTCGAGTGATGCCATTTCATATGATGCTGTTAATAATGTTAAAAACACTGTGGATATTGAGAATGAAACAATTGATCAGTCAAGGAGATCCACAAGGGTTCCAAAACCCATTAAGTGTGCTTGTTGTAATGTTTGTAAATGTCTTGTGAATAACACCCCAGAGGAGGTAGCTCAGGAAATCCCTAAACTTACCAGATGTATCTGTTGTAATTCAGTCAAGTGTGAATTGTTAGATATAGGTGACCCTGTAGATATTAATGATGCTCTTAGTGGTAAGTACAAAGACATGTGATTACATGCAATGGAGGAAGAAATCCAGAAACTTAAACTGCAAAATGTGCAGATCGTAGTTGAGGCATAATCACAATAATGTCATTGGTTGTAAATTGATTTTGAAGGTGAATCACAATCCTGATGGAGTAGTGGATAGGCTAAAGACCAGGCTTGTGGCCAGAGGTTTTGCTCAAGTTCCAGGTGTTGATTTCTATGAAACTTACCATCCTGTTGTCAAAAATAAGACAATTAGAATTATCATAGCTCTAGGTGTACAAAATAATTGGGAACATGAATTTCTAGATGTACAGTGTGTATACATAAATAGTTACTTGCATGAGGAGGTTTACATGGAACAGCCTTTGTATTTTGAAGAACGTAATAGAGGTAGACAAATCTGTGTTTGTAAACTTAATAAAAGTTTGTATGGGTTAAAGCATGCAGGTAGAGAATGGTTCTAACACATTAATGGTCTGTTGTGTGACCTGGGTTTGAAACCTTGTCTATATGACCCTTGTGTCTACATTGATGAATGTAAAGAACTTTTCATAGCTTTGTATGTCGATGATATTAGTGTATGGAGAGGAAGAAAGAAGATTGATTGGCTGAAGTGCCAAATGTCAAACATTCTGAAAATAAGAATGCCAATTGATGCTTCACAATTTCTCTCAATTAGGGTAACCAAATCAAACAGTGATAAGGTCACTTTGGACCAAAGTCACTATATAGACCAAGTATTAGAGCAGTTTGGTATGAACAACACAAAGGGTCTACCAGCACCCCTAGAAGTGAGTATATCTGGTGGCATTCCAGGGGAGGATGTAGATTTTGATGAGGTTTATAGACGAGCAATTGGTGGTTTATTGTACCTTTCAGGTGTTACCAGACCAGATATAGCATTTGCTGTAAGCAAACTCAGTTGTATGTGTAGTAAACCAAGGTTGTGTGACTGGCGTGATGTTCAGCACATATTTAGATACTTAAGAAAGACTACCAATTTTAAATTATGCTACTACAAGACTGACAACCAAGTAAAGGTATTTTGTGATGCTGACTTCACCAACGACAAAGTTAACCGAAAGTCATTCAGTGGGTATGTCATTTTATTAGCAGGATGGGCAGTGTCATGGTGCTCCAAGAAACAAGATAGTGTTGCACAATCCATTGTTGAAGCAGTGTTTGTGTCCCTGGCAGAGTTCACAAAGGAGATGCCATGGATGAAAGTTCTGTTGGGCAAGCTAGGTCACACACGATTCATTGACACGCCATGTACTGTACAATGTGATAACCAAGGGGATATCAGTCAATCACAAAATCATGTAACGTCTGAAAGGGTTAAACATGTTGACGTATAGTTCCAGTATGTGAAAGAATGTGTAATGCAAAATTTGATAATGAGATGTCTCGCAAGGTAGGGTTACGTTATTTGTAATGATTATTCAACCAAATTCAACAAGGGAAGGTGTTATGAGTTGGTACCAGTTGTTTTGTGTTGGAATTTTGTTGTTTATACTTTGTAAGTTGGCAACATGTTTCTTCTTGTACAAACCTTGTATCGTAATGGCGAATGGTGTGGTGTCTCGTGTTTGCAAAATAAACGAGTAAAGTAAACCATGGCATTATCTGGAGGGCTCAAGAAAATATTGTTTGAAAACAAAACCAATATTATTTTCTTATGACACTGTAATCGAAAACGTAAACAAATATCAACAAAAAAATGACACATCACTGTTAGAGGTGTTTGTAATGCCCCGTGCCCTGAAATGCCATGATGTATTGTAATTTAAATAATACACGGAAATTCATTTCACACATATTTTATGAATCGCATTATTAGCAATTCTCTACTGGAAACAATTTACACGATTTGTTGGGCATCTGCCTACTGGCAAGGCTATACTGTGCGAAAAATGGCACGAAGCTGCGAGATTAAGTGAAGTATTTATGTTCCCCTGGGGGATGCAAACAGCAGGGGAGGAGGGCAGGCGTCTCCGGTGGCTCTAGAAACGAAACGGTTCCAGTGATTAATTAAGTCTATTGCAAGTTGACATGGTTGGCAAACAAATTATGCGTGCAACTGGAGCACGACGTACCGCACCCTGGCCCTCGCAAGTCCTTGACGCTACTGACTGCTCTGCCATGGTGCGTGAACCTCTCCTGGTGTGGTTATCATGCACCACCTGAATTACTTTCTGAAATAATGGCAAAACAGTAGTACAAAACACACGGAACTCTATATACTCGTGCAATTTTACATTGCCATAAATTATTCGGTATTTATATGAACATAAATAAACACTTGCTTAATCGGCGATATGAATGAGGGCGAAAGCACGTGTTATGTAAACAACAGACACTTTCAAATAAACTAATAACTAAAATAACTGCACGTGGGCTTTATTAGGGACCTCTTTCCAATTACCTAAATATAGGGTCGCGGGCGCACGAGTCGGGAGGGCGGCCAGGAGCATGCGATGTTCAGTACAAGTCTGGTGAAATCATGGCTGTCCCTGCTCGTAATGGCACGGCACAGGGGTCAACGACCTGGCAGCTGTTCGGTAGCAGGGTCGGGAACTTGGAAGGGCGGACTTTTATTTTACCTTCCTCTCGTTTCTAGTTCTCCTCATGGTGCAGCACAATGCGTGTGGAGGGGGATATCTGTGCGTGCAGTCCCTTTTGACCTGCGGCAGTGCCTGGGTGGCACGGCCCGGCTGATGCCATGGCACTCTAAATTGGCTGCTGTCCTGAAAGTTCCCCCTTGTAGCTGCAATGGCGATGGCCTTCCAATTTCCACGCACTTTCTCCCCTGTACCCAGTGTAGAAATTTTCCGGCATCATGGAGGTGTCTGGACAGCATCGCAAGGCCCCAGTTGCACAAATGAAAGATTCTCACTGCTTTCTCATCATGAGTAGTGGTCAGGGCAAACGGGAAAGCGTTTGGCAGTAATTTTGAGCCATTGAAAATTCTGGGAAAATTAATTATTTTTGGTAATTTTTGCTCCTCAAAATGAAACCATGAGTCATTAGTGGAAGGATACACCACACAGTTGGGTGAGATTTGATGATGTGCCATGGAGTGAAATTGTGTTGTTTCATTTTTGAGAAATGGTTAATTCAATTACCAGGACATTTGTATGAGTTTTTTAAAATAGAAAAAAACTGGGCGCCAGGCATTGCATGTGGGGCAATGCTAAGTTGAACTGGAGAGCTGACTGTTGACTCAGGGTTGTGTGCCAACGACCAAAGGCGACATCCTTTCGACAAGTTGTTCATCAATTATATTCCAAGTTAAAAATACGTATTACACAGTGGATTCTTAAGGCGAACCACACGCCTTTAATTACTGGTAAAAGATGAACATAGAACACTTGATAATAAAACACAGTATGCTAATGAAGACAAGTTACACTCTGAGTGCCTCTAAGTGACTGAAAGGTACCCAAGTGAAGACAGTCCCATTCTCACATAAATCCATGGGTTTTATTAAACATC
This sequence comes from Dryococelus australis, assembly GCA_029891345.1. Taxonomy (NCBI): domain Eukaryota; kingdom Metazoa; phylum Arthropoda; class Insecta; order Phasmatodea; family Phasmatidae; genus Dryococelus; species Dryococelus australis. Next base: position 84,655,383 of record CM056997.1, read on the forward strand.
CTTCTCTGAAGACAACTTACATTATTTCCTTGCTTGACCTGCTGGTTAGGTTACACTGTTCAAAAGGTGCTAGGCGACAAAGAAATTAAGATGAAACTTAGCCTTCCTAGGCGATGCAAACTTAAGGGAGGTGGAATGTCCTGGGTGGCTGTTGAAAAACGGTTCTGGTTGATTTAAACTATTGTAATTAACATGATTGATTTGAGGGTCGACCGGGCACATGGGAAACATGACGATAACGGTCCAAACTATCTCGACACGAAAAACTGACTATCAGCACCATGGGCGTGCCAGCTGGGGAAGACAGGCGGGCAAGCAGCAGGAACTGCTTTCTTACACTGATCAACAGAACACACCTTTCTTACATTGCTAACTTTAACACGTGAATAAATAAACTACTGCAAAAATCTTTCATGGACATGACAGACATTATGTGGAATCGAATAGGGATGAAACACGTGAAAATAGGAAACAAATTATGACGTCAAATACCCCTGTAAAAGCCCGCAGGGGCATAAAACACTACAGGCATCCTTACACAACGTGTGGCTTGGTGTTCATGAGTGTTGCATAATTAAGCCATGTCATGGCAAGTCCTTTTACCTTGGGTCTACTTCCATATCAGTGCATGCGAGCACACGTAGTTTCTGATCACATCGCACTGGTTCACACACACACACACTGCTCTGCTTTCCACTATTCCTACACTGAAACCCTTCGGGTCGCGCTAGTGGGTGATGTCTTGAATACTTGCGTAGCGGCAGGCTGTTAGATATGATGCACAAGAGTGCTCAGTAGAATGCTGGTGCCTGCTGCGGAGTACTTAAGGCGGGCAAACGCCTAGGGGAACAGGCGACATCATGGGGCTGCAGAGTATCGGGCGCGACTTCATCGGCGACAGCACCCAGCGATAGCTGGATCTCGTCCCGATGCAGTCTGACCCTTTTCCTCCGAAGTTGGACTAAGTAGGTGGTTGGTCCTTAGCTCGGGATAATCTTGTGTGCCCTGCTCCACTTTGCTGTAAATCCAGAGCAAAAATCTTTACGGGCAGCAGATTGTGGATGTGTGTGCATTTTGACCAATGCAATGCTGGCGGTGGCTGCATTGTGTTGGGCAGCCATTTCGAGGCGCATTGTACCTGATGTTGGTGCACCTCACGCAGTTGTCGACTACAACATCTCCATTGAGTGTTATTTACTGGTGGCCTTGCTGCTCTCCCCTACCCGTGGGCAGTTGGCCTCGCCCAGCAAATGAATGTTATGCCCCAGTAGCACGTCGGTCGGTGTTTTGCCGGTGGTGGCATTGACACACCGACGAATGGTGTACAATGTGGTGGGCATGTTGTCAACTCATATGGCATGCTGATCCCTCTCGCCAATTTGTAGCTTTACTTTGAGCATTTGATTACGACGGGTTGTGGGGTTCGCCCTTGGGTGGTAGATTGCAGTTTTAATGTCTTACCCCTCACTGGGTACACAACTATCGCCACTTTTTCACTGTGAACTGCGTTCTGTTGTTAGGAGGTTTTCGGTTTATCCCCAAATAGGGAAAAATCCTCACTTAACACTCGCACTATGTTTTCTGTGCATGCATTACTTGCTGAGTATGCTTCCACCCATTTCGAAAAATTGTCAGTGACCACAGTCATGAAATGCCTTCCCCCTGCATTTCTAGGGTACGTTCCCATGAGGTCTAAACAAACAGCTTCAAATGGTTTACATGGCTGATGTTTTCCATATGCACACTTTGCTTTAACCAGATTGCACAAGTTTTACTTGTTCATTATTGGCGTGCATTAGTTGTCCAATCAAATAATTTCCCCATAAAACTACAGATCGTGAGTGTTTGTACCGTGAGCCAGTATTGGGTTATGTGCGACAATAAGCACGTGGTTTAGATATAGTGCTTATATATTAGGATTTGTGAAAAACGATTTTTTTTCAAATAAATGATTAAATAAAGTATAACGAGCGTGCTACCGTTGTTGTGCAATGTATTGCAGGTTGTATATCTGTAATGAGTGCAGCAAAACAGCGACCAGGGCGTTTATTCAAAGTTTATGGTGAATCTATCTGCAGATCTCGATGTCGATCTCGACAATCAGCTTCCTGCAGATCGAGACAAGCCGTTTGAAACGATCAGGAACAAAATGTACCCAAATACAGTCCATTCCCCATTGGAAGCGACTTTCTCGGAGCTCTGCTAAATATCTACGCGCAGACCCATTTCGTATCCTTCCGCCAAATGTAAACAAACATTGTCATGTAGCATCTGTTAAAATCAATGTTTACATTCCATTGTGTGTGTGTACAAATGTGTGTATACTTTCGCTACACCTAAAAATAGACAAAGGAAATGTGACGTCTACTTTTATACCTATCAAATGTGTCGTTTACTGTTTTCAGCTTTTCAAATAATTCTGTCATAGTCCAAAAACCATTCCGTATGAATATTCACAGTTTAGGCCTCTAACATTATTTAGGTCAGCTTTATGACGTTTTAAAAATGCCTGAATTGAAGACAGTTCTTACGGTTATTTTACATTAACATAATTGTTTTCCACGATGTAGCTCAATACATGTAATGCACGTTAGTATATTGCAGCGACTGTGTTTAACACTGTTACAATTGCGAGGTAAAAGGCTGTACTAATTGTAATTATCCTTTTGTTATTGATGTGTTGGGCCATTTCTCTAAAAGAGCGGCCTCAGTTGGAATAAATATTAAAAAGAAGGAACAACCTGTGAAAAAGGAATATTAAATTCAAGCACGCAACTCGTGTTGCTAATTTTTTATACGAACTTTAAAAGTTAGAAGTATATATGCACACAAATAAGCCTACGATAACTTTTATTCTGCTCATATTTCTATGTATTGCTACTTACTGTTTATTAGGTTTATTGAATTTTATCGTGCTGGGCTCAGTATTTTTCTTCTGGGATTGCAACAAATTTCGACTGTGTTTCAAACCCCTTAGGGCAAAGGTACAACGTTGTGATAAATAGACAGACGTGGATGTAAATAAATAACAGCCATAAAAACAGTTCACATTTAAAACGTATAAATTGTGTTGATCAAATATTTGAAATCCGGCACACACAGAGCCAACGTATTGACCACGATACACAAAGGCACACCATCTCACAGGCGCAATGATTAACAAAACACACATCACAGTATATTTATTACTGCCTTGGAAACACAGATTTATCACATCATAACTTGCTTAGGAAGGTTTTAAAAAGTCTACGTGATGTATTAATTTTAAGTAATTTCCGGAATAATAATTTATGTTTAATTTGACAAAAAGTAACACGCCATATCACGGTTCACCACGTTTGCCTACTTCACTAGGCAACTGCCCCGCTTTCATATCTAAATATATTAAAATACGTATTCAAAAATTAAAATCTCTTTTCAATTGTAAATTACACATTCGATAATCATTATTTTGCTGTAAAAAGTATGAAATATGCTACAATTGAAAACATGTATAATTTCATTGGTAACTAGCGAAGTGAAATTTCCCGAGTGTGAAAGAGACCAAGAAAGAGTTAAACATCCACACGCCTCGTCAGAAGACAGTTTTTCAATTGCTTTCTCGAAAAAAAGAATACCGTACCACTACGGCCTACTCATAATATTTTCCGTTGTTATTTTACATTGTGCAAATGTGAGACGCCATCGGGGCTACTTAAATATTTGAATATTTCGACAGTCACCATTTAATTTACAAATAGTATACTAAAAAACAAGGTTAAAATTATATTTTAACTGTGATCTATTTCTTACCGGTCGTTGTCAACACGTCACCGTTGTTAATTCACATTTAAAAAAAGAAATAAATATTACAAGTTATGGAAGATAATACGGCAAAGGTTCATCTATTCAATAATGCAGTACTCTAAAGTTGACCACAATGTTATATATTTGTGAAATACAGGTTATTGAAAAAACAGGTAACATGTTATGCCTGAGTTTTTTTCAAAAGTTGATTTTCTCAAGTCGCTTCCAATCGGGAATTCTATCGGCTATTCTAAGCGCACTATCGGTTCGAGATCACCCCTACCTCGGCTATTCTCGGGTTTTACCGACCACCCACCGCAACTAACTCAACCCCTCCAACGAATTCTGGTGTCCAGGCAGGCAACTTGACGAATGCAAACATACGCTGTGCCTTCAATAATGTATGAATAAAGTAAAGCCATTATTATAAACTGTGCCTTTTAAGTGGTTAGTTAACGTATAAACGTGCACGTACATATATCAATTATTTATAAATTGTCTTATTTAAAACCAATACTATTCCAATATTAAAGCGTAACGCGGGATATTTAGATTGAAATTTCTCGATATGGCTGTTATCTCATTGTAGACGCTTGGCGAGGAAAATGGCGACACGGTCAATGTTTATTTGTTATAGACAAAGATTGGCTGTTGAAAGATGAAATAATTCGTTACATAGTATTCCCTCTCCTTTCTAACAGACCTTTTAAATAACGTTCACTGTGATGTATGTAACAAAATATATAACGACGATACGTAAAATGTAATGATAATAAATACAATTGTAAAGTTCGCTTAGAAAATTACGGTAGGCTTAAACAACAAATCTTACATAATACAGTGTGTAATTGATTTGTTGTAGGAATTCCCATTACTAGTGAAGAGAAATGCGTCGTACACAGAGAATGTAGCCTATATAGTTATTCACTTAAGTAGTTTTATTATTGGTTTTAGTCTATAACGACTTTCATAAGACATTATTTTGATGATCTTACACGAGTTTGTGGCATTTTGAGTTGCATATTGTTTCGATGGAGAAGTGGTAAATTTTGCTGGTATATGGAAATAACATTTACATTACTGTAACTTTAATGAAAAACAAAACTAATACATATGTCGCTGTTCGTTTTCGTACAGATGCAGCTCTCTCTCTCTCTCTCTCTCTCTCTCTCTCTCTCTCTCTCTCTCTCTGTGTGCATGCGTGCGTGCACATACACACACAAAATCCAAAGTTAACCTTACACTAGTTGCATTTACGATATAGACAAATAAATATTATTCACGCACTACAAAAGTGTGGCTCTTTTAGACCACGCACATTGCAATAATTATAGTAATGTTTTACAAATTTGTTATTTACAAAACACGCGAACTTACTGTTTGTAAACACAACCTCTCGAACACGTGTTTTTCTAGGTTAATCCTTGCATGTGTACTTCACTAAAATCAACACTGCGCACGTTTCCTGAAACTAACAAACTTAACTACTTAAATTATACTCGTCAATTCATTGCAGACAGCATTTAAGAAAAAGAACTAGCAGTCTTACGAAGCGGTATACATGCGCTGATTACTATTACACATTTCACTCAAGAAAATGCACTACGACCAACTATGCTTGAAGAAAGCAAATACACAAATAATTAACTACCGATTCATTATTCCGACAACACCAACACCTTGCTCGTATAAACACATAACCTATCTGCCATTGCTACACTACATAATTAACTCACAATACAGAAATATAACTTCAGACTGCCAAATGATTGGATACAATAAGATGCATATAATAATGTTCCACATAATTGTAACCTTTTGTATGTTATGTATTATGTTTAAGAAGTACGAAACCCTAAGATATGCAATAAATACTGCTACCACGCTTCACACCCGCCATGTTGAATTTCCACTTCCGATCGGGACCTGGCTTTCAACATATAGCTGTTGAGTACTCTCAATCGTTTTCTCACGAGAATCGAGAAGTCATCTTTAACTTAGAACACTAAAACCCTGAAATGACGTAAATCGCTATTTCACGATTGGGAGTTCCGTTTCAACAAACAGAATAAATGCCCAGCTGAATTTCTGGAAGGCAAAGTTCACATGTTCCTGAGCCACGAATAAATAATTATTTGCTGACATTTATATTCAAATTCGTAACACTGACAATGACTCGAGAGGTTTGTTTCCAATATGACTTCATCTCCTTTATACATATTTAATGGCAATATAGTAAATCGTTTCTGGTAAATAATTTCAAATCAATTTTTAGTTATTCCCTCTCTTTACATTACATCAGTTCTCTGTTATGATACAGTTCTATACTTATTTATCCCTTACTGTAGGGTATAATTTTGTTTCTTGCATCTACAATGTTGGACAGGATTAAGTTATCCTTGGTACACAACTAAAACCCAGAAATTGAAGTTTTTACTGAATTGTCTGCACTGGATGTCAATTATTTTAGAAACTTTTCAGAAGAAGAAAAAAAAAGGGGGGGGGGGGGCAGTGACATCTCTGGATAATTTTATTTCCTATCATATCTACAAAAATTGTGTTACATCTTTCTCCAAAAGTGCAATTTAGTACCAATGGCTTAAGTCAGTAGTCGTCTCAATTTTAAATCAGCCAAACATGTTAAAAATTTCACATTGGGAGAAAAAACTACAATAACTTACAATATTATTTCTATAAATACACTTTTAGGGATAATAAAGTAACCACCCTATGGTTAGGTTAAAATGTATGAAAACTTATTCGCCAGCTTTTTAGGTTACTTTGGGTAGTTTAATTAGATTAGGATACACTGTTGAACTACAATGGGTGAAAGACGCATGTACCACAATTATATCAATATATTATTGATAACAAGCACACATGTACTAACCACTGCCAAAGTGGTCCACACACACACACTTGTGACAAAATTTCTTTGTTGTAACCACCAACTCATGCAATTATTATTTTGAGTGTGAAATTCTTCTCTGAATACATTAAAAACTATTCAGTTTCAATATCTCGGAACCACGCTGCAGAAACTTGACAAACACCCCTCTAAGAAAAAGCATTATCGTTAGCAGAAGTTTATTCAGCTGAACCTGCAATTCTTGTAAACAGATTTCCCTTGAGCTAAAATTTCTTATGCTTTTATAATTCATGTAGACATATATGAATATTATATATTAAATGGAAAATTGTGTTGGACACTTGCCTTTGCAGCAGAGCTCATGTCGCATGAAATAGAATAACACATACGAACATACAGACACAGAAAACCAACCAAGAATAGTTACCACTAGGTAGCCCTACATGAAGACCGAGAACTCTGTAGAAGGAATTCAGTTAGTAAGCAGCAAATTAACAAAACACAAAACTAATGTTGGACACAACATGACCAGGCAAACACAGTTGTCTTCGTGCAACTAAACGATGCCTTCTGCAGAATTCTATGTGGTCATGTACCTGTTGAGAATTATTCCTGTTTGGTTTTGTGTGATAGTATACGTAATTCTAGTTTACTGCAACATAAACTCTGCTCAAACAGTGCATATCCAAAATAATTTATTATTTGTTTCATATGTCACTACTGCAGACCTTGCGAATAGTCGAAACTGTGGGTGGTGTTTATGTCACTATTGTAAACATTATTATTGGCATGTCACAATACTTACGGATGTTTGGAAATTGAGTAACTTAGGTCTACTGCGAAAGTTTTCAAATGCCACTTCCAAGAATACATGATTTCTCCATAATTATCTTTAATTTAATTTTCTTTTGTGTATTTTGGTTTGTAAATCCCATCTCTTAATGCTGTAGATATACATGTATGTTGGTACATTGCAACCTATTTATTATATTTGACAACTTCGAATATGTACTGGTGCATAAGAAAGAAACAAAGTATAATTATAAAAAAAATAAAACGCAGATGTGCAAAACTGTCCCTCCCATTCAGAAACTAGATCTGTGATAAGCTGGTGGATAATTATATTAATTGTTGCAAACATTTTTAAAATTCAACTTTGTAATTGACTTTACCCACTGAAGAAATGAGGTTCCTCTCCACCCTTCCCAAGGGGGTGGAGTGGGGGCTGCGGTGGGCATATATAGTGGTAGGACGCTTGCCTTCCACCAATGTGATCCATGTTGGTTTCTCTGTGAGGTTAATCACAGATTTTTACATATAGGAATTGTGCTGATTGATGTTGCTGGCTGGCATGTTTTCTCGAGGTTTTCCTGTTTTCCCCACTCTTGCATTTCGATGCTGCTCCATATTTACCATATTTCACCCTCATTGGCTCTCAAAACCTTGGTTGTTACAAACCACCAAACCTCTCTCAACTCCTCCCATCTTAAGATGATGGAGGCCGTGGTGGTGTAGCGGCTAGAGTATTTGCTGTTTCACGAAGCACACTTCTTTTTGCAGCCCATATACATCCAATACACTTTGGAAAGGACTTGACACTTATTCATCATTATGAAAGTATTCTTCTACGGAATAGAAGGCCTTATTTAAAAAGTATGATTTAACAGCTCTTTTTAATTTCTGTAAGCTATTAATTGACTTCAAATGACTGGCTAGGTATGGATTTGACGTAAATTTTGAGGTTCTGTAGGAGAATAGGTGAAGATGATTAGTTTCTCTGGTGTAGTAGCAAATGGTGTATATCACTATTGTTAACTTTGTTAATGTTTTCCACGTAAAAAAGAATACTATGGTACATAACATGCATGAAATGTGAGAATTTTGTCATTTATAAATAGCGGCCTACAATGGCTTCTTTTTTCCTTATTACTTACTAATCTCACTATTTTCTTCTGTAATCTAAAATCCTTTTTCCATTTTGTCGATTTACCCCAAAATATGTTTCCATAATTTATTATGGACTGAATATTGAGAAAAAGTATGCAAGTATTGTACTATTATTACAAATCTTTTTTAAGGTATGTACTGTAAAACACATTGAACTCAAAAAATTTTTTACAGACACTATCAACATGCTCACTTCATGTTAAATTACTGTCTACAATGAGCCCTAGAAATTTAGTAGGTACTATTTACTGTCTATAACCCATCTTTTTCTATTGTTTTACATCTTGCATCCTGCATTGTATGTTTATTTCTTTGCATGAAATTCATGAGCACAGATTTGTTTACATTTAATATTAATTTATTATACTGGAACCAACTGGACATCTCAGTCACGGTTTGTTTTATATTTTTATTCAAGATATTCCACACTGTTCAAGTCTTTGCAATAAAATATTGTGGTTGACACAATCAAAAGCTTTTGAAAGGCCTGCGATATACCTGTTGAGAATTGTCTTTTATCAAAAGAAGTTAATATTTTTTCAGTAAAACTGTAAATAGCTTGTTCTGTAGATCTGCCGTCTACAAAGCCATACTGATGTAATGAACTAACCTTGTTATTTTTATTAATAATTGTGTCAGTTTATTTGCTATAAATTTCTCTAAAATTTTTAAAGGACGTAAGAAGAACACTAGGCCTATAGTTATCCATCAATGTTTTGTCACCCTGTTTATGTATTGGTACTACTTTTGCATATTTGAGTCTATCAGGGGAAATTTCCCTGGGAAAGACATTCATTGAAAATGTAAGTCAAAGGCAATTTTATTCAATAAGAACACATTTTTAGCAGAGTCATAGGTACCTCATCTATTCCACAGGAACTTTTACTTTTGAAAGTTTTAATTACCTTTATGATGTCTTCAGAGATAGGCATGAAAAACAGCTTGCTAGCATTCCAAGTATTAGGTCTTTGGGGTATGTGTGCAGGACTAATATTTGTAGCTCTGCGTTCATTTTGCAATTTTAGTGGTATGTTTGTGAAATAATAATTAAAACTATTAAATATTTCCTTGCTATTTTCGATTTTAATACAATCAACTTTCAAGGAAAGGTTAACATGTCCTTGCTTGGGTTTCAATTCATTATTAATAATGTTCCACATTGCTTTAGTTTTATTTGAGTAGGAGGCTATTATTTCCCCATTGTACACTATCAGCCAAAAAGTAATTGGGCACCAGTGAAGATAGGCAATTCAGTACGTCAGTTGACTTGTGTGGCTGCCATACGCTGCAGGCCGGTGTAGAACTAGTTGACAAGGAGATGGCACGAGGTACAGAGCTATCGGACTTCGATAAGGGTGTGATTGTGGGCTGCTATCTCAGTGGGCTGTCTAGCCAGGTGATTGCACGGAAGGTAAACAGGGCCCAAATCAATGGTCACATTCGTTCTGCGTAAGTGGAAGGTCAATGGGCATTGTACCAATGCTGCACATTCTGGGCGACCTGCAATCTTGACCGACAGAAATTGCAGAACCTTGAAACGTGAAACTGTCAAAAAATAGGGCACAACCCATGGCTACCATCTGCAAGGAGGTTCATGCAGCAACAGGAGTATGTGTTTCCACTGGAACATTGCGTACAGAGGCCCAACGACTTGGATATTTCGGAAGAGCAGCTGCACATAAGCCCCATATCATGACAAGCAATAAAGCTCGGCGACTCAGGTGGTGTTTGGACTGCCACAACTGGACACTGAAGCAGTGGAAATCGGTTTTGTGGAGTGATGAGTCGAGGTTTACATTATTCCGGTCCGATGGACGTGTATGGGTGCGGTTCTACCTGGGGAACGGCTTCTGCTGGAGTGATGGTGTGGGACTGTTTCACGGCCTTCGGCGTAGGACCGCTGGTGTTTGGCCATGGTAGCATGAACACAGAGGTCTATTGTAACATTCTGGATAATGAAATGCTCCCAACATTGTGGCGTTTTTACGGAATGGACCCGTGTTACTTCCAGGATGAATGCCAGGTGCCATGTTTCAAGGGCTACTAATGCAATGGTATGCCGACAACAATGTTCGCAGATTGAACTGGCCCGCCCAGAGCCCTGACCTCAACCCTGTAGAACATCTTTGGGACGAATTGGATTGCTGGGTGAGGGCTCGTCAGACGCTGCCAAAATCCATTGCTTAACTCATGGAATGGTTGCAAGAGGAATGGCGATGAATCCCAGTGGATGTCCTGCAAACACTCATAGAGAGCATGCCAGACAGGGTGGCTGCTGTTATAGCTGCAAAAAGTGGCCCTATGAGATTCTAATGGGGTGACACATTGTGGACAGGTGCCCAATTACTTTTTGGTTGATCGTGTATTTCTGCTTCGCTACTCCAAGTAACTTGTTATATAATTTTTCGTATTGCTTACAGTGTAATTTTTGTTTTTCCCCTGGGTTAGTTCTTAGCATTTTACGCATTGTTTTTAACCTCTGTCCTGATACTGTTAGACCTTTATTTATCCATTTGATTGGAAATCAGAAAAGCTACATTCAATAGCTATTAAAAATATGAGAACTGATTTGGTTGTAGGCCTATATTCTTGTGTTGATAAAAAGTTGATTTCTTGTTTGTCACTGTAACTCTTTAAGGTGTGTTTACATGCCAAATTCACATATTTAGATAAAATTCAGAATAACTAGTGTGTTCATTTAGAACTCGCAAGGCAGATGACTTCAATAGCATATTATATTAGATTTTAGTACGTTTAAAGTTTTATCATAACTTTTAAAAGCTCCTATAGTCATCAGAACATTATTTCGTGGCATATTTTCAAGGTAAATATATAGGGAATGGGAAGCAAATCAACCAAACACTGTATACAACACTTCCATTTAGATGTAAATAATTCATAACTTTACAAATTTAACGGCAAAATTTATATCTAGTTGTTTGAGACAATTACACTCAACGCTTTATGTATATTATTGTTTAGATCAAAAACAGTTGTATGTTAATTTATGTTGATTTTAATACTCTTCAAAATACACGTGAAAGATCAGTAGATACAATGTTTTCGGCTGCTAATGATCATGTGACCGTTACACCGGAAAACAACTGTCTTACTTCACAAAAATAAACTGGCTTCAAATGTTAACACTGCACGTTATAGAACATAGCCACCCCCTGGCCAGCGCTCTACCCCGCCATGTTGCTTACCTCTTTCAAGAGATGGTACGCAGTTTGACAAGTGCTGTTTGTGCTACAAGCTGTGGACAGCATCAGTATGATGCTTGATATTGGTGCGACAGATGTGACGTCACTGTAAATTGTGGTTATAATAAAAACTCTGTGATGCGACGCGACATACAAAACACTATTTGACCACTCATAGCTGAAAATACGAAAAAGTCCAGAAGACCATCTGCATAATTGTGATAAGGAATGAGGAAGAATAATTTGAAACACAAAACATGAACAATCACATTAATGTTTATGTACTATAGTTTTCCAGTTGGATAAAATAGTATGGGCCTAACCATTTCAATGTAGGATATTATAGCTAGGCTGGCATTCGAACCTGTTTTAGATTTTCTGTGTTACGTTTGTGTTCTGTTTATTTTATTTAGAGAGAAAAGAGGAAACAGTAAGGGGATGGGGGATTTAGCATAACGTCTTTCGTGAGACAGCAATGGTTTGACGGAGCAGCAGCAATGAATTCCAGCTTAATGCATGACAAAGACATTCTTATGTTCGTTCAACAACTGTTGAAAAGCTGCCTGGTGTTTCGGCAGTACTTTATCAATTTCCCCTAAGGATACATCAGGTAAACTACATGCTGGGCTGGGGAAAGTGTAGGGAGGGACCAGGTTCACCTGACAGAGCAGGGAAAGAGGGTTCTAGGTGATCTGCTAGGTAGGGAAGTAGCTGACTGCATGGAGAGGGTCAGGGCTGAGCAGCAATTGTTAAAATAGCAATATGTGAGAAGCAAGGAAACAGAAATGGAGAGGATAGCATTGATGAGTCCGCATGGGTGGTGATAGGGGGTAAGCAAAGTAGGAGGGTAAGGCTTAGTATTAGCATAAGGATAATGTTGGTGAACTGTAGGGATGTGTACAACAAGCTGGAGGGCTTCTGGGGAAAGGTTGAAGGATATGGGGCGGATATAGTGGTAGCTGTGGAGACTTGGCTGACTGAAGAAGAGCTGGACATTGAATGTAGGCAGATAAGTTCACCATCTTCAGCTTCAAAAGAGACAGGGATGGGAGAAGGGGAGGAATAATGGTGTGTGTGTGTAAGGAAGGGGCTGAACAGGGCGGTAGGATGGGTGATGTTGAGGTAATGGAAATTAAATTAAGTGGTAGCAGTAATAGGAAGACTACTTTGCTGGCAGCGTATAGACCACCACGACAGGGATGGCAGGCAATTGAGATGATCAAGGAGAGGGTTGATAGATTGAAAGACAGGCAGTGGGTTGTTGTAGCACGGGATTTGAATATGCCAGGTGTGAAATGGGTAGAGGGTGCAGAAGGAATAGGTAACATGATGCAGAGAATGGTAGCACAGTTAGTCAACAGAGAATTAGTCAAGGTGGTAGAAACATCTACGAGATGAAATGAGGGTGTTGGGTCAGTGCTGGATGTGATGTTGGTCAGATCTGGGAATGCTGTAGTTGATGCAATATATGCAATGATGTAAGCGACCATCATATCAGTGAGGATGGTATTGAACTTTGATATGCCTGGGTATACTCACTCATTATGTATAGGTATACGGAGGGACTCATTTCCCAGGAGACCATGGCCTAACTACAGTATAATATGACAGTGAAAATATGTTTATGTCTGCAAAATATTGTTTTAATTAATAGTCCAATAGTAAATGTTCCTATTGTAATGCTACTGGAATTAGTGTATTGCTACTGTTTACTAGGTTAGTAAACAGACTTGTAAGTTGTACATTTGAGTGTGTGTGTATTAAGAGAAGGTGGTGGTATCTACAAAATATGAGCTGAATGTTAGTATAGATAGTGTTCCTACTGTAACTGTTGTAGGAGTCAGGGTATTTTTATTGTTACTAGGTTAGTAAATAGCATATAGTTATGTCCTTAAGAGTATAGCTAGGGTATTGTTATTGTTACTAAGGTTATAATAACAGTATTGTGTCTTTTTGCTGAATTTATTAATTTATTGCAGGAGTTTAGGTGTTGTTACTACTGGTGTATTAAGAGTGCATAATGTAAAACCAGTTGCAAAATTGGGAACAGTGAGAGTCTTGCTATCTGTTGCAATCCACTAGACCTACCAGTTTACCAGATGGACGTTCAAAGCACCTTCCTTTATGGAAATATTGAAGAGGAAGTTTTCTTGGCCAAACCTGAAGGAGTAAAATGTGATGGAAAAACTGTGTATTGACTAAACAAATCCATCTATGGTTTAAAAAAATCTCTAAAACATTGGAATAAAAAATTCAGACAGGTGATAGAACAAGAGGGTTTCCAGAGATCTAAACACGACTATTGTTTGTATGTGAAAACATCCCTAAAATTCAAATTATATGTGCTTTTCTATGTAGATGATCTACTGATAGTAGGAAATAGTGAGAAGGAAATTGAAAAGCTGAAGGCAAAACTAAAGGAAAACTTCAAAATGATAGATCTCTGGGAAGCTTCAAATTACTTGCGATATGCATATCTCATGACAGAAAATCAGGCATTCTAAACATACACCAAACCCATTTCTTGAAATCAGTCTTAGCAAGGTATGGAATGGAAAATTTTATACCTGTAGCAACTCTAATGGACCCTTCCTTCAAAATGTCAAAAACTGACCAAATATCTGAAGACAAGGAATTGGAAACAAGATATCGCCAGCTGATTGGGAGCCTTATGTATGCAACGGTGGGGTCAAGATCTGACATGAGTGCTACAATTAGTTTTATGAGTAGGCACCAGAACAGTGCAAGTGATAAGTTGTGGACAGCCTTGAAACGTGTCTTGCGTTACATCACATGAACTCTAGAACTGTCACTAGTGTACAAACGTCAGGAGACAACTCTAGGGGTACAGGGATATGTCGACTCTGACTGGGGAGGCGACCTAGACGACAGGAAATCAACATCAGGGCTTGTGTTTCAAGGTCACGGTTGTACAGTGACATGGGCATCAAAGTAATAACCCACAGAGGCTGGCCCTCAGTTCAGCTGCATCCGAGGCTTGTTGGATAAGAGGAGTTTTTGGTGACCTTGGTGTTCTTTAGTCAGGTGAGTGTGTGCTTATCTACAAGGATAACCAGGCAACCATCAGTGTGTCGACACAAAAGATTGAAGCATGTGGACATTTACCACCACTTTATAAGGGGAAAAAATATCCTTGAGGGCATAATCGAGGTACGGTATTTTAGTACTCATGACCAAGTGGCTGATGGACTTACAAAATCACTTAACAGGCCTCTATTTCTCAAGTTTATAAAAGGTCTTGGACTGGCAAGCTGTGAGCCAAACACTGAATTGTAACACTGTATTTCTTATTCTCATTTTTGTTTGCCTAGTCTGTTATGAGTAAATATTTTGTGAGTGAATTCAATTCTGTTAAGTCTGTGTCGTTTAACAGCATAGTCTTTTTAAGTTAAAGGTTAACTGGCAATTTATTGATGTATAATTTTATCGAGAGGGGGGTGTTAGAGACAATAAAATTTAAGTGTGTTTTTTTTAATGGTTGGCTGTACAGGAACGGAGAAGACTGTATGATGGACGAATAAAGAGATGTGAGCGGTTATGTTGTTATGGGCGTGTTTGTACTAAACAAAAGTTCTATAGCAATAAAAATATATTTACAAAGAAAACAAGTGTCTTATAATAAAATGCAACTGTTTAATGCTCTACATATGGAATTCTTACCTAATAAAAACTCACAATAACAAATGTTGAAATGCAAAACACATAACTATACTTATAAAACTCTCATTTTCTACAAACATCAGAATATTTATAAACTAACCGCAGCAGCCTTGTTTCCCAAACGCGATATTCCCCCACTGACCTTTTAAAAACTTTACTCAAGGACATAGTGACTTTACTTCATTTCAACCAAATCAAAATATAAACAAAATACGAATCAAAGGCGTAAGTTATGAAATATTTATAAATATCACAGATTAATTACAGAGTTGCATATGCGTGTTATCAATTTACTGGTGCACTCTGTCAACACACCGTATAGGAGTACTAAAATTGCACTATCTTGTTTTCATCGACCACAGTTACACATACAGCGAAGCAGGTATGATCGCTTCATTGTCATCGCCATCGGCTCATCGCATCTCTATGGAATTCCCCAAAACAAAGTTCAACAACATGTATGGACACTTGCGTGTTGTTGTTATGCCATTCCACGTATGTGGTATTGGTTTCAATCGTTTTCCCAATCTATCTTTTGTTTGTTAACTGTGATAGGTGATGGAAAATTATTCATTGTTTGACAATATGTAGAATGTTATTTGTGAGAGTTTTACTTTTGTGTAGGTTATTATGCTCAAAACGGAACACAGGTAAAGTAAAATGTGTGATTCTGCGTTTATGCGGAACTCTTGTAATTCTGCGATCACAGAATACTCGCATCCCTAGCTATAAGTAACCACTTCCTCTCTCATCAGGCATGTAGAGGAAGTAGTAAGCCAGACTCACTCATCACCAGTGTTGCCAGATTTAGTGAAATTTCACTGTATATAATGATTTAGTGCATCT
This sequence comes from Dryococelus australis, assembly GCA_029891345.1. Taxonomy (NCBI): domain Eukaryota; kingdom Metazoa; phylum Arthropoda; class Insecta; order Phasmatodea; family Phasmatidae; genus Dryococelus; species Dryococelus australis. The sequence continues at coordinate 84,671,715 of CM056997.1, forward strand.
GGGATTTAGTGAAAATTTTTCACATTTTCTAAAAATCTAGTGATTTTTTCAGTTTTCATTTTATACATAAAATTGTTACCGTTCTAGGAAAAAGTTTTTTCTCACTTTTGTTTTTATTTCTTTTACTTCATTTGTTTAATCGACCCATCAATTTTCCACGGTCTAAAACATTTTCCTTCGCATTATTAATATATGGCATATGCAGAATTGCCTGAATTTTTATGTGGAAGTTGCCCATTAATTGTACTCCAGATTTCCTTTTAATTCGAGGATGTAAACTCTTTCAAATATCTGTCAGCATTATCACCTAAGAACATCAAAGTCTGCGATTCATTAAGCCCCATTGCTGCAAATTTCCTAACCTTTTATTCTGACTGAATCAACTTAACAGAGTGGTGCTTGCTGCAGTGTCAATCACTAAATTTTAATGATAATATCCAACATTTTTGGAAAGGTGTCTCAGATGTCAAGAAGGGGGATGGTTCTTATTTGTTTCCTGAACTTGTGAGATTTGTTGGTAATATACCGACTGCCACATAGCAGTGCATATGTTGAACGTATATTTAGTAAAATAAATGAAAACAAAACTAAATTGAGGAACACATTGGCAAGTGAAAGAATAAGTGGTATTCTTCACACTAAAAGATTGATTAATAAACGAGAAATCATGCTGTGATTATTAAATCTCTGAAAGCGTAATACAAAAGCAAAACAGTCACATGTAAAGTACTGATTAGGTGGAATTAAAAATGTATAATTTTTCGTACTATATGTACTAATTTGGAAGAATATTTGCAGTTGTTATAGTTTTGCAAATGTTTTTCAAATAATAATACTGTAAACTGTCGATTTAAAAAAAAAAAAAAAAAAGTAGTAGCCTTTTTTATTTCAGTAAGTTTTGTAATATATGTAAACATTGCAACTATGCACAATTTACATCAGATTGGTATAATAAAAGAAAACTGTGATAGATCATATCCAAACTGTGTTGTACTGATTAATTTGTTTATGTTTATAGAAAGTATAAAAATGTTAGTGAAAATCTAATGAAATTTGATAAAATTCTGGTGAAAAATATGGGCTAAGTCTGGTGAATTTATTCAATTTCATCTGGCAACACTACTCGTCACAACACGCCGCAGTGTCGACAGACATGTTGGGAAGATAAGACACTTGACAGCGTGCTGCAGAGCAGTAATAAACGGTGGCGTGTGTGATTTATTTCACATCCAGTTAATAGACGTTTGCATAAACGACCATCTTAAAAACGATAGTTGTAAGAAATATTAGGTGAAGAGACCCGAAATATACTTAAATTGATGCACCATGCGATAAACAATACAATCGGTTTATTTTAACATTATTTACATTAGGATTTCGCCAGCACCACAAAAAATTGTTCGTGGATACATGCGATAATGATACTCAAGTGTCAACTGTAGTACAAAAAAGGCAGTTATTTTACCCAACCTTGGTGTGAATGTTTTTATTTTATGAATGCAAAATCTTATACTGTAATGCATGCATATAGGCTGTTCACGGTAAACTGAGTACTTTTGAGACCGTAGTTACTTTTTCCTGTCAGCCATGTCCTTCCATAATGTTTTAAAATAAAATTTTCCATGTAAGTAATGAACACCGCATATATTTCTCCAGACTCGATAGTTAACATTTAAGGCTACAATCAAAATATTTATTGACTATTATTCCAAATGAGAAGGCTTTCAAAAGTATTCACTTTACCGTGAATAGCCTCTACACACATTCACTTGCCAATGTATTTTACCAAGTAAGCAGAAGTTTTTCAAACTCAAGTAATGTAAAACATTAGTGTAGCATGTACAGTAAACATCTAGCACAGCGCTTTTCCAGTAACATAGCCATCGGGAATCTGTGACAATTTTTGCTAATAAGTTGTTCTATGCTTGTTATATTATTATTCTGGTGTTCTTTCCATTATACCTCCTCATACTACTTAAGTATCACCTGTTTTGGACCAAATGTAGCCGTGAACTTGATTATAATATTTATGTTATTCATCACTGTTCTAATAGGATAATATAACCTGCACACTTACCATTGACAATAAAGTTGCAATTTATAAGAGGAATACACAACAGTATTCAATGATCTACTTTGAAAACTCGCTATACTTAGCATACTCTTTAAAGAGATGTGCTGTTCCTTGGTTACCACACATTAATTTGTGAGCTTTATGCAAGAGTGCACAAAGCATCATTACACAGCAGCTAATATGCATTCAACAGCTTTACATACTCCTGTGTAAGAAAAACTTAAGTATTATATAATCCACTCTATACAGACTTTTTAACACAGCACTGTATACTACAGTAAACCATTACCATTGTTAGAAGTCATTTATAAAGTTGCAAGGTTCAGATTTGCTAATGCGATTTCACTAGTGTACGCTTTGATAGAATACGTATATATGTATTTAAACAAGTTTCTATAGTATTCTGTAGTTGTAATACACTGTCTTCAGCACTGTACAGAGTGGTGTTGTATTAGTTAATATCTTACAAATAATATCAATCAAACTAATCAACCTTCAAATTTTGTGAAGTACTACAGTAGAGCCCCACTGTTAAGACCCCTCATGGTTTTCAGGAATAGGCGTAGGAGTGACTATGCGGGATTCTGAACTTCGGGAATAATTTTGGAAATACATAACGATTTTCTCGTAGGGGAGGAAATAATTTTTTCCAAATATTTCCGGGAAAAATTTATGTTCACATATGTAGGTTGTTCCAACTAAAATACAAGTCGGGTTTCATGCAAGAAGCATTGTATCTACTCTTTACGTAAGCAATTATGATTTCATTAATGAAATCTTGTTGAGAAAATTTCAAATTTTCAACTTATTCATAGATCGTTTACAGTTTGTATGTCATATTAAGTAACATTAACATTACGTATTTATTGCGAAAATTAACTAAAAATGGTTACAAACTTGCACTATTATTAAGTTACGGTGAACCGTGCGCACTGAATTTGTCTTACATGCAAGCCACATCTATAAGTTGCAAGTATCGATTGCTGGCTGATGTGGGACACGAGTTTCAATATACATAACCTAAACATTCTCTTAAAAATAAACTAGTGCACTGTGAATGTTTAAGCTGTTTCCGATTTGCCATTACTGTATATACATGTAAGTACATCCATTTGCATACTAGCAATGATGTGTACTTCTTGAAACTATTCGGACAGGTTGGACTGGTTGCACATTCTGGCGGGAATATCAGAAAATATGTGACAACATAAAAAAATGTGGTACATGGTGTTATATATACATTATGACATCTACTATGGTTATGCATAAAAAATCACATAACCACATAAATATTTATTATTTATTTTTGTAGTGCCATGGTTTTGTACCTTAATATCTTATAAATTTAAGCACTGAAACATGGCTTTAGCCCAGGAATGAGTAATTAATAGGAACATTAGTGGGTGCATATTATTTACACGAGGGAAATGAAAAGTGGTGCAGAAATACTGTTGTACACTGGTTGCTTGGCACAGCAACACGATAACAGGTGCGAGTTGTTTTAAACAAAAACCAATACACAAAAATATGCAAATATAATATATATTTTTGGTCATTGTACACTTTGAGTACAAATTGTACAGCAGACAAAAATGCAGGAATATAGAAATTCTTGCACCTTGTTATCCTGAGGTTATGTACATCTGTTCAGCTTCTCTTCAATTCCACAAGTATTCATACCACACCAATAGCCATGGGATATTGCTTCATCACGTCAGTGGAAGATTGTAAACAAATAAGGGCAGTTGTTATGGTATTTGTTGCATTTATTTATCATATGTAAAGGGGCATTACACACAAACAGGCATTCTTTACTCGCTCCTCGATACGTACCTTACCATGTGTTTGAAATATACACATTGATAACAAAAGAAAGAAAAATACTATTCAATGGGGTTTACAATAACTTGGAATTGCGGATTGCAATAAATTGTCATGCAAGCATACACCTAGAAAATATGTTCCAGACATCTATAAAACACTCTGAATTTTATTCATAATTGGAAGCACATTTATTAAACTCACACATACAGCAGAACAAAATTATGTACTTATTAATTTTTTAAACTTGCGAGCTTTATAACCACAAAATGTACACATTAATTATCACCTAAAATACAATATGGGGACGGTCGTATGTACACAAGTATGCCCAGTAAGTACATATACAATTTAAAACACTTGCAAGTATAGAGCCTGTGTACTATAATGGAATTCGAACAGCGCTAGTATATACATGGTGATGTCACTTCTGGGGACAGTTACGCACAAGTATGCATTTCTTGAGAATCCGGAAAGTGCCTTAATTTGACTCCAAATGTTTTAACTATTTTACTGAGATCTAACATAGTGTTTTTAATATGGGTTTGGTTAAAACTATTCTTAACACACCAACAATTGTCTTTTTCATTCAAATGTGTTTGTTTTTAATTGTGTGTTGTGCTCACCCATAGCAGAGACGTTGACAAACTCCAAACTAACAAATTTGCTATAGAAAAATATAATTAATCTACTCAGCTACTTTTCACTGTGTTAACGATAGAGAAATTAGCCTTGTTAGCATACAGATGCAGTATGTTGCAGTCATAATCTGCCCGATGTGACTTGGCTGTGAATTTGAAGCATGTGTGTTCATGGACGTCAAAACTTCCACTGAAAGTTAATTTGAGTAAATTTGTGTCAATATACACACATTTTACTACCAAAAATGGAGCAAAAAATGTGAAAGTTCCTTAGCAGACATCATGAAATGATAAAGAAAATAGCAGATAACTGAAAATATTAAGGTAATGTTTTTAAACAAATTTAAAGTTACACTTTTGTTTTATCATGTTGTAAGTTCAATTTTTTTCATTAATTAAAAAATATTATAAGGTATTTTCCTACTAAAATTGAAGAAAGTATTTTGAAGAAGTGCTCCAAACCCAGAGGATTAATTCGTAGTGCAACAACTAAGTGTATAAAAGTATAAAACAATACGACTTTTCTTGCTCGAATCTAATTTTTAGCACATACAGTCATTAATCTATGTTTGTTTTTTTGTTTTAATGGAATACGCCATGATAGAATGTTATTCTATACGTTTAGCAACCCACAAACGTCTTTACCTAAAATAAAATATTTTTCCCGATGGCAAAATTACATTTCTGCACACCACTAGAATATGGTTATGGTCTTAATAGTAATATGTAGAGGGTTTGGAAAATTCAACAGATTTTGACTCACCCACATCAAAAGAGGAGTGGTCCTATATATTTTTAGATATGCACAGAGTTTCTACTGTAATTTTAAACATGTATGATCGGCTTCCAGAGCTGAAGAATTTGCAAGTACACTTGTGTAGGTGGAGATGCCGCTAGATTGAAAATAGTTTTGGATATGCAGACAAAATGTGAAAATGAGGTGAAATGCCGATTTGTGCCATCATGCAATTAAACTGAAATTTCGTAATTTAAATGCTACAATAATGAATTGCCAATCAAGTTTTAGAAATTCAGGGATCAATGTTTGTGATTTAACTTACTTGTTCTAATTTAATATTTCAATTTTTATTCAGTTTTACAGTGTACTAGGTAATCTTGCCTATAACCATTGTAATTAGTAAAACTTTAAAATTGTTGTTTGTTACTCAAAAAATCCAAATCAACCCTGTTAGTAGTTTCCAATTTTATTTACTCTATTTTTTTTTAAAATGCATTCCTTATACTTCCGTCATACAGACAACACCTCATAGTGAAAATCTTCTTCTACGAGGTCATGTTGGCGCTGTATCCAACAGCTGAACAAGCCAGTGCTGTTGAATGTACTGAACTTATGGTACCAGTGTTCGTAAATTCTTCTTGCTATCTCTATGCTGTCCCCTGCAGCAGAGAGAAGAAGTTAATATACATTTTTCTTCAGTCATAGAATACAATACATTAGAGGTAGTACCCAAAAATATTGAGCTCAAGCCAAATACCTGCTTGCAGCTCGAGTTCACTGTAAAATATTCTTCACAAAACCGAAAAATTTGAGCTTCTATAGCAATGTTAGGGAATCTAGTCGGTGACTGATGAGACTGTGTTTTACTGTTAACTAAAGAAAACAACACAGTGTTTATTAATGAAACGTAAATATTTTAAAGTTAGGTGTGTTTCCATAAAAGATTCCTTGGAAATGCAGCTATGAACACTGATTAACAGCAAAATTAGCCTGAACTGGACCAGCAAATCTGCCTAAGATGCAGCACCTGATGGGAGAGTTTGTTAAATGTTGGCTAGAAAAGAAGACTTTTTCATTCACGAAACCAATTTTTAAAAGCTAGATGTGTTACAGTTAAAATAATTTCTCAAAACTGCATAGGTATATGAACACAAATTCCCATCAAAATTTGTATGAAAACGGGGTTCCAAATCAGTTAAAGATGCAGATGCTGGTAAGATAGTTAGTGGGGAAAAAAATTCATAGAGGCACTTGTTTTTTGCAAGGCACAAAATCATGAAATTTTCACAAAATTTGCTTTAGTTATTTAAAATTGCAAAAGAAACGAACACTTTGCAAAAACACAAAATAACAATGCAAGATTCACAATGTGAAAGATAGTTGGTTTGAGCAATCACTTGCAAAAGTGTGGATTGAATCAATCGCTAGTTGGAATGACATTCAATATTATCGAATGAGACATAGAACATTTATAGTGGCATATCTTAGGTTATTGAAAAAAAAAATGTTGCAAACTTGATGTTTAAGTTTTTGATACAGCAATATAAGTTCCAAGGGAGAGTTTTATATTTATCGAAATGTTAACGTTGCAGTGTGCAAGTATTACAATATAAATATAATGAGCATATATGCATGTGCCAAACATACAAACTCCAACAGTACGACAAGTAAACATGAACTACTGCTTCAGCACATCTGAGAGCTTCGCAAAGATCCAAAGAAAACTTGAAGACAACAGAAATATACAATGATGAATATGCTATTTAAACACAACAGGCTTTTATGGCCAAGAACGTGAATAAAAATCACATTATTTTGTGGAATATTTTTTAATGCCGTTATAATCTACAAATTACATACGTAAAGCGATGTAAATAATTTTAACTAGTTTTCATAAATTACAGATAAGTTTTTGGAGTCAAATTGTTAGACTGATGCAAAATTTGGCACACTCCAAAAATTGTTTACTGTCATTTGTGGACTAGTTCCTTTCATGGTTGCATATTTAAAAATGTATTCAGGCTGTGTCACAATTCACAGATAGAGCACTCTCTCGCCCACTCTTGGCATCACATAGTCCCCTCTGCTGTCCCAACTCAGAGGAGAGAGAGCAAGAGGGAAAATGAATGACAGATGTTCACTGTGAACAATCTCCTACCCTCTGTGACAGCCATATTTTCAAGTCTAACCTCGAATATCCAGAAATATATTTTTTGTTTCTACAACAGTGCTTGAAATATTTTATTGGCTTGACATAATGATTATGATTATGAAATGTGTAACACCAACAATATTCCATATGATATGGAACACAAAGAATTGTGACTTGTGACGTGATTGTTCGAGATTTTTTTAGGCTAGGTGTACGTATAAATGCTCTGCTTTACTCGACCGTGGGCATAACAGTGTGTGCGTGTGTGTGTGCGCACACACGCGCGCACACACGCGCACACACACACACACACACACATATATATAATCTAAATTAGTTGGAATTTAAAAAAAAACTGTTAATTTAACCAAAGCATTGGAAAGGCGAAATAATGTTTTAATTTTTTTAACTATTTCTTACCTTTTGTGTCTAAAACATAATGCAAAAGGCTCACAGAGGACACAAGTCTCAATTCGCTAGTGTCAGCCAGTGTGTGCGAATCATGCTGGTGATTCATGCCATTGCTTTTATTTATTCACAAACAAAAGAATATTTTAAAAGGTAGGCATGCTCTGTTAAAATTATTCCTTAGAACTGCAGATGTAAACACAGATTACCTTCAGAACACTAATATTACCTTTATTATAAAACTTTATTTTTGTCTGCAATAAAAGAGTTTAAGCAGGAGCTCGAAAATCGTGAACATTTCAGAAGGCTCATTCAGGCTTTGCATGAACTAAAAATCCCAGGCTCGCAGTCCTCTACAATACATATTGGTGGTGTTACTGTTTTCCATTTTTACTGGATTTCTTTGTATGTATTTTTTCTTTCACAGTACTGAAAATATTATGAGTATAAAAAACTATCTGGCAGAAAGATTTACCACAAAAACTTATAACCCCTTTTATACACCTCATGATAACTCTTTTCTATATTTTATATAATTTTATTGGATCCTATATAATTCTCATTGTATGATTTTTCCTCTTTGTACATAGCAACAGTTTGCTAAAGTTCAAGTCTCTCAAAAAGTAAAAAAATTGGGTTTGGCTGTGTTGGGGACACTGCAGTTTGTTTTGCGTGAATACGTCAATGTTGACGCGCTTGGACGCCTTGATGTTTATTTTACATTCCTGGCACCACTTCACTCGATCATATGAGGTTTTATGGGGATCATTGGATTGCTTTTGAGATGCTCTTTCCAACCGTATACAATTTATATATTTCGACTTGGCTTTTTGACGAGTATAGGCCAAAATTATGTTAAGTTTTCTTAATTTTTTACATTAAACGCATATAATTTCACCATAACCACGCCACACAAATGTTTTTGTACACACAATTGATTGATCTTGACAAGAGCTGTCAATTGAAACTTAAATGAGCGTTGTAGCTCCTAGTCAGAAGTTATACTATGTGGAAGTTATGAGACGCGACGAAATCAATTCAAAATTGTGCCTCCCACCGCACACGATGCTTTGCAGTCCTCACTCAACGTAACATATTCTTTGATCTTTTGGCAATTGAGTGGCATAATTGAATTTTGAATGTAAAGGATAGTTTCGGAGCTGCAATGTCAAACTGTATCTCCCGATCATGTTATCAGATTTTCTGGATTGCTTCCCACTGTGGTTGCAAATTTAAAGCTGTATTCACGCCAAAAAAAAGAGTTTTACCGTAATTTTGTTATAGTAATGAATTTTTTAGGAATAATGGACATAATGTAGAACTTCTCTTAAAAAATTTTCTTAAGTATATTGTCATAAGCTGTGTTTAGAGAAAATTTTCACATTGAGCAATAAAAGGGACATTGGCAGTGCTGCAGGCAAGCAATGACACAATGCATACTACAGTCAACTCTGGATATGACAAACCTTCACAGTTCCAGAGAAAAGGGCCATTATTTTGAGAGGATCGTTACTAGAAAATTTTTTTTTTGTTCCCCAAAAAAAGGTTGTCTTTTCAAGAGAGTATTTCAGGGGTCATAGAATACAGAGTTGAGAATGGCTATCGAAAATCAAGTTGTCTTAAAAAAACACAGCTGCTTAGTTTTTGTTGCATACTGGTGGCCCAGACGTGGTTTTGAGGGCTAGTCTCTTCAACTGTGGGGAAAGTCATCTGAACCTACACACCTTCAGTGGTTTGAGAAACATGACGTGTGATGGCCTAGGGAGAGGGACGTCACCTCAAGAGTGGGGGAGTTTTTAATTTTGCTCCAGGTCGATTGCCCAGTTTGCATTGGGTGCCTACTTGGTACAAAATCTATGAGGGCGAGGTGATGACTCTTGGCACTGGACACTCGGGTATAGGTTAGCTAACCACTGGTGTCACTCCCTTTTGGCAGATGCTGGCCCTGGCTGGAAGACTTCGGCTCCGACTGGAGCAGATGACTAGGCAGACTGGCTCGGCTGTCACCTACTAGTGACTGGGTTGCTGGCCGGCTGGCTGGCTCATAGCCGGCTAGTGCTGGTGCCTCGCTGATATCCTCTGGGTCAAATGGGACGACTCCCAAGGGGAAAGTGAACCCCTGGCAGAGTAGTTCGATGGTGGGGTGAGGCTCTACTAATTGCTGGGCGGCTTGTGCTCTCTCCCATGGGGACTTGCAGCTGAGGTCTGGTGTAGATTGATTACTTAGGCGGTGGCGAGATGCAAGGATAGCAGCTGTCCTCCGTGCATTCCTCTGACTATGGGTGTTCTAGTCAGTTTTTCCTTCAACATCATGGTCTTGGTTTTACTGTTGGAGAAGCTCAGCTTGACCTTTGCAGCCCATTCTTCTATGCATCCCATGATTGCCGCCTTTTATTCCAGCTGTTTTATTGCCGATCTGCTCACCAAGGCCAATCCGTCATCTGCATACCCATATATTGTACACTCTTCTGGTAGAGCTATCTCCAGCATTCCATTAAAGAGTATGTTCCACAGGATTGGTCCAAGGACAGATGCCTGGGGACAACCCCTTTCAATGCTTTGTTCACCTACAATGGCTTAGCAGAGTACCATGACAATCTGGCTCTGAAAAAATCAAACATAACCCTGTAAAGGTTAGCAGAACATTTCTTTCTTTTTAGCTGTCATATCACCTCTGGCCACCAGGCGTTATCGAAAGTTCCTGCTATGTCCAAAAAGATGGCCAGGAATTTTTCTTTGCATCTTGTTGTTGTTGTCTTCACATCATGAAGTGCAAAATCGGTACCACGTTCTTTTCTAAACCCATATTGCCTTTCACTGAGTGTACCGTTTGCTTCCAGCATAGCCACTAGTCTTCTATTGAGGAGCTTTTCATATAACTTACCCAAAACCGGAAGGAGTGTCAGTGATCTGTATGATTTGATTTCAGACCTATCTTTCCCAATCACCTTTGTACAATATTCTAATTGTACCTTGCTTCCAAAGGCAAGGAAACTTTCCCTCATTGAGACACCCATTATAGATATTTAAGAGTTGCCTTTTCATCCTTGAGTAACACCTCTTGACAATTCTGCTCCTATTCCATCCATGCCCGAAGCGTTCCCATTTGTCATGTTGTATCAGTGGCGTTTATTAGGTAAGCAATGTGTGTGTGTTCTCTCTCTCTCTCTCTCTCTCTCTCTCTCTCTCTATATATATATATATATATATATATATATATATATATATATATATATATGTGTGTGTGTGTGTGTGTGTGTGTGTGTGTGTGTGTGTATATGTGGGTATATATGTGTGTATATATGCCTGACTGATAAAATAAGTCTGTTTCTTTCTCTTGTACTCTCTTGCAAGAGATTCCCTTTCTTTACCTCTTGACCTGTGAAGTCGTCTTCTTTCTCCAGACTCCTCTCCTCTTCAAGCTCCATGTTCCACCAGGAGAGGTTGGGAAGCCCATGTCTCGTCTTGCGAAGTACTTCTCTTTAAACGTCCCCTTGATGATAGTGCCAGACACTACCATAATTTGCTCTTGCAAATTACCTTTTTGGAAGGTTGACCTCTTCAAACTTATTCTCCTCAACAGAGCCAGGTCAAATGCCTTCCAGTCAGCATTGCTGCATATGAACCTTATTTCAGGTTCCCACATTCTGTTTGGTGTTGCTGGTTTTCCATGTCTCCGCTCCCAGGGGCCCACTTTAAATATAATTGCCCGTGGTCACTGGAACTGCCCTCACCATCCCATTTGCTTTGGCATTCGTTAGTGTCACATCTATATTATTTTCTGTGCCATGTGTTTGTGACACATATGTCGGGAGTTAACCTTCTTCGTTGACCACTAATAAGTAGTTTGTCAATAGATATTGTCCAACGAGGTCTCCCTTTTCATCGGTCTCTGTAGAATGCCACATTTAAGATTTTACATTCGCAGCAACCCCAATTACCACAGGCCTTCTTTGCAGCACATCCAGGATCACATCTAATCTGTCTAAGTGGCCCTGTGTCTGGTCGCCAAACTGGAAATATGAGGACACCATCCATACCTGCAGATCTTTGTATTGGACTTGTGCACAAACACGATGAGTGTCTGACATGCTGTTCAACATCATTATGTCCATCTCCAAATTGGATCTCACTGTTCCAGCCTGAGGCCCTCTACCTGATGTTAGAACAGTGCCTTTAAGTCCGACCATCTTGTTGAATTTCTGTCAGGTGCACTGCGTTATATTCCCCTTGGATGGAGGGTTCCTGCATACCTAATTCACTTTCAGTAATTTGTGGCCACTGGGTTTGGGCCGGGCGGCACCGTTGGTGCCGTCTCTTGGCGGGGTGGCAGAAGGGAAGTTTGGGTGTGGTCGCAGGTGGTAACAGCAGCTCGTTTAGGGACAAACACTTGCATATCCGCGCTTCCTCTCAGAGGATTTGCAAGTGGCAGAAGCAACAATGTGACTTTCTATCATTACGTGGGTGCTGGCCTTGGAGGTGGCCAGTTGGGGTTCAATTCCCTCGGGGGCACGTGACGCGCACGTGATGATGTGGAGCCGATAATAATAATAATAATGAGTAGGAAGCATCACGCATCAATTTCCCCCTCCCCCTCCCCAGTGTTGCGACGGAGAATCATCTCAGCGATTCTGGGCGAAGGGGTGTAGTCAGACGGATCCCTTAATGTAGTTGTTTGGCATCTGGTGCGGCCACTCTTCTGTGCCTTCTGGCTAGGCTGGGCAGCAGCAAAGCACACATCCTGCGGGTTGTGCTGTCTCTATCTCTCTTTTGTGGAGTATAGGCTGGCAGGTCCTTATCGCTACCCCTCCTTTGTGTGTGTGTGTGTGTCATGCGGCAGGGAGTCAGGTGAGTGAACCATTCCTCCAAGATCCAAGAAAACGGCAGCATGTAGCTCAGACTGAAGAGCTAAGGGTATTTAGATTGACGGTAGGGTAGTGGAGTGATGCTCCATTAATTTCTGGTCAGCTTGTGCTCTCTCCCTTGGGGACTTGCAGCCGAGGGCTGGTGTAGATTGATTATTTAGGGGATGGCAAGATGCAAGGCAAGCAGCTTTCCTCCGCGCATTCCTCCTGCTCCCTCATCGGTGAGCGAACATCATAGACAGGAAAAGTGCTAATGTTCATCCTGTAGTGTGTGACAAGCAACAAACCCCTAGCTAAAGTGTACTCCAGAAGTACGTGGGTCAAGCCTCTTCAGGCCTGGCCCCTCCTCCGGCGAGTTTATACGCTCTGTGGGGAATGGGTTAACTGACTTAGTTGGCCCAGATGCCTCGTGTGTCCTTCTAGTGGTTGGGGCTCTACCGTACTTATGCATCAGGTATCTTTATGTACCAGGTTCACAGTATGGGTGGTCATCAAACTTGTTCTGCGTGTGACGTACGTGAAGTCCTGGTTATGGCCTGCCTGCAGACCTACGCTATATCAGAAACTTGTGAATTCGTGGTCCCCTGCTGCTCCCTTCGAGGGTGACACTTACTAAGTTGGGAAAAAAGCACACGTTCACTACAGAGCAAGGTAAGACAGAAGTCAGCAACAGTATATGTTTTATTCCTATGAGAATAGAAACATGGTGACGCGTACTACCTCCTATGTCTACACACACTAAGTGTTCAACTGACTTTTACAAGTGCAAGATAGGTGAAGGTAGACTGGGAGGAGGAGCCTGGCTTGAAGAGCGAACAAAAGTTGACAATTGAAATGAGACGGTGTGCCGTCCTTGCTCTACTTTTGACCGTTTGCCGCTGTCAGAGGCCAATGCTCGAACACATTCAGTTCCCCTCCTTTATCATTCCCTCTATACCCTCCCTCCATTCCCCCACCTCACCCGAGGCTAGTAATGAGTGGTGGCCAGTCTGTCTACTAGCGACGAGCACTACTGTAAACATTGCTCCTCTTTAATAGCTTACTTTCTGTTTACGAGTTGTCTGCTAACTGAAATTGATCCTCGCAGTGTTCAACAATTTTAAATATATTTCAGTAACATGGGAGTTATCTTTGGGTGCCTCTCACCTGTTTTAATTTCATCATCAAGAGTGTAGTTTTACTCCTAAATGTTATACAGTGAGTCACGGCAAAGGATATAGTAAATGTAGCAGAACATTCTAATCAGTGTGTTGTTTTAATGTGGCATTAGGTTGGGCTGGCAGTAGTATGAGCTGATCAAATTCCTTCTTGGCTTGCCTTTCAAAATTGTTATTTAGGGTTGAAGCAATGCTTGGCTACTGTTGGCTCGCTAGTTGGTCTTTTTTGGGTGTTGTGTTTTGAAGCCCTTGGCAGGCCAGGTTGGTGCTGTATTATCTACTGCCATGTCTTGTCATATTGGCCCAGTATTCTGTAAGATTTTAATTGTTTTGCATTGTGATTTTATAGCCTTGACAGCTTTGGTTAGGCATTATCAGTATTTTAACATAACTTTTAAAATTGTAATTTTAAACTGTTTTTTATCATGTCAGAGGCCTTATTGGGGTTGAATGGGCCTGCCCTCTGACATTGTTTCTGAGTATCCAGTCTTTATAAATTCTACGAAAGTCAATAATACTCTTTAAGTTTAGTTAACCTAAAATGTGTTTTAATAATTTTCAATATTTTGAGAGTAAGTTTGTTGTGCTCAGAAGTAGAGATTTTGCACTTGTTCTGGCTGCCTCTTTAATTAATGGAAAGCAGTAATCAAATTATGGTTTGGTGTTCAACTAACGTTTATAGTTTTATTCCGATTATTTAAGGTTGAGTAAATTGATATGTGGCCTTTTTGGAGTAGAGTTTCATTCAGTAAATGTGTATGATGCCTGTGCTGGTTCTAGAATCGAAGGAAATGAGTACTTGGTTATTTGAGTTCAACTCAAATGGAATTGTTACATTTTAAATGGTGGTGTACTCGTGTTGAGAAATTGAGTAAATTGAAATGGCTGTGAATTTTGGTTGTTGGAAAGAGATCCTTGAATGATAGTTATTGTGGTATATCACTCAAGCAGCTTTTGTGGAGAGCTTTAATGAATTTAAATTGCTGCTCAGGTGCTTCACTGTTTGTTTTTGTCCATACTAAGCTTTACCTTTTGGTGCAGAGATGCATTAATGAATAATAATTGAATCATTGTGTAAGATTGTAGGAACTATTTGTTATTCTTCCTGTAAATATGGAAAGATTTTACGTAAATTTTACTAGTGTTGGGTAAACTGTTGTATAAGCTTAGTATTGCTCAAATATTCCTAAATAAGCTTTATGTTAAATATTATTCTGTACCCGAATAGTGTGAAACCGCCTGTGATACCTTTGAGTGATAGTAAATATTTGTAAACTTGATTGCTTGAGCAATGACTTGTGGATTTGTCACAAGTTAAACTATGCTACTCAGCTGTATTTGCCCACTGGTCTGCTTGTATGTTGCACGAGTTATGGCGGAGGTCAGCTTCATCTATGGTCTATGAAAGGAAGAGCTTGTCAATTTTTTGCGTGATCTTAACCATAACTTCACCGAGGAGCTAATGGCGGCTGAGTTGCATCGGAGGGCGGTGGATTTGTGGCGGAGCCAGGGCCCGATGGTGCCATCACCCTCGGGGCGGGCGGTCTCGGTCAGTGTCGCTCCAGGTTCTTCTCAGAGCTAACAAATTGTTTTTTATGTCTCCAACAAGTGCCACCCTTAACTTCTCTTGATCCAGTACAAATCTTATAGTTTTTAATATCTGTTAATACTTTAGTTAATCTTAGTTTAAGTTCAGAGGATACCCTTTTGAGGGCAATAGCCATCAAATATCAGGGATTTGTGTTTCAACTGCTTCATGAGGAGATTATCTCCCTTGAAGGGGATACCTCTGCCAGATTTAAATAAAGGGTTATTAATACCTTACTTCCTCCACGCATTAAGCTGCAATGTGTGTCTAGGCTTCAAAAACCTAATGAAAAATGTGTGATTTTATAGAATCCGTCTATTCTTTCCGTGATGCATTATGTTTGGGCATGAGTGAGAATGAGTTAGTCGGGATGAGCTTAGACAACTTGCCCCCCCCCCCCCCCTGCATGACCAGTGTATGTTGGTGGCTACCTCACACAACCTACAGGAATTGCGTCAAATGGGGTCCAAGGACGCATACCAGCCTCTGCTGATTATCATGTTAATTTTCCTCCACCAGGGTGTGCCGAGCAGGCTTGTGATGTTGCATCATTAGATGAGATGTTAAATACGCAGGGTGCCCAGCAGCATCATAGTCTTCTACGGTGCTGTAATTGCTCCACCTTTGGACATATTTATAGGGACTAGAGCTAGCAGACACACTATAGAGGAGTCTAGGTACTTTCGTTGTGGCCAAGTGGGGCACTTGCATCAAACTTGTACACACACGGGAAATTGGTTTCGACTGGAAGGATGTGTGGGCATTCTAGTCGGACCATTTGTAACAACCCACCTGGGGTGAAGCAATTTTCAATTCTCATTACCTTCGGCGAGCGCAACTTTCTGGCATTGGTAGATACTGGGCCTACACATTGCATATTGAGTGTTCCCTTTTTAAAGCAGTTAGTGAATTCTGAAGCTGTTACAAAAGGATGCATCAGCCATTTCCTGGAAAAGTGTTTTTGTGTGGCAAATGGTGACGTAGTCACTAGCAATATGGTTGTCCATCTTCATTTTAAAGTGGGCAGGTTTTCATGGACTTTTCCCTTTTGGGTATTTCCTTGTGTCTCTCATAATGTTATTTTAGGCTTGGATTTTTTGGGTAAATCACGGGCTATTGTCAATCTTGAGGAGTGTTACATGTCTTTTGGGTTTGCACCCAATATAAGAGTTGGGTTGCAGGAACAGGCAGTTGTGGTGTTCTCCTCCTTAGTGGAGCATGACAGTCCCTCCAGGAATTTCAGCATAGACTTAATTTTTTTAGGAATGAATTTCAGGATGTGATTACTCCTCGAATAGAAAGATGCGGCATGCTTCCTTATACGTTTTCCCTGACTGACAATATTCCAGTTCGGGACCATCACTTTGTGTCCCCCACCAAAACGTCAGACTTTCAGAGAAATTATAAAAATGTTGCTGGATGAAGGTGTGATTGTTCCGTCAACTTTGGACTATTGCTCACCAGGTATTCTTGTTAGGAAGAGGGATAGTGATATGTACAGATTAGTTGTCAACCACTCTCTCGTCAATAAGAAGATTCACAAAGATCCGTTTTCACCCTGTGTTTTCTGTGTTGGACCTTAATACCAGTTTTCATCAGTGTCTTTTTAATCTAACGTGCAGAAAGTATGCTGCCTTTAGTACATCGTGGAACCAATACGAGTTTACTCGTATTCATATGTGTTCAAACTTTGGCAGTCAGGCATTATCATGGGTGTTAAGACTTCGTCCTGCCTAATTAAAAATTTAAATTTGTGTTCAACTACATAGACAATATAACTGTCTATAGTGAAGATCACAAATCTCATTTATCCCATCTCTTCTAGGTGTTTCTTAAAATGAGGGAGGTAGGGCAGACGGTCAAACCTGAGGTGACCTTAGACTCCAATAAGGTCAAAATACTGGGTTACCTGTGGCGTGAGAACCATTTAACGATAGACCCTGACAGGGTCGCTCTGGTTCGGCACTCTCCCTGACCAAAGAACTCTATGAGAGTGCAAAAATTTCTGCGTATCCTAGGTTATTATGTGAGATTAATTAACAGTATTTTTGAGATTGTAATGGTGTTTCCTTGAGGTCCAGAGCAATAATTGACCTTTACCAAACTGAAGGAAATTTTGTCTTCTCTGCTGGTTCTCCACCTGCCGGATTTCAGCTGCAGGTTTGTGGTTCAGATAGATGTTGCGTCCCTAGCTCTTGGTGCCGTCTTGAGTCAGCGGACTAAGCTTGGTCTTTCACTTGTGGCTTTCGCCAGCTGAAGCTTAACTGAACCTGAGCATAGGCTGAGTGTCTATGAAAAGGAGACACAGGCATGTATATTTGGGCTTGAGAAGTTTGCCTTATATACTGAGCACGACGAGTGCAATATTTACGCCGACAATCAGATCCTGAGTTGGGTGCTCGCCCATCCCGAACAACTGGTAAAGCTTGAGCGAAGGGTGCTGTGTTTAACACAGTTCAGGTTTAATGTGCACCATATCCGTGGTTCGGATAACCAGGTCGCTGATGCCCTTTCGTTTGGGCCTACTTTCATGATGCCATTTTTGGGGGTCACCTATGAGTTAATAAGTAGTTTCTTAAGTTGCAGCGCATTTCGTGTGACTGACGCCTAAATTCAGTGTTTTGGAATATATTTCGCACTTGTGATCTTTGTCAACGTTGCAAACAGTCTCCTCGAGCCAACTTTGGGCAAGCTGTTTCCCTGGTTCCTGATGCCATTTGGAGCACTGTCCTTCTGAACATCTTTGGGTCATTGGTTGGATCTTAGGAGAATGTGTGCATTTTGATCTTGTTAGATACGTTCATAAAATTTGTCATCCTTTTACCCCTAAGGAACATGAAAACAACTACTATTGATAAGGCGCTCAGCGAACTGGTGTGGAAAGTCTTTAGTGCACCTCAAGAGATCGTCACTAATAATGCATAATATTTCATCTCAGTTGTTCTTAAAAATATGTGTTTCCATTGGGTGATCAACAATTTTATGTCCAGTCCCTATTACCTGAGCAGTAATCAGTTCGAGCGGTTCAATAAATAAGAACCTTAAGGCATCTTACCATCTTTTTCAATCAGGATTACACCCTTTGGGCTCAGGATCTGGAGTTCAATAGTGCTTCCCATGAATCCACTGGATTTTCACCTTCTGTTCCTCTTCTTGGCCATCCGCTTGCCCAGCCTTTGTTAAATATCTGAAACATTCCTCCTATTCCTTCCCCCCCGGGGCGATGCTGGCTTTGACCGTTTGCTCGAGGAAGTCCACGTCGTCTCGGTGTGGCCAAGTAACTGGTCCTCGTGAAATTAGATAAGACTAGGGTTCCATATCAATTTAAGCCAGGAGATCTGGTTCTGCACAAAAAATCTATTGGCAGACCTCGGACAGAGCATATCAGGGAAGCTCATCCCAAAATTCACTAGGCCGTTTCGTATAGCTAAATTTTTAGCTCCCAATACTGTTAGTTTATGTGCACCTAGTTCAAATAAGTTTTATTCTAAGGCTCATGTGAGCCACCTTAAATTGTATGTGCCTAGAAAATAGTTTAAGCTTGGATTAGGTCTGTCATTTTCTTAGGGCTCTTGTTGTAATCGTAATGTATCTGCTTGCCTTCTTGTTTTCCGTTCCTTGCTCCCTTACCCCTTTGTTTTGGGTTTTCTTGGGTTAATTCTCCTCCTGCTGTTTAGTATGGTTGCCCCCCTTCCCTTAGAGTGTGCCGAGCTGTTGCCCCGCCACTGCACCTTTGTACCTGGGCTGCCCTGAGATGCCTTGTCGTCCACTGATGCTGGGCCGCCACCTGCAACCACCCCTGGTGCTGAGTACGAACCGTTCCGGTTCCAGAAAGATACCCCCTGCTTGATGCTGAGCTTTGATGCTGATTTCCTCTCGGCTTGCCTTTCAAAATTGTTATTTAGGGTTAACATAATGCTTGGCTACGGTTAGTTTGCTAGTTGGTCTTTTTTGGATGTTGTGTTTTGAAGCCCTTGGCAGGCTAGGTTGGTGCTATATTATCTACTGCAGTGTCTTGTCATATTGGTCCAGAATTCTGTAAGATTTTGATTGTTTTACATTGTGATTTTATATCCTTGGGAGCTTTGGTTAAGACGACAAATCGCCTCCCTTGGCATTATCAGTATTTTAACGTTTTTCATAATGTCAGAGGCCTTATCAGAGTTGAATGGGCCTGCCCCCTAAGATTGTGTAAGAGTATGCAGTCTGTATAAATTCTACAAAGTCTATAATACTCTTACGTGAAGTTAACCTAAAATGTGTTTTAATAATTTTCAATAATTTGGGAGTAAGTTTGCCGTGTTCAGTAATAGGGGTTTTGTGTTGAATTGTGCTTAGAGGCATGATTCTGTGGTAAATAGCGATGCGATGAAATGAAATAACACTACAATACAAGTTAAAATACAAAGTAACACGAAATACAGACAAATGCGCAATACCTCACAAAATTAGCTTCCTCCATAGGATATGAATTTTTCTCCCATGTTGTATACACCAATCTACTTCAGCAGTGGCACTATAAAAATCTATAGATGTGTGAGTCTTGGCAATACTGAGAAATACTTGAGACGAAAAAGTTCTCAATTTAATTTCGAGACAATTTTTAGATCTCAGAAATCTTAGTTTTATGTGCAACACAAGCACGTAAATAGGTTAAGTATTTTTTTATTGCATAACAAAATGTAAACAAACACATTCCACAGAATACACAAGCAGAAAACAGTAAAACATGCACTTCGAAATCAGCTACAGTAGTTTGACAACTAACTGCCTCCAATCGCTAGCAACAATGGTGTGAAGTGAACACACACCTAGAATATGTGCAGTAGTCTATGGCTGCAGTGCTGCACGTTTGTTTACAATGAAAGTAGTGCGTAAAATTCCGTGAAACAAAAGTGGGATATCGAAATTGATACATGAAACAGACTGTTTTCATAATATATCTGGTCTCATAAATTATGGAAGATGCTCTAGCCGATGTAAAAAGATGGTTAAATGTCTGATCATTTGGACATTTTATGTAAAAAGAAAGGGCAAAGACGAGTGTAAAGTGTGCAAGCAATTAATACAAACAAAGACCTAAACCGGTCTAAGAAGACCTCTTTTTGTGATGGGACGATTAAAGGTTTTTTGTAGATACTGATTCTCAATTGAATTAAAAAATTTTTGTTTTGATTCTCGACTCAATTTGATTTTCAACAAATGTAAAATACATTGGAACATTTTGTATACAGTTGTAGAGTTTTACATTTCACGCAACTTACAGCGGAGACTTCAATAATGAGAGCGAGAGAAAATAATTTTTCCTAGTTGAATTAGCAAATCTAGTGGCATTAACTATTTTATCCAGTACTCTGTGGAAGAAGTTTATTAGTTTTGTCATGTAGAAATGGCCCTGCCAAATAAAACGAATGTGTCAACATCGTGTGATTTCAAGAACACTGCACATTTCCCAAAACAATACAAGTAATTTCAGGGATATACGGTAGACATTAAGGCAAGTCATACATATGTATAATATTTTCATAGATTTTTCAGTGTGACTTTTCTAACTTTTGATTTTTGGATACAGTCCCACACAAGAGCTGTCAGCTTCCTGGGACAATTCCAAATAAAAAAAAACATGCATGTTGAGGTTATGTTGGTATTTTTCAGATCTAAAATCCAAGCCCGCATACGATTGTCTGAAGTTTTGAAGGTTATCTTTAATTATCTCAGTTTGTAGTGACTGCTGTATTATCTGGTAACAGATTTTCCTTGGCTGTTAAGTCACTTATTTTCCCAGTTAAATTTGTTGTAACTGTAGGACGTAATAATATAGAATTGAATCGGTAGAACATTGTTTACTTAACTGACTAGTAACATCGTAAAATATGTTACATAACGAAAAAAAAACGCACATGCACGCACACACACACAGATATATTCAGTCAGGGGGGCCAATGTGACATAATACAATGTACTTATATAATGTAAAGTCTGTTCTCTATCACAACAAAATTGCCTTATCATTTATTATTAAAATTAGTGTTGTATTTTATTTCTATACTGTAGACACCTAATGCAAAGTGCTTAAAGTGTTCACAAAACTGATTACTAAAATTTTAGTCATGAAAAAGTATTTCCAAATATTGGAAATTGGGAATTATGATTGTGCTAATCAAAACTAGTATCAGCATCTCTGTAATCTGTGGCATCGGCAGCTGAGAATCGGTATCCTTGGTATCGGAAAAAAATGGTATTGGCACATCCCTAATGTTTTTTTCTTTAATTACAGGTGATCCTATACACATTCTTTAGTAGGTGTGTATATAGGATATCAGTGTAACTCATGTAGCTTAGGTTAAGTATCAAATCCCAGGGACATAAATTTGAACCTGTCACACGTAAAGTGAACCTACCCTGCTACCTATAGGAGGGTACAGAGCAAGCCGCTTTTGACAGGACTTCAGAAGGCAGAGATAAATTCAGCACACCCCCATGCGAGTCTGGGATAGTAATCACCCTGTTTGCCCCTGTGATAAAGTTTTGTGTGCACGACTGTTAATTTCACTTTCCAGGTCAAGCTGTAAAACCTTTTTTATGTAACCACAGCCCTCAGCTGTTTCTTATAGCATCACATATTTTCAGTTTCTTTGAAGGCTGCGGACACTCACCCGAAACCCTCATTTCTCCCTTCACACAACACAACTCCCCAAGGGCTGAGGTCATTAGCGTGCCACCTGCCAAGCGACTCAACTGGGAGAGAGGGAGACAGAGCAACCAAGAATACCAGCATGCACCAGCACTGCGTGGAGAGCGCACAGAAAAGCGGCAGAGAGAGAAGCAAACTCGCCCACCTTAAGATGACAGTCCGACATCACCTACCCATCTGAATTTAGGTACTGATTCTACGTCACAAGAGAGGGGGGACAACTGATGCATGATGCATATATAGAATATCTCGTTTTTTGCTGCAACTACGTATCATCATGTGCACACCATGTGCCCTAGAAGTGATACAACCCTGCATGAGAGCTACTCAAGTCCACATTACTTCTCCCTAAATATGGTGGATGCCTGGAGACTGGAGTGCACCTGAAGGAAGAGAATAGTAAATCGCCCCTGCCTTAAACAAAACCCAGTGAGAAGGGAAACCAGTAAACCACACCAGCAAAGTTGCACGTAAGCTCACGCATCCGATACCACCCGCACAACAGGAACACCTGATTCCAGCTGCCCCGAGAGATGACAGCAAGTACGGTTCTGCCTATGAGAGATGTGCCCCCCGCCAAAGCTATCCAAAGGCCAAATGCACCTAAGACACCCCCCCCCCCCCCCGTGCAGGAGAATATATTTCCCTGTACTGCCCCAGAATGGAGTTGATACCAGCAGCTCGCCTTCACACAGGTCGTGCCAAGGTTCTCTGCTCTGTCTGCTCTCTTCCACTTCATGAAGAACACCCAGTGATTACTCATACCCAATGCCAAACTTCTTCAAGCATGCACTGCAGTCCTGAAGAGTCGTTCCTCCCCTTACACTTGATCATTGCTGTCAAACCCACACCCCATATCCTCCTTAAGTCCCTTAAGGACAAAACCAGCTTCAGTTAGGGTTTAGTTGTTATCACTGCTACCTAATTTGTCGCTATTTGCTCTTTTAGCATGCCCTTCTGGCCGACACGCCCCTGCACCTATCAATGCCTTGATTACAGCGGGAGCGCACGGGTCACCATGTTTTATTCTGGATAGAATAAAACACATTACTAGTCTAAACTCCACCTGCTCTTTCTTGTGTGAATTATGCTTACTCATCCCTGGTAAGCTTCACCCTGCACAGGAGAGGCAGGGAACCGCGGAATTTGAGACTTGTTTGTCGAACTCAGTGTAGGACTGGGCATGACCCTAAAAAGGACTTGACGTACGTCATTAAAACACAACCCATTATAAGTCCACCCATACTCTGGACCAGGCACGTAAAGGTACATGTACAATGGAGTCACGACTACTAGCAAGAGAGACAACGAAAAGGCTAAATCACCATTGTCAGCTAACTCACTCCATCCACCGCATATAAACTCATCAGAGGAAGTGCCAGGTGTCGCATGGAAGGATCTACTCCTTCTGGGATACACTCTATCAAGGGAAAATTGTTGCCTGCCACCCCGTTGCGGAAGTGAACAGTAATACCTCATTCCTGGTAAATGCTGTTCACCTATAGGAGGGGTAGTTGGTGGAATGACCAGACGGCAGCTGCTATCCTAGCTGGGAAGCCAGACCTGATTAAACAATATGCCCAGCATTTAGCTACTTGACTCCCCAGGAACGAGCTCACACTGCCCGGTAACTGTCAAGGCCTCACCTCACAGTTCCCCCCAGCAATTTGTTTGATCACCTTGTGAAACTCCCCGGAGCTGCACACCCAGTTGTAGAATACTTCTGCCTAGGCCTACCCTTATTACTAGGCGTCGAGCCAGTCGACATCAGACCAGCACAGCCATCTAGCATCTGCACGCTGAATGCCCACCTGCCGCAGTCGAGCCAGTCTCTCATCCAAGCCGTCCAGCAGATGCCATCGCCGTCAGCCAGCCAGGTAAGGAGACTCGCCGCATGACCTACACTGATGACTACCTGACGCCTGGCATCCTAGCTCAGCTAGACTTTGTGCCAAGCTGGTGGTATACCTGCCCATCTCTGTACAAAGGCACTATTACGACCAAGCACCAGATTTTGCAGACCCTGCCACAGTATGGTCTGCCTTGCCCCCCTTCTCACCCAGCACACCAAGCTTGTGTGACTGATCTAACTGAGAACTAAAGATCTATAACATGTACTGAGATGGCAAAGCATGCGCGCACGTGTGTGTCTATATATATATATATAGACACACACAACACACCCATGTGGTGCAGATGAATTTTCAGTCTTCCTAAGTAAAACTGCAAATGTTGTCCAGATAGATTATTATTTCTGTTGGGAAAATTTTTTCTTTTGCAGACTGAATTGTTTTTGAGCTTGCAACATCCCGGATGGCAAAAAAAATCAAACATTGAACTGACAGCGTGGTCAAACATACAAGTCATCAATTATGTGAAAATTACATGAAACCCTAAATAAAAAGTACACAGAACCCTGAGATAAATTACGGCACACATGATCTTACACAAATAAACCCTCAAAGCGCATGGATGGTGCAGACATTGACTTGGTGGCTATGAACCACATGGTCGCAAGTGATGTGGCCGTAAAACAATTAAACATGAAAATTACCTGAAATACATACATGAAAATAAGGCCCTTAAAATTGCAGGCAGCAATTATACAGAAATTACAATGAAACACCTTTAACATTGGCGAATGGCGCCTGATTCAAGTTGCGCGGGCCGCGTGGCCTCTCCCGACATCTTTCTCCTCCTCCTCTTCAATTATATTAAAAAAGCCGCAAGGGCCCAAATTATTAGGTTAAACAGAAGCATAATGTTGGTGAATGTCTGGCAAAACGTACACAAAGCAAAGGTTAACCGATATACTAAAGTTAAACTATTGTAATCTACATCAGTGCAAAAAGTTTGTAGTGTGTACGTGACAGCATCTTATTTTGCCAGCTCTCCTCGATGGACTGCCCAGAGGCAGTGGTCGCGCGGACATACCATGGCTACCTACGGGGTTCACACAACCGGAAGTGCTATGCACGCAGAGTAAAACTTTCATATTTTAAAACAAATGGCACATAAGCAATTTAAATATTGATTTACATTTTAGAATTTTCTTATTAATTTTCTGTATTCTCTGAATGTCTTTTATGACGGCGTTCACACCGGAATAGTAATGTTCTTAATCTTCGCGCAGCGCACATTTAAAATTTCTAACCAAACATTGTGCAAATATTACAAAACATACACTCTAACAATTCTTTTGACACTTGAAAAACCTGAAAATAAACAAGAGACATAATTTTACACTTGAAATAAATATTCCACTATGGGAAAGTTCAAACTTGAGCATCTTTGCGCACGTGCATGCCCATGTGTCACGTGAGTGGTGAGCATTGTCATGGGCTTAGCGCCGCTGGCTGTAAGCTGGCGTCAAACAACACCTCCCTTGAAGGCCAAGACGGTGAAAGCAACTCAACATTACTCTCGTAGGCTCTGCCCGGCTGTGAACCGGGTCCACCGGTTGAGGGCAAAGGAAGCAAGGCCTAGGAAGCCTCCTTACTCTGTGGCATTTGAAGGGGATGGGGTTGTAAACCGGAACCATGTTATGGGGATGTAGGGGTGATTCGCCTCACCTCTTGTGAGCGGTGTGTTGCGTTGTGTTGACAGCTGATGTCACATTCACTTTCCTACTAGACTCTCCAAACCCTTTGAAACACTCTTGCCCTACTAGGCTATTCCCTGGCAATGCCGGAAAACCTCTGGAAGGTGTGACATTTATACTGGTGGTACTATTGTTTACATTTTCACTTTGGTTACAGCCATATTGACTGGTGCCTTGAGGAAACCTCTTAAAACTTAGATCACTGGTACTGGTTGTATGATAACTTACGTGTGGTTGTTACCACTTTTGTTATTATTACATGTGAAACCCTTGAAACTTCTCTGATTGGTTACACTGTTATCTGCTTTTGCGGGGAAGCCCTCAAATGACACTGCACCACTACTCTTTTCTCCCACTTGTGCATATGTTTTCATCGTATGTTTCCTCCCCGTTTGGTGTGGAGTGTTCCGACGGTACAAAACCCAGTAAATGACATCCTATTGGCAGAACTGTTGTTTATGTTCTCTGGCCTGGTGGTTCCTGTACTAGTGTTGTTGTTTACATTAGTGTATGTGTTGACATTTCCCTGTGTACTTCCTGGTATGCTACACCGTGCTCGCCAAGGTACTGGGCGTAACGGCGTCTCCTTGTCTCTCTTCCCTGCAGGTGGCTGGGCTATACGCAGGTCGTCATGGTTTCGTTTCGTGACACGTCTTGATCCCAACTTCACTAAGAATGTAGAATTTCCCAGTTTCTCTATCACTCGCACTGGCCCTGTCCACCTATGTGCCAGTCCTGCACAATATTTTTTATTCCGGCCAATAGTGGGTTTTCTCTAACGTACACAAACATTCCTGGTCGTAACTCGGGTGGCGATTTCCTACTCTTCAGTAACCATATGCTACTGTACCTTTCCTGATTTTCCCTAGTCTCCGTATGGATCTGTTGTTGGTGTGCTATAGCTTCCTCGGGTGGTATGGGGGTTTTCTCTTAGTTCTCCAGGTGCGCGCAACTCGAAGCCCTGGATCATTTCTGTTGGGGTTTTCCGGTGACTGCATTTACCCGGTTTCTGATACAAAACATTACCTCCGGAATTAACACTACCCACCTGGTGTGGTCTCCGCTTAGCCGAATTCTCATCTGAATTTTTATATCTTGATTCCGGCGCTCGGTTGGGTTCGCTTGGGGGTGGTCAAGCTGGGGTGGTACGGTGTTCTGCTCCCCAGTTCATACAGCACTCTCTGCACTTTCTCCCCACAAACTGGGTGCCATTATTGGTCAACAAATATTCCAGATAACCTCAGCTCGGAAAAAACTCTGTTTGCATTATCTGGGTGACAGTGTGGGCATGTACGTTACTTACAGGAAACGCTTTGGTCCACCTTGTAAACAAATCCGTAACAACGACCAAAAATCTCTTTCCACTTGCGGTGCGGGGATACGGGCCTTTGATATCCAGTGCTACGGTTTTGAACGGCTCAGTTGGCAGCCTTGGTTGTTGTGGAGCATCGCTGTCTGTTCTCCGCGGCTTCCGGATATTACACGTGATGCAACTTTGTACATATATACGCACATCTCCCTGGATTCCTGGCCAATGAAAAAATTTTTGTACGTTCCTGCGCGTCTGCTCGGTACCTGAGTGCCCATGTTCTAAGCTGTCATGCCTGTACTTTAACACAAGTTCACGTGTTTCCTTTGGTACATATGTTCGCCATTATGCGGAGTTACCGGGGGGTTTCACCTCAATCTCTCGGTCTACTACTATCCAATGCTCGGAATACTGTGTGGCACAATGTTGTCGGCGTTGTGCAGTATCTGGGGAATTTTCCTGCGCTGCGTGAACTTCCCTTAATACATCACGGACGTTCAACAAGACAAGTTTGCTGGGTGGTGTGGCGACAATGTTTTGCAAGACAAAATTGGGTGTGCCTGCTGTTGGGGTGATATGTCAGGGTGGTAATGCCTCTTCCCATTCCGCGTCGTCTGTTACCATTAGGTTCGGACAAGGGTTCCTGGACAGTGCATCCACGAGCTCATTGGTTTTCCTCGCCACGTGTTCTACCTTGAAATCAAACTCTTGGAGTAGCAAGGCCCAGCAGGCAAGTTTACTTTTCCCGTTATGCATGCCCTCTAACCACATAAGACAACGGTTGTCTGCTCTTAACGTAAACTGTCTACCTAACAGATACGGCAGGTACTTCCCCAGTGCATACACAATTGCTGAGCACTCTTGTTCATTAACATGATATTTACGTTCTGTCTCGCCAAACTTTGTACTGTGGTAATTCAAGATGTTTTATCCCCCATGTTCTCCCACTTGATATAGCACTATGCCAATGCCATTTTGACTCATATCGGTCTGAACGATAACAGGTAATTCTGGCCTAAACCTGGCTAGTGGTTTGCAATTTTGGAAAGCCAGCTTGATTTTGCGGAATGTCTGGTCAGCTTGAGGTGTCCACACAAATGTACGCTTTTCACATAGCAATTCAGTCAATGGTGGAGTTATCATGGAAAAGTTTGGGACGAACTCCCTTAATCAATTTATCAAGCCAAAAAATTCTCTAACTTGTTTGCGTGACTTGCATGTGGGTTTGTTCTGAATTTCTTGTAAGTGTTGTTGTTCCGGTTCGTGTCCGTTCCCTGTTAAATAGTGTCCCAAAAACTCCATTTTACTCATACTCAACTTACACTTGTCAACTTTGCACGTGAGCTTGTTGCACTCGAGCCTTTCGAACACAAGGCTCAGGTGGTGCAAATGTTCCTACCAGCTGTTCGACCATACAAGCACATCATCAAGAGAGGCCATTGCAAAGGCTCCTATGTATCCATATAGTACGTTTACCATTTAATTCTGAAAGGTGGCAGGGGCACATTTTAAGCCAAATGGCATTGCAACGAACTGAAACCTACGCCCATCTGGCGTGGTAAAGGCTGTTTTCTTTCGGTCTTGGGGCAAATAGGTACTTGCCAATATCCGGATTTCATATCTAATGAGGTGAAAACAGTAGCTGGCCCTAGTGTTGACAAGGTGTCCTTGATGTTGATTACTGGAGGTGGCATGTTTACAGTTATCTTGTTCAACGGACGAAAATCAACACAAAACCTCCAATCACCGTCCTTCTTAGGGGCAAGTGTAATTCCCGAGTTGTAGAGACTTTGCGTGGGTTCAATCACATTATTATTGAGCATCTCACATACCTGCTGACTGATGACATGCCGGAAGAAAATACCTGGGTCTCGTGGCTTGGAGTACACTGAGTCCTCGTGCGTCGTGATGATGTTGTGCTCGATGACGTCGGTGCACTGCAGTTTTCCATCAGTGTGGAACACACTGGCATATTGGTCCAGCAGGTGTTGCAGATGTTCTTAGGTCACCTCGTGCGCAAACTCAGCAAGTGGCATGGCAGCTGTTGTTGTCAGTAGCGTTGCTTACATGGTGTACAGTGTCCACCTCCCACGTGCAGATGGTCGAGATGCAGTTCAATTACAGCTTGGTTGTCAATTAACCACGGCATTCCCAGAATCATCTCCTCGCACAAGTCCAGCACAATGTACACATCACATTTTGTATGGAGCTTGCGTACTCCCACTGTTACGTGCATGACGCTTTTAGCCTCGCCCTATTGGTTGGTTGTGGCAAACTGCATACAACATGACGGTACTCTGTTGTTATTGCCTGGATTAGGCCCTCCCGCACAAAATTATGACTTGCTGCAGTGTCAATAACGGTGATCACATTTTTACCCTCAAGTTCAAATTGACCCTCAATGCACGTACAGGTCTGTCACTAACCTGGAACACTTTGGCACCTTTATTTCGCGGATTCCTTCACTCTGGCAGTGAGATTGGTGCAGGTGCTGTTTTGCCAACCTCCCTATCTAGTTTAGTTGTGAAATTTCGACCCCTGACCACGGTTTGCTCTCACTGATGTGAATGGTGTGATGGCCTCATCACATCAGGCATCATTACAGGTGTTGACGTGTGGTGTTTTTGCCTTGGGGATTGGTAGTCCTGTCCTGCATGTACATCTCTCTCATAGATGCATGCCTCTCTCGTAAACTGTTATACACTGACACAATTTGCTCCCCGCAGGTACGGCCTAATGCCAGAGTAGATGTATAATGGGGATCCTGGCTGACCACACATTTTCATCAAAAATCACATAATCAAATCAAGGTTTTTTTGCTCCAGAATCATGGTTTGAAATTTAAGAATTTATTCATTTTAAAAAACAAGCATTTTTACCCCAAAATCAAGCAATTTTATCAGTTTTCTAAAAAATTGCAGTGCAGGATTTGTGCTGATTAAAAAACAAGCAATTTTACCCCAAAATCAAGCAAATTGAAGCCCAAGTCACGTAAATTTACCATGCTTTCACAAAACTTCAGTGCAGGATTTTTCCCTTGGTTATTTAAGCTAAAATCACGTATATGTAAGCCAAAATCATGCTATGCACAGTTAAGACAAAAACTATTATTTTTCATTCTCTCAAGAAATCACTTTTCTTATTAACAAAAAAATGGAAAATCAAGAAAAGTAATGTAAAAAAGTGTGGCAAAGTATTAAACAAAGAAAGTTTTTCACCACATAAATTCACAAAAGACAAGCATATTAACACTTGTAAAAAATGTTTTGCCTATCTCAGATGTAGCGCACTTGTGTATAGCACACCACAATTTTTACAAGTTCCAAGGGAAAATTTTTTAAAAAATAAAATTGCATTAAAACTTTGTGGTACCCAGTAAGTAAGTATGGAACAAATAATTCTTTTTTACACTAAGGTGGCATGATTGTGATATGTTCGGAAAATACTTTAATTAAATAACTTGTGCGGAAAAAGCCAAAATAAGAAAAAATTTCAGAAACCCCATTCTCCTACTATTCATCATTTCCAGCTACGTTTGCCTTTCTCCTTTTAACAGTGACAGCTTTCTTTTTTTGCAAAGCTAGAATGTCACACTACCCCTATTTAAAAAAAATGGGTCTCCTCATCCCTCCTCCCCCCAACCACGAACATGGCTAGCTAGCCTCTGCTATGGAAACAAAGAGGGATGGTGGAATTATCAACCAGCAACATCTGAGCGTTATTACAAGGGGTGGGGGGCCGTAAACATGTGGCAGCTCTGGTTTTGTGGCGCAACAGGATGCCATTAGTTTGCAAGGGGGAGGGGGGGGGGTGGTTTCGACCTACACATAACTGAAGGGTCGCTGAGAGTGATAGAGAGAGAAAGGAGAGGAGTGATGTAAGAGCGAGAGATGAAACAACAGACAGTCCTGCCACTTCCATCAACATCCCCGGACAATTTATAGTTACCAGTTCCCTTCCTCTTTTCTTTCTCTATGTATAACACGCACCTCATAAATTTCTTACTTTATTTAGAGAAAAAAAATGGAGCGATATACACGAGTGAATACGGTATAATTCCGCTGTAGAGAGCACTGCAACTGCAAAAACACAGGTATAATGAGGTCTTTTTAAGGAACCGTCAAAAAACTGCAAAAATGTTCCATGAAAAAATGTAATTTTACGAGTTGAAACATATGGCGAGATCGTGTGAAGCACGTTTGCGGCGGGACTCGTGACCGTGTGAAGCGTGCTTTTGTTATCTGTCTGCCTTAACTCCACTCCCTCGCCCCGACCCCGCATGCCACTCTCATGTGTCACATTCTTCCGCCTTGTCTCCTAAGCAACCTCTTTAACCAAACCAAGTGCTTTGTTAAATAAATAGAATCCCGCCCTTTCTACCTTGACCCCATTTTCATGAACTAGTTCCGCGTTTCCGTAGTCGCTCACGGTCATTGTGCTGTCAACTGTGTTTGGTTTCAAACAACTTGGCGTATGTACGTTGAACGTTATTGTTAAATGAAAACAAATTCCATTTAAACATAACAGTTAAAGCTATAGCTGGAATCGAATACACCTACATATTAACAGATTTTCGCAGTTTTCTTTCCATACTATGGCATACCAATTAAAGATAGGGACATTACTACCACTACCACTACTACATTTTATCGCTGTGCTATAACGAACGTAAATTTAATCCATTTTGATAAAGTTCTCTTGAATTTTTTGCTGGTTTTGAGTAAGTCTCGCACCATGCAGGTTTTGTAGTTGAAAACGTTTAATTTTCCAGTGACTACCGTATTTACTGGCATAATTCTCGTGCTAGCACAATTCACGCACCCAAATTTTATTGTGCCAAATTAGGGAAAAGAAATTTTCTGTCATATTTCACGCAGCATATTTCTCTCAACGATGCATGTAATGCTTACGGGCCCACGCAGCACGCACTTTGTTTAACCGCGCCAGGTTGCTGACACTTCAAGGTCACTGGTCCTGTTATCGATTTCTGGCTGCCGCGCTCGCACTGCAAACATGTAAACAAAGTCAGTCAACGAGTTTATTTGTATGTGGGTAGTTTTTTTTAATGCGAAAGGAATAGTTTACATTTATATTAATTTTTGTTGAGTACAAATGCATAATTGGTAAATATACCAGTCAAAAGGCTGCATTTAAACTTCAGGTAATTGCGTGTGCAGAGGAACACTGCAATAACGAAGCAGGCCAAAACTACACTGTTTCTGAGTTTAACGTGCATGTCATGTTTTCCCAATACCGGGCAGCCGTTACGATGTGAACCGGACCTGTAACAGCGGCAGTGGCTGGCGTGGCCGCCGCCGCCTGCCAGAAAAATCATGTAGCGACCGACCGACAGCGCCAAGCTGCCATGTCCGGCCGTGCTGTAAGGATCTAGGCACTCGCCTAGCTACATGCACATGGCAATGTTTTCGCTGCTAGCCCCAGCACACGTGTAATTTAATTTTGAATATGTATCTTCATATCTATATCAATAAATAAAGTGCTGTGTTTTTAAAAAACATATCCCCCGCAGTTGATGAGGGATTACTAACAGTAGGCCCCATTTTAATGTTTACATGCATTGTTCTTGGGTATTTCTTGCATAATTCACACACCCTAATTTTTGGCACTAAAATCTTGTAAAAAAAGGGGAAAGTATTATGCGTGCGGAGCTGTGACGGGCGAGTTATCGCTTGCAGGGCAGTGCTTCGGTGGTCAAGTAAGCTATAGCGAGAAATGCTGGCTAGGCCGGCAACTGATTGCAGGACAATGCTGTGTAGGCCGAGGAACTTATTGCAGGCTGAGCGGCTATACTTACTTGGAACGGTCAGATTTTCAGCTCATTTTCACGCAATCAGTTTCATATAACAGCATATTTTTACGTTATGGTGGTTTGAGCACAATTTAAAAAGCAATTTAAAGGCGATTTTTAAGAAGTAGGCACTACTGGGGATCAAAATCCATCTAATTCGGCAATAGCAAGGACATATTTATAGCGAGGATTGAACCTGGAACAGTTACATCTCGTTATAATGGGACTCTACTGTATGTATGCGCGCGCGCACACACACACACACACACACACACATATATATGTATATATATATACATATATATACATATATACATATATATACATATATATATACATATACACATACATATATATACATATACATATATATACATATACATATATATACATATACATATATATACATATATATATACATATACATATATATACATATACATATATATATATACATATACATATATATATACATATACATATATATATACATATATATATACATATATATATACATATACATATACATATATATACATATACATATATATATATACATATATATACATATATATATAATACATATACATATATATACATATACATATACATATATATACATATATATATACATATATATATACATATATATATACATATATATATACATATATATATACATATATATATACATATATATATACATATATATATACATATATATACAATATATATACATATATATACATATATATATACATATATATATACATATATATATACATATATATATACATATATATATACATATATATATACATATATATATACATATATATATACATATATATAAATATATATATATATATATATATATATATATATATATATATATATATATATACATATATATATATATGTATATATATATATGTATATATATATTCTAAGGCTCATGTGAGCCACCTTAAATTGTATGTGCCTAGAAAATAGTTTAAGCTTGGATTAGGTCTGTCATTTTCTTAGGGCTCTTGTTGTAATCGTAATGTATCTGCTTGCCTTCTTGTTTTCCGTTCCTTGCTCCCTTACCCCTTTGTTTTGGGTTTTCTTGGGTTAATTCTCCTCCTGCTGTTTAGTATGGTTGCCCCCCTTCCCTTAGAGTGTGCCGAGCTGTTGCCCCGCCACTGCACCTTTGTACCTGGGCTGCCCTGAGATGCCTTGTCGTCCACTGATGCTGGGCCGCCACCTGCAACCACCCCTGGTGCTGAGTACGAACCGTTCCGGTTCCAGAAAGATACCCCCTGCTTGATGCTGAGCTTTGATGCTGATTTCCTCTCGGCTTGCCTTTCAAAATTGTTATTTAGGGTTAACATAATGCTTGGCTACGGTTAGTTTGCTAGTTGGTCTTTTTTGGATGTTGTGTTTTGAAGCCCTTGGCAGGCTAGGTTGGTGCTATATTATCTACTGCAGTGTCTTGTCATATTGGTCCAGAATTCTGTAAGATTTTGATTGTTTTACATTGTGATTTTATATCCTTGGGAGCTTTGGTTAAGACGACAAATCGCCTCCCTTGGCATTATCAGTATTTTAACGTTTTTCATAATGTCAGAGGCCTTATCAGAGTTGAATGGGCCTGCCCCCTAAGATTGTGTAAGAGTATGCAGTCTGTATAAATTCTACAAAGTCTATAATACTCTTACGTGAAGTTAACCTAAAATGTGTTTTAATAATTTTCAATAATTTGGGAGTAAGTTTGCCGTGTTCAGTAATAGGGGTTTTGTGTTGAATTGTGCTTAGAGGCATGATTCTGTGGTAAATAGCGATGCGATGAAATGAAATAACACTACAATACAAGTTAAAATACAAAGTAACACGAAATACAGACAAATGCGCAATACCTCACAAAATTAGCTTCCTCCATAGGATATGAATTTTTCTCCCATGTTGTATACACCAATCTACTTCAGCAGTGGCACTATAAAAATCTATAGATGTGTGAGTCTTGGCAATACTGAGAAATACTTGAGACGAAAAAGTTCTCAATTTAATTTCGAGACAATTTTTAGATCTCAGAAATCTTAGTTTTATGTGCAACACAAGCACGTAAATAGGTTAAGTATTTTTTTATTGCATAACAAAATGTAAACAAACACATTCCACAGAATACACAAGCAGAAAACAGTAAAACATGCACTTCGAAATCAGCTACAGTAGTTTGACAACTAACTGCCTCCAATCGCTAGCAACAATGGTGTGAAGTGAACACACACCTAGAATATGTGCAGTAGTCTATGGCTGCAGTGCTGCACGTTTGTTTACAATGAAAGTAGTGCGTAAAATTCCGTGAAACAAAAGTGGGATATCGAAATTGATACATGAAACAGACTGTTTTCATAATATATCTGGTCTCATAAATTATGGAAGATGCTCTAGCCGATGTAAAAAGATGGTTAAATGTCTGATCATTTGGACATTTTATGTAAAAAGAAAGGGCAAAGACGAGTGTAAAGTGTGCAAGCAATTAATACAAACAAAGACCTAAACCGGTCTAAGAAGACCTCTTTTTGTGATGGGACGATTAAAGGTTTTTTGTAGATACTGATTCTCAATTGAATTAAAAAATTTTTGTTTTGATTCTCGACTCAATTTGATTTTCAACAAATGTAAAATACATTGGAACATTTTGTATACAGTTGTAGAGTTTTAACATTTCACGCAACTTACAGCGGAGACTTCAATAATGAGAGCGAGAGAAAATAATTTTTCCTAGTTGAATTAGCAAATCTAGTGGCATTAACTATTTTATCCAGTACTCTGTGAAGAAGTTTATTAGTTTTGTCATGTAGAAATGGCCCTGCCAAATAAAACGAATGTGTCAACATCGTGTGATTTCAAGAACACTGCACATTTCCCAAAACAATACAAGTAATTTCAGGGATATACGGTAGACATTAAGGCAAGTCATACATATGTATAATATTTTCATAGATTTTTCAGTGTGACTTTTCTAACTTTTGATTTTTGGATACAGTCCCACACAAGAGCTGTCAGCTTCCTGGGACAATTCCAAATAAAAAAAAACATGCATGTTGAGGTTATGTTGGTATTTTTCAGATCTAAAATCCAAGCCCGCATACGATTGTCTGAAGTTTTGAAGGTTATCTTTAATTATCTCAGTTTGTAGTGACTGCTGTATTATCTGGTAACAGATTTTCCTTGGCTGTTAAGTCACTTATTTTCCCAGTTAAATTTGTTGTAACTGTAGGACGTAATAATATAGAATTGAATCGGTAGAACATTGTTTACTTAACTGACTAGTAACATCGTAAAATATGTTACATAACGAAAAAAAAAACGCACATGCACGCACACACACACAGATATATTCAGTCAGGGGGGCCAATGTGACATAATACAATGTACTTATATAATGTAAAGTCTGTTCTCTATCACAACAAAATTGCCTTATCATTTATTATTAAAATTAGTGTTGTATTTTATTTCTATACTGTAGACACCTAATGCAAAGTGCTTAAAGTGTTCACAAAACTGATTACTAAAATTTTAGTCATGAAAAAGTATTTCCAAATATTGGAAATTGGGAATTATGATTGTGCTAATCAAAACTAGTATCAGCATCTCTGTAATCTGTGGCATCGGCAGCTGAGAATCGGTATCCTTGGTATCGGAAAAAAATGGTATTGGCACATCCCTAATGTTTTTTTCTTTAATTACAGGTGATCCTATACACATTCTTTAGTAGGTGTGTATATAGGATATCAGTGTAACTCATGTAGCTTAGGTTAAGTATCAAATCCCAGGGACATAAATTTGAACCTGTCACACGTAAAGTGAACCTACCCTGCTACCTATAGGAGGGTACAGAGCAAGCCGCTTTTGACAGGACTTCAGAAGGCAGAGATAAATTCAGCACACCCCCATGCGAGTCTGGGATAGTAATCACCCTGTTTGCCCCTGTGATAAAGTTTTGTGTGCACGACTGTTAATTTCACTTTCCAGGTCAAGCTGTAAAACCTTTTTTATGTAACCACAGCCCTCAGCTGTTTCTTATAGCATCACATATTTTCAGTTTCTTTGAAGGCTGCGGACACTCACCCGAAACCCTCATTTCTCCCTTCACACAACACAACTCCCCAAGGGCTGAGGTCATTAGCGTGCCACCTGCCAAGCGACTCAACTGGGAGAGAGGGAGACAGAGCAACCAAGAATACCAGCATGCACCAGCACTGCGTGGAGAGCGCACAGAAAAGCGGCAGAGAGAGAAGCAAACTCGCCCACCTTAAGATGACAGTCCGACATCACCTACCCATCTGAATTTAGGTACTGATTCTACGTCACAAGAGAGGGGGGACAACTGATGCATGATGCATATATAGAATATCTCGTTTTTTGCTGCAACTACGTATCATCATGTGCACACCATGTGCCCTAGAAGTGATACAACCCTGCATGAGAGCTACTCAAGTCCACATTACTTCTCCCTAAATATGGTGGATGCCTGGAGACTGGAGTGCACCTGAAGGAAGAGAATAGTAAATCGCCCCTGCCTTAAACAAAACCCAGTGAGAAGGGAAACCAGTAAACCACACCAGCAAAGTTGCACGTAAGCTCACGCATCCGATACCACCCGCACAACAGGAACACCTGATTCCAGCTGCCCCGAGAGATGACAGCAAGTACGGTTCTGCCTATGAGAGATGTGCCCCCCGCCAAAGCTATCCAAAGGCCAAATGCACCTAAGACACCCCCCCCCCCCCCCGTGCAGGAGAATATATTTCCCTGTACTGCCCCAGAATGGAGTTGATACCAGCAGCTCGCCTTCACACAGGTCGTGCCAAGGTTCTCTGCTCTGTCTGCTCTCTTCCACTTCATGAAGAACACCCAGTGATTACTCATACCCAATGCCAAACTTCTTCAAGCATGCACTGCAGTCCTGAAGAGTCGTTCCTCCCCTTACACTTGATCATTGCTGTCAAACCCACACCCCATATCCTCCTTAAGTCCCTTAAGGACAAAACCAGCTTCAGTTAGGGTTTAGTTGTTATCACTGCTACCTAATTTGTCGCTATTTGCTCTTTTAGCATGCCCTTCTGGCCGACACGCCCCTGCACCTATCAATGCCTTGATTACAGCGGGAGCGCACGGGTCACCATGTTTTATTCTGGATAGAATAAAACACATTACTAGTCTAAAACTCCACCTGCTCTTTCTTGTGTGAATTATGCTTACTCATCCCTGGTAAGCTTCACCCTGCACAGGAGAGGCAGGGAACCGCGGAATTTGAGACTTGTTTGTCGAACTCAGTGTAGGACTGGGCATGACCCTAAAAAGGACTTGACGTACGTCATTAAAACACAACCCATTATAAGTCCACCCATACTCTGGACCAGGCACGTAAAGGTACATGTACAATGGAGTCACGACTACTAGCAAGAGAGACAACGAAAAGGCTAAATCACCATTGTCAGCTAACTCACTCCATCCACCGCATATAAACTCATCAGAGGAAGTGCCAGGTGTCGCATGGAAGGATCTACTCCTTCTGGGATACACTCTATCAAGGGAAAATTGTTGCCTGCCACCCCGTTGCGGAAGTGAACAGAATACCTCATTCCTGGTAAATGCTGTTCACCTATAGGAGGGGTAGTTGGTGGAATGACCAGACGGCAGCTGCTATCCTAGCTGGGAAGCCAGACCTGATTAAACAATATGCCCAGCATTTAGCTACTTGACTCCCCAGGAACGAGCTCACACTGCCCGGTAACTGTCAAGGCCTCACCTCACAGTTCCCCCCAGCAATTTGTTTGATCACCTTGTGAAACTCCCCGGAGCTGCACACCCAGTTGTAGAATACTTCTGCCTAGGCCTACCCTTATTACTAGGCGTCGAGCCAGTCGACATCAGACCAGCACAGCCATCTAGCATCTGCACGCTGAATGCCCACCTGCCGCAGTCGAGCCAGTCTCTCATCCAAGCCGTCCAGCAGATGCCATCGCCGTCAGCCAGCCAGGTAAGGAGACTCGCCGCATGACCTACACTGATGACTACCTGACGCCTGGCATCCTAGCTCAGCTAGACTTTGTGCCAAGCTGGTGGTATACCTGCCCATCTCTGTACAAAGGCACTATTACGACCAAGCACCAGATTTTGCAGACCCTGCCACAGTATGGTCTGCCTTGCCCCCCTTCTCACCCAGCACACCAAGCTTGTGTGACTGATCTAACTGAGAACTAAAGATCTATAACATGTACTGAGATGGCAAAGCATGCGCGCACGTGTGTGTCTATATATATATATATAGACACACACAACACACCCATGTGGTGCAGATGAATTTTCAGTCTTCCTAAGTAAAACTGCAAATGTTGTCCAGATAGATTATTATTTCTGTTGGGAAAATTTTTTCTTTTGCAGACTGAATTGTTTTTGAGCTTGCAACATCCCGGATGGCAAAAAAAATCAAACATTGAACTGACAGCGTGGTCAAACATACAAGTCATCAATTATGTGAAAATTACATGAAACCCTAAATAAAAAGTACACAGAACCCTGAGATAAATTACGGCACACATGATCTTACACAAATAAACCCTCAAAGCGCATGGATGGTGCAGACATTGACTTGGTGGCTATGAACCACATGGTCGCAAGTGATGTGGCCGTAAAACAATTAAACATGAAAATTACCTGAAATACATACATGAAAATAAGGCCCTTAAAATTGCAGGCAGCAATTATACAGAAATTACAATGAAACACCTTTAACATTGGCGAATGGCGCCTGATTCAAGTTGCGCGGGCCGCGTGGCCTCTCCCGACATCTTTCTCCTCCTCCTCTTCAATTATATTAAAAAAGCCGCAAGGGCCCAAATTATTAGGTTAAACAGAAGCATAATGTTGGTGAATGTCTGGCAAAACGTACACAAAGCAAAGGTTAACCGATATACTAAAGTTAAACTATTGTAATCTACATCAGTGCAAAAAGTTTGTAGTGTGTACGTGACAGCATCTTATTTTGCCAGCTCTCCTCGATGGACTGCCCAGAGGCAGTGGTCGCGGCGGACATACCATGGCTACCTACGGGGTTCACACAACCGGAAGTGCTATGCACGCAGAGTAAAACTTTCATATTTTAAAACAAATGGCACATAAGCAATTTAAATATTGATTTACATTTTAGAATTTTCTTATTAATTTTCTGTATTCTCTGAATGTCTTTTATGACGGCGTTCACACCGGAATAGTAATGTTCTTAATCTTCGCGCAGCGCACATTTAAAATTTCTAACCAAACATTGTGCAAATATTACAAAACATACACTCTAACAATTCTTTTGACACTTGAAAAACCTGAAAATAAACAAGAGACATAATTTTACACTTGAAATAAATATTCCACTATGGGAAAGTTCAAACTTGAGCATCTTTGCGCACGTGCATGCCCATGTGTCACGTGAGTGGTGAGCATTGTCATGGGCTTAGCGCCGCTGGCTGTAAGCTGGCGTCAAACAACACCTCCCTTGAAG
The DNA here is from genome assembly GCA_029891345.1 of Dryococelus australis. NCBI lineage: Eukaryota > Metazoa > Arthropoda > Insecta > Phasmatodea > Phasmatidae > Dryococelus > Dryococelus australis. The sequence goes on from CM056997.1 coordinate 84,712,119, forward strand.
GCCAAGACGGTGAAAGCAACTCAACATTACTCTCGTAGGCTCTGCCCGGCTGTGAACCGGGTCCACCGTTGAGGGCAAAGGAAGCAAGGCCTAGGAAGCCTCCTTACTCTGTGGCATTTGAAGGGGATGGGGTTGTAAACCGGAACCATGTTATGGGGATGTAGGGGTGATTCGCCTCACCTCTTGTGAGCGGTGTGTTGCGTTGTGTTGACAGCTGATGTCACATTCACTTTCCTACTAGACTCTCCAAACCCTTTGAAACACTCTTGCCCTACTAGGCTATTCCCTGGCAATGCCGGAAAACCTCTGGAAGGTGTGACATTTATACTGGTGGTACTATGTTTACATTTTCACTTTGGTTACAGCCATATTGACTGGTGCCTTGAGGAAACCTCTTAAAACTTAGATCACTGGTACTGGTTGTATGATAACTTACGTGTGGTTGTTACCACTTTGTTATTATTACATGTGAAACCCTTGAAACTTCTCTGATTGGTTACACTGTTATCTGCTTTGCGGGGAAGCCCTCAAATGACACTGCACCACTAACTCTTTTCTCCCACTTGTGCATATGTTTTCATCGTATGTTTCCTCCCCGTTTGGTGTGGAGTGTTCCGACGGTACAAAAACCCAGTAAATGACATCCTATTGGCAGAACTGTTGTTTATGTTTCTCTGGCCTGGTGGTTCCTGTACTAGTGTTGTTGTTTACATTAGTGTATGTGTTGACATTTCCCTGTGTACTTCCTGGTATGCTACACCGTGCTCGCCAAGGTACTGGGCGTAACGGCGTCTCCTTGTCTCTCTTCCCTGCAGGTGGCTGGGCTATACGCAGGTCGTCATGGTTTCGTTTCGTGACACGTCTTGATCCCAACTTCACTAAGAATGTAGAATTTCCCAGTTTCTCTATCACTCGCACTGGCCCTGTCCACCTATGTGCCAGTCCTGCACAATATTTTTTATTCCGGCCAATAGTGGGTTTTCTCTAACGTACACAAACATTCCTGGTCGTAACTCGGGTGGCGATTTCCTACTCTTCAGTAACCATATGCTACTGTACCTTTCCTGATTTTCCCTAGTCTCCGTATGGATCTGTTGTTGGTGTGCTATAGCTTCCTCGGTGGTATGGGGGTTTTCTCTTAGTTCTCCAGGTGCGCGCAACTCGAAGCCCTGGATCATTTCTGTTGGGGTTTTTCCGGGTGACTGCATTTACCCCGGTTTCTGATACAAAACATTACCTCCGGAATTAACACTACCCACCTGGTGTGGTCTCCGCTTAGCCGAATTCTCATCTGAATTTTTATATCTTGATTCCGCGCTCGGTTGGGTTCGCTTGGGGGTGGTCAAGCTGGGGTGGTACGGTGTTCTGCTCCCCAGTTCATACAGCACTCTCTGCACTTTCTCCCCACAAACTGGGTGCCATTATTGGTCAACAAATATTCCAGATAACCTCAGCTCGGAAAAAACTCTGTTTGCATTATCTGGGTGACAGTGTGGGCATGTACGTTACTTACAGGAAACGCTTTGGTCCACCTTGTAAACAAATCCGTAACAACGACCAAAAATCTCTTTCCACTTGCGGTGCGGGGATACGGGCCTTTGATATCCAGTGCTACGGTTTTGAACGGCTCAGTTGGCAGCCTTGGTTGTTGTGGAGCATCGCTGTCTGTTCTCCGCGGCTTCCGGATATTACACGTGATGCAACTTTGTACATATATACGCACATCTCCCTGGATTCCTGCCAATGAAAAAATTTTTGTACGTTCCTGCGCGTCTGCTCGGTACCTGAGTGCCCATGTTCTAAGCTGTCATGCCTGTACTTTAACACAAGTTCACGTGTTTCCTTTGGTACATATGTTCGCCATTATGCGGAGTTACCGGGGGGTTTTCACCTCAATCTCTCGGTCTACTACTATCCAATGCTCGGAATACTGTGTGGCACAATGTTGTCGGCGTTGTGCAGTATCTGGGGAATTTTCCTGCGCTGCGTGAACTTCCCTTAAACATCACGGACGTTCAACAAGACAAGTTTTGCTGGGTGGTGTGGCGACAATGTTTTGCAAGACAAAATTGGGTGTGCCTGCTGTTGGGTGATATGTCAGGGTGGTAATGCCTCTTCCCATTCCGCGTCGTCTGTTACCATTAGGTTCGGACAAGGGTTCCTGGACAGTGCATCCACGAGCTCATTGGTTTTCCTCCACGTGTTCTACCTTGAAATCAAACTCTTGGAGTAGCAAGGCCCAGCAGGCAAGTTTACTTTTCCCGTTATGCATGCCCTCTAACCACATAAGACAACGGTTGTCTGCTCTTAACGTAAACTGTCTACCTAACAGATACGGCAAGGTACTTCCCCAGTGCATACACAATTGCTGAGCACTCTTGTTCATTAACATGATATTTACGTTCTGTCTCGCCAAACTTTGTACTGTGGTAATTCAAGATGTTTTATCCCCCATGTTCTCCCACTTGATATAGCACTATGCCAATGCCATTTTGACTCATATCGGTCTGAACGATAACAGGTAATTCTGGCCTAAACCTGGCTAGTGGTTTGCAATTTTGGAAAGCCAGCTTGATTTTGCGGAATGTCTGGTCAGCTTGAGGTGTCCACACAAATGTACGCTTTTCACATAGCAATTCAGTCAATGGTGGAGTTATCATGGAAAAGTTTGGGACGAACTCCCTTAATCAATTTATCAAGCCAAAAAATTCTCTAACTTGTTTGCGTGACTTGCATGTGGGTTTGTTCTGAATTTC